>JALMGJ010000010.1:3185000-3785000 GCA_023362775.1 Charina bottae
CGGAACTGTTCTCGAGGCCTGAACAACGCGCAGCCAGGCAGGGAAAGAAGCGACATGCGAAGACTCATCCGGGTCAACGAGGGCGGCCGAGGGAGAAAAGCCTTCTCTTGCGCTCCTGGAAACAATGCGGCCCACAGCCCGTTTCCTGCAAGCCGTTCATTAAAAAGATCCATTCCGGCACGTAAGATCGTAAGATTTCAGGGAAATGCTCTTTGAAATTGTGATGCATTAAAAAGTAACCATGAAGTACCACTTCCATTTCCAGTCCCTAAAATATTATTCTGCCAGCCTGTGATTTTTTTTTCATTTCCTTGCGGGAGATTTAGTTAAGGGCAGTTTGAAAGTTCAAATAAATTACATCTGTTACTTCCCTTTTTCCAATTTTCTAGGGCAGTGTTCAAAGAATTCTAAGGCTGGGGGAAAAAGAAGGAAAAACTGTTAAGTTTCATTTCACAGGTGCTGCATGATCCTGCTCTTTTTCGGTCCAACAAGGTGTGTAGAGAGTTCTCTATATTCATTCTACAGGCCATGCAAATTCCCAACTTTTGAGCACAGGAAATCAGTGCAGCCGTTCTGCAAGACAGGGATCCCCTTCTGAAGCTAAATAACTTGGCCGTCACTTTTGAAAAATAGGGTTCAGATTTTCCAAAATGAAAATGAAAACTAAATGTTACCAGAGATTCTGTCAACCCTTATTAAATGTTTGAGAAATGCTGGCCTTTCTAACATCCTTGTGCAATGAGGCTACCTCATATATATGTATTTTCCCCCATGTGCTGCCAACCTCCCCATAAAAAGAATATCTCCCCACAGACCTACACGACACCCATGAGAGAAAAGATGTGAGGTGTGTTTCTACAGCTCCTTCCTACAATCAGGATCTTTCCTCCATTCTGATTCCCAACTGGGAGATTGTTACAAAGCATGGCAAATACCTGAATATTGGGTAGAGCAGTGTTTCTCAACCTCGGCAACTTTAAGATGTGCGGACTTCAACTCCCAGAATTCCATTCTGGGAGCTGAAGTCCACACACCTTCAAGTTGCCGAGGTTGAGAAACACTGGGATAGAGAGATACTGTGGGCAGAAATTAGAAGCAGTTTCTGGGACGGTCTCTCCCCACAGGAAGCCCACGGGTCCTGAGTAGGGCATTGGTCAGAGCAGTATTTTCTCTGAGATCTGTTAATTCCAAAGCACCTTCTCAAATGTCGCCTTAAGCACCAGCTACCTGGCAGTTCTTTGGTGGATTTTCCAAAAGCCTGGATAGAAGAGTGCCTTGTACAAGCACCCTTTGCACTGCAAGATGGTATCCAGAACCCTTAATCGGCTTTAGACCTAAGAGAGCTCTTGGCAGATGGAAACGGTTCCATTCCCCCCAGTATATAAAATCACCCAGGATATTTTGAGGTGTAGGATTTGAGGTGTGATGGAGGATTACATGTTTTACAAAATGTATTGTCTCACCAATAACTTGCATTACAATGTTTGTCTGTCTGTAGTCCCAACTTCTGCTTTTAATAGCATTTGTAAAAAATAAAGTGCTTATGAAACGAAGGCTTGAGAATACAGATCTTGACAAGCAGAAAGTCACTCAGATAAAGGCCCTCCATTCCCTCTCTCAAATTAATTTGTGCAGTGTCTGCTTTAGAGTTTGATTTGCTTCGTTTTGCTTTGTGATGGTGGTTGCGTTGGGGAATCAAAACTTTCAGATTGCTTTAATCATTGCAGTGACATGACAAAAGTCTTCATGTACCTACTCAGCTCTTCTTAGCCAATTACATATCCCTTTCAACAGGCTATCTGGGTCATTTCTAAAACTATTTGCTAAACTAATTAAAAGAAATTTTCCTACATGATCTGTCTAGCATTTAATCAATGAAATAACAGATTGAAGAAGGTATTAAAGTAGTGTCAGGGAAATGTGGATAACTATTTTTCTCAGCTAAATAATAATAGAGAATGTGTTTAGAAAACAGTCTTTAAAGCAGAAATAAAAATATGTTAACATGCCAACCTGACACTGGGATCATTTTCTGAGTAGCATCATAATATAAAACTTGTCCTTATTATGGTTATATTGGCAGAACAACGGTTGAAAGGTGTTAGAAGACAGTAGATGTCATTCGTGAGGAAACGGCCAAAGCCACAGGCATAGAGTAGCAACCAACCTCAAAGAGCTGCGATAAGTGGGGGGCTCCTCCTACTGGAAGGAAAGGTGAAGTCCAGAGGGTCACAGAAGCCCAGGTGTGACAGAGCTCCAGTACTGCATGGCTTGCCTTTTATTTCTGGCACCATGGACCGTATCTAACAATCAAACGGCTCCTCTTCATCAGCTTTTTAGTTTGCCTTCTCTGGAACTTCTTTGTCTTCTGCAGATGGCTGCTTTTTCCCTTTCAACACCAGCCAACCTGTGGCTGAAAGGAAAGAATCACTACCTCTCCATAGAAATTTAAGGAGTCCAACGATGGGCTTAAGAGTCCAGGAGCAATTCTCCTCAGTATTTGAGGAATTTCTCAGCAGGAGAGAGAGAATCATTCAATGCAAGACATAACTGGTGCCCAAGTGTGAATTTTACAACAGCCGAATTCACCTTGATTTGATCTGACAAGTCAATGAAGTGGGTTTTAAAGTATGAGAGCAATAAACACATTATGATCTGAGTCACAGAATTATCAGAATGGGTAATTTTTCTTAATTTTTTGAAAGGAATGCTTAATGTAGTATATCTAGAATATAATCCATCAGTAAAAGATAGTTCATGGATGCTCTTCGGGGGAAAAAAGTGAGTGTATAGCTAATCAGAAAGGCACATGGCTTTGTTCTTACTAAAAGAATTTCTTGATACGGAAGAGGAATCATTAATATGCTTCAGCATCTCCTGCAGTAATAATCAAGATCAGTGCAGTCTCTGAATTATGGAAGGTTCTGAGCTTAAATTAGGTGTAGGGAGCCGGTACTAATGATTTTCCTTCTTTAACATTATCACTATTTGGTTGCATCACAGGCCTTAACCCTGCACTGCTGCCCTCTAGCTTGCAGTCCTAGTCCTGTCACTTGACCAAGAATTAAGCCAGCAGAAGTCACAAATGAGGCTTTGGGGTTGGAGGAAATATTAACGTGGGGGAATGAATTGTCTTCAGAAACTTCCTTGGGCATTCCGCTGACCCAGAAACTCCTTTCTGAGGACGCAAGGGTGCCCCAAATCAGGATAGAAATCCTCATCACAACCACTCTCACAGCCTTCGGACATCACTTCTGTTCCTTCTGACACCGATCAAAGAGAATATTTATAGCTCAGGGTTGAACTGTGGAGTCCTTGGTGCTCTCTCTTGGTGTTCCTTCTGAGTTTTGCCTGAAACTTCATATTCTGCCTCTCCACAATTAATCAGGTAATTGGACGTATATCTTTTTTCCACGAGTTCAAGATGACTTACATCACTCCTAATTTTTATCCTCAAGACATCTTGAGATGAGACAGAGTATCTGGGCCAAAGTCACCCAGGGAGTTTCCATGGCTGAGCACGGACTTCAACTGGGGTCTCCTCACCAATACCTTAACCACAACATCATGCTGATTCTGGTTGTGGACCGTAACAATGAAGTTATTAGGTCAACTGCTTCTGATTGTTCTGACGTTTGGCTCTGGTTTCTAAAAATTGACCTGTTCCTGCCCTGAATTGTGCAGTTTCTCTTTGGCCCCATTATATTGTCAACCAGCAGGTCTCCAAATCAGGAGCCTGGTCACTTAAATCCTGATCCTTACTGACAATCAGCTCTGTTATTGTTTGAGATGAAGGTCTGTTCATAAAATCTACAAGTTCCCTTGGAGATGAAACTAAATGTATTGTGTTGAAACAACTAGGGCAGGGCTTTCCAAAGTTTTCCCGCGGCGACACACCAACCGCCGTTGGTTTGTCACCGCGGGAAAACCCGTAAGTGCCGCTGTTGCGGCAGCGCGCAAAAACCCGGAAGCGCTGCTGCCGCTTTCGGGTTTTTGCGCGCCGCCGTTGGTGTGTCGCCGCGGGAAAACCCGGAAGCGCTGATGATGATCAGCGCTTCCGGGTTGTGTGGCGACACACCAGACTGTTTGTGGCGACACACTTTTGTGTCGCGACACACAGTTTGGAAAGCTCTGAACTAGGGAGACAGAAATGACCATGTTACTCAAAGCAATGTGATAACAAGGCCATATATATATATATATACTGTATACATGGAGAGCCAGTTTGGTCTAGTGGTTAAGGCAACGGGCTAGAAACCAGGAGACTGAGAGTTCTAGTCCCGCTTGAGGCATGAAAGCCAGCTGGGTGACCTTGGACCAGTCACTCTCTCTCAGCCCTAGGAAGGAGCCAATGGCAAACCAGGAGACTGAGAGTTCTAGTCCCGCTTGAGGCATGAAAGCCAGCTGGGTGACCTTGGGCCAGTCACTCTCTCTCAGCCTTAGGAAGGAGCCAATGGCAAACCAGGAGACTGAGAGTTCTAGTCCCGCTTGAGGCATGAAAGCCAGCTGGGTGACCTTGGGCCAGTCACTCTCTCTCAGCCCTAGGAAGGAGCCAATGGCAAACCAGGAGACTGAGAGTTCTAGTCCCCCTTGAGGCATGAAAGCCGGCTGGGTGTCCTTGGGCCAGTCACTCTCTCTCAGCCCAACTCACCTCACAGGGTTGTTGTTGTGGGGAAAATAGGAGGAAGGAGTGTTAGGTATGTTCGCCGCTTTGAGTTATTTATAAAAATAATAAAGGCGGGATAGAAAATAAACAAACAAACAAATAAATAATTGTAGTAAACAGCATTGTGGTTGGTTTACTGAATATGAGTTGAGTTGCTGTTCACAATTATTGAAGGTATGTACAATTGATCTATTATTTCTAATGGGTAATTTTGGTCCATTTCATTCTGTGCCATCTTATTTATTTTATTATTTATTTATTAAATTTCTATCACCGCCCATCTCCCCCTAAGAGTATCTTCTCTCTTTCAGAACCATGCCTACAATACAAACGGCATACAAATCAGAACTAACTCAGGATAATACACTGCTCTACAAATTCTCCCTGTATAATCTGAAACATAAAGTGCAAGATCTCTTTTACCAGTTGATCAGACAGTTTCCATATAGGTCTTTCTTGACCAGCTCCTGAGTACTGCAAGAGAGGACAGCCACAGGGACCTCGAGAATCATGGAGACTTGCCAAGAGAGTAAAGGAAGTTCTTCCTGCACAGCCCTGTCCTAGCAATTGACTAAACTGTCTTTGCGATTCCACTGACAGTTGAAGGGCAAATCTGAAGTGAAGAAAACATGACATGTGGCTGGACTTGCTTGCAGGAATCACTGAGACTGCAGCATGAATTCTCCCACTGTAATCCTAGCCCCACATGGGCGATCAATGGTTTCTGGAGAGGGAGTTTCCTCAAACTCTGAAGTTAGCTCTGAATTGTTTCACTGGTGGCCTCCCAAATAAAGGCAATTCCTAAACAAGCAGGCCATGTTTCATCCACCCCAAAATTGAAGGAGTATATCTCAGGTCTATGAGCTATCAGCAAAAATCTGGCCCATTTTGGGTTGCAGAAACATCTGGGTTTATGAAAAGATTCATACCAGTATGACAGTTTCTGGGATTTTAAGTTATTTAACTACTCTTTCACTGTACTGGTAACAGATGTTCAATGATATATTTAATTTTTAGTTTTAGCAAAACAACATCGATCATTGGTTATTTTCTGTAAAAGATAATTCCGGAAGGATGCCTAAATGTACAGTAGTTCTGGAGAATTTATTGGAGCCTTTGAGCTACTGATCTAAAATGGGAACTGGGAAATTAGTGTGAGAGTGTTTGAACAAGTCTAATAGGATTTCTAGTTTGCCAAAAAAATAATGCTTTCAGAAGCACAATCTTTGGTGTAATCTCTCTCACACACAACAAGACAGATGGCATCATTAATTGCCTCTATATCTAATTAAGTTGGGGGGAAAAACTCGGCTTAAGTAATGCTAAAGTTGTGGCACAAGCTGAGAAACGTAGGAAATTGCAAGGTAGGACAACTGGGCAAAAGAGGAAAGCAAAAATGAGCTGATGTGAAGAATGAAAGAACGGAAGATTTATGCACTGAAGAGAAAAGGGTGAAATCTTTGCTAGAGCGCTGTTCTCGCTGCTCAGGGGAAGATATGCCACAGAGGAGAGAAAGAGATCAAACTGCTATTTTGTTGGGGTCATGGCCAGCATGGTTAAATGTTACACAACTGAATCTCGGCCAGAGTAAAATGGGAGGTTCTACTCCCAAAGCAAAACAAATCTTGCTTCGTCTCGTTTCCAAACATTTTCTGTTTTCCAAGGATGTGTAAGAATTTGGCTAGACACAGAGGAGATTCCAGGATAGGCTGACTTGTAAACGTGGTCATTCCTTTGGGTCGATTTATTCTGCTGGTTTAAAACACAACTATTTCACCAGGAATCTACCAATCAGTTTTTAAGACTCTCCCCCTGATGCTAAGGAACGGAAAACTGATTCTTAAATGACAAATGTAGCTTTTGCATTCACCCCTGGAGAAATTAAAAAAGATAAATACTCCCTGAACCATTAAGACTAAAGTGGATGAGCATTTATTCTGTATTTTCAACACTACGTATTTCTGAGGGTCTGTGTTAATTAGGGCACTAATGAAAGAAAATGCTTTGCTCCCCCCAACCCCAGGAAACCAGTGATTCTGCAGTGCTTGCAAGTGTGCCAGAGGAACTGAAGCTTTACCTTCATGGCTCACCTGCTGCCTCATGGTCTGAGGATGGATGAAAGTCACCAAGTCAATAGAAAAGTATCCAACCACTCCCCTGGACTTGCAGGCCTCTCCAATTTTAAAACACAGCATATTAAGGAGCTGGGGTTCAACTGAAGCCTGAGGAAGGGTAGTTCCCGAAGACCGCAAGGGACTGTCCGCGTGAAACTGGTCTCCGCAGGAAACCATTGTGATCTCCCCTGTGGGTTCAATTAGCATGTCCACCGTGAGGTTGGTGATGCTATCTGAAGGTGGGAAGGCTTCTATGATTCCACCTAGTCAAAGAAACAAGATCACCGTCAAGTCAAGAACAGCCTGCTCATTCATTCTACAAAAGGTGCAGAAAGACTATTTTTAAAACAGGTATTATACAGTAGCCTTATCACAAGGAGAGTTTCCAAAGGTCAGTAAGTTCAATTCCATCATTGCTGTAGAAGCTGCTCCTGGTTAAAAGGACACATTGACTGTGACTTTGCCTGGGCTTGGACGTTTCGGTTCCTTTGGTGGCTGTGGTTATAACTGGGGGAGAACTGGGTGCAGGCTGTACAACAGTAGGCTAAATGACATTGGGGGTGTAAATTATAAAGAGAAACCCCACTCATGATGCCACTGTCGAGGTGGTGGCCTTAGAAATCTAAATTTTAAATAAATACATTCATTTCTTGGCGTAGGAGAATAGAAGAGGTTCTTATTTCCCCCTGCACGGAGAAAAGCACCCTGAAGTATAGACCAATCTGCCCACCTTCTCTCTTTCCCTTTCGGAGCTGAAAGACAGGGAAGGAGCAAAGTGAGGAGGCAGCATCCATTGGTGGTAGGTGGGGGAGGCTCAATATTGACAACATTAGTCCTGCAGGCACAAAATTCCCCTCCCTGGGTTGTAAGGAAAGTAATTGGCTCACTTCTGGCACAACCTGAAAGCCATATTTACCGTTACACACCCATTGTTGGAGGGTTCTAATTTTCTGAATATAAGAACCATCACCAGATCAAGATAATCAGAAAGACATGCTGGAACAAGCGCATCCACCACCTGGAACCTCCAGGGAGGGAAGAGGGATTTGCTGTATGTAAGGAGCTTCCAATTCTTAAACCTTATGGCTGCAAAACGATGCTTGAAAATGTCCCATGTGGTCTCCAGAGGCCAGAGAAGAAGGGGCTGGACAGGACTGATGAAGGATGAGGACTCCATGATCTTTATCACCTCTGCTCCTGTCCAATCCCGACTGGCCAAAGTTTGTGAGTAAAGACAGACACATGAAAAACAAAGGGAACTTCTATCAATTTGCGCAATGGCGCCCCTACGCTGCGTAGGTCCATGTCCCACCTGTGGGCATTTTCACAGCCCAATGGGGATCGCCTCCCCAAGGCCACTAATCTTACCAGAAACCAGGGAGAGCTTCCTTCTCCCTGAAGCTTCTCCCCAAGCAGTTTTGCCATTGGTGTAGCCTGTCTGTTCATCCCAACATGTGGGAGAGATTCAGCTATGGAATAGCTTTGGCGGAGGGAGGGGGGTCTCAAAATCCTCCACATGAACAAGCGAAGGCCTCTTCCCATCCCAGGGGCGCGTCCTGCCCGAGATGGGCAAGATCAAAGATGGCTGCCTGTATTTCATTCTTAAAAAGAGGAAAAGTGTAACGGGGAAAGGAAACCAGGGTGGAGGTGGAGAAATATCCCAATGAATGAGAACAAAGTACTGGCGGTATAATTATCCCTGATAGCACTTAGCAGGAACTTAGCAGTCTTATTTACCTTGACTCACAAACGTTTGGAGGAATTTCCCCCATGTAGGAAATCGTTTCTCGTTGACAGCCCGCGCGTGCTGTGTTAAAAGGCCCGGCAGCTCCTGAGAGAGCCTCCCCAAAGCTGGTTCCTGCAGAAACAAATTAAATAGAACCACAAGCAATTTTACTGCAGAAATGAAAACGGCTTGTGGGGTGATTAAAAACCAGGCCTCCAACCGGCAGTGTGGTTACTGTTTAACCACAGCCAGAAAGTCTTTTTTAAATGTTTCCCATATCTTCTTTCATGTATTTGGGAACTTTGGGGGGGGGGTTTCTTCCCCCTCCAGCAATCTCTTCCTTAAAATAGAAAGAAATCTATCACGTATTTCTTTTTTAGCAGAAAACTGAACAACAACAACAACAACAACAGGGAATTAAGAGATTAAAACCATTTATATTTGTCTATGGGGTAACAGTAACTCTATTTACTTCCCTTTAAAAGATATTATCTCTGCCCTCAAAAGCTTTCCCCCACTCTATCCTGGGGGCTCACGTGTAGACCTCCATTGGCTGACCAAACAGGCGTGGACGAGTCTCCCCCAATCTGCTGCCCTCCACAGAGTTTTTATGCGTACCCACTTACTCCCCCAACCCCCCAGGCCAACACGTCTGAAGATAATTAGGCTGGGGGAGACCGCTTTCGACCTCAGCACTTGGTTTGGCTCCGATGCCATCTCCTCGGCTGTTATCCTACCTCACAAGCCACCGCTGACCTACATCGTCTTGGTTGTGGGTCTGGCATCAAAACTGCCCTCAATTAAATCAAAGACCACGTAGGTGAAACTAGGACCAGTTGCGTGCATGACGTAGAGGGAGGCTGCGGCAAGCGTCAGGCCATGTAGGATGCTTCCCAAGTGCCTGAAACAACCACGGATTTGCGCGCACACACAAAATGCAACGACCCAAACCCAGGTCTTAACTTCATAGTTTCTATCGGGCCCCACAGCCCGAGAGCTGAGCAAGCACATCAAACTTGGGAACTTATGTTCCAGGTCACTCTTCTCTCACCACTTCACGATCACTTCATCTTTTCCCTTGAGCCTTTTCCCTTCTGCTTCACGACCCCTTGAAATTAGAAATGTCCCATGCTCCAAAGAGGACTAATTGCCCCCTTCACACCACTCAGTTCTTGCTCCTCTTGACTGGAATGGACGGGTGAAACATCTCTCCCACTCCTTTCGTTCCCTTGCTGAAGATGGGCTCGCGTCCATTTTCAAACGCTTTGTGTTGGGGATATGTGCTTTATCCACTGAAGATGGCAGGTAAGGAAATCTGCTCTTTTGTGTTTATCAAATGGCAGCTTCTGAATTTCAAATACATTTTTGGACTATAAGGAAACGGAACAGCCCCCTCTTCAGCATGTGGCTTGGTTAACTTATTTGGGACATCAACTGCCCATAGATAGAAAGTCCCTGAACACAGCCGAATCTTTGAATAATATCTGTACAGATGCAAGAGGGAAGGCTCCAGGAGATCATATGCCATTCAGGCTACCTTTAATCCAGGGGGGAAGCAGAAAACAGGAGCGACACTAGTGCATTGCTAAACAAACCTTGATCAGTACCGTTTCTGCAAAGGGAGGCTCTATCTCATGGGATTATAACTCTTTAAGGGAATTAACTAATTTGCTGGGAGTCAAATAATATTATTTGATATTATTAATATTATTATTAATATTATTATTAAATAATATTATTGCTGGAATAATACAATTATATTAATATAATATAATATAATATAATATAATATAATATAATATAATAATTATATTATAATATTATATAATAATAATTTTGTTGCTCAGGAGGTCCTGTATTCCTAGATTTTCAGAAAGCCTTTGGAAAGGTTATGCTTCTTAAGAAGTGAGAATCTATGTGTAAAGGAAATGTGTTTATGCTGTAAGGTCACTTGCTATTAAGAGCAGCTTCTGGCCACCATGAATGACGAACCTTCTTTAGGCTTGTGACTTTTCCCTATGTTTGGCAAAGAGAAAACGCGCACAGTGACCCTCAGAACTACACTTAGGAGGACTGTATTAATAGGCTATAGATTGCAGTGCCATGCAATAGCACTGAACCAGCTGAAAAGGACCATATAGACAAGAGGCGGAAGAACGAATGACTTGTGGTTTCTTTCATGTATAACTAATTTGGGAACTAGTGAGAATTAATGATTTCCCATATGGAGTGTAGGGAGGGAAGGGAAGGACTGCTGGGTCCACAGAAATTTGCTTTTCATTGATTAACGCTAGCAAGACGTTCTGCCTACAAATCAATACATACCATTAAGTTGCTTTGGTCTTATTTTCATTGAATTAGGAAAGGCCATTCCACCTAGTCTTTCTGGGTTAAATCCCAGGGCATATATTTATTTCCAGTCGGAAAAAATATCAGATCCTTGTAATGTGCGGTTTTATAACGTGACTATTCAAAGGGTTTCCCCCCTCCCTTTGCAATTATTTGCAGAAGTGAACACGATCTTACTTTCTAGGTGATTCATTTGTTTACGAAGATAGCAACCACAGTAGGAAGACCTAGGGGCGTGGGGAAGGCAGATCTGGGTCCACCCGTGGTTGTCCCGGGTTCTTTTCCAATCACCTTAGAGGATCAATGTGGGGCGTGAAGGGATAATTTCACAAAGACAATACTGAAGGGGAGGTGGAAAACAGGCTGTAGTAATAAAATGAACCAGTAAAAGTATAGTCTAATTATTTGCGAACAAATGGCTTCTCCATCAAGAGTATAAATGCTGATATATTTCCGAAATGGACTTCTTCCCCATCCCATTTCTAAATGATTGCCATGGTTTAAAATTCTTTCTGAGAACACAGTGAAGGAAGTTAAATACCTTCCCCGTTATAAACTGCTCAAGGCTTCAGCCCTTTGAACAGATTAACGCACAAAAGATGGAAAATCCCCTCCCCTCCAAGGCCTGCCAAGGGTTTCCAAGCGCTGGGCAGTTTGTTTTGTTATCCATTTTTTGTTACTCTCTGGAGCTGCAGTCTATGCCAAAGAGCAAAAACGCAGGAAATGTTTTTGGAAGCAATCAATCACCGGCCACACTTACTTAGAATTCAAATGTTGCTTTTAGGGCTGAATGCTTGAGCGTGCAACTGAAAATTCTAAAATTAACAAAAGTCCTGATTTTGCCTTTCATGAGAGACATTCTTTTGGAAGGTAACATCATGTAAAACAGCTGCCGTTACCAAGTCCCGCAAATGGTTTTTGTATGTAAAATGGCTTTGTAAAATATTTGCTCCATCTGCTGAAAGGAGCAAAAGACAATTTTCCTTGATACCTAATGGCCCATTTCAGCTAGATGGGAAGCGATTTGCCCGCGTAGTGCCTTGCGTCGGACCAAATGGCGAGGGCCCTCCGCAGAATTCTCTTCTTAGGCGGCATTATCTCCCCTCGGCTTCGGCTGCCTCTCATTACTGGCCCTTCGCTCTGGATCAGCGCACAGGCCAAGGGCGGCCCTTGTCGAAGGGAGGCGCGTACGTTGTGCTCCAAGGGCAGGCCCGGCACGGCCGACCGCAACGGGGAGACCGGCCTGCTCGCAACTTTCCACCTCTTCATGTTCCTGTTTTTCCGCACCGCGTGGGCCGCGTTCTTCTCTTCTGCCATGCTGAGGATTTCAGGATTAGTTTGTTCTTCTGCATTCTGAATTTGCACAAATGCACAAATGGAAAAGGACGCGGCCTCTCGCCCCAGGCTCTGTGGGTGGAACGGGGGCCGATGAGCACTCCAGCGGCAAGCACACGTTTGCCTTGTGCCCCCTCAACATCCGTTCACAGCCAAATAAAAATAAACCAAGAAGGCTCCCCAAGCCCATTCAGTGAGCTAATGCAGGGGTCGTGGGGGGTTTATTTTGGGGGGAGGAGGGATATTTCAGGGATAAATACTCTGAAATAAACAGTATTTTTTTTTTAAAGGAAAAGTGCTAAGGAGAAGAGAGAAGCAAAGTTTGCAGCGTTGGCACATGCTTATATTCCGCAGGAGGAAGATCTGAGATCACAATACTATTGCTATATCATTCTTACCATCATTTATTTCGTTTTGGGCAGAGCGGTTGGTCTGGGCAATTTATTTTGCCAATGTGCTTAAATTCAAAGCGTAACTATTGCAAAGCTAGCTGATGATGATGTCCTTAGTTAATATGCAGAAGGCATTTTTCTTTAATTAATAAGCATTGTTTCAGGAAAAGATATTCTGTTATTTCAATTTCTTAACTTATATTTATGCAAAATCAAAATACTCAGAATCTCCTGCCTCCCCTGCCCCCCCCCCCAAGAAACAGAAACCTTGATGTTTTAGGATTTATGTTTAATACAGAATCAGACAGACAGTCTCAGTGCCAAGACACATGCAAGACACCCTGTTGGAGTTGATGGGACTTGTGCAGATCAACACTTATGTCCTTTTCCTAGCAGAACTAGAAACAAATGCAACATCTTCTCAGGACTTCTGAGAATGAAGATTGGCCAAGCACTCTCATTTTTATTTTTCCCCCACAGCTACAGGGCATGTTTTTCTTTTATTCTTGAAGGCAAAGTCTACAAATGCCAGAACACAACCTCGATCCATCCATCCATCAATCGAAGAACTGCAGAAATTCACTGCAACCTCATTTTATTTATTTGTTTGTTTGTTTGTTTGTTTCTTGAATTTCTATAACCGCCCATCTCCCCCTCAAGGAGGGACTCTGTATTAACCAATACAAGGCTCTTTTTTAAAAAAAATAATAATCATCTCATGGTTAAATTTGCACATCTGTGTTTAGCCTCTCTCTGCTTCTTCAAATTCAGCAAAATAAACATTTAAATATATTCTACACGTTTTATGGCAGGCGACACGACTAACAAATTCCTGGTTTTCTTTCTTGATCTTATTTTATCCTCCTCGTCTGTGCACTGTGATTGGTAAAAACTGGCAGTGAAATTCAATTGATTCCGAATATTCTGGATCCATCTGGCCTCAAACCCTGAAGCTCTGAGGGGCCTCACGGCTGCTTTCTACCATTTGCAAAGACTTCATCCCCAGATGGTAACATTTAAGCCCCCTTTTCTCTGCTTTGTACAATAGACCTTGGCACAATTTCAACTGTTTACTCCGGTAATTAACAGCACTGATACCACAACAATTACAACTCCTACAATCTTAACACAATAATGCGATGAATTAGTGAGAGCTAATGGCTGGAAGGTATAGTGGTTCCAGACTGCGAGATCTGTGAATTTTCCCCAAATAAAATAAAAGGTACCAAACAGCACGGCTCTCGGTAGACAATGATTACCTAGTAATTAGTTTACACAAAGCTTCCTATTTAATGGCAAAACGCTGTAATTAACGCGTGACAGAAAATCAAAGGGTGCTTTGTAAGCATATGAAAAATTAACACCGCAGGCCCATAGCTTTATGTACTGATTAGAAGAATATTAAATCAATAGGATATGTAAACCAACAGCTTGCATATCTGATTATTGAAGGTCCTAGGAATTTAACCAAGGGACATAATTGTTGTGCCTTGTTATTTTACTAAGGAATCGGGGAATCACCTGAAACCCAAACACCAGTAGCCGCATTAAATATAATAATAACCAACTGAGCAACCCCAACACAGCGTGTTTTCTGATGTAATAGGTAAACACAACATGACATCCTGTTGACAGCGTATAGTTGAGACTGGCGGAGGCCTCTTCTGTTAACTAATATAATTTTAGCATCCACTATTAAGTTACATGATTTTCAGATGCAGCTATCAAAATCCTACTGCTGCAAATGGCAGGTTTGTTTGTTTAAGACCACAATCGGGTCTTAAGAGCTGGTCTCCTATGTAACAAGGGTACAGAAGCTGTGAAGAGTCATTGTTCCCTGGCAGCATCTGTGAAGCGTAAGTACAGACACTGTCCTTAGGCCAGGGCTTCTCCACCAGGGTTCCGCGGCACCCTTGGGTTCCATGAGAGGTCACGGGGGGTTCTCTGGGAGAGCACGGTTTATTTAAAAAATTATTTCAAATTTGGGCAACTTCACATTAAAGAGGTCAGTTTCATTCTTTATTTTTGAACACTGTTAATGCATATATATAGGCCTACACAGGAAACAAATATAATAATTTGGTGACTTCTGGCCTCTATTTGAGCCTGATTGTGCAGGGGTTCCCCGAGGCCTGAAAAATATTTCAAGGGTTCCTCCGGGGTCAAAAAGTTGAGAAAGGCTGCTTTAGGGGATCAGGGGTAAAGAAACCAATCCTTCTTTCTTCTTTCCCAAAGCTATGATGGAGTAGAGTCCATACATGAGATGGGAGGGGAAAAAGCCAGCGCCCCCCCAAAACACTTTTTGTCACTGACGCATCCAATCCAGCTAATGATGGCTGAGAATATGGCTGTTTAAGCAGAACAGGGGGGAATGAAGACATGAAAACTCCCACGATGAACCAGGAGACACATTTTCCTTGTATCATTATCCTTCCTTTTCATAACATGCTTATGAGGTTAGAAAAAGCCAAATTCATCCAGGGCAAGTTGTCTGAAATGCTTTGTTTTTACATACCAATATATTTTACCTAGGTAAAACATAGGTATTTTACCTATTCTACCTATTCATTATAGCACAACCACATATAAATGAAGTCTGGATAAATGCTCTTTTAGAAAGGTGTTCCACTCTGGTAGAATAAAGTAAGGATGTTTTCAAAGTTTCTGGAGAGAGATCATTTCATATGCAGATCTCTCTCTCTCTCTGTGGAAATGGTCCCGATCCATGATGCTGAATTGGTGGGGGAACTACACTGGCGAAAGGCCTGTACACACAGTCCCGTCTCACAGCTATGCCTAGTTCTATTTAGCACTCGAGGTTGAACAAGGTTGGAGAAATCCATCCCCTTAGAGCAGTGTTTCTCAACCATGGCAGCTTCAAGCTGTGTGGACTTCAACTCCCAGAATTCCCCAGCCAGCCATGCCGGCTGGGGAATTCTGGGAGTTGAAGTCCACACAGCTTGAAGTTGCCAAGGTTGAGAAATACTGCCTTAGAGGCTGCACAGATGGGATGATTCATCAACAGTCATGCTCAGGAGCTCTGAGACTTTGCAAAGACTCTTCCCTAGTTTGCTTCGTACACTAAAATGACTGGGGCCGCTTATGGGTGCAGAGGTTCCCAAACAAACATTAAACCCTTATACTCAAAACCACGAAGACTACATTACTTGGCCCACAATGTTCCCCTGTGGGAAATGACTCATGAGAAACGGCTGGCTGAGGATGATGGCGCGAGGCGTTATTTCCATGGCCTGGAATCGGAGAACGAAATAACAAGCACTTTGACTTTAAGAATGCACAAACTGCCTTGCTGCCTCAGAGCAAAGGTCCATCTGTTTCCTGGAATGCCCAGCCAAATGTCTTTGGAAAGAAGAGCATGAAAGCGGCAGCCACCCCCTGTTGCTTCTTTCAAGCATCTGCTACTGAGACTCCAATTCCTTCAGCTCCAAGGTCTCCAAAGCCAGCTAATCTTTCACAAAGACCCACAGCTTCTTGTGGACCATTATTTTGCTTGATTCCTTTCCAGAAACGGGGTGGGCCTTCCTTGTCTCTCTCTTTCCAAGGTGTTTTGCTCCAGTCCCTCTCTCTTTTTGTCCCCATAAGGGTGGAGATGTTCAGAAGTTAGTCCATCAATGGTCACTACAGAAATTCTTAGCAGATTCCCCTACCTGTAAGCCCCCAAGAGAGCTGGCATGGATGCCAGCTGCTGGAACCAAACACTGGGGAGTGAACACAGTTTGTTTGAGATTCAAATGGCCATACAAGTCCTTGGACAACCAATATTCTCTTGAATGATGCGCTTTCAGATGCTGAAATCAAGGTAGCCAGATGTACAGCATATCCTGGACAGGATGGTCATCGTTGAGTCTGGAGGATCCAACAATTGGGCTACATTTTAAAATGGAATAGCAACACACAGTAGGAACTCCTATAAACTGCTTTATGTTTAATCGGTTGCCCTGCTACATACCGATGAAGGAAAAACCTTGGGATCGTGTCATAAACTGCTATGCAAATGACGCTATTTGTAAGTATTAACATAATTTAGTGCTTAGAGTCATATTCTCATTTCTAATAACTCTACTGGAATGGAGAGTCTTTTGCCATGTACTCTTAGCCTGCAGGATAGTCTTTTATCACAAAGCTGAATTTTTTAATAACCTGCCAGCATATGTTTGGTATCTGGCAGCTTAAGTCGATGACACAATGTCTTCATTATCGAAAGCAGGTCTCCATACTGTAATAGGACATTAAAGCATGCCTATGCTCATAAAGTAATGCTTTGGTATCTAAATGCAGGAGCATTACAAGAGCATTCAGTAACAAAGGAAGGTTTTAATCCTCGGCATTCAGTGGCAATACTCAATGGAGACTGCAATTTATTTCTAAAGGGAAGATGGATGCTGAGTGAAAAAAGGCTTGAAATGGGAAGGTGAGATAGTTAGAAATCAAGGAACTTCATCACTTTGCCTGTGCCTTTTTCTCTGTTTTGTGTATCATAACCACCCCACGTACAGCTCAGTGGATCACGCACAAAATGTTTAGATATGACGATGCAATGCAGAATGATTGTGAAAAGCTGTAGTGCTGACCCGGATTAAAAGTGTGTTTCTAAGCAAGCTAAAAATCAGGAGGTGTCTGGTATTACCTTCTCATACTAACAAATTTTATTAAAGCACATAAGCTTTCATAAACCACAGCTCACTTCATCAGATGCAACTTCACAGGATTGTTGTGAGGATAAAATGCGAAGCGATCCCCATATATCATCTGGAGCTCCCAGTGAAAAGGGAGTTTGTTCCAGTAGGCTAATTTTAAGAAATTTAAGAGATTTTGTTTGCTTCTTAAGATCACAAAATCATAAAACTTATCATTTTGCTGGCCTGTTGCTTTGTTTCCATAGTAAAAATAGAAAAAAGGTATCAGTGGTTAAAAAAAAAGCCAAACATGAATGATATATATTGATAATTATAATGATAATATTCAGGGCCACAGTGTTGAATTGGATTGCAGATTAAAAGCCCCCTCTCTTATAAAACAGATAAAAATTAATCAACCGATTAATTTAAGTGAAGAAAGTATTAAATCCATGGGTGACATTAAAATGCACATGTTTTCATGAGCTACAGCTCACTTTATCCAATGCATCTGATGAAGTAAGCTGTGGTTCACCAAAACATAAGCCATTTCAGTTTGTCTGAAAAGGTGCTACCAGGCTCCTGTAGACTAACATGGCTCTCCTCCTAGAAAGCCTTCCAAGTAAGCTGCAGATGTTAACATTCTGTTCCCCTGTTCTGTTGTCTGGGAGTGGGTCACCTGACCAATTAACTCCCACCAATCATTCCTTGGCTCTTCTCACCACTCCCGTGCAAATGATGTGTTCATGGAGTTACTGTACAGTATTAGGGATTAGGAATGCTGGTAACTCTTTTGATGTGTCTAGAACAGGGCTTTCCAAACTTTTGCCGTTGGCGACACACCAACGGCCGGCACGCAAAAACCCGGAAGCGCCGGCAGCGGCACTTCCGGGTTGCCGCTGCACTTGAACCCGGAAGCGTTGATGGCCCGCCGCCGCTGCCCCTTCGAAAGGGCAGGCTCCGAGGACCCCAAAAATGCCCTCAGTTCCGGCAGGGAGGTGAAAAGCCTCGCCGCGCGCACGCTGCCGGGCTGCTTCCCGCCACACAGCTGATCAGCGTGGATAATTTCCACCCCGCCCCCCCCCCGTGCCAATCAGCTGTGCAGCAGGGAAGCGGCCGGGCAACGTGCGTTCGCAATTTTCACCTCCCTGCCGGAACTGAGGGCATTTTCATCAGCGCTTCTGGGTTGTCACGCGACACACTTGGGCCCCCCAGGCGACACAGTATTGTGTCGCGACACACAGTTTGGAAAGCCCTGGTCTAGAACAAGCACCCAGAATCTATCTGAGGAACTTTCAAACACCAATCTTGTCATTTAACTTCTATGGAAAACTTGCTGTTCAAGACAGTGATTCTAAATTGACCTTCTGTGTGATATCCTTTCAGTTATTTGAAAACTGTTAACTTATCCTCCCTCAATCTTCTCTTCTCAAGGCGAAACATATCCAATTCTCTCCATTTCTCCAGGCAGGACTCAGTTTCCATTCCCTGGATCATCCTTCTTCCCCTTCTCTGAACCTTTTACAGTTTGTCTGAATTGTGTGTTCTCAGAACTCAAGTCAAAATCTGGGGTGGAGTCTTGGCAAAGGGACATAATCTTTTGTAGCAGGGGCGAACTGATTCCACACTGGTGGAATCATGTTAGGTTTTCCTAGAATCCTCCAATGTTGGAGCAAAATATAAAATGGTAGGTTTACGCAGTACTTTGGATTCAATTTCCAGAAAAGGTTCAAAGCATGCAGAAGTGCAAACACAGCACCGGTTTGCAATACTTTGAATTGGGAATGGGAAAAGGAGTGGCCTTGTGGAAATCTAACCCAGTGGGCATGAGAAACAGGAGCTTAGAATTGAGAAGCAGATAGTGTAACTCAGTCAGAAATAAGCTCACAGTCCTTTCACACAAAAATCTATTTCTAGTTTTCTTTTTCCTTAGCCGCTTAATTTGCAGCAGGAGGAGTTGCTATTATTAACCAATTGTCAGGTTTTGGCAATTTACTACATATCCTGCTTTCTAGCACGACCTCACTGGAGGTCCATCTCATTTTGAAATCCTGGCAACGTGCAGTTAAAAATTAGCAGGATGTTCCCCTGAAATGCATCCTTCTTCCTGCTAAGGAATCCTGTTATTGGGCACAGAGAGAATCTTCTAGCTGTGCTCCTGTCCTCTGAAGATGCCAGCCACAGCTACTGGCGAAACGTTAGGAATCAAAACTGCCAGAACACAGCCACACAGCCCGGAAAACCCACAACAACCAACAATCCTGTTATTCCTTCCCTTCCAGGCTGATGTCTGTCAGCACTATGAGTTGCCTGCAAAGTCCTGCCCTGATCCTGGTTTCCCTTGTCCATCAACTTGGGCCAGCCAAGCCTTGGTCCTAACCCTTCCCAAGGGTGGCAGTCTTCCCAACCTTCTTTAAACCAGTAGGCTTATTTGCAATTCATATTAAGATGGCTTCTGTGGTCTCAGAAGCCACTGTTGGAAATACAATTTATGACTGAGAATGGTGGTTTGCTTTGCAATACACAAGCTTCCCGTTCTTTATTTTAACTCAGTGAATCTCAAAAAATTAAATTATGTAGGAAAGCATAACTTGCAGGTGCTCATGAGCACGTCAGCAGGAATACCGTTAGCTCCAGGGCCATATTGGGAATTAATACAGCAGCATCCACAGGGTGGGGTGAAAAAATCACGATGGTGGCCATAATAATACAACTGATCCCCTGCCCTTTTTTACATGATTGTGTGATGCGTATAAAAAAGGGTTAGGGCTTGTGCTGCAGGTGCCACCTTGACTCCCTCGGTGAACATTAGGGTGTATTAGGAATCCTTCAGGAGGCTGATATGAGGGAACTTCTTTTTGAGATGCTGGAATCAAACTCTTAGAAATCCATGGCATCTTCCTAATAGAAACTTCTGTATACAATATAATATATGGGTGGTCCTCAGTTAACAATTACGATGGCACTGAAAAAGTAGCTTTATGACCATTCCTCGCACTTAACCGTCGCAGCGTCCCCGTGGTCACATGATCGCGATTTGGGCACTTCACAACCAGCGAGCATTTATGACCATCGCAGCATCCCATGGTCATGTGATCGTGGATCAGGCACTTCGCAACCAGCGGGCATTTACAGTACAACTGTCACAGCATCCCGCGGTCACGCGATCGCCATTTGCAATCTTCATAGCTGGCTTCTGACAAGCAGAGTCAATGGAGAAGCTGGCAGTAAAATTGCAAGTCACACGATGTCTCCCTTAACGATCGTGGGTGATTCGCTTAACAACCACAGCAGAAGTGAGGTCGTAAGCCCATCACGGTGATGTGATGTCTCGCTTAATGACATCGCTTAGCAACAGAGTTCCTGGTCCCAATTGTGGTTGTTAAGTGAGGACTATCTAAAGAAAAACAGGCACTAACGTTTTCCAACTTGGCCATCTGTATTCAAAAAAGAGAATGTACCTTAAATTTGCTGGTGTAGGTATTTTATTTCTATAGTTGTCCTTGGGATTGGTTTGCTGATTTCTACGCATCTACTGCAAGGGTATGTCCTAGTTCCAGCTTTATTAAATTCAGCACGGAATTATTATTGACATCAAACCCCAGCAGTGGCTTAAAGTCTTCAAATCAATGACTCATCTGGTTTGGAAATTTGCTTGCAGACTTTTTCCCCATTAGTTTCCAGGACTAGTATACATTCTACATTTTGAATCTGTCAACCTCAACATCCCAACAGCAGAAGAAAGGACATTAAGAAAATGTGGGCATCATAATCCTTGCTCACACCAATCTCCCTTTAATCCTGAAAACTTTTCTGCACCTGGATTTGTCATTTCCATTGTACTGAATAGAGCAGTTCACAGAGATCCAGAAATGAACCTAAACATTTAGAGACCAATGGATCCGAGTAATTTATTTTTCTTCCTTTCACCTCTATTCCATAACAGTTTTTAACAGTTTTGTGGGGTTGTTTGTCTGTTTGGTCCAATCTGGGGCTGAACGTTCTTAGCACTCTCATAGGTAAAGGTAAAGGTTCCCCCCGCACATTTGTGCAGTCGTGTCCGACTCTAGGGGCCGGTGCTCATCTCCGTTTGTTAGCCGAAGAGCCAGCGTTGTCCGAAGACGCTTCCACGGTCATGTCACTCTCATGCATTGTACTAAAAACTGTATTAGAATGACCCCCGTTTAATTCTGTTCTTCTATCAGATTCTTTTGGCTCCAACAGGGCTGGTACCCGGCACATAAAGAAGGCCTAGGATAGGCTACTGTGGCAGCTGTGCGGGACGCGCTGTTCGGGGTGAGGGCTTTCCGGAGGCGCAGGGCACGCTCTGCAGCTCGTGTTGGAAGCGCTCCTGGAGAACCGGCCCGTGGGCTTGGGGGTGGGGGGAGGCGACAGAGCCTATCTGCAGGCCCTCTGCTCACCCAGCCCAGCCTTCCTCCTGCAAGGCATCGCAAAGGGCAGCAGCTTCCAACACGAGCTGCAGTGGGGGAGAAAGGTGGGGGGGGGGAGTTGGAGCAGAGGCAGTTTGCGCAGGGCAGGAGAAGCGCGAGGTCCTGGCCTAACCCCCGCAACTGGGACTGCCGGAACTGTGGTGGCTAAGTGGTGTGGTCACGTGATGTTTTGTTTAGCGACTGCTTCGCTTAGTGATGAAAATTCCGGTCCCACTTATGGTCGTAACCTGAGGACTACCTCTAGAGAATGAGAAGGATAAAATGCAGTAGGAGTTGAGCACTGAGGTTCATGACCGGAATAAAATGCTACTCATGTGATGGGTAAATAAGAAGAAGACACTTCTATTAAGATACATTCATTCAGATAAGAGTTCAGGGAGTAAATAGTGCATTGTTTTAATACATTGCATAAAATTCTATTGTGTTTTCATAACTTTCTTTCTTTCCTGCCCAAACGTTTAAAAATATGACATCCTATATAGACTAACACATTTATTTTAGCCGACACTTTAGAAGACACATGGACTCTATTCCATGAAAACATATATGTCATATTTCTTTCTATTGTGACAAATGATGGCAGTTACCAGTCTGGAAAGTTTATACATAATTAATATTGGCCAAGATGGCAGAACAAGAGGCTAACTTTTCAGCCTGATTTGTCAATCAAATCGCTGTTTGAAAATAGCTACCACTGAATTCCTGGACATTACTTATTTATCAAATTAATACCTGCTGCAATTAGAAGAGATTCTAATGGTGTTGACTATGACTTTTGAAGTGCAAGCTGGTCTGGGACACACAGCCTTTCCACCCTGGAACTAGAAATATGCCCTGGACTTTCCCTTCTGGGATTTTGCCTTTTGGGACAACCTGCTCAAAATGTATGAAATCCAAAATGACTTACATGAGCCCACCTCTTATTCCATATCTCTGGTCCATATCGATGACACTCCTTCAGTATCCAAGGGTAGCATCTGAGATGTTTAGTGATGTCACAAAATGCAGTTCCATTTCCCCCAAACTCATTATCCACTTTGAACACCCAACGTTTCACTTCTGGGTAGTCTATGACCAGCTGACTAAGGGCCTCTATCATCTGGAGGAGAAAAAAACGTAAGGGTTTTATCTTCCATTATACTTCCGCTCCCTCTCTAATGCATGTCCTAATCCTCTATCCAGATGTTCTGCATAACACACAGATAAAAACAAGAGAGAATGAACAAAAGAGCACTAGATAGTATATGATCAGGAGAGTATTTGAAATGTACTGTTATCCAATTTTTTTACTAAATAGAAAAATACTCCTTGTTAGGGAGATGAAAAGTATACTCTTTTGAATGAGACTGACTTGGGAGGAATTTGTTACAGTGGCTCATATACTGGAATTTAAGAAACTTTTTATTATTTGAACAATCACAAATAGAATTATTATTTATTTGCTCCATGTCTCATTATTTGTTCCTTCTGAAAGTCCAATAAATGGGTTTTCTCTTGACGACCCCTACAGAAATGAAATGGATCAATAGAATTGTAAAGATTGTACCAATGGAAAGAATTATGAGCTATCTTTAAGTGAAAATTGAACTGTGCCTTAAATTATTGTCACCTTCCTTTGATTATTTAACACCTCCCGTCAATATTTCATATGAAGCTTACAGCAGGAAATAAAAATAACATGAGACAAATAGAAAGGAACAATGATGTGAAGGTAGAATTTCAGGGTATAGTTCATAACAATAAGGATAACATTGTAGTCAACACATTGGGCACATCAACACCATGAGGTATTATTGTTATATAACTATGATTAACTCAGGCTATAAGTTGACCTGCATGTATTATCTGCTTTTCTATCTGTTGTGGGGCTCACAACCTATGGCCTGCATTTCACACTCAGCATCCCTGGATTGGGCCACCAGATTTGCTAGCATAATGGCTGAATTTCAGCAATGCAATTTCAGGCCTTTATTTATTGATTTGAGGGAGGAGGAGGAGGAGGAGGAGGAGGAGGAGGAGCAGG
Organism: Charina bottae; assembly: GCA_023362775.1. Lineage (NCBI taxonomy): Eukaryota > Metazoa > Chordata > Lepidosauria > Squamata > Charinaidae > Charina > Charina bottae. The sequence continues at coordinate 3,208,694 of JALMGJ010000010.1, forward strand.
GAGCACTTTGCTTCCCAGAAGCTGCTCATTGTTACCCTAACCTCCGTATGAAACAAAGGAAGCCCATGTCTTCTTGGGCTCTCTGGATGGTTGGTAGGCCAGCTCTCAGCCCTTAAACCTGCAAAAAATGCCTGCCCTGGTTATAGGGATGGAACCCCCTGAAAACTCGTAGATCGGCTGAGGATATTGGACCTCATAAAATTATCAGTTATCAGTTTTCAGTGCAGTTATTTTCTTTGGCACTGAGCAAACCGCAGCCTTCTAAGCTATGGGAGATGTCCGCCACATTACTAAGCAAGGGTGGGTGGGAAACCATCTTGCCCAGAGAGGGTTCGAGTACACCCAGGATTGGCTTTCTGAGACTTAATGGCCCAGCTTGCTTTCCTGTATTGTAATCTGCATCCTGAATCCTACTTATTGGGACTTTATACTGCGGACTCTGCTTTTGCCCGTCCTGCCTATCTAGCTGAATCCGATTCTGCATGCACTTCTTCCTAGGCTAAACAATTACCAAGACCTCTAACTTCTTTATGTTTTCCTAGAGCACAAGCAGGTAGAGGATTTTTTAAAAACATAGTTGATTTAAAACTGGAAAAGCTAATGTTATAAATAAGCATTAAGGTAATTGTTCATCGTTGCTACTGATGCTCCAGAATGCTTCAACCCTTGGAAACTAGTAAGAAGAACTGCACATTAAAAAGCAACGATTTGAGACAGGAAGGAGACCCATTCAGGTGTTTCCATTCTGGAGGTCCCACTCTGGGTAAGTGCCGAGTGATGTTCTAATGACACAGGCTTCCTAGCAAGCATCTGTACATTCAGCATGAATGTCTGCAGGAGAGAATCCAGTTTGGCTCCCACAGACGGGTTCCTGGCCCAAATGGAAGCAATATGTTGTATACACCAAATCTTCTGTCCTCCGGACATCCATCCTCCGTGCATAACTGTCTTCAGGAGCCATTGTTATTTGTGTGACATCAGCAGAAGCTGGAAACCTATCTGGAGCACTGACATGGTTAGTGCTGTGGAAGGAAAAATCGTGCATAGGCTCTATATGATTCAATTGCAATGAGTCATTTGATGCCACACTGTTTATATCTTGCTCCCTAATTCTGTCTAATGCTCTAGAACCCTCTTAATTTCCATATGCTCAACGGGGTTTGTGAACTGAGTTTCGATTTTTAGCTTTGATTTCACCAATAGGGCTGATATTCCACAGCACTCCATTCCATCTTCATATACAAGATTATACATACTGTATAATTCATGAAATTTGGTCAATTTGAAACTGGAAATGCTTCAGCAAAGTTCACATCCACTAAAATATTAAAAGAAGTGTGCAATATCTCTCCCTGAGATTGGCAGGCAGTGCAATACTTCTGAGTAGAAAACATTCAGGCCCTAGTCTTTTAACATAGCCTTCTGCTGCTGTACTTCAGCCTCCCACTTCCACCTTCAGACTTCAATTCAAAATATACGCTCTATATGACGAATGAGCTATGGTCCCAGGTTGGTCTTGACAGTCTGGAAATGCTCCCCTATAAAACTGGGAAAGTATATTGGGGGACAAGAAACCTTAACAGGGGCGTCTTTTCGTTGGATGTCCAACTGATAAAAACATACTGTGATGGTGGGATTGCTCAAAATGCAGACAGTAGCAGGTACGGCAAGAAATTCTCCATGAAATTTACACACCTGTAAAATTGCCCATGTTGCTTAAATAATTGTGTAAATGAATTCCTGTATGCAGATGCATTTGAAGAGTGATTCAGTCCACTGTTTATGAACTGTATTGTGAAAAAAATGTATTTTGAATTATTGTGCAGACCCTCATTAAGTCTCTGGCAATTAGCAACAGTCATTGTAGTCATTTGGAAAAGAAACCCATTAATTTCAACTGGACTTACATCCAGGCAAACACTTCTGGTGCCAGGTTGACGATCAATGTAATGACTTAAGAGTGGGGGGCCCTCGGCTTCTTTGGACTGGGGTCACATTTGGAGCTTTGAGAACATGTTGTTGGCACTCTCGCAAAATAATGGCAATGGTGTGTGCAGCAAATCAAAAACACCCATCAATCAGGAGACAAGCCATGTCCAGGGATGCAGCTGCCTGCCATTTTTATTTTCAAAGACTACCTCCGTGGTCTATGCGGAGCCCAGTGGGCCCTCTTGCTGGAAAGACACTTGAGGCTGGTGCTGTGCTCTGCAGAATACTTGCTGCCCAACCATTACTTTTTTCCATTAAAAAAGTCTAGCAAAATGGTAGGGCAGGAAGCTTGGTGACACCAAGGGACATGACCTGGGCATCGCACCGGGGACCTGGGTCAAAAAATGGGTGAACAAGACTTGCTCTTCAACCCTCTGGCAAAGGAACCCATAACTCCCTTAGGGTGTTACTCAGCAGTGGAGTGCTGGTGCTGAGCAAATTATGGACCTGAGTCCTGCAGTACTTTGGCAGCAGACATTGAGCTCTATCCAAGTAAGAATGGAAAGGAAAAAAACAAGCCTCTGAATAGTCTCACCTCAGATTTCCTGACCTGCCCAACCAGCAGCCATTCTTACCTGCTGCCTGCTATAGATGTCATACTGCCCAGGGGGCACCGGAACACACGCAGCGGCGAAGACTCTTTTGTTTCCGGACTTGGTGCTGTAGAGATGAGCCACTTCTGGATCAGGGCCGAGAATGGGCAAGTCTAGCACATCGGCCACTTCCAGGTCATCTTGGTTCAGGAGGCCTCCAACGATATAGGCTTCTTTGCCTTGGATCAGGTTTTTGACCCTTTTAATGGTCTTAGGGCTGTATTTCAAGAATGTAGCCAGGGACATGGGGCGGTTCTGGATGAGGATGACATTAGTCTCGTTAAGAAGTGTGCTTTCTCTTCCTTCCACCAAGCTAATTTATAATGTTGAGTGCAATAAATACATTATTAATAGCAGGCTGGGTTATGACCTATCCTGTAGCGTAGCAGTTTAAATTGATAAAAGCTGTTGGGGTGAGGTTCCATAATCACTCACATCTTTAGTGTGTCGGAAATGGGCTCACTGGGAATAAAACTAATTACTACACATCTGTATTTATTTGATCCATGCGGAATTCTCCTTCTGTCACTCGGAAGAGAAGCTTGCAGCCCTTGGATAACAGTGATTCATCTCAACACTTCTGGCGCAGTTTGATTCTACCACGTCAGGGGAAAAAAATCAATACCAAAAAAATGAAGAATCTACACCAAGGCAGCCGAGCTTGTATTTCAGCCCATGAAGAGCAGCATTTTAAAGGGCTCTCTCAGTAAACAATTTGATTTACAAAACACCTCTTACGTATCATATTCCACTCCATGGGATAAATAGTTTAATTAGCTACAAACCCTTTCTGCAATAATCATTCGGGTCAAATAGGGAAGCATTCAGGTTCTTTAAAAAACTACAGGGCAAAAATTTGGAATGCTTCACAAATTGTATTTTTGGTGTATCTTTACAATATATATATATATTGTATGTGAAACAACTGCGTGTTTGCAAACATAAATTGTACTGGAATATTCATCAGGGATCTGTGAGGACATGTGGAGGGATCCGGCAATAGCATAAACAAATAAGACAGGCCATGTACCTAACCAACAGGTAATATTTAGGGCAGATTCTTTTGTAAACATGTAATGTAATGTAATGTAATGTAATGTAATGTAATGTAATGTAATGTAATGTAATGTAATGTAATGTAATGTTATATTATATTATATTATATTATATTATATTATATTATATTATATTATATTATATTATATTATATATTATATTAATAGTAAAAGGTAAAGGTTTCCCTCCAGAGTCGTGTCCGACTCTAGGGGCTGGTGCTTTCATCTCCGTTTGTTAGCCGAAGAGCCAGCGCTGTCCGAAGACGCTTCTGCGGTCATGTGGCCGGCATGACGCACATGGAACACTGTTACCTACCCACCAAAGTGGTACCTATTCATCTACTTGCATTTTCATGCTTTCGAATTGCTAGGTTGGCAAGAGCTGGGGCGAGTGCAGGAGCTCACTCTGTCATGCGGGGCTAGGGTCTCGAACCTCCGAACTTGTGACCTTCCGATCGACAAGCCTGGCGTCTTAAAACATGAATTGGTTGAACTATACAAACAAGCTTATAACAGCACAAAATTTAAGAGCTTGCAGATATGTATGTTCTGATAGCACAATACATACAGAGTTCTCGTAGGGAGTGGCATTATAATTTTATAGTCCCAATAATGATCCAGAAATCATCTTGCAGTGAAAAGGTTTTATATTTCAAGAAAACATGCACAGAAACAAATAAACAACACTTAGGATATAGCCAAGATCACCAACTTCAACAGAGTTTATGGGACTTCTGTAGGATCCATATTTCCTGCCATAAAAGACTTTTACTGCACTGCAGCAGCATCAAAAACACTTGGGGACCAGGGAACCCTTCTTTTTGAGAAGGCATATTCTAGGGAATTAAATCTGTCTGGCGGGTTCAAAATTGCTACTTATCTAGCACCCCACAATTAAAAACAGAAAATAATTCAAGGGCACGGAAAAGGAAGTCATAAACTGAATTTTGCTACAATAATAAACACAAGCGAGGGTGAAGAAACTATTTGCACAACTGCAGCGACGGGATGTGTGAGCAGTATTTTGTGCGATTTGCTTTCCACAATGTTGTAAACCTCTGAAGTTCAACATTTTAAAAGGGGCCAGGCATTGGGCAAAAATCAGCAGTGAAGGGCTTAGCTTAGCTCAGCTTTCAGCCTGAAAAACTCAACTGGGGTTTTATTTCTAACACTCTTAACTAGTCACTTAATCTGTGAAGCTCTTAACACTTGCAATAATATTTCACTGATGGGTACCAGAGCGTTGCAAGTTATAAAATTTCCAATTTAATTTTACGGCATTCCCCCCAGCTATAGTAATTAGAAGATACAAACTCACAGGAAAGCTGTTTATGGCTTCAGGGGTGAGGATTGTGAACCTGTCCTGCAGGTCAGCGATGTCCTCGGGGTTCCCAGATCGAACGGCTGGCTGCAGACCTAAGACTTTACTGTAATAGCGCAGCATCTCCTCACTTAGTTCTAAGGGGCAAATATAGATGACATCCACATTCGAATCTTTAAGGGGGGAAAAAAACAGAGAACACACTCATAATCATTGACAAAAATGTAACATTGCTTGTGGTGTTCTATTTGTTATCCTGAGAGAGAAAGTAGATATTTTAACTTTTTATTCCTTTTACCTACTCTGCCTTTATGCCTCAGTTCCATCCTTTCTCACTAAAGAAAAACAACTTGTAAATCAACTGGTCCTCAGAATGAAGTCCACAAAATGCTAGCACAAAACCTCAGGAAACACATCTAAGTGACCGGCTTTAAATGTTGACAGGAAGTATGTGGGGCTTTGAAAGTGAAGCTCAATAGACTGTATCAGTGTTTCTCAACCTCGGCAACTTTAAGATGGGTGGACTTCAACTCCCAGAATTCCCCAGCCAGCATGCTGACTGGGGGATTCTGGGAGTTGAAGTCCACCCATCTTAAAGTTGCTGAGGTTGAGAAACAATGGACTGTACAAAGCTCAGCTTAGAAGTCAGCAGAGATAGCCATCTCACAAGTCTTGCTCTGTACTTTTTTCCAAAGTAGGACCTTGTATGGAGCAGTCAGAACACCTCCCTGGAAGTATTTCTCCTCAAGCAATGAGCACTGTGCTTCTGACACTGCAGAGGGGAGCAACCCAAAGCCCTCCAGCTTTGAATGAGGCCCTCCAGCTCCATTTTTGTGCTCTTCAAAGCTTATTTCCTCACATTATTATGCTGTCAAAACATACTATATTGGCACTTAGAATCTTGAAGTTAAGGAGGGGTTCCAAATACCAACGCAACATTTTGGGCAATCAGCGGTTCACAATAAAAGCAAAGTTAAAAATATAAGTATAAGATTACAATATCGATAAAATAAATATAAAATCCAAGTGCAATAGATGTTAATAATGGGGGGGGGGGCTTCATGGCACCAGCCACCCCCAGGAGGAACTGTTGGCATTCCCATCCCAAGCAAGGCGGCAGAACCAGGTCTTCAAGTTTTTCCGGAAGGTCAGGAGCAAGGAAACCCGCCTCAGCTCCGGGGGCAAGATATTCCAAAGGGCGGGCGCTATTGCAGAGAAGGCTCGCCTCCTGGATCCCACTAGATGGAACTCTTTTGCCAATGGGATCCTTAGCATGCCCTCTCTGCATGACCGGGTGGGGCGGGTCGATGTTCTGGGGATGAGACGGTCCCTCAGGTAACCTGGTTCCATGCTATGAAGGGCTTTAAAGGTGATAACGAACACCTTGAATTGGAGTCGGAAGCAAACTGGTACCCAATGCAGCTCGCGCAGCAGCGGTGTCACATGTGCCAATTTTACGGCACCAATAACTGTCCACGCAGCCGCATTCTGGACCAGCTGAAGCTTCCAGAGTAGCTTCAAGGATAGCCCCATGTAGAGCGCGTTGCAATAGTCTATATGGGAGATGACAAGGGCATGAGTGACTGTTCGGAGGGCATCTCGGTCCAGGAATGGGCGTAACTGGCGCACAACCCGAAGTTGTGCAAAGGCCCTCCTGGCCATGACTGCCACCTGCTCTTTGAGCAGGAGTCATGAGTCTAGGAGGATCCCCAAGTTCTGCACTGGCTCCAAATGGGGCAGTGCCACCCCATCCAGGACCAAAGATGACAACTTCCTGGATCCCGAGAGGCCATCAATCCAGGGTTCAGCCAAAGCCTGTTGTCCCCCATCCAGACCCCCACAGCCCCCAGACACTGAGACAGGGAAGCCACCGCATCACTTACTTCACCCGGGATGGTGATATGCAATTGAGTATCGTCAGCATATTGATGATACCTCATCCCGTGGTGACGGATGATCTCACCCAGTGGCTTCATGTAGATGTTAAATAGGAAAGGAGAGAACACCGAACCCTGCAGCACCCCACACAGGAGGGGTTGCGGGTCAGATCTCTCCTCTCTTATCACCACCGACTGGGAACAGCCCTGGAGGAAGGTGGTGAACCAGCGCAGAACTACGCCGCCCACCCCCAACTCCCTGAGCTGCCCAAAAGGATACCATGGTTGATGGTATCGAAAGCCGCTGAGAGATCTAGGAGAGCAAGGATGGATGCAATCCACTAATTAACAATATTTGCTGATACCAACAATAATAGTGGTTAATTTGAGTTGAGTTAAAGCATGGACAGAGTAGCTTAACTGTTCCTACTGTATTGTTTCCTGATAAAAGAAAGAGCTGAAGCTGGTGAGACAGGAACCAGTGATTCTCAAGCTGGTAGAAGTGCTATGTAAAAACCGAGCAAGCATCTCCCCGTCTCCAGGTCAGCAAGAGAACAGCCACATTTCTGTTGCCACAAAAAGGCAGGAACAAAAGGCCTACAATTAAACCCTGGAACAGATATACAAGGTTTGATTCCAGCGTTATGCACTAGGGAACCTTCTAGCTTGTCTGCAATAAAGCGATTAATCAAGCCGTGCCAGGTCTGCGAGCTTCTGCTGTAAGCAAATTCCTGAAGGTAGGGCTGAGTGTCTGTAGAGTCTACGCTTCGTGCTGTGTCTGGAGTGGTCCCTTCTGCCACAAAAAGCGGTTTACTTCATTCTGGCTGGATTTACCCCTAAGGACTATTTGTCAAACTTTAGTCTAGTTCTCACTGCCTTCTCTGCACCTGTTCCAACTTCTCTGAATCATTCTTGAAATGTGGTGCCCAGAATTTGAGAGAGTATTTAAAGTGGCTTTGATCACAGCAGACTATAATGGAATGATTACTTCCCATGATTTGGAAATTATACTTCTGTTGATGTAGCTTAAAATTGTATTTGCCTTTTTTCTAGCCATGTCATGCTGGTGATTCATAAACTAGCCTGCATTCACTTAGTATTCTAAGATCTTCAGCAGATGGGGAGCCCCCACTGACAAAAGCATCTCAGCCCTAGAGACCAAGTGTCACGATAATAAGAAAATAACTGGGCAGGTGAATTAAGCACTTGTATGAGCTTAACAATTTGGCAAGGAGACCAGGATAGGAAGCTTTTCTCCCCTTTGGGAGTTAATGACACAGCTTCCAAGGTAAATCAGGAATAAAGATAGAAAACCAGCAAAAGTATGGGGCTGTCTTATGTATTGGCTCTTAGAGAACAAGTAGGTATATCATCATCATCATCATCATCATCATCATCATCATCATCGTAGAAGATCTGAAGAAGTTGTGAAAAACAGAGAAGTTGGTGAAATGATTACTGGGGGTGTAGTAACAGTCCCCACACCCTTCTTAGTTCTTATAGGGTGAAGGCCTTGGGATGACGACTATCCCTCTAAAGAAGGAAAACATCCTTTGGGAGGGACCTGTTCTTTTCAAGATATTACTGAAATTGGGAGGCAACCAAAGGAGAAGCCAGCAAAGTCCAAGAGGTCACCAGTATGAATCCATACAGCTGCAATGGACAAAGGAAGGGTTCCTTTAGAAAACTCAACTGTGTTGCCCAAACAAGGGGAAGAAAAGGAATATACAAGTGCAAAATGACTAGCACTATATTAAGACTGCCATCAACAACAACAAAAACACAACACTTGCTAGGTGCTTTTTGAAAGCTAGATGACCAGGACGTTAAAGGAAAACTAATGGCAGACCAAAAGATTGTTGAGAAGTGGGAATAATTCTCTGTATGTATTAGTCCCTATGCCTGAACTTCTCAAGAGTGGAGTTTGAGAGGTAAAGCAAATAATGCAGACAGGGAATTAACTTTTAGAGTTTGTCAATAAATCTGTTTATTGATTTATCTTACAATATTCGTAGGCCACCAAATCAGTTAAGATTCTGGGTGGCGAATAATAAAGCAAGAAGAGAACAGGGAAAAAAACCCAATAGTCAAAGTATTAAAAATACAATAGACATAAATACCCAGGTTGGGCACCTCAATTAGGGCTTTGAGAAATGCAAGGAGAGCGGGAGGTGAAAGATACCTCCAGGGAAGGACATTCCAGAGCATGGGGCCTGCTATTTAGCCCACCCAAATACTTCTGGCAGGGAGGGAACCAAAGAAGACCACAAAAATCACTAGGTTCCCTTTCATACCCAATCATCCCCTGCTGCATGGGCCAACATGACACTATTTTTAAAAAAGAGAACCAGGAGGAATAAGAATCTGAGAGGTTAGAAATCTTTGTTTCAGATGCATTGTTGAAAAGTGTTATAAAAAAAGTTCTCAAACTGATGAAGAAGAATCACCAAAGCTTTTGTAAAGGGAAACCAAGCACAGGTATGATCTGATAGACAGTGTTTACTTAAGACTTTGAAAAAGTGTTCTGACAAAATCCTTTACCAAAGACTCTTCAGCAACTGTAACAATCAAATTATTGCTCTTTTGCATTAGGAACTTGCTAAAGTAGAGAAAACAGAAAATATGAATAATAATTCTCCCATTCAAAAGTAAACAATGTCCCCACTTATCTCTCTTGAAAGTGTATCTGTTTAACTTGACCATAATAGGAATTGGGTCAGAGGAATTACCGCCCAGAGTCCCTCTTCCGGGGGGAGATGGGCGGTGGCAAAATTTGAAATATAAATAAATAAATAAATAAATAAATAAATAAAATTGGGCGTGGAGGGTGCTTGCTGATGGTACCAAATTATTCTGGACAGAATACTTAGCTTAGTTTATTGTGCTTTCCACTTTTTTTCCCGTCCTCCATTTTCTTTGACATACTAAATCATATTGCAGCTTCCTTTGGACAGATATCTGTTGCATAAAGAGCATCCAACCTGGCAGTGCTTTATATAAAATCATCAAAATAACATTGCTGGGGGTAGCAGAGTTACTGCTCTGCAGTTATCTTCAGACAATATACCATTAAGTTCATTTTGCGGGGCAGAGTAAAGAGAGCAAACTTAATGGCCACACAAAAAGGCAATATTTGAGTATTTTCTAGGGTGCTCCTTCGAGAACCATGGGCTAGAGATGCAATGAAGACATTAAGACTGAAGCTGTTCTTTAGTCCGAGAAGCTGCATGCTTTCCATGTATGATTCCATGCTGCCTTTAACTTTCTAACTCATTCAGAAGTAACAAATCTTTCCTTAAATAAACACTACAATATAAAAGAGTTGTACTGAGGACAAAACAACATTAGTGCCTCCATAATATATAAAGGCAATTAAGTTATTATTTTAGGCTCCCATAAATTTTGAGGATACATTTTTGTGCAAATGGCATTTATGAAATAATAATGATGCTGAAATATACATGAATCATGTAGAGTATGTCATTCTGGGTAGCCAGCAAAGTTGGCCACTGACAAATTAATATTTTTTGCTGTTCTGCTAAAGGAGTAAAGGAAAAAAGAAAAAAGGGAAGTCTTCCTGGTTTGCGCTGATTTCCTTTAGAGGGATTTAGATCACCTGCCCTTTGTCCTTCCAAAGGAGCTTGCTGTGTAATGATTCACAGGCCAGATTCTGCAATCCTGTCACCTCCCTTCATGGTAGTTTCCAAGAGTGCTGGAAACTCACTGCATGGAAATCTCCATATTATCTTTGTCAGGAAAACTCTGTGGCTCCCTGTCAAGCATGCGCAGAAAGATAAATTAGGGTTTGTACTGAGCACCATGTTAAATGGCCAACAGCGCCACATGGAAACCTTACTCTGCCACCAAAGTCCACAAGCTCTCATCAATAGGCAATGCATCCACCCATCCATCTCCTGTAGAGTTGTGAAACTTGCTAAGAAATCCGGTCACAAACTTTTTGACAGAATTCTGTTTAAACATAAAGACAGGATATGAGCTAATTTATCAAGAGCCACCAAGAGGCAAATTATGCATGAATTACATGCACGTACCTGTGGACCATTTATTTATTTAATGATGTTTAGATGCCACCCTGATCCAACGTACAACAAATTAATTTGCATTCTCCTGCAGTTTGGGGGTTATGAAAACCACACTTTGAATTCCCAGGGACAACACATTACACAAGCCGGAAGTCATACAACAGCACTCATATGTCTTGGATTTCTATATTTAATCTTCATCTTAGGTTTAAAACTTTAAAGCCTTCAGAACATATTCGATTACGTATTTTGAAAAGTTGCTCTCCTCCCACCCAATGAATTCCTGTAATATGATTTGTGGTGACTTGTCACAAAATTATTATCCTTTGGTTTGACAAAGGATAATAATTGTGCATCCATCTTAAGTGCACCCAGGTTAAAATCTGAAACATTACAGAACTCTGTCTGTAGATCTAATCAGAGGCTCTATTGTTCAAGTCCTTGGGTACCTCTTGGATTCCAGCCTACCTCTTTCATTGGTTATCTTTTGAAGACATAGTGACAAAACTTGGGTTGGGATCCCAAGAGCTACTTTAGGTCCATTAAGTGGAAGTTGTTTCTTTTAGTCTCAGAATAGGCCCACTTGCAATTCTGCTTTTAAATGCATTCAGACAGATCCGGTGCGGAACCTGGGGGTTCTCCTGGACTCATGGCTCCTGCCTGAAGAGCAGATGGCAGCCGTGGCCAGGGGAGCCTTTGCCCAACTTTGTGTTGTGCGCCAGCTATGCCCCTTCCTGGATCAGGAGCCCCTCCGGTCAGACACTCATGCCCAAGTCATCTCCTGCATAGACTATTGCAATGCGCTCTACATGGGGCTACCCTTGAAGAGCATCCGGAAGCTACAGCTGGTTCAGAATGCGGCCATGTGAGCAGTTTTAGGAGCCCCAAAGATGGTGCATACTGTATAACACCTTTGCTGCGCGAGCTGCATTGGGTGCCAGTTTGCTTCCGGGTCCAATTCAAGGTGTTGGCTATCATCTTTAAAGCCCTAGATGGCATGGGTCCAGGTTACCTGAGGGACAGCCTCACCCCCATGACATCGACCTGTCCCACCCGGTCAGGCAGAGGGCATGTTACGGACTGTCCATGAGAGATTGTCAATTGGCAGGGTCCAGGAGGAGGGCTTTCTCTGCCGTAGCACCCACCCTTTGGAACAACTTACCCCCGGAGGTAAGACAGGCCCCCACTCTCCCGGCCTTCCGAAAGGGGGTCAAGACTTGGCTGTGCCACCTCGCTTGGGGTGGGAGGGGGGATAGTCAATCATGGGGGTGGTTGGCACCCCTAACTCTAACCCTAACCCTAACCCTTGGAAATTTTATTGAGACTGTGGTTTCACCATCTTGGATTTTATATTTCATATTTTATATCTTAGAGTTTTATGTATATTTATATTTTTATAATGAATCTGTTTTAATGATATTTTAATTTTTTATTGTCTTAATTTGCTTGTAAACCGCCCAGAGTCATTTGTCAAAATGTGTGGTGAAGAAATGTGATAAATAAATAAATAAATAAATTTGTGGTTTACCAAAAGGTTTTTCTGTGTTGGGACAGGTAGTGCAACTATAAAGTTTCCCTGGCTATATGAAACTAATTTGTAGCAGTACTGGGAATACTACTACTACTACTACTGCTACTGCTACTAATAATAGCCTACTAGCAAAAACGTCCCTGAATAAAAAAAATGAACTTCATTTAAGTGGCTGTAGCTTGAATCATGTCAACTGGATTTCGATTTTCTCAGTGGAAACATTTCGCTCCTTATCCAAGGAGCTTCTTCAGTCTGAGCAAAGTTAGTAAGGGAATCCTAAATATGTTTCTAGGTGGCTGTGTGACCTTGCACCTGGGGCTAGGTCATGATTATATTGAGATGTTATTTTAAGTCCTTTTATCATCTAAAGGAGGATCGTTAAGATCACCATGCTGCTGTTGAGCTTGTGAAATGGTCTTAATCTTCCTAGGCACAGAAGACAAAGCAGGGAGGAAGATGGGGGAAAGATTGTGCCTGAGGCCCCCACCTCTATTCAAGGAAGGATTTTCCAAGTTGGCATAAATGGATTCCTTGACCCCTCTCTCAAACCACCTATCTTCTCTGTCTAAAATGTGAACATTAATGTCCTCAAATGAGTGTCCCTTTTCCTTTAGATGAAGATAAACTGCTGACTCTGGTCCTGTGGTGTTACTTCTCCTGTGTTGGGCCATCCTCCTGTACAAAAGTTGTTTGGTTTCACCAATCCACCCATCATATCAATTCATAAAAAGTGCAAAGAATGCTAACTCATACAAGTACTGTAGGTTTGGGGGTCAGCCAGGAACTATACTCCCAGGGGAGAGAGTTCCACAGTTTTGGTGTGGCTGCTGGTCCTCAATGGTTTCTAGCCATGCCTCCTTTCTAGGCAGCCCTCGTAATAACCCAATGGAGGGTGAATGGAGTTGCCCGCTGGTGACAAAACAGGGAAATAATTTCTCTAGGCAGGCGGGACTCAAGTCATGGTTGTTAAAACAAGCAGTCTGAACTTGGTTTGGGAGCAATGGGGAGCTGGGGTGCTGGGGAGGTATCCCATGCTCCCAATGGGGAACACCAAAGCACGGTCCGACCGCTGCGTCCTGGATCGCTTCAAAGCCATCCCCACATAAGGCACATTACAACAACCTACTTGGGAGGCAAACCATCCTATGGATCACAGAAGCCAGGAGAGCTCTTTCCAGGAAGCTGGTAACTCATGCACAGCTGACAGAAGGTGTCTCTTGCCACTGCCTGAGCTGGGAAGGACACCCTCAGTAGACAACCAACCCTTCAGACTTGCCCAGATTCAGATCTAATTGGTTATGCTTCATCCCGACCTCAGTCGGTCCCTTGCAGGAGCTACCCAAAGAAGTTGACGCACTTGAAGAAGATGGAAGAGAGAAGTAGAGCTGGATGTCATCCACATAAATTTGGCACCCAGCACCGCATTCCCTGACAATTATATCCAGTGGCTTTGTGTGGATATTGAAAAGCATGGAAAACAAATGAATCAGGCTACCAGTAATTTTTGCATAGGAATCGACAGACATTAACTAGGTTTGTACATTATGCAAAGCCATGGCTTGCTGAATTATGATGTGCTGATTAAGATACAATAGGCTGGGTTCATACAACCTGCTAAACCAAAGCCAAATGGCTCCATTACAGTTTAGAATAATATATGAATCCTGTCAAAATGGCAAAGGGGGCAGTAGTCTGTTGGCTCAGAAATATGAATCCACTAAAACGCACCTCTTTCCTTTGGAAGCACAATAGATGCATAGCTGCTGGAAGGAAATTGTACCTTTTATCTCACATAGCCTTCCAAACTGCGATCCTTGATGAACAGCAAAATCTGGATCTGCCTCTCGAATAGACTGTGTGTATCCTGAAAGAAGCCATCCCAATTCATTAACACGCATCACATCCATAGGAGGTTCAACTCTCAGTTAGCCATCTTAGGATACTTTTTTTTTTGGCTGGGGAGGGGAAATTCAGCATTTTATAGGAAAAGTATCATCTACATTTCAGAAATGTTCCAGAAAAATTAAAAACAAGACATAATGTAAAAACTACTGATTTCCACTTTCAACCAACACAACCCCAATTCATCTATCAAAAAAGAAGAAAAACAGCACAACACACTTACACTGGATTCCGAATCTAACTGAAATTTGAAAAAAATATATACTAGACTAATTCTGAATAAGGTACACAGCCATGCTTTTACACAGCCATGCTTTCCTGTGAAGTACAGCATTTTTTAAAACATGTTACTAGAATACTAATCTGGCTTTTAAAGAATTAGTGACAAAAATTGCATCTCCCTATAATAATATTCAGAAAGAGGAAAAATATAGCATCTTCAGGTTCAAACATAGCACTCTCCTTAATGAATTTTAACTGTCTTGTTTGCTATTATTTCTCTAAGAGAAAAACCTGATAAAACCTGAGGAACATCATAATGAAAAGCAATTAATAGCACTAGATCTTAAAATGATATTATCACTAATACGACACTCAAATAAATCCAGATTGTTTATTAATAAGGAATGTTGTAATAAATTGACATACAACTTTATTCTACATTTCAGGATGCATACCCATCTATATTTATTAAAAAAAATTAAGAGCAAATGTCTTTGGTTTTTATTTGAATTATATTGCCCACCTTTCTATTCATATAGTGTTCAAAGCAGCTAATATAAAATCATGGCAAATACAAGACAAAGCCCAAAATAAAACTAAGACAATTAAAATCACAAATACTAAAATCATCTACATTTAAAGTCTTGCTTGTCTTTTCCTGATAGAATAATTAAAACTAGAACACTTTCCGTTAAAACAAAATTAATTGAATTTTCACACACATATTCTCTCTCTTGCTCTCCCTCTCGCATTAAAGCATTTTAATTTGCAATTACTGTGACATCTGGATTACTTTGCACACAATACAAGCAGGGGTTTTGCCGGGCCCTTTCCGATATAATGTGCTTAGGATTTCCGCGAGCACATTGCTGGGTGGATGGCAAGTCCGTTTCTCTAGGACTGGAAATGTGTGAGTAGGATATAGAATTAATACTTCAAAGTGACTGCATGATTCCTGTAAGATGTTTTCTATGCAACACTTTTGGCTATTCCCATCTAAAACGATTTTGAAATTAAGCTAATTACATAAAAACTTAGTATTAAAAAGAAAAGAAAAAAGATGAATTGTCAGCAGAACAGTTGTCAGAAAATCAATACCAAGTGCTGCTTAATAACTGCAGGTTTGATGTGCTGTTATAGAGTGATCTGTTAACAAGATTAAAACAATGCATTTTGCTTATAATTGTATATTAAGGCCTCTGAAATCTTGGGAACTGGGTCTGAAATTCCTCTAAAAACATGGAAAAGTTGTACCCAACGTATATATGTTGGGCAAACATTATAGGAGACATTTTAGATACACCGTTCAATTTCTGGCTTTGGGGGAAGATCACAGAATGAAATCTGACAACTGAAAATTAATTATAGGAAAGTAAATTACCTTGCTAGCTAGCACAACAGCTTGTTTTCAGCAGTTGCCAAACAAATGCTTTCAAAAGGCTTACTGGGAGACTTTGGAGGCGACCGCCATGAGCTACTTTTTGTATTTATCATCGGATATATGCTTCTGAAGACAGAAGTTCCATTTAGCTTTCATAGACAATGGTATCAAAAAGTAATCTAAATTCAATCCATTTAAGCAGACTAGGATACGTTAAAATAAAATAGTGAAGGGTCCTAGTTTCTGACACTCTGCTCCTACACATTTTGTTGGGGAAAAAATTCCCATGTGCTAGTAGAATTTATTTGCGGAAATGCATTTAACACAGGATGAGTTGTCATCACAAATGGTCTTGCAGGGATTACTGGAAGAGAATGGTAAAAAAGGAAACTCTCCCGCAGAACAAGGCAAAGCAAAGAGAAGGTACACCAGGCATTTCCAGAGGTAAATTCAAGCCAAGGGGATACAAACCAGCACAGTGGGGAAAAGATTAATCAGCTTCTCCAAGAGAAAATTGCCTCCATTCCCTAACACGATTATTAGTTTTTTGATCCTGCATAAAAAGCAAAATATGTATATATATAAAAGTCTATTTTGAGTCTCACCTTTGCAACTAGTTTGGAAAACAAGCCAGGGTGAATATTCTTAACAGCTTTGCAATGAATCTAATTCCTGGCCCTGTGGTACCATCAGGTGGTGGACTTTCCTGTACTATAGATCACTGTTTCTCAACCTTGGCCACTTTAAGATGGGTGGACTTCAGCTCCCAGAATTCTGGGAGTTGAAGTCCACCCATCTTAAAGTGGCCAGGGTTGAGAAACACTGCTATAGAGCTACCTGCTTCGGTCTAGTGCTTAATGGGGATGGGGGACCAATCTCAAGACAAAAACCTAAGGAAGAGATCTCGGTACGGCAGACCGCACAGAGAAAGCAGACAGGAAACAGGCTCTGGGATATTCCAAGATGCTGGAGCATTTGGGTCTCAAAGGCTCCCAAAACAATAGAAACAGTGGCAGATTAGTGGCAGGCTGACGCATTTCACTGATGGACGGGAGTTGGGGATTAAGCTCAAAATTCATGGAGCTCCCACCCCTATCACAAGAGACACGGTGTAGCTTTGCCTGCAGGAAGGGCAAGATCTAGATCGGTGTTTCTCAGCCTCAGCAACTTTAGCAACCTCAGCCTCTCACCCTCCGCTACTTTAAGGTGTGTGGACTTCAACTCCCAGAATTCTCCAGTGAGTACGGCTGGGGAATTCTGGGAGTTGAAGTCCACGTATCTTAAAGTTGCGGAGGTCGAAAAACACTGATCTAGAGCCTGACTGGGTTTCCCGATCAGGAGGTTCTCTTGCACCCTCACCCAGGTTTGCAATATTCATATCTAGACCTCTTATTCAGCAGTTAAAATAGGAAGTTAGTGGATTATGTGGCAGAAGAAAAAGCTTTCAAAATCGTCCATTAGATCCAGTCCCACAAACTGCTATAGGGCAGAGCTGTTCATATCATTAGAAAGTAACACCCCTGAAGGCCAACATTTTAATTTGATGAAAGTCCTTTCATACCAATATAATCCCAAAATAATGGACCAGAATGTTCACATTAATTTTAAAAATGCACATATTTATTTCCATTATTAAATTGTCTAATTTGTTTATGGTCCTGAATAATCAGAAAAGGAGAAAAACTGAGAAGATTCCCATAGATTAAGAATACCCCCAACTTTCAATTTAAGAGCATTTCTAATTTGAGGAAAACGTTGTCACTTAAACCAAAAGCAACATCTCAGCAAAAGCATTATTTCAAACCACAAAATATTATTCTGCTGCAAATTCAACCAACATGATTGCCCTTCAGTATCATTGTGCATGTCAAATTATTTTTTCAAAGTTTTCATTTTCACAAGCTCTTGATACAGGTTCATGAAATACTCCAGCTTTGTTATTGGTTAATATATACAGCACAACTGAAGAATAATTAATCACCGAATTTATTCAAGTGTTACTTTATTTTTTTCAATTCAAAATGTTTGTATTAGCCCAACAGGCATGCCTAAGAGAAGGCTAGTTAGTCAGTCAGTTAGTTTTTAAAGGCTTTCTTCCTTGAGCTATGTGAAATGCAACCGGGCTTCATAAACACAAGCAGCCCCTGAATGAAGATGACACTATTCAGAGCTCCGGCATCAAATCATTATGTCTGCAAATGCACACAGAGCAGGGAAGGGCACCATGTTGTGCATTTTATTTTTGGCCTCTAAACCAGCTTCATGCCTCCATCTTAAGATGATGACAATTACTTTTCCAGAGGAAAAAGAAACAAAACGTGCCCTAATGGTCTAACTGGTAGAAGAACAGAGTAGAAGTATCTTCATTTACCATGAAAGGCAAACTTCCCTTGTGCCTGAAGCTCAAACATTTGCAAACTGGCGTAACAACCTAAAAATAACCATTTAATGATGTACTTTAAAAGTGTACCCAGTATCATCTTTCTTAAGCATCTGACATAGGAAACAATTATTATTTTCTTGTTAGATGTATATCCCAACTTTTATCTAGGAGTTCAAGGCAGCACACACAGCATTTTTCCCAGCTACAACCCTGTGAGGTAGGACGGCACCAGAGAGGAGCTTTTGTGGTTGAGGGAGGACTAGAACGTGGGTCTCGACGGTGCCTGCCCAACATCCTAAATATTACTTCAGGCTCTCAGGAAACCTGATAACCTCTTCCTAAAGACTTTTACTGGGAAGCATGTATAACTTCAGCCTAAGGATGAGGCTGTTGGCCTAAGTGGACAATTACAAAAACATTCTGTAAACATGTTTAGCACACTTTTTGGGGATAAAGAAAAAACCTTGATTGAAAGGAAAAAAAAGGTCATTAACAATCCGGTGCGAGTCCACGTAGAAGAAAATCCAGTTGGGTTCAACAAATGTTACTTCAAAATAAGCATGTATATAATTGCAGGTTAGGTAAAAAAAAATTCTGTGATTTCATTCATTAGTGGCATCAATCAAGGAGTCTCAAATGTGACAGTAACAGCAGAAAGCCACAAATTCTTGCTATAGTTTGTTCTTCCAGGAACAATGATTCAGGACACTTTCAATTCAACTGCATTATTTCCATGTAAAGCTATTTTAGCCCCTGGAATTAAAAAGTGTCCTCCCCAGATTAGGCAAAAATACATATTCTGAAACGAAACATCTATTAAAATTGCAGGTATTCCAAAGACTCTAGTTCTCTAGTGATATTTTTATCATTTTGTGTAAAATGTCTTCAAAAAAAGGAGCAATAATTTATTTAAAAGATATTAATACTTTTGAGTATTTTGCAGTGACATTTGGTAACAGAAGGAAAAATGGTATCTAGACTATTAACACATTTCACTTCTTGAAAAGCCTCCCTGTCTTTTTACTTATCCAAGACAGGATTTCTAGAAGGATTTAAGATGTGGTGGCATTGCTGACATCTGATTTTAAGAAACCAAGGATGTTCTAAATTGTTGCTCGTGTTTCGATCAAAAGCAGTAGAATTTTTTTTAAAAAAAAAGGTAAGAAGGAAAAAGGAGTTTTGTGATGTATATTCTGCAAGCTTCACCTGAGACTTTACAGGATGTCTGAAGAAGAGCAAAGCCGTGAGGGTGAGAAGGATGCTCAGCTCAGCTGCTGCTGTTCAGACGCATCCCTTCCAAGGGCTGTTCCAGCTAATTGCTCTCCCTAAACTCTTGAGTTGCAGCAATGATCACGGAGGCCTGTGCTCCAAAGAAAGGGCTCCCTGATATCTTCTACAGAGACATCTTCTGCACTCCGCCAATTAAAAGACAGTTCGTTTATTTTAAAACCGGGCGCCCCTGTTCCCATTTTCAGCAATTTCCTAGAAAGGTATTGCTGCCCTTTTGAGAAACATCTCAGTTTGCAATCCTGACTGCTATACAGGGAAACAGCTTTTAAGCCCCCCAATTCATAAATGTAATTAAATAATTACCCAAGTGCTAATTAACATGAAGCTGCAGATTATTTAAGTACAAAAAAACCCACCCCACTATTCAACTTCTTAATTATTCTTGTGCACCACAGCATTTCCTTTTGCTGAGGCGCCCAAGGTGCAAATAAACCATCCCATCTGCTCGTAATTAGAACTAAATAATTTCAGAGAATGCAGCTTATCATTTTGACTGCACATTTGATTAAAAGCAGGGTGCAAACAGCATCCTAGCTTATTGGTGCAACAGCACCCAAGCAAGCAAACCCATATTCCCTTGTTGTTAACGGAAGGCAGAAACATTGTCTGTTTTGCTTGGGGTTTTTCTAAGGGGAGGGGAGAGAGGAAAGCAAAAGGGGGTGGGGGAGAGAATACAACTTTTTAGTTCATTTCATACAGATGAAAGCGAATTACAGCAAATCACCTCTCCACTGAATAGCGGCCTCTACATAATGACTTTATTTGCTTAATCCCCAAATTAAACGCCGTTTCAAGTGAAGGCCCTGCGTTATTACTCTCATCATGTCGACAACATTTTCCTGCCGAGACCAATTTGAATAAAACAAGGGCCTTCCTTGAACTCAATCAAGGAGTCATAATGCGGTGGGTAATAGAGGTTGCTGATAGACCCACAGACAAAAGCGTTATACCTAACGATGGGATATGGATAATCGTCCTCCTAGAGCTCCTGATGCGATTCCAGTTGGCGGCCAGATGCTAAAAATCAAGAGAAGGCATTGATCAGTGACAGGAGGGACCTGCAGCGGATACAATCCAGTCAAACTTCAGCTGTTTCCCCTCCTCCTTTTTCCCACTGTACAGTTAAGCCAGGCATAAATTATATTAATTGATTTAATCACATACTTAAAACATCTTCCCCAATTAATTTAATTAGATGGCTACATGAAGCTACTGGCAGGGGAAGATTAGAGGCTGATCACTTAATTAACAGAATATGAATGAAAAAAAAAAGAAAGCAAACATAAATGAAATGGTGAGCACTAATTAAAAGCTTGTCTGCAAACTTAAGTACTTTCTGACAAAGTAGTGACTGCCACAGAGGCAAGGGAGACGGTTTTCGTGTGCAACAAATCAAGTGCACGGTATCGTTGCAAGGAGGGGAAGAGAGACAGACCTCATAGGAAAGGGCCAAAAGGCAGGCAGAGATGGGACTGCGCTCGCTGCTGGAGGAGGCAGCGTCAAACCAAACGGTCTTTCTGGAAGACGGAATCGATGCCCTGGCTGCGCCCTGCCTTGACTACCGCAGTGTGCTCTCTGTGGAGCCGCCCTTGAACCCTGAACTTTCCATAGGTGCAAAATGCAGCAGCTGGGCTGCTAACAGCTCAAAGGGCTGCCTGGGTTGCTAGCCAGACACCACTAGAAGTACTGGCCTTTAAAACCCTAAGGCAGTGTTTCTCAACCTCAGCAACTTTAAGCTATGCTGACTGGGGGATTCTGGGAGTTGAAGTCCGCACATCTTAAAGTTGCTGAGGTTGAGAAACACTGCCGTAAGTGGCTACCTCTTCTATCTATCCCACCATTAAGAGCTCAGGAAAGGCCTTTTGAAGATGCCGCTTTCTGGCCTGCAAGAGATGGCCTTCTTCTCGATTGTCTCAGGGGGCAGGATACCCTTGATGGGGAGCCGTCTTTTAGCATTTAGACAATCTGTAAAACACGGCCCTTTTACTTGGCTTTAAATGGTTGATTTTAGCATTTGTAGCCTTTAACTTTTAGTTTTTTGTATCGTTTTTCTTTTTAAAATTTCTGTCAGCCGCTTTGAGCACTTATCTGACCAGGAAAGGCAGGTGATAAATTGAATTTTAAAAAAATTAAAAGTAATGTACTGATAGAACTGAAAGTATGGTAGTACTCTACAGGTATCAAGCAAAATTGGAAGGGAGGGGACAGCAGCAGAGAAATAGATGGCATAATGATTTCCATAGTTTTGCTCCGGCAGAGGCTGGACAGTCGACAGTTACTATTTCCAGAAGCAACAGCCTGGGCATTAATGTTGTCTCCCCCTGCCCCAGGCATCTCCTTTTGTGTTGTGCCTTTTAAACCTGAAGACACTGGCTGTCTTAATGTTCAGCTTTCTCAGTCTCTCTAGGAAGCCTTCTTGACTGAGGAAAAACTAAGGAAAGAGGGGAAAGAACTAAAGCTGTTCCTAATAGCAACAAGACGTCTATTCCAGATCTACCCAATACTTTTTTGACAAGAAGGACCCAAGTCAAATCGAAGGGATTTTTCCCCATTTCACATTGCAAAGCAAAAGCAGCAGCTGCTCAGGAGGGAAGGGGGACTGTAGCCACCAAAGGCTGCACATTTAATGAAGCGTGAAATATGCTTGGACAAGGGGAGAGTTAAATAGAAAAACATTTGGTTGCAACTGCTTGGGCGAGTGATGCTGAGGCAAAGGGCCGAGCAGCTGCCTGGCTGATGCACCTTGGCCCTGACGTGGAAGTTCTCCAGGTGTCTCTGCCGTGACTCCTGCAGGGACTTTCTGACACGCCCCAGATGCACGTGGATGAGCCAAGAGATGGCAATGATGCCCGAGGCCCACTGCCGGTGCCTGAACCCAATGTAGGCTTTTCTCAGCTTGTAGCACCTCCACGTCGCCTGGATCTTGGTGGCCGCCTTTTCGGCCCCGTTTTGGCCTTTGTATCTCCGGCCAGGCTGGCTTAAGTACCTCTGGACCAATGATATGTTCTTGATTACTGAGAGGAGCTCCTCCCGGGTTGCCCTCTGGTTAAGCTCAAAATTGGGAAGGAGCTCCATCACTTTCTTCCCCTCGACGACGGCGGAAGGCACGGCGTAGTCCTTCATCAGAGCCGCCACTTGTTCCAAGAAGGAAAGGATGCTTCCCCAGAAGAAACAGTTCTGCTGCTTAAACTGAAGCAGGTCAGGCGTGGTGTAGTCAATGAAGCCTTTGCAAACAGGTATTTCAAACTCAGAAAGCACTTTCTTTAATGTCTCTGCTGGTATCGCTTCTGGGCTCTGGAGAGAGAGAGAAGAGAAACAGATATGAAGAAGTGCCCCCCATGAGCAGTGGAAGTATGTTGTCTTCTCACGTTACTCATTTCGGTGGGACAGGGAGGGAGGACAGATGGGTACCTTAAACTTAGGGATCAACCAGAAAAACCGACAGTTGCTTAAACGTGCACTAAAATGACTATTGGTGAGTCAGTCAGTCAGTTGATTGCAGACCAGTACAAGAAGCGTGTCCATGAGTGATCTGTGAGCACCTATAAATCTATCTTAAGAAACCAGTAAATAACATTGGAGACAAAATTAAAATACAGGTAGTCCTCACTTAACAACCCTAATTGGGACTGGCAACTCTGCCACTAAGTGAAGCAGTCGCTAAGTGGGAAATTATGTGACCGTGACTGTGCTTTCTGGCTAGAAAGAGACAAGACTAGTCAGTTTCACACCTTCGGCTTCTGTTTGCCTCCTAACCACGAGCCTGCCCTTTGGAAGGCTTGAGTGCCTGCTTACTGTCTTATACACATCAAAAGCAATGCAATTGCGCCACAGCCCAGGCCTGGGAGCCACGAGTGTGCTACACAAACAGCTTACTCTCTTGAAATCTGTTCCTCTCCAATCTCTCTGCTCTATGGGGGGGGGGGGCAGTTAGAAAAAAAGCAAGCGATTTCTGTAGGCAATTTCTCCTTTGCCTGACCCTTTCCTGCTGCTGGTGCGATTGCATTGCTCTCGATGTGTAGAAGAACAAACAGCTTACTCTCTTGCAATCCCTTCCTCTCCAGTCTCTCTGCTCTGCAAGGGGGGGGGGAACACAGGTTAGGCATAGGACAACTGGTCATGTGACTGAGGGATGCTGTCAAGGTCGTAAATCGTTGTAAATGGGCTGTAAAGTTATTTTTTCAGCACTGTCGTAACCTCAAACTGTCACTGAATGAGTGGTCGGTAAGCGAGGACTACCTGTACATTTATAAAACAACCTGACTAGAACCCATGAGTAAAATCCGAAAGGAGCAATCTCTGTTTAGGCTATAAATAAAGTAGTATCTAAAACTGCATAAAATGTGGTAACATCTAAAACTACAAAAATGTGATGATATCTAAAATTTACAGTGTGATAATATCTGAAGTTACATAAAATTTGATAACATCTAAGAGACATCTGTGTAGCAGGGACTTGGCCTGTCAAGGTCTGGCAGATCTTACATGCTACAGAAGTGTGTACTCTCGTACCTTTACCAAACAAACAGAAGAGGTGCTTGACTCCTGTTCTCTCATTGCCTGAAGTAGCTGTTGCTGTGTGAATTTCTTGGAGGAGATCACAGAGATGCAGGATGGCGGTGGGGCGATGCTTCCCTTGGTTCCTTTCTTCTCCTTGCCTTGGTACTTGTGGGTGGGCTTCTGATCAGGGAGGGCAGGAGTTTCTACCTTCTCGCTCTGCTGAGCTCCATCTATGGCACAGAGAAGGGACTTTTAAAAGCTTCAAGGAAAAGCAAATGTCAGGTTGCTCAAAATCCTCAGAAATATAATTTTGCCATCACAAAAGCCACATTGAACTGAGGCCAGATCTGTTTTCTTGCCTACATTAAAACAACAACAAACCAACCCACAACGCACAGCCAATCAACAGATTAGAGATTATCACTCTAATAAAAGATGCACGGCTGAGGTAATGCCCCTTGGGCTTCAAGTGGGCAGAAGTAGAGCAGATTCCTCCCATGCTTTGCAGTTCTGAATCCCAGAGGATAACAAAAGTGTCTTAACTCAGTTTCTTGAAGAAAACAATGCTGAGATCAGGTAATTTTTCCTAGGAAGTGTTTTTATAGCCTAGGACTCACCACCAAAAAGGCCCTTTCCTTATTTCAGAATGTGGGGGGACCTAAAAAAGGAAGGCACCAAAGATGTCATTTGAACAAGGTGGACATCTATGAAATAGATCTTCAGATACCAAGGTCTCAGCTCTGAGGAACTTTTATTTTTGCCTTTATTTAAGCACACATACACATTTCTCCCCCACCCTTCCGTTTGTTCTGAAGAGTTTTATAATGAAGAGGACTTTGAATTTGGGCTTGGAAATGCCAAGTGAGACAGAATTGGCATAGTCTTCCCAATCTGCCAACTCCCAGTGAAAACTCACGGCCATCTTTTGTACCAGCTTTTAAAGTAGCCCCACACGCCGGCCACACAGGCAAGAAAACAAGCAGACTTTGAAAAGTGAAGCTGTGAGATGGAAGAAAGAACCTGTATGATAGCACAGGCCAGGCCATAAAGGATTGTCCATGATTGCAGTGGCCTATAAACCCAGTACAGGTAGTCCTCACTTAACAACCACAGTAGGGACAGGAAAATTGGTTAGGTGGTGTGGTCGTTGAGTCACCACGTGACCAGACCCGATTTTATGACCATTTTCATGACAGTCGTTAAGCAAATCATGGGTCGTTAAGCGAATCCAGCTTCCCCAATGGACGTTTTTTGCTGGAAATCAGCAAAAAAGGTTGCAAATTGTGATCACGTGACTGCAGGATGCTGCAACTGGTCATAAATGCAAGCTGGCTGCCAAGTGCCCGAATTGCGATCACGTGACTGCGGGGATGTTTGCAATGGTTGTGTGAGTACAGGTCGTAAAGCACTTTTTCCGAGGTTGTCATAACTTCGGACTGTAGTTAAATGAATGGTCGTTAAGCGAGGACTACCTGTACAATGAAACAACAAACAAGAACAGTTCCAGCAAGTGACGAGACCTGCTGGAGTCTCTACAACTGGGACCATTGCCTTGCAAAAACTGGCATCCTTTCTTACAAGATATGGAACATGAACACCTATCACTTATCAAATGACGGTGTATGTTTTTATTTGCACTATGAGAGGTATCCACTTGATTGATCCTACCTGCATCAAGTTTCTTGAACTTTGTCTGAAATGCATGGAGAGGAACAGGTTTCGGCAGAATGGGTGGCTTCTCTAGAGTAATCCTAGCAGCACGTGGGATCAGTCCTCTTTCAATTAGATTTAGGATGCCTAGGCAAAGACAAGGCTCCACAGATTATTTTACAGGCAACTTGTCCAGGAGGTGTAACATTTTTTACTTCTGTACGCGATGGAGCTCCAAGAGGAGACAGAGCGAAGACTGGACCAGAGAGAGTATTTCTTCCAACTCCTCCGGCTGAAACAGCAGCAGGCAGGGGAGGAGACCATTATGACAAGCCAGCAGATGTACTCCTCGGCCCAGGGCCCAAACCAGATCTACGCTGTGTAACAGAGAGAGAGGGAAACAGCAACCAGTACAGCTAGTCACCAACCAGTGGTCTAGGTCAGTGGTCGGCAAACTTTTTTATGCCAGGAGCCATTTTGACATTTATAACATTTATAACATCACTCGAGGGCCAGGGGGCGGGGTTTGAGGGTGGGAGCCAATCGCGTGGAAGGGGGCAGGGTTTGCGGGCGGGAGCCAATCGCGTGGAAGGGAGCGGGGGAGGTTTGGAAGAAGGAGAAGGGAAAGAGAGGCTCGACTGTTCCAGTCACTTCTCTTCCGGAGCCGCTCAGCCCCCAGTCCAGGCAAAGTAAAGCTGGTGGGGAATCCAGCGCAGAAGCGGGGTTTGCGGGCGGGAGCCAATCGCGCACACTTAGGGCCTGCTGCCGCCATGCCCGCCATGCCCACTGCAGTGCCCGCCGCCGCCATGCACACCATACCCGCTGCCGACGTAGGGATTTGGAAAGCGGAGGGAGGGAATTGGGAAGCGCGCACGCTGGTTCGTGGGGAAGAGAGCTAGAGGAGCGGAGCAACGTTAGTGAAATGACCTGAGCCTGGGGAGTATGGAGGGAAGATGAAGGGGGGAAGAAGCCTTGGGAGTACAGAGGGAAGGCCTGGGGGCTGCCACTTGCCGGCGGGCCGGGGGAGCAGGGCGGGTTCCAGTTAGTATGCCTGGGGTGGCTGATGCTTATTGGGAGCGTGGAAGCGTCTCGAGGCTTCTCACAACTGAAAAAAGCAAAGGCAGCCGCCCTGATAGGATTGCTGGGGGGCACGACTGTGAAGGGCACCGAGGCTGGCATTCCGGCGAAGTTGGCGAGGCAGGGGCTGAAGCGAATAGAGGGGAAGGTTCAGCAGAGCCCTGCAGCCAGTGGGGTGAAATGAAAACTGCTCTACACAACCACAACTGTCTCCCTTTTTAGTCCATCGGACTGTGGCGTCCTCCCATATGCCGTGGCTTTTTTTTTCAGCTGTCAAGGTGGGCTGCTGGGGGGGGGGGGAAGGTGCAGTAGTTCTGGTTTATTGGGGCGGGTGGAAGGGCGAATCTGGATTTTGGGAGGGTCGGGGGAGAACGGGACCTGCCTGGCCTCTCAAGGCGGGGAGGCGAAGTGGGCTGTGCGGCTCGTGTTGCGGAGGGCTGTGCTTCCCGGGGCCCTTGCTAACAGGCTGCGGCGAAGAGGTGCAGTCCTGCGCCCGGGGTCCTGGATCCAAGCCCCCTTAGTGCAGCGGGACGGGCTTCCCAGGAGACCTGCTCTACGTCAGGTCGGGCGTTGAGTCTGCACTGCTTGGAGGTGTGAAGAAGCGGGCGTGCAGGGGGCTCGGCGGGCGACCGTTTAAGCGTAGTGGAGCTGACGGCGACGGTGTCCTGGCGGGGGGGGGGGTGATTTAGGCACCAGCTGGGAACAGCCACGGCTGGGGTGGTGGTGAGACCATGTCAGGAGGGAAAACCTGTGCGGGGATAGTGCAGGCGAGGTTGAGGATTCCCCTGTAAATGGCTCCTGGTTATAAAGGGTGCTTGGAAACCGGGAAACGCCGAATTAGGCCTGTCGGAGCTCAGCGAACCGGGTTCTCCTTTCCTCGCCTCCTCCAAAACCCGAACCCTCTTGCTTTCGCCTCCTCTCCTGCGCGTCCCCCCCTCCTTTTGCTGTTCCCGGAGAAGCAGCCCTGGTGGTCAAAGCGGAATTAGATTGTGCAGCATTGTGAAGTCACTCGGGGGAGAGAGGGTGGCGGGGAAGTTGTCCGCGCGCCCGCACGTGATATTTTATGGAAGAGCCACACTCAAGGGGCCAAAGAGCCGCATGTGGCTCGCGAGCCGCGGTTTGCCGACCCTTGGTCTAGGTTAATAGTCTCCTTGGCCAATATGTTGTATCTGCAAAGGAAAGGATAGCGAATGGGGCCCCAGCAGAATGAAGAAGAGGCTGTGACTGACCTTTCTCTGCATCCTTGTCAGAAACAGGCAAGACAGAGTGAACGTTATTCAAGTGGAAGGACGGTGGAGCTACTGAAAGGTTGTTGACTGTCACACCTTTTGCTATCTTCTGCATTGGTGCCTAAAGAGAGAAGCATTTCCTCTTTCAGCTGCAAACCTTTTTGACAGCATGGACCTCTTCACTTACTCATGTCTACATTTCTGCTAGGAAAAATTATGATTTAATAATACCCCCCCCACACACACACACACAAATCAGTACAAGCTCAGGTTTCACCGCTTAGGAATGTGCAATATGCTATGGTGCTCTATCAGCAACTAATGTAATTTAGAAGAGAATTAATTAATGTTTTAGGAAATCCACTATGTAATAATCAGACTTTTTTTTTTTAAAAAAAGTCATCTTAGTCAATTAGTTTGGAACATATAAATGACTAAACAAAGAATTCCCAAAATGGTTGACTGTATAATTAAGATCACATTTTTTCTTCTAACCCAAACATTTTTTTTGAGATCTCTTGTGATGGTCTGGTGAAAGTCACTGTTGTGCATGTGAATGCTCATTACATTAAACATATTTGCAAAATTTGCTGCTTATTCACTACTTCATGAAGAATACTTCACTAATGGCTGAGAGTCACAAGATTGTGGCAGAATAAATAAGTAAATAACTTTTTGAACTTCTATTTCATGAGCTGCAAAATCTGATCTTGGGAGCCCAATTTACACCACTGTTTCAGAACAATAAAAATTACCCAGGTGTTGGTCTTGATTCAATCACCTTCACAACTGAAACATCTTTTAGGAGAAGACAAACAAAGGCCACAGCAAAGAGTCATCAGAAGAAGAGAGACAGAGAATGACAAACCATACAGGGGTGGGGGGAAGGTTTCAGGTTTACAAGAACTTTGCTGTTTGTACCAGGCTGTGGCTGGTGGGTATTAGATTTATAATTAAAAAACAATCAGAATAATAAGTTCTAAGCTCCAGGATGACTTCTGCATACCAGAATTAAATATAACTCGCAGAAAAACCCAGTCCTGGTTACCTTAACCATCTTCATAAAATCCTAGAGTTGGAAGGGTCCTTAAGGCCATCAAGTCCAATGCCCTTGCCCCATTTGTTGTTGTTGTTCAGTCGTTTAGTCATGTCCGACTCTTTGTGACCTCATGGACCATAGCACGACAGGCCTTCCTGTCCTCCACTGTCTCCCGGAGTTTACTCAAATTCATGTTCATTACATCGGTGATGCTATCTAACCATCTCCTCCTCTGCCGTCCCCTTCTCCTTTTGCCTTCAGTCTTTCCCAGCATCAGGGTCTTTTCCAGTGAGTCCTCTCTTCGCATTAGGTGGCCAAAGTATTTGAGCTTCAGCTTCAGCATCTGTCCTTCCAATGAGCAGTCAGGGTTGATTTCCTTTAGGATTGACTGGTTTGACCTCCTTGCAGTCCAAGGGACTCTCAAGAGTCTTCTCCAGCACCACAGTTCGAAAGCATCAATTCTTCGGCGCTCAGCCTTCCTTATGGTCCAACTCTCACAGCCATACATTACTACTGGAAAAACCATAGCTTTAACTATACGGACCTTTGTCGGCAAGGTGATGTCTCTGCTTTTTAATATGCTGTCTTATACCTTGCCCCATGCAGGGATCCAAATTAAAGCATCCCAGATCTTCAAGAGCTGCCTGAACAGAAGGGGCGCTATTGCCACTCTGAGTAACTGCTTCCTCTGTTCAACTGTTCTTATTCATTTCTAACGTTCAATTGGAATCTGCCTTCCTGTCACTTAAATCCATAATTTCATGTTCACCACTCTGGAACAAGAGAGAAAAGGTCTTGATCTTCTATGTGAAATCCTTTCATGTATTTGAAGAGTGTTATCATATTCAGTCATTTTTTCCTCAAGGCTAAACATGCCCAGCTCCTTCAGTCTCTTCCGTGAGGCTTTGTTTCTGGAATAAGCCTCCATGATCTTGATCATCTGTGTTGTCTTTGAAACTGTTCCAAGTTTCTGTGGATCCTTCTTAAAGTGTGGTGCCCTGAGGTTGACACAGAACTTGGGGTAGAATTTGCCTGATTCAGAATAGAGTGGAATTCATTCCTGGGTTTTGGAAATCGTATTTCTGCTGATGCAGTCCAAAATTGTATTACCGTTTTTCCAGCCACATCAAAATGCCGGCTCATATTTTGTTTGCAATCAACTACTATTCCCAAGTACCACCATGAACCTAGGTATCCCACATTGTACAGTTATGCATTTGATTTTTATTTCCTAAAAGGAAGAATTTCAAATTGATTCTGTTACTTTCAGCCCATCTATCAAGATCATTCTGAATTTTATTTCTATATTACCTATCCACCCAATTTTGTATCATTTGCAAATTTCCCTCTACCTTTCCATCCAACTCATTAATGAAATTATTGAAGAGAACCAATTGTGGCACTACTCTTGATCTCTCTTCAAATTGATGAGAATCTTTTGAATGCAATTTTCAAGCCAACTGAATATTCACTTAATTTTCATGCCATCCACCCAATACACAATCAATTGGCTAATCTGCATGTCAGTGGGTTGTTAATTTTTAAGATCATAGTGACAACAGCTATCGAAATCTGAATTTAACAACTTTTCCCGATTGCTCTAAATCTCAATCAACTTGTTTGTGGCGATTAAGATCCCTCCAGAGTGAATGTACTACCCCCTTACTATTGTGAGAGAATGGGAGGGAGTAAGGTATGAATGGGAATGCAAGAAATTACTCAACTCCTTGAGTGAGAGACAAGGGGTGAGGAAGAGTCTTGGATGATTGC
This sequence comes from Charina bottae, assembly GCA_023362775.1. Taxonomy (NCBI): domain Eukaryota; kingdom Metazoa; phylum Chordata; class Lepidosauria; order Squamata; family Charinaidae; genus Charina; species Charina bottae. Next base: position 3,239,546 of record JALMGJ010000010.1, read on the forward strand.
CCCCCCTATCTACTAGTGAGAGAAGTCGAGGGGGGAGCATAGTGAATGGTATTGAGTGAATGTAGATAAGTGGAGTTGGGGTTCCAACAGTGCCGAGAGCGTGAGCTGGTGCACTGGAAGAGCCCCCACACTTTATGATTGTGAGTATATGAGGTTGTGTGGATCAATGGAGGGACCCTTATTTTTATCCAGAGATCTCGAGAGTTCAGGAGTGGGGGCTATTGAGCTTAGAGAACCTGGGGGAAATAGGGCGGGCCGGGGACGTTATGGTGGGAGCCAGAGGGCAGGTCATCTTAGAAGAAGGCGTCCCCGATGTTTGTTATCTGTGACGCCTTCTGGCCCTCTGTGCTCAAACCCAGAGCCTGGACAGCATACTCGTGGTAACCCCGACTTCCGGCTGCTGCTTTGCAACGCCAGGTCGGTTAACAACAAGGCTCCCCTCATAAGTGATTTAATCGCGGAAGAGGGGGCAGACCTGGCGTGCGTTACCGAAACCTGGCTGGGCAGCGAAGGGGGTGTTCCTCTTTCAGAGATGTGCCCACCCGGGTTTCGAGTATGGCACCAGCTGAGACTCCGGGGTCAGGGAGGTGGGGTGGTTGTTGTCATCCGAGAATCCCTGGTAGCCGTCAGGGGCCTTGCTCCACAAGTTTCTGGATGTGAGACCCTGTTCTTTAAGTTGGGTTCCCGTGAACAGTTGGGAGTGTTGCTACTGTACCAGCCTCCCTGCTGCGTAGCATCCTCCCTGCCCGAGCTGCTGGAGGCTGTCTCGGGGTTGGCAGTGGAGTTCCCCAGACTTATGGTTCTGGGGGACTTCAATCTGCCGTCCCTGGGACGGGCCTCTGAAGCGGCCCGGGAGTTCATGGTCTCCATGGCGACCATGGGCCTGTTCCAGATTATTCAGGGCCTGACTCGAGACAGTGGCCTCACACCAGATTAAGTTTTCTTGTCGGAGCAATGGCAGTGTGATCTGAGGGAAGAACTACAGCTTTCCCCTTTGTCATGGTCAGATCACGCCCTGGTGACTTTGAGATTCTCATATGCCACACCCCTCCGCAGGGAGGCGGGACCTATTAGATTGGTCCGCCCCCGGCGACTGATGGACCCAGAAGGGTTTCAGAGGGAGCTGGGGGTTATACCCGAGGATTTGCTGAACGGTCCAGCGGAGGCCCTGGCTGCTACCTGGAATAGGGAGGTAGCCGGGGCCTTGGACAAGATCGCACCTGTGCGGCCTCTCCTATCCCAGAGAACCCAACGCTCCCCGTGGTTCACGGGTGAGTTAAGGGTTCTGAAAAGGATCAAGAGATGCCTAGAGCGCTGCTGGAGGAAGACAAAGACTGAATCCGACCGAACACAGGCTAGAGCCGCTGTTAAGGCCTACCTTGTGGTGGTAAGAGCGGCGAAACGTCAATATTTCTCCACTCTTATTGCATCCGCGGAATGCCGCCCGGCGACCCTGTTTAAAATTACCCGATCCCTTTTGGGGAAAGGGCAGTCAGAAGTCCATCTGCAGGGTCAGGCCAAGGAATTTTCGAGGCATCTGCAGGATAAAATTGCTCGGATTCGCTCCAAGTTGGACTCTGAGCGTGAGGCAGAATCTGGAGAGACACCCAGGGAACGTACTCACCTTGTTATCTGGGAACAGTTTGACCCTGTTGGTCCTGAGGAAGTGGACAGAGTCCTCCGGTCTGTAAATGCCACCACCTGTCAATTAGATCCTTGTCCCTCCTGGCTGGTGAAAGCAGCCCGGGGGGTGACTTGTGGTTGGGTCCAAGCGATGGTAAATACATCCTTGACTGAGGGGGTGTTCCCGGCAGCTTTCAAGGAAGCGCTGGTGCTCCCCCTCCTCAAGAAGCCATCGCTGGACCTTACTATACTGGATAATTTTCGTCCAGTCTCCCACCTCCCCTTTTTGGGGAAGGTGGTTGAGAAGGTGGTGGCGTTGCAGCTCCAGAGGATTCTGGAGGAAACGGATTATCTAGACCCCTTTCAGTCAGGTTTCAGACCAGGGCATGGGACGGAAACTGCATTGGTCGCGCTTATGGATGATCTTTGGCGGGAGCGAGATGGAGGCAGTGCATCCATTCTCGCTCTTCTTGACCTCTCAGCGGCATTCGATACCGTCGACCATGGTATCCTTCTGGGACGGCTCAGGGAGTTGGGGGTGGGTGGTGTGGTTTTACGCTGGTTCACCTCCTTCCTCCAGGGCCGATCCCAGTCGGTGTTGATAGGGAGCGAGAGAGCCAGCCCACGGGCCCTTCTTTGTGGGGTTCTGCAGGGCTCGGTACTCTCGCCGCTCCTTTTTAACATCTACATGAAACCGCTGGGCGAGATCATCCGTCACCACGGGCTGAGGTATCATCAATATGCCGATGATACCCAATTATACATCTCTATCCCGGGTGAAGTAAGTGATGCAGTGACCACCCTGTCCAAGTGCCTGGGGGCTGTAGGGGTCTGGATGGGGAAAAACAGGCTTCAGCTGAACCCTGGTAAGACGGAGTGGCTGTGGATTAATGGCCCCTCGGTTTCTGGGAATTTGTCATCTTTAGTTCTGGATGGGGTCGCACTTCCCCAGACAGACCCGGTGCGTAACTTGGGGGTCCTCTTGGACTCACGACTCCTGCTCGAAGAGCAGGTGGCAGTCGTGGCCAGGAGGGCCTTTGCTCAACTTCGTGTTCTGCGCCAATTACGCCCTTTCCTTGACCGAGAGGCCCTTCGAACGGTCACTCAAGCCATGGTTGTCTCTCATATAGATTACTGCAATGCACTCTACATGGGGCTACCCTTGAAGAATATCCGGAAGCTACAGCTGGTGCAGAATGCGGCGGCACGGGCAGTTTTAGGTGCATCAAGATCTGCACACATAACACCTCTGCTCCGTGAGCTGCATTGGGTGCCAGTTTGCTTCCGGGTCCAATTCAAGGTGTTGGTTATCACCTTTAAAGCCCTACATGGCACGGGACCAGGTTATCTGAGGGACCGCCTCATCCCCATGACATCTTCCCGTCCCACCCGATCTTGCAGAGAGGGCATGCTGTGGACCCCGTCTATGAAAGAATTCCACCTAACGGGGTCCCGGAGACGAGCCTTCTCTGCAGCGGCTCCTGCCCTATGGAACATCCTTCCACCAGGGATAAGACAGGCCCCCTCGCTCCTGGATTTTAGAAAAAAATTAAAAACCTGGCTCTGCGACCTCGCCTGGGGCAAAAAGGAAAGCAGTCAAACCTGGGGATGGCTGATTCCTTAGAGCCACCTTAGATATCTAATTTTAATCATAGTCAACGTCACTTTAGAACTATCTGCCTCTTGGATTTTATTTTATTTTATTTTATTGTAATTTATTGTAATTCTATTTTTATCATAGTTTTTATTATATTTTGTTGATATTGTGTTGTGAACTGCCCAGAGACCCTCCTTGAGGGGGAGATGGGCGGTTATAGAAATTAAATAAATAAATAAATAAATAAATAAATAAATAAAATGCTTTGCTTAAATCAAGATATATTAAATCTACAGCATTCCCACAATCTATTGAGTTAGTCTGACATTATTTGTTATTGTTGTTGTTTATTCGTTCAGTCGCTTCCGACTCTTCGTGACTTCATGGACCAGCCCACGCCAGAGCTTCCTGTCGGCTCTATATTTGTTATTATATTGGTAATTATAACATTGTGTCAAGGTGCTTATAGGCTTTCTTCTTTTTGATATGGTCTAGAACAGAGCTTTCCAAACTTTTCATGTTGGTGACACACTTTTTAGACATGCATCATTTAGCGACACACTCTTACAGCAGGGCATCATTTCGCGACACACTCTTACAGCAGGGCATCATTTCGCGACACACTCTTATAGCAGGGCACAAGGCAGGCACTAGGACCTGCGTGGAATCACAGCAGGTTTGGAGGCAGCCAGGCACAAGGCAGGCACTAGGACCTGCGTGGAATCCTGGCAGGGTTCGGAGGCAGCAGCAGCCGTGACACACCCAGACACTGCAGCCGACACACTAACGTGTCCCAACACACAGTTTGGAAAGCTCTGGTCTAGAATCATTCCAGGTATTAGTGTTAGACTGTCTTGTCTGTAGCTTGCTGGATCTTCCTTTTTCCTTTTTCTGAACATAGGGACAACTTCTGTTATTCTCCCATCACCTGGCATTTCACCAGTTCATCACAATTTTGCAGAGGAGTTTGGTCAGACCATCAGTTAATTCCTTCAGTACCATAGAATTCATCTAGTCCTAGAGATTTAACCTCATTCCAAGTAAAGAGGTTCTTTCTCCAAGTTTCTATCAATCTCAAACTTCAATCCTGCCCCTTCATCCTGCTCCTCATAATTTCCTATGGAGGATTCTATGGTTTGGGGGGTTGGAGGAGACTGAACCAAAATAGGAGCTGAATAGTTCTGCCTTTGCTACATTATCTGTTAGCAGTTTGGCTTCTTCACTGAGCAGCTGGTATAATAATTGTCGTTTTTTACTTTTATTTTGGACTTATGAAAAGAAGCCCTTTTTGTCAGAAACCTTTGCTAAGCTTACTGCTGTAATACATAACCTAACAGCCCACTATCCCTCAAGAGGAAGCTAAAAAAATGCAAGGGTATGCCTACTCTTTGTTCCAACAATAAGCAGACAGTTAACTGACAATCCAAATGCATCCAATCAAAGAGAATATTTGTAGCTCAGGGTTGAACTGTGGAGTCCTTGATGCTCTCTGAGCCTTGTTGTTTTCTTGCAGACGTTTCATTGCCAGGCTAGGAAACATCTTCAGTGCGAAAAGGGAGTGGGACTTGCTCTCTGTTTATCTACCATGACTTGTCCTGCTTGTGTTGGTGGAGGTGGTGTTCTCTCCTTAGGAGTTCCTTGATTGGGTTGTATACCTTTCAGGTCTATTCTAACATGATGTTGATCATCATGGGAATGTTTCTGGATTTCTTCAAGAAAGGTATGCCTACCAGAAATCTTTGTTTTTTGGAGTAGCTGACCATACGGAGTGCCTCAGATGAGCCTACCAAACAGGAAGAGCTGGACAAAATCACGCATCCTGCTCACAGGGTAAACACTTCTGCAACGTTGAAGCAAATGACTCATTTCAAGGCAATGAATTGGACATGTCTAATATCATGAAAACATTTTGGTGGAGAGAAACATTACATCAGAACACAATTTTCAAAGGTTAGAACAGAGATCTTAATTTGGGCTGCCGGCAAACATTTACTCTGCATAATATGCCTGAAATGTGCTGCAGAAGTATTTTCTCTTTATCTCAAGCAATTCTCTGTATAATTAACTTGAGGCATGAGACAAAAGAATTCTATTAGTCCTTTTGAAGTGCATTTCTCTTGTGGATAAAAATGTCTCACTCAATATGGTTATTTTTCTATGGTTCAATTTAAACTGAACAGTTTTTTTAAAAAAGGATTTTCCATTTCATTGTTTTTCTTTTGTTAGGAACAAAACAGTACTGAGGCAAAACAACTTTAGGAGGTGAAGGAGGCATCCAGCAGATTGCAGAACAGCAAATGGACACTGGATGTGCACACACACGAGACCGTTTCATTGTCCACATTCGACTTTCACAGCTGAGCAACTAACCAACAAGTTTTCTCTAGAATCAGATGGATTCTGAGGATGGAACAGAAGCAGAACATTTGGCTCCAGATGTATGGCTGTTTCAGTTACTACTCTTTAGTGACACTGATAAATTAGTTGGATGATGGCTTCATATTACTAGTGGCCCGTGGAAATGATTCTGCAAAATTATGGACACATGGAAAATATATAGTCCATGCCAGAAAGCAAGCAAACAAAAACAAAAACACTTCCCATCTGTGATGAAACTCTTCAACTATTTTATGTTTTTTTAAGGGGAAAAAAGACACTTGATTTTGTCACTTCATGTGAAAAGATTTTTAATTGTGGGCACTGAAGCTATTAAATATAAAAGGAATACAAAATATGAATATGCAGAGGAATTTAATATAGCCTTAACCACTATAACTTAACCAAGAAACTATTTTCACTTTTTTCCATTTGCTGACTTAAGCATCTAGTCCCTTCCCAAGATACTTAGCACTCCACATAAATTATCAGTTTCTTCCAAATCACCATATAGTAGGCTGATATTAGTAGGAGAGTCATATTAGTTTATGATAGCCAGAAATCAGGAGTTCAGTACAGGTAGTCCTCATTTAGCAACTGCCTTGTTTAGCGACCATTTACAGTTACGATGGTGATGAAAAAGTAACTTTGTGACCAATCCTCGCATTTATGACCTTCACAGGTCTGTAAAGCAAAGGAAAGCTGAAGTAAGATCATAAGCACAGTCGTGTTTTCACTTAGCGGCTGCTTCACTTAATGACCGAGTTGCTGGTCCCAATTGTGGTCACTAAATGAGGATGACCTATAGTATTTTTTTAGATTAACAAACGTTATTAATAGGAATACGTTTTTGTATACTACTGCTCATTACATCAGATGTATAGAGTGGCTAAACTATTGCAGGTTTTAAATTGGGAGGAGGTGGGGGAGGGAAATCCAGGTTATTTACTTTGCCTCTACATTTACACCAACAGCACCATCAGATGCCCCATCTACTTCACACATAAGATTAGAGGAACTTCCACAGCTCTTTCTCCATCATCTCCTAGCAATGCCCCTCTAGATTCTACACAGGACAAACAGGCCAGAATGTATGCAAAAGAATTAATGGACAGAAATCTGGCACAAAGGCTCAAAACTAGGACAAAGTAGTACCAGAGCATTTTAATTTCCCAAGACACTCCATTACAGATTTCAAAGTAGCTCTTTTGGAACAAAGAAATTTTACCTGCACAATTGAGTGGAGAGATTGCTGAACTCACATACATCAAAAGGATTCAGACCATCTCAACAAACACAATGGGCTTTTAACACATTACAATTGCTAATTGATAAGATACTTGTAATTTGTCCCCCATGTAACCCGCATCTACATCTCCCCCCCCTTCTGCCTCACCCCAATTTAACTCCAACATCAGCCTAGCCGCTCTGTGCATCTGATGAAGTAAGCCGCCATAGCTGATGACAGCTGATGCCTTTCAATAAAATTTGTTAGTCTGAAAAGATGCTACCGGGCTCACTCTGATTAGTGGGAGGGGATGAAAAGATGGCTCAAGGCAGTCTGGACTTTTGAGCAAGAAACTTTGCAGCTCATTCTGTTAGCCATCCAACTAGCAAAAGCCCCCAATCCCCCCATTTTGGGTAGAAGCCTATTTAGACTCTTAGGGAAGTCTTTCTAATTGAAAGCCTCTTTCAGGTTCTCCTCCCAGCCGACCTGCCTCAAATTACCGCACCAGGTGGGTGGCCAAGACGAGATGCAGGACTACAGAGCTTTTCTAAAGGCAGCACAGCAGCAGCACAGAAGGAAGTGAGCTAGATAATAGCTGGCTCAAACTGCTGTACATTTTACTTGTGGGCAGAAGGCCAGCTTATACCAAGCACGATTAGACAGCCCTGCTTATTGGAATTCCGGGCCGGGCCTCCCTCCTTGTCCAGCGACAGCTGTAAGCCAGCAGCCCATGGCATCTCAATCAGGCATGGAGTTCCATCGAGGAATGCTGATATGGACGGAAGCAGCCCCAACTGCACTCCACCCCGTGGAATGACAGTCAATCTTGGATTCCAGATGACAAGAACTGGATACAAAATGTAAAACAAATGGTGACCTTTCCAAAGATTAATTTGTTTACCAACAAAACGCTCTCGGTTTGTCATCCAGGATAGAGGTGACCTTCACATTCCCACTTCTAGGTTGAGAGGAAGCTGCATGTAGTCATCTGCTCACTTAACTCTATCTCGCCAATTATTCCTTTTCTTATATTTGGTGAGAAGGACAGTTTATTAATTTCCTGTTGTCTTCTGCTACGTTCTTATAAATGCAGCCAACGCACTCCAAATTACTGCAGTGGAACATCAATTTGTTTAAGCCTGATTCCACTACTGACGCCAACATTACGGTTTTTATTCTCTTTTTGTAATTGAAACCATATGCAGGAGCTTCTCCCTCCACCCCCCAAAGATCTTACACCTTTGTGTCCATCCTGCAGTACATCTAAAAAGAAAACAAGGGTTTTTATTATTGCAGTATCCTTTCAAGAATGAACGACTGTACCTTTCCCATACAGAGGTAATCCAAATGCGGGCAGAGCACAGTCCAGACGCACAGAGACGCCTCCAGCTTCACAGAGGATAAAAGCAAGAGGAAGAACAATGGGGGCAACTTGGTTAAACGTGCAGCAGAAGACAGCAACTCGTAAAAACTTGGGATCGCAAAGGCATTAAATTTTCTCTCATGAATAAATGAAAAGGAGCCAAGTTTGTGTTGCATTATTTATTTATTTATTTATTTGAAGGTGGGGACCCAAGTACCAGTATAAGTCTACAGCTATGCAAGAATTCTGCGAACATGAAAATGACGAAAAGCCCCTCTGAGGTCACAGCAATTATCGAGAATTATTTTTGTGGCTGTTTCAATGGGCATTTTGCTCTCTGACAGAGGTGAGCAACTCAGAAATTGCTGAAGGAGACAGTGTTAAGGGGCCTGGAGCTAATCTGCAACTCTAAGATGCACACAATTAAAATAATTCGCATGCTATTTTAATTAACACAGCTAATCTGCATATTTAGGCACATGTAATTAACAGAATTTTGTGTACTCGCAAACACCAATCTATACGTTTAATTATGTGCAATTAACAAAGTTTGCATGCAATTTTAATTAATAGCGTTAATTTGTATATTTTCATTGCCTGTAATTAACATAATTTCACATTTTCACAAGCGCTGCTAAGCAGATAATTCTTTACACATTGCTAAGCTGTATGTTCAAGGAACAGTAATTAATATACTTGACTAGCCTTTTTAAAAAGAGAATCAAATGGCTGATGCATTCACGTTGATTTCAACAGAGCTGAAAGTTGTCCTTTGTCCCACTGTTTATTGCAAGAACTCTCTACATGTGCTGTGATGCTGCTTGTGGAAGACCGGATCTGAGCTAACAAGCTGGAACGGAGGCATGGCCAGAGGACTGCCAAATCTGGGACTGGGAGCAGAGCCTGCTCTATGCGGGGACCCTCTCCCTCTGAAGGTTCAGATTCACAGTTGAGGATCAGAACTTCTGGATCAGGCGTTCTCCAAGAGGCGCAGGTGCCTGCTAAGGCCCAGAGCGGCCCAGATAAGCGTGCCATATGTGCTCTCTCCTGGAAAAGGTATCTCTAGCCATAACGAGTGTATTCATTCCCCAGTTCAAATTGCTTCAACTGGCCTCCTGTGGGGCTGTCCTCAAAGAGTTTGAAAACTGCAGCTGTTGTAAAGCGAAGCAGCCAGATGGCTCTCTGTAGAGGATGTTCCCACAATCTCATCATAACTTCTTGGGCTTCTAACTCATTTCAAAGGGTTACAGCCTCTAAACAGCTTAAGAGCAGGAGATCTGAGAGATCATCCCTTCTTGTGTGAATCTGCCAGGTGGATGAATTCAACTTCAGAGGCCCTTTTGCACGTGGAGCCAACACGTTTCTTTTGTGACAATCGCATTCTCGTTACAGAATTCCTTTTTCTAGGAGGTGAGACTCACCCCGGCCCCTGAGGGCATTCAGACAGGCAGAGAGGACCTTCTTATGCCACTTGGCACAGCACAGTTTTAAATTGAAAGCTGTATCGTGATCACCATCACTTCCTGGCAAATAGAAGGGGAAGAAATGGAAGCAGTGACAGATTTTATTTTCTTGGGCTCCAAGATCACCACAGACAGTGACTGCAGCCATGAAATTAAAAGACGCTTGCTCCTTGGGAGGAAAGCTATGGGAAACCTAGACAGCATATTAAAAAGCAGAGACATCACCTTGCCGACAAAGGTCCGTATAATTAAAGCTATGGTTTTTCCAGTAGTAATGTATGGCTGTGAGAGTTGGACCATAAGGAAGGCTGAGCGCCGAAGAATTGATGCTTTCGAACTGTGGTGCTGGAGAAGACTCTTGAGAGTCCCTTGGACTGCAAGGAGGTCAAACCAGTCAATCCTAAAGGAAATCAACCCTGACTGCTCATTGGAAGGACAGATGCTGAAGCTGAAGCTCAAATACTTTGGCCACCTAATGCGAAGAGAGGGCTCACTGGAAAAGACCCGATGCTGGGAAAGACTGAAGGCAAAAGGAGAAGGGGACGGCAGAGGATGAGATGGTTAGATAGCATCACCGATGTAATGAACATGAATTTGAGTAAACTCCGGGAGACAGTGGAGGACAGGAAGGCCTGGCGTGCTATGGTCCATGAGGTCACGAAGAGTCGGACACGACTAAATGACTGAAGAACAACAACAAATCTCTGATCTAAAACTTTTCATTTTTGTTCTCTGATGATGTTTTTACACTTTTGTATGAACCACTTTGGAAGGTCTTGTTAGGACCAAAAAGTGATACAAAATTCTTCAATAAATAACCTAACCTAACCCAACCATTTAAATAAAATAAAAATTATTTAAACTATAAATTAGAAGGTGATGAACATTTATATGAAACAAAATCCAAAGACTGTAAACACAGAGCCAAAGATTGGTAAGCACCGTAAACTTAGTGGGAATCTCACTGAAACAGTTTAAGATTCACTGAAAGTTTATATATAGAAGGTAATAATGTTAATCGCACAAGCAAGTGACCATTTGCATTTATGGATGGTTTATCACAGATATTAGAATGTTTCATTCTTCACCGCAAACACACAGTTGTCTAACATAATCTATTAACACATTCAGCAGCTAGGCACCAGGAGTATTTGAACAAAAGATCAAATCTGCAATGTGTTGTAGATACATGTGTGAACTAGTCGAACAATGTTTTTTCCTGGCACAAAATATTCTGGTGCTGAACTTCCTGAAACAGAATAATGTTGGAGCTAGACTTTTTGCCCAAGAGAGTGGCTAAGGCTCAAGTGTTCTGAAGAACAATCAGAAGCAAGAAACATGGCAAGAAATAAGCTATGGAAATACTTTTTTGATTACTTACAGATGCTGTTTTCCTCCGATTAATTAACGGCAAACTGACACCATAGTTCTGATTTAGAACGCTTCGGTTGTATGCATTTCTTGGATCACACAGAATCTTCATCATCACTGAAAGCTTGTGCTGTAAAGAAACACATGCATCCTATCTACAACAACAATGCTGGAAGTTTTACCTTATACTAGCCTTGTTAGCATCCCTAACGCAGTGCGTTCCCTGGTCAACTGGAGTAGCACAGTATATATTCCAAAAAAAACTGAAGACCTGGTTTTGCCACCGTGCCTGGGGCGGGGAGGGGAATAGTCAGTCTTGGAGATGGCCCTAGAATGGCCCCTTATATATTCACGGACTGAAATAATATTTTGTCGCCATCTGAATTTTATTCTATTTACAGTATATTCTATTTTTTAGCTGTAGCCATTTGAATGTATTAGTTAGAGTTTATACTGAATTTTAGATTTTATTTTTACTGTAAACCGCCCAGAGTCCATCCTTGGGGGGGAGATGGGCGGTGATAGAAATGGGCGGTGATAGAAATTTGAATAATAAAATAAAATAAATAAAAATAAATAAATAAATATATAGGCAGGAGTGCAAAGAGCAAACAACTTCATAATGGAGAAAAAGGAAACTCTTTGTTATTTACTATGAAAAGCCTGTTTCCATATAAATGGGAGAGGCGACCAATTGTGATTCACCTAACTGCATGCCTCTCTGCCCTAGACGCACCATCCGCTTATCCACTATCCTCATTTCCCAAGGGTCTGACCCAATGGTTCTTCTCAGATGTCCTTGGATAGCTAGGCTGGATGCTTCCAGCCCGTCACGATCTTAATGTTGGCAGAAGAAAAACCCATTTCTTCAACTGATAGGACAGGAAGCTTGTGCGGCTCTGCTGCTCTCTCTGGCTGAAACTGATTGCAGGCATGGCCTGGGCATCCTTGTTCAAGGATCCAAAGAAGCACCAACTGAGGTTACAGATCTCACCTGAAGGCACTCTAGGACCAAGTAGATCCCCAAGACAACAGTATGTGCAGACTGTAGGAGTTGGTGTGTGTTACAAATGACATGCAATACGCTTGCCTTCTTCATCTTTGTGGGTGAGCTAGAATGTTCCTTTTTTTTATTAAACACAAAGGTTGACATTCTCAACACTGCAGCAGCCATAAAATCCTAGTCTACAGGGGAGAATGTTTTTTTCCCTCCGCTAAGTGCAATATTCTCTTAGAAACAGTACTGTTGTGGACCACAAATCAACTGTGGCTATCACTCAGAGACAGCTCATGAAGCACAATAAACAACTCTAGCAAACTAAGGGGAGCGCCTATCCCATCATTTTACCTCCACCCTGTGTGACCTTATCCACAGTGTTTTTTCCTATGGTTATATTTGTCATCTAAACTTAACATGGTTCTATTTCTGGTTACCTCTAACTGGAATTTGAAAACAACAAATAACGGTTTGTTTTTTCAAGTTCTGGTTAGTGCTTCCTAGAGATGGCAACTGCTCTGGGTTCAAGTGACATATCTAACTAGTGAAAGACAATGGCCATGGTTTAGGAGCCATGCAGGATGGCCCTGAGGAAGCAGCCTGCAAGTTCACATGAACAGCCAGTGTGGTTTAAGATGCCATGCAAACATGCCCCCTTCCTCCTGCTCTTGGGATTGCAACCACCCCAAATGTTTTTCACACTCACAGAGCCATGGCCATCCATCTTCTCTCCTTCTTTCATGCACCCCCTACATTCCACTTACATATGCTCCATCTACACGGCGTTCCCTACTTCTTCTATATAACCCAGTGTTTCTCAACCTCGGCAACTTTAAAATGTGTGGATGTCAACTCCCAGAATTCTGGGAATTGACGTCCACACATTTTAAAGTTGCCGAGGTTGAGAAACACTGATATAACCACTTGTCCCACTCTCATGACTCCCTGGAAGCTCATAAAAATGTGGCTGTTGCAGAAGACCTTTGGGACTTGAATGCTGAAGACCTCCCAGTGCTGAGAGTGTTATCCAGGTATTGGGAATGGCAACTTGGTCATTAAGCGAAGCAGTCACTAAGTGAAACATCATGCTTTTATGATTTTACTTCGGCTTTCTTTCGCTTTACAGACCTGCGAAGGTCGTAAATGCGAAGATTGCTCTCAAAGTTACTTTTTCATCACCGTCGTAACTGCGGTCGCTAAATGAGGCGGTTACCAAACAAGGACTACATGTATTACTTATAAATGTTAAACAATAATTATACATTGCATTTCTTTTATTATATATTAACTGTATTTTATTCTTATTGCATTGGCTGCAGCTGTTGCTTTTGTACACTGCTTAGAATTACCTTGACTGAAGCAGTTTATAAATTCTAAAGCAAAGCAAAGCAAAGCATTCTAACTATCTGGAACCCCAGCAGGAATCATTGTCCCAGTGGTAACAGCTAAGGTTAGAACTCCCTGTGCTATATTCTTCAACAGGCGGGGGTGGGTGGGGGGGTGGGTAGCTTGGGGTAACGGAGAAAAGGAGAGATCAGCATGAAAGAGCAGCAGTTCTCCATCCCTGATGCCACCTTTCACTTAATTCTGAACTCTCCAGTGTCTGCAGTAGGTTTATCAAAAGATCTGCTTTCATCAGCAACTGAAAATGGTCCTGCCAAACTCGGCAGAGACTACTGCTAAAAATTCTGGGCTTTAACATTTTTAAGAACTCACTCAAAGTGAAGGAACCAAAGCAGGCCCCTCCAATTTGTTCTTCGCTTACTGAGGGCACACAAGTGAAGAACTTTACCTGGGAAGTAACTGAAAAATCAGATCTCGTTCCTTTCTTGCCTGCCCAAATGTTTTTCCTGCCACTGAGTTCTGTAATCACAACAAGGATATCTCTGAACGCATTCAGCATGACAGGGCTGTGCAATGTTCACGCAACTGAGTTGTTACTATTCATGTAAGTGAGTGGTTGATTAACAAAAGTTCACAGAACCTGCCTGCACCAATTTATCTGCTGTCGGGCAAAAGTTTTTTGGACACGAAATTTTATTACTAGTGGCAGGCAAAACATGAACAAGAGCCAAAAAAATCAATAATAACTAAAGAAATGGGAATTCGGAATCTAAAGGGAGTGACACCTTGGCTGTTATCCGGATGCAACAGATCCAGGTATTTTGATAGTCAGAAAGGACTGTGAAAGGAAATTCTACAGGGAGAGAGAGAACACTTTTTTAATAAGCTCATACATGACTTAATAAATATAAAGCTTTCTGTTTTAAAAGCAGAAGCCTCAGAAGTTAATACACAAGATACAAATTATCCCAGTGAAAGAGGATGCCTTTCATGGCGAATGTGTGATTTCATTGTGCCAAAGCAGAGGCAGCAAAACATTTGGACCTGTATCAAGAGCAATAATCTCTCCCAGTAGTTTTCTTGGAAAGATTCCTTTGAAAATGATCGCAGGTTTGTTCCCCAGCTGGCAGGTAAGGAACAAGCATGGCTGCACCCTCTTAAAGCTGTGCTGAATGTGCTACGGCTGGGACTCGAGCCTGAAGACAAAATACCTGCCACCAAAGTTTCAGTTCTAACATGGATCTGCATAGGAATGCAGATCTACTAAAATGGGCCTCACCGAAACTTTTTCCAGTCGTGAAATGCTTTAGGCCAGCATCGGCCTTCTCACAGATCTCCAAACTGCCCTGTGCCCAGAAGCTCAGGACAGGCAACAGGCCTCTATTTCTCAGCTGGATTTCCCAGTTATTCCATAATAATAAAAAAATAATCTTGCCAATGAGCCAAAGACCACAGCTGGCTAAACAGGATTCTACTCCCTTTCCCAATGGCAGTTACTAGGCCCTCTCATGGGTCAATAGCACATATGCCCTGAAAGAATCTTGGATGGGCCAGTTCATGCTCCTTGCTCCCTTGAACTCAACTGCTGCACTGCAGTGGGCAGATCAGGAAAGGGGAGTCCTTTCTGTTGGCTCTGCATTCTTTTCAGCCCAGCATCATCAGTTGCACAGCCTGTCTCTGATCTTCAGCTGTCCTTTGTGTCTGCTGATGCTGCTGCCCCTCCTAGGACTGATGGGCTTATGTAGTCACCGTGTCAAAGGAAACACTCTAGCCCAGGGCTTCTCCACCAGGGTTCCGTGGAGACCTGGGGTTCCACGAGAGGTCACTAGGGGTTTCCTGGGAGATCACGATTTATTTAAAACATTATTTCAAATTCGGGCAACTTCACATTAAAGAGGTAAGTTTCATTCTTTATTTTCAGTTGAAGAACACTGTCAATGCAGATATACAGGCCTACCCATGAAACAAATATCATAATTTTGTACCTTCCGGCCTATACTTGAGCCTGAATGTGCAGGGGTTCCCTGAGGCCTGGAAAATATTTCAAGGGTTCCTCCAGGGTCAAAAAGTTGAGAAAGGCTGCTCTAGCCACTGACATCTATGAAATGAAACTCAACTTTTCTAGTCATGCTAGTACATAAGTGTAAGGAATTTAAGCCTACAGGACAAGTGGATATTTATTTATTTATTGTTTAAATTTCTCTCACTGCCCATCTCCCCCAACGGGGGAGTCGGGAGGGTTTACAAAAATCAATAAAATCAACGATTAAAACATACAATATAAAATCAGTTATAATAATACAATTAAATAAATATAAATATAAAATCCATGTGACGATATGATGTCATATAGTAGGGAGGATATTACGGCACTAGCCACCCCCAGGAGGAGCTGTTACCTTTCCCATCCCAAGCAAGGCGGTAGAACCAGGTCTTCAGATTTTTCCGGAAGGCCAGGAGCGTGGGAGCCCGCCTCACCTCTGGGGACAGACTATTCCGAAGGGCAGGCCCCACTGCAGAGAAGGCCCGCCTCCTGGACCCCGCTAGATGAAATTGCCTTGTCAATGGGGTCCGTAGCATGCCCTCTCTGCACGACCGGGTGGGGCGGGTCGATGTTATGGGGATGAGACGGTCCCTCAGGTAACCTGGCCCCATGCCATGTAGGGCTTTAAAGGTGATAACCAACACCTTGAATTGGACCTGGAAGCAAGCTGGTACCCAATGCAGCTCGCGCAGCAGTGGTGTCACGTGTGCCAATCTTAAGGCATCAGTAACTGCCCGCGCGGCCGCATTCTGGACCAGCTGAAGCTTCCGGATACTTTTCAAGGGTAGCCCCATGTAGAGCGCATTGCAGTAGTCTATATGGGAGATGACAAGGGCATGAGTGACTGTTCGGAGGGCCTCGCTATCCAGGAAAGTGCTGGGGTATAAAATGAGATATAGCTGCCTTTTCCTCCTCTACCTGTGCTGATCCATGCCAAGACTTTATGTTCTTGGTGTAATGTAGTGGTTAAGGCGCTGCACTTGGACTGGGGAGACTCAAGTTTAAGTCCCAGCGTGTGGCAGAGCTAGGCTGACCATACGTCCAGTTTTGAACGGGACAGTCCCGTTTTTTTAGCATTTTTCAACCGTCCCGTTGTTTTCATAAAAATCTCAATTTTGTCCCATTTTCAAACCCGGCGGAAATGGCGCGGAAGGAGGATCCAAGCCAGAGCGCAGACCAGGGGCGGGGTTTGCAGGTGGGAGCCAATCGCACGGACCGGGGGGTGGGGACCCCTGTCTTTTTCATAAATACGGAATATTACATAAGACCCCATCCTGTTTTGCCATCCTGAAATATGGTCAGCCTAGGCAGAGCTCACTAGGGGATTGTGGGCCAGCTGCTCTCATAGATGCTGCTGTAGGGAGAAAATTATGTGGGTAAGCCACCTTGGGTTACCAAAAACATCAGACCATCATCATTCGCATTATGGCTCCATTTCTTGCCACTAGGGAAGGAAGAGTCCTGCCCCACCACCCACTTCCTACCCTGCAGAACAAAATCCAAAGTAGGCCTGACCTTGGGGGCTCTATAAGAGAACATTTTGGAGGGGGATCACTTAGACTGCAGAACCACTGGCAATATTAAGGACATAAACTGCTTCAAACCTTTGAACTTAAGGATGAACGCAAGGCTGCACCACCGGGAGGGACAACCATGGGCATCTTTGGGAAAGTTATTTCTTTCTGAGAAGGCTCCAAGGGGATTCCCCTAAATTGGGAAGAGAATGAAATAATAAAGCATGCAAAGTAGTTTTGGCTTTATTTTCATACCCCAAAAAGATGACATTCTGTAATTAGGATAAAATACAAGAGGTCACATAGAAGGATGTTAACGCTATATATACTGATTCAGTATATGCTGAGGGTTACACATACTCTGTAACGTGTAATGTAAGCTGTAATGTAGTTTGGTTTTGACTGACTACATGGAAACATGGTCAGTGAATATAAATCATGCTTTCTTCAAGGACAGTAAACCACAACTTGAAAGATGCTTGGGTCTTTCAGAGAGAGAGAGAGATGGAGGGAGGGAGGAAGGGGAAGAGAGAGAGGAAGGGAGGGAGGCGAGGAAGATGAGTGAGAAAGAGGAAAGAAGGAAGGGGGAGGGAGAGGGAGAGAGAGAGAATATTCTATGGTTTATTTTAAATTTGGAGACATTCCCAGCCAGAAATCTCTGATATACAACACAGTAAGACCTAAACAAGCCATGGATTGCTGTTTCCAATCAAGCACATGGGTGCATTCACCAGTAACAAGCAAACCTATTCAGCGTCATGTGAATATGATTAACCCATTGTCTGATCCTTGCTATGAAACAGAAGACATGTATTTTCATACATCAACTTTTGGAGGTTGTCTATGAGAACAATCTTTGAATTCTAAAAGCAGCCAGATTCTAACAAACAAACAAACAAATAAATATCAAATCAAACTGAATGCTCTTACCATTTGGAAATCTGTCTTGAATACAATTCTCCACTGTCAGCTGGCAAAATAGTTAGTACTGATCTGTTCACTGCATTTAAATACTTATCTGCTTGCTTCTGTTCAGGGGTCGAGAGAAAGAAAAAAATATATATTAAAGTTTGTTGGAATGAGTGAAAAAAGGTATGAAGTTATAAAATAAAATACCTGGATTTCACCACAGGAAGTTTTTCTTTACCACTAAAAGTGTGGCAATCCACTCACCCTCAATCTGCTCTCTGCCCTTTCAACAGCAGATTCTAGACTCTGGACATCTTCACTTTCCCAGTCATGGCTGATGTCTCGCAGTTTTTCCTTCAACTGCTGAAGATCTTCTTGAACCTAGAAAATAAAGCATGCACTGAATACACAAGAATATAAATGTACTTTGTTAAGACTGAAAGTATCAGGTTGCTTAAATCTCAGAGACTTCTGGAATTGTAATATTCCCAGCAGAAAAACAAGATAAAAGCTGGCATTTCAAGTTACGTGGCTGGAGCTGGAATATCCTCTAACAAGGGCACACGGGAGGAAAAAACAGACTGGATTCAATGATGTCCACAACCAAAATGGCAACACACGTGCAATGACATCATCACGCAAATGCTGTGATTTCATTCCTGCATCAGGATGTTAGAGACAAGTGTGTAAGTGTGATTGCATCATCACGCTTGTCATCATTTACCTGCTAGCCCTCTCTGCAGATGTGCACAGCTGGGATATTCAGCCATAAAGCACTGTTGACAAAACATGAAGGCTAAACCAAAACCAAAACCCACATTCTGTTTCAGTGTATAATCTGAACACGGCTATGACGTTAAGCCATGTGATTTGACTTCTTTGGCTTAGCATGACGTGTGATATTGGATGGTTCAGTGTGCTGTACAAACATGCCCTGGTTCAAATAGCAACTTCATTGATTTAGGCTTCAATCCCAAAGAATAGGTATAATGCTCAATGAGACTTGTATATTCCTGTAACTTGAACCCATTTTTCCATGGCCTACACTCAGGAACAAGAGACAACGTATCTTCTTCTTCTATGTGACACCACTTCAAGTACTTTCCTTGTCAGGGGCTAACATGCCCTGTTTTTCTGTAAGAGTGCCTTCCATTTGCTCTCCCCTTATCATTTTACTTGCCCTTATCAAACCTGGTCCAGTTCGCCTGACTCTGGTCTTAATGCTTGGGGTCCAGAACCAGAAACAGTACAGTACTTGAAGTGGAGTCTGACCAATGAAAAATAAAAGGGAATAATTACTTCCCATGAGTTGGAAACTGTACTTCTACAGCTTTGGGGGGTTTTTTTGGCAGCAACATTACACACTCAGTTTTCAATCAACTACTAGGATCTTTTTCACAGGTAATTAAGCCAGGCATATAATTAAGCCTCCATATATCTGTGAACTTCATTTCTAAGGAAGAATCTTTGCACTTGTCTCTACTAAATTTTCAGCCAATCCTGAAAATTGTCAATACTGTTTAGAATTTTTTTTGTATGTTCTAAGGCATTAACTATTCCACCACATCTTTTGTCATCTGCAAATCTGACAAGCATTCTCTCCACCACTTCATCTACTAATAAAAATATTGAAGAATAGAGGACATAGGACAATCCTTTTTACCCTACTTGATGCCTCACTCTAGACCAGGGGCTCAGCAAACTACAGCCCATGGGCCAAATCCGGCCTGCCATCTGTTTTCATATGGCCCGTGAGCTAAGAATGGACAGATGGGTGGGCGGTAGATGGCCAGGCCTGAATCTCGGCTCAGCTCCCAGGGTGAAGGGTGGGCCTGAGCATCCTGGGGGTTGGTGGCCTACTTGCTGGTGGGTCGGTGCTGTCCAACGGCTGCTGTGCTCCTTGGCCTGCAGATCTGCCAGGTGCACCTGCAGAGGAAGGGCAAGACTGCAGGAGCCTCTGCCCTTGCCTGGGCCGCTGCGGCTTTGCAGCTCCAGGTGCACCAGGTGAGCTGCTGCACTGGGGTACGAAGGGGCTGGAGGGAGGGAATTTCATCAATTGAAAATGTGTGGAGATTGGTTTTCCCTCTTGTTATAGAAGTACCTACGTAATATCCTTGATTGACACGTAGTCCAATACTTCAAGAGTCGGTTCCCTTACCCCTTTCCTAAGCGCGTGGTTGTAACATTGTTAAAAAAATAAATATATGAATTGTTAGTAATTGGATGTGTGATATTGTAAGCCGCCTAGAGTCCTCCGATAGGGAGGGGATAGGCGGGGTATAAATATGAATAATAAATAAATAAATTTTACCTCTTGGCCTGCAAAGCCTAAAATATTTTCTATCTGATCAGAAAAAGTTTGCCAACCCCTGCTCTAGACTGGAAACTGCTGAACACACTTCGAGTACAAATTTCGAGCCAGCCATGTATCTACTTATCACAGTCAACAACCCATTCTTAACTAGCTTGCTAATCAAAATACTGGGGGATTATTTTGGTCAAATGTTTTGCTTAAAATCAAATTCTATTAAGTCGACAGAATTTGCATAACTAAGGGAGTTACCTAGTCAAAAAATGAGATCAGGTTAGTCTGGTAAGGCTGAGAGAGAGGGACTGTCCTGAAGTCATCCAGCAAGCTTTCATGCCTAAGGGAGGCCTAGAACTCACGATATTCTGGTTTCTAGGCCAGCACCTTCCCCACACTGGCATAGACATGAGCAACATGTGCCTCTTCCGATGTCATTGAACACAGCAAGCCCATGTCAATATGGCCAATGGTCAACTGCAGTTCAGTAACATCTGGAAAACCACATTTTGCATTCTTATGATCTCAAATGAAAGCCATTAAGAATGCCATTTCACCCACAATAATCAGCCAAGCATTGTGCTATAACAACTACAAGAATGTTCTTAGAAAAGAGTTCAGGTGGCAATGCGACATGTGATAGTGGGCGATCTCTAGAGATGGTGGAGCAGAGGCCAGGTTTACGTACGATTGAGAAAAAAAGTCACTGCAGATGGAGCCAACAGAATCCAAGGGGAGCATAGAACCGAGTGGGTGGTATCCTGTCTGTCCACACCATTCATTCACTTCAGGCATTCCAGGAGCAGAAATGATGGGGACTCTTCCTAGGCTTTGGGAGAGCATCCTTTTGGAGAAGACTGTTACTGGTTAACACAATCACCCTAAACTGCATCTAAAATTTAGAAGGACGCATGGAACTAACGGGACACAACTCCGGTAACTTTTATCAGGTAGGTAGGTTCATTTTCCACTAGGTAGAAGCTAGTTGTTTCTAGTTGCTAAGTTGTGTAGTTGTGATATGAGTGCACTGGTTTTTACTACCAGAAGATAATATATTTGTCAAGATAGGTAGGATCCTCCAAAGTAAATATAGATGAGTAGAGAAATTCTGAATGCCACTCATGTGGTTTTATTTTTGATTGAAAAAATAGCTTTGCACTCTTGGCCAATTCTGCATAAATATATTTAATTTCCTAAATCTATTACTGGTAATTAAAGGAATATTTCTGAAATCAAAGCAAAGACAGTTCCATTGGAGACGAGCACATCGTATTTTCCACCTCGATCATACATAATCAGCTCTAAGCTGCATCTCTTCACAGTGCATTATATTGCCAGAGCAGTCCAAATGACACATGACACTCAGTTCTTCTGGAATATGTCTACTACACTGCGTTTTTCTCCACCAGAAGGCTAAGCTTAGACCAGGGTTTCTCAACCATGGTTCCGTAGCACCCTCCGGTTCCGTGAGAGGTCACTAGAGGTTCCCTGGGAGATCACGATTTATTTAAAAGATTATTTCAAATTCAGGCAACTTCACATTAAAGAGGTAAGTTTCATTCCTTATTTTTAGTTTAAGAACACTGTTAATGCATATATACAGGCCTACACATGAAACAAATATAATAATTTGGTAACTTCTGGCCTATAATTGACCCTGAATGTGCAGGGGTTCCCTGAGGCCTGGAAAATTAATTAATTAATTAATTATTTATTTATTTATATATATATATATTTATACCCCGCCCATCCCCTCCCTAACGGAGGACTCTGGGCAGCTTACATTTCAAGAGTTCCTCCAGGGTCAAAAAGTTCAGAAAGGCTGGCTTAGACATTAAAAGGGGAAAACATTAACTTTTGAAGAATCCTTGTTGTTGTTGTTGCTCAGTCGTTTAGTCGTGTCCGACTCTTCGTGACCTCATGGACCATAGCACGACAGGCCTTCCTGTCCTCCACTGTCTCCTGGAGTTTACTCAAATTCATGTTCATTACATCGGTGATGCTATCTAACCATCTCATCCTCTGCCGTCCCCTTCTCCTTTTGCCTTCAGTCTTTCTCAGCATCAGGGTCTTTTCCAGTGAGTCCTCTCTTCGCATTAGGTGGCCAAAGTATTTGACCTTCAGCTTCAGTATCTGCCCTTCCAATGAGCAGTCAGGGTTGATTTCCTTTAGGATTGACTGATTTGACCTCCTTGCAGTCCAAGGGACTCTTAAGAGTCTTCTCCAGCACCACAGCTCGAAAGCATCAATTCTTCGGCGCTCAGCCTTCCTTATGGTCCAACTCTCACAGCCATACATTACTACTGGAAAAACCATAGCTTTAACTATACGGACCTTTGTCGGCAAGGTGATGTCTCTGCTTTTTAATATGCTGTCTAGGTTTGCCATAGCTTTTCTCCCAAGGAGCAAGCGTCTTTTAATTTCATGGCTGCAGTCACAATCTGCAGTGATCTTGGATCCCAAGAAAATAAAATCTGTCACTGCTTCCATTTCTTCCCCTTCTATTTGCCAGGAAGTGATGGGACCAGATGCCATGATCTGAGTTTTTTTAATGTTGAGTTCCAAGCCAGCTTTTGCACTCTCCTCTTTCACCCTCATCAAGAGGCTCTTTAGTTCCTCTTCGCTTTCTGCCATTAGGGTGGTATCGTCTGCATATCTGAGGTTGTTGATATTTCTCCCGGCAATCTTAACTCCGGCTTGCGATTCATCCAGCCCGGCATTTCTCATGATGTACTCTGCATATAAGTTAAATAAGCAGGGTGATAATATACAGCCTTGTCGTACTCCTTTCCCAATTTTGAACCAGTCGGTTGTTCCATGTCCGGTTCTAACTGTTGCTTCTTGACCCACATACAGGTTTCTCAGGAGACAGGTAAGGTGGTCTGGTACTCCCATCTCTTTAAGAATTTGCCACAGTTTGTTGTGATCCACACAATCAAAGGCTTTAGCATAGTCAATGAAGCAGAA
The DNA here is from genome assembly GCA_023362775.1 of Charina bottae. NCBI lineage: Eukaryota > Metazoa > Chordata > Lepidosauria > Squamata > Charinaidae > Charina > Charina bottae. The sequence goes on from JALMGJ010000010.1 coordinate 3,262,647, forward strand.
GTAGATGTTTTTCTGGAACTCTCTTGCTTTTTCCATGATCCAGCGAATGTTGGCAATCTGATGTCTAGTTCCTCTGCCTCTTCGAAACCCAGCTTGCACTTCTGGTAGTTCTCGGTTCACATATTGCTGAAGCCTAGCTTGTAGGATTTTGAGCATAACCTTGCTAGCATGTGAAATGAGCGCAATTGTACGGTAGTTTGAACATTCTTTGGCATTGCCCTTCTTTGGAATTGGAACGTAAACTGACCTTTTCCAATCCTGTGGCCACTGTTGAGTTTTCCAAATTTGTTGGCATATTGAGTGCAGCACTTTAACAGCATCATCTTTTAGGACATAGCTTTCCAAACTGTGTGTCGGGACACGTTAGTGTGTCGGCTGCAGTGTCTGGGTGTGTTGCGGCTGCTGCTGCCTCCGAGCCCTGCCAGGATTCCGCGCAGGTCTAGTGCCTGCCCTGTGCCTTGCTGCCTCCAAACCTGCCCTGCCAGGATTCCACGCAGGTCCTAGTGCCTGCCTTGTGCCTTGCGGCCTCCAAACCTGCTGTGATTCCGTGCAGGTCCTAGTGCCTGCCTTGTGCCCTGCTGTAAGAGTGTGTCACGAAATGATGCATGTCTAAAAAGTGTGTCACCAACATGAAAAGTTTGGAAAGCTGTTTTAGGATTTTAAATAGCTCAGCTGGGATACTGTCTTCTCCGCTAGCTTTGTTATTAGTAATGCTTCCTAAGGCCCACTTAACTTCACTCTCTAGGATGTCTGGCTCAAGGTCAGTGACCACACCATCGTATTTATCAGGGACATTAAGGTCTTTCTTGTATAGTTCTTCTGTGTATTCTTGCCACCTCTTCTTAATCTCTTCTGCTTCTGTTAGGTCCCTGCCTTTTTTGTCCTTTATCATGCCCATCTTTGCACAAAACGTTCCCTTGGTATCTCCAATTTTCTTGAAGAGATCTCTAGTCTTCCCCATTCTATTGTTTTCCTCGATTTCTTTGCATTGTTCATTTAAGAAGGCGTTCTTATCTCTCCTTGCTATTCTCTGGAAATCTGCATTCAGTTGGTTATATCTTTCCCTTTCTCCCTTGCCTTTTGCTTTCCTTCTTTCCTCAGCTATTTGTAAAGCCTCATCAGACAGCCACTTTGCTTTCTTGCATTTCTTTTTCTTTGGGATGGTTTTAGTTGCTGCCTCCTGTACAATGTTACGAACCTCCATCCATAGTTCTTCAGGCACTCTGTCTACCATATCTAATCCTTTAAATCTATTCCTCACCTCCACTGTATATTCATAAGGGATATGATTTAGGTCATACCTGAGTGGTGTAGTGGTTTTCCCTACGTTCTTCAATTTAAGCCTAAATTTTGCGATAAGCAGCTCATGATCTGAGCCGCAGTCAGCTCCAGGTCTTGTTTTTGCTGATTGCATAGAGCTTCTCCATCTTTGGCTGCAAAGTACATAATCAATCTGATTTCGGTATTGACCATCTGGTGATGCCCATGTGTAGAGTCGTCTCTTGTGTTGTTGGAAAAGAGTGTTTGCTATGACCAGCGTGTTCTCTTGACAAAACTCTATTAGCCTTTGCCCTGCTTCATTTTGTACTCCAAGGCCGAACATGCCTGCTATTCCGGTTATTTCTTGATTTCCTACTTTAGCATTCCAGTCCCCTATGATGAAAAGGACATCTTTTTTTGGTGTTAGTTCTAGAAGGTGTTGTAGGTCTTCATAGAACTGGTCAACTTCAGCTTCTTCGGCATCAGTGGCTGGGGCATAGACTTGGATTACTGTGATGTTGAATGGTTTGCCTTGGATTCGAACTGAGATCATTCTGTCGTTTTTGAGGTTGTACCCCAGTACTGCCTTTCCCACTCTTTTATTGACTATGAGGGCTACTCCATTTCTTCTAAGGGATTCTTGCCCACAGTAGTATATATAATGGTCATCTGAATTAAATTCGCCCATTCCTGTCCATTTTAGTTCGCTGATTCCCAAGATGTCGATGTTCAATCTTGTCATCTCATGTTTGACCACATCCAGCTTACCTTGATTCATAGATCTTACATTCCAGGTTCCTATGCAATATTGTTCCTTACAGCATCGGACTTTCCTTCCACTTCCAGACACATCCACAACTGAGTGTCCTTTCGGCTTTGGCCCAGCAGTTTCACTCTTTCTGGAGCTACTCAGAATTGCCCTCTGCTCTTCCCCAGTAGCATATTGGACACCTTCCGACCTGAGGGGCTCATCTTCCGGCGTCATATCTTTTAGCCTTTTGATACTCTCCATGGGGTTTTCTTGGCAAGGATACTGGAGTGGGTTGCCATTTCCTCCTCCAGTGGACCACGTTTTGTCAGAACTCTCTGTCATGACCTGTTCTTCTTGACCTGACTTCATTGAGTTACGCAAGCCCCTTCGCCACGACAAGGCAGTGATCCATGAAGGGGTGAAGAATCCTTAAATTACGTTAAAAGTGGAAAGGAAAATGTTTGTTAAATCTATAGTGAGGTACACATTGGAGTAGGGCTGTTTGGCAAGATACTGTGTCAAGGCAGATAGGGGTCATGCAAAAACGTAATTGAAAGGCAGAGAGCTGGAAGGAGGCCATGGATCAACCGAAGCATCAATTCCATTTTTATTGCATTCTTCTGAAACATTCATAAGAATCCTATCAATTAGGTTCAGCCAGGGAATTCAGGCTAGACTACAGATAGGGATTTACTCAATCGAGTTTGAAGAAACAGGAAAGAAAAAGATCCACGTGAGGAAGGATGGCTTGACTGGCCCTTTCGGGTGTTATTTACTCCCCCCCCCCCCCCGGTTCGCACAACACACAGACTGGTGTTTGCGCAGGGTGCTCAGCCACAAAAATGAGACCGCGGCTTAAGAAGTAACAGCCAAGCCAAAACCAAACCAACCAGATTAAGGCAGTTTGATCAACAGAGGCACGCTCAGCTAGCCATACTTCAGCTCGGGGCAGCCTCTGGCCAGAGATCGTGATTGAAAGAACCATAAAACATATTTTTTAAACTTTTAAAAAACTTTGCGCACTGCCACCGTCCTGCCGCTTTGCCTTGGGGAGTCAACGTTGCGAAACGCGGGTTGTGTAGGTTGGCAGCGAGCGGCCTTGTGCAGTTTTGGGCGATTTTTCTGCAGGGATCCTCTGAGACCTGGGAGTGATTTCAAGGCTTCCCCGGGGCAAATCGGGCCGAGTGGGTTGCCGACCCGGGCAGCGCGGGGTCTCCATGACTCGGTGTGCTTTGCCAACCCAGCCACGGTCAACTTCCCAGGCGCGCCTATGACGCAAGGCCAGGCTGGGCTTCAGGGCGGTGAACCCCGGCCCATCGTGGTTTATGCAACAGACCATGGTTAGCGAAGCCGTGGCTTAGGCTAGCCCCCCCCCGGGACTCTGGAGCCCATCACGTCGTGCAGAGGCGCAAGGGGGTCTTGGGAGCCGAGCGGAGGTGACCTCCTTCGACCCACCTGCACCAAGACGCTCCCCAACTCGAGGCCCGGTTCGGCCACCTCCGCCATTGCGGGCCTTCACCTCGAGAGCGCGGCCGGGAGCCACGTGACCTCGCCCCTTAGCAACGGGACGCGCGGCTTGGGCGGGACTTTGGGCCCCGATGGGGGGGAACGGCCGTGGCAACGTGAGCTGGGACCAGCTCCGCCTCTTGTTCGCCAAGGGAAAGAGGCGCAGAGGTGCCTCTGCTTCGTATCTCAGTTCTTCGGCGGTTACGGGTTCCTTAAGGTGCAGCCGGTCACCGACTTCCTAAGCTTCCCCCCCGCCGCCGTTATTAAAATGGTACGGCCCCAGTGGTCGGAAAGGGCGGGGCATGCGCCGGAAAGGGAAGCGCCGGGCCGCTTCAAGACGGCTCCCGTGTGCCATGGCTGTCCCGTGCGCCTTGATCACCAGCTGTGCTGCGGGCTTCCCCGGGGAGGAGCTGGTGAAACGTGAGTCGGCTCGAGCCCCGGCCTTTCTTTAAAATCCCCGGAGGTCGTTTCCCGGCGCTATCTCTACCCCTGTCCATGGCAATCGATGTTCCACTCTAAGCCTCGAGAAGCAGAGTCCCTGAACATATACAGAGTGCGCCAGGTGGCAGCTTTCTGTGGAGAGCTGTTCTCTGCCGGCAGTGAAATCCCTAATGTAGCCTTGCCAGGCCTGGATTAATCTCGATGAGCTCGAGAGGGCGGCAAAAGAGAGCCAGTGTGATGAAGGTGCTGGCCTGGAAGCCAGGAGACGGGGAGTTCTAGGCCTCCCTTGGGTGTGATGGCTGGTTCGGTGACTTTGGGCCAGTCCCTACTTCCCAGCCCAGACCGCCTCACAGGGTTGTTGTTGTGGGAAAAATAGGCGGGAATATTGGGTATGTTCACCGCCTTGAGCCGACCATATGTGTGTGTGTGTGTATATATAATATGTATATGTATGTTATATAAAAAGAGGCAGGATAAAATAATAGTAAAAGAGCTGTTTGTGCCTTGCTCCTCCAGATTATTGGGGTCACTCTTCCTAATGAAATGGTGAGCAGGGAGAGCGTCATTCTTTTCTGCATTTGCATTCTGCTTTTTAACCCAAAAGAGATTCTCAGCCCAAAAAGGGAGTGAAGGCGAGTGGTAGAAGGCCTGTTTTTCGAGGCCAGGAAGGAGCGCTCGGCAATATGTTGGCCCTTACAGAAAATCCGGGCTGGGCTGACTTCTGCTTCCTGCAGGCCTTCCTCAAAAAATTTCTCGGTTGCTTTTCGTTCTGGTGGGAAGGTGGATGGGCATGGGGTGTTTTGCCCTTGGATCCTCCAGAGGGGTCAGTGCAAGCTCCCTGTATCTCTCGTTCCTTAAAAACCGTTATTTTTATCCATTACAAATAAGTGTGCTGAATAAGTGATGAACTTCCTGGAAAACAAGATCCAGACCCTCCATTTCACCCCCTTGGTTTCTTGTGTGCAGTATAGATTTGGTCAGAGTGTTCTGGATTGAAATATTTTCTGAAGTTGAAGATATACCAACCAAGTTAAAGACAGTAAAGGTTTCAAAAGTTCAGTCTGTTAATTATGGCATTGGTTTCCTGAAACTTGGGAACTGTAAAGAATGCCTTGAAGCATGTTCAGAGGACCCTTTTATCCCCTTGGTGCTCAGAGAAGCTCTTCAGGCACTAACAAAATCTGATGTTTATAGAGTCATAAAGTTGGATGGCACTAAGAAAGTCATTTGGCTCATTCTGTTCAATGCATAATGATCAGCATTCCTGACAAATGGCTGTCTGGGAACAACAATCCACCATTTTCTGATGTTCAACAGCTTTCACTGTTTGGAAAAAAATTTTAACGTTTGGTTGAAATGTATTCATTTTCAGTTTTCACCTCCTGGTTCTAATCCTGCCCTACTAAAATGACAGTTGGCAAATGTTGCTTCTTGAACATAGCAGCCCTTCAAATATTATCTTCAAATATGGTTACCTTATCATGATCTCCCTTTAACTGCCTTTTCTACAAGCTAATCATATCCCCGTCTTTCAGGCATTTTGTATGGGATTTTATTTTCAAGCACATCCTGTCCTGGTTACTCTTTCTTGACACAATCCAGTTTGGCAGCATCAAATAAATAAGGGGCTCAGAATTGGCATAATTCTTCCCATCTAATTAGCCTAGTCTGAACGGTTCTACCACTTTTGTGATCAAGATACTATTGTTGAATTCAAATTCAGATGGTGTTCACCTTTTTAGTAAAAGCAGACTGCTGGCTCAAATGATTAGTTTCCTGTTGAATGGTTGCTTCTCTGATCTTTTTTCTTAAATGCAAGGATATCCTTTTGAATCTTGCTTTTCCTTGGTTTTAGTTAATCTTGCCAGCCCTCTGTCATCTATCTGTTTGATGAAGCCCCTCCATATCCTTATCCAAGCGAAGCAAAGCACTGGACCCAGGAGGAAAGCTTACAGCAGTCTGCTGAAGATTTGATGTGGAGTCACTCCTATGTACTCACTAGCTACAGTTGTTCAGCAATGGATCCATTAACATCCATTCATGCGTACCATTTTCCGAGCTAGAAAGTGGAAAAGTCTCTAAAAACATGCTTAATCCATTATAATAATAACTTAGTAATGAAAGTTTTTCTGATAAAATAAACACATACTAGTCCTTAATAATTACTGCATGTTTTCCTAGTTATTTATAAACAGCTGCTTAAATAATCTGTTCTGAACACAGACGGTTTCTCTCCTGTCTCAAGCTGCTATATCTTTAGTACTCATATTACCAGACTACTTGAAACTGTTCATGAAAAAATACATATTGCTGCTCTTTTCATGGGGAAGATAAGATAGACTAAATCTTGGAAGGAGTGTGCTCTTGGAAATCAATGAATTAACATTCAGTATTTGTGAAACAGAGAGCCTATTTGGTGTAGTGGTAAAGGCACCTGGCTAGAGATTGGGAGTTCTAGTCCCACCTTAGGCACAAAGCCAGCTGGGTGACCTTGGGCCAGTCACACACACTCAGCCTTAGGAAGGAGGCAATGGCAAACCGCTTCTGAAATCTTGCCAAAAAAACTGCAGGGACTAGTTCAGGCAGTCACCAGGAGTCAGTGCTGACTTGAAGGCACAGAACAAAAAAATTTTGTGACACTGAAGTTCTGTGGCAGTTAAGACATCAGACTGACCAGGGAAATCCTGGAGAAGTTCCCCTTTGACACCAGAACTTCCTGCCTGATTTTGGATCAGTCATTCCCTTTTAGTCCCATCTAATTGATGGGTTGTTGTGGGAATAAAATTAGGGATGACTCCCATGTAAATCACTCTGAACTCTCAGACAAAAGGTTGTACATAAATGCAATAAAGAGATTGCTACTTTCAATGCAATGTGACTTGTATCGGAATAAATATTTATAAATTAGGTTGCATTTGTCATAATAGGCACAGACAAATTGGAAACTTGTGCTTGTATGTTGCTTTATCTCATTCATAAAATAGTAGCACTGCTCTGGTTTATTTCCTGGCAAAAATCCAGGCTTGAAACTTCTTAGGCTTTCAGTACTTTAAATTTAATAGATGTGAAAAGTTGCCTGAATTGAAATAAACCTCTCAATTATTTATGTGTATTAGACTGCTTTGATCTTGTGAGTGCGCCTTCAAATGTTTTCAAATTGTGGTCCATGGACCAAGTGGTCCATTGCAGCCTTTCCATTATTACTACTAGTTAGCTAGTTCACAAAAATAGATGAGTGGCTGGAAATTGTTTTAATGAAACATACAAACTGTAATACAAGTAGTGACATGAATACCAAAATTCAGAAAACACACTAATGAATAGATCTTGAATGCAGTTACCATGTGTTGTGGTAGATGAACTTTGATCTTGCAGAAGCATCACAAAGAGAAAAATGTGAATACTGTAGGACATATGAGAATGGATATCTAAAGATGGGATTTCATTGGACTGGAGTTGAAGTAAAACCCAAAGGGAAGCCTAAAGTGCAGCATGGCTGGTTGGGGAATTCTGGGAGTTGAAGTCTACACATCTGAAAGTTGCCAAGGTTGAGAAACACTGCCCTAGACCCATGATTTCTATTGAAGAACATTTTTGACCAGCAAGTTTATGCTAAGTTGTTATGGCATGAGTTACATAAGATAATTAAAGCAATAAATAAATACTTAATTTTGGATTAACTTTTTGGTGCAAAATTTAGTTTAAAAGGTGGAGGGGATAGGAAGGCCTATACAGATACAACTATAATCATTACCTTATTGATTGAGGAATGTGAACTCCGTGTTCTTGACAGTAAAAATATGGGAAGGATGTTTTTGTTTTATTTTGTATTAAATTAGGTGGTTCCCACATTTTCTGAACATTTATATTGAATGGTCCATGGCTGCAGAAATCTTGAGAGAAAGTGCCGTAGAGGCTGTGCTACACAAAAGGTCCTACCTCTATATTGTGGGCTCTGTAAGTTTGGGAGATTCTCTGGCTGCAATCCTGGATAAGCTTCTTAAAATCCGTGTTGTGCAGTATGTTCGTTTTCCAACATCCATATTTTGTTGATTGTGTTGTAATCCAGTTAAAGTCCCTGCAGTTCCATAACCCATAACCTCCTAACATTACCTTTGGATCCAGGAGGTTTGTTATCAGAGGCAGGGGCTATTTTAAAGCATTATATCCCCACTGTTAGACTCTGTAGAGTTGTTTTTTTTTTTAAAAAAAAAAAAAACCCTGTATGTTCTGCTTTGGAGAACCTCTTCTTTTTTATATATATAAATTTTATTGAATTTTGAAATACGTATTAAAAGTTAGAACAAGAAATAAAGATGAAAATACAAAGTAAGAAAAAAGTAAAAGAAAAGTGTAGTCAGAAAAAATAATAAAGAAAAGAAATATACAGAATAGATGGCCTCCAATCTATCTTTGGTCTTTAAGTACAATAATTTGCTTTAAATGTTAGTCTTTCATACAATACACAGGCACTTTTCTTTGTCATATACACTTCAGTTTCTATAATCCAATCTTCTAGAGCAAGGGTCGGAAATGGCGGCTCGCGAGCCAAATGCGGCTCTTTGGCCCCTTGAGTGTGGCTCTTCCGCAGGCAGGCGTGGCGGGCGTGGCGCAGCAGCGAGTGTGGCGGGGCAGGCGCGGCAGCGGGCATGGTGCGCGTTGCTGTGGGCATACCCCTGGCAACCTGGCAGCCGTCTCCGGCAGCCATCTTGACAACGGGCAGGGCTTTCCAAACTGTGTGTCACGTGACAAGCCGGAAGCGCTGAAGGGAGTGGAAATTCTCCGTGCCAATCAGCTGTGCCTCGGAAAGCCCGGCAGCCTGCACGCGCGATTTTTGCCTCCCTGCCGGAACCGAGGGCATTTTCGGGGTCCCCGGAGCCTGCCCTTTCGAAGGGGCAGCGGCAGCAGCAGCTGCAGTGCTGCCCCTTCGAAAGGGCAGGCTCCGGGGACCCCGAAAATGCCCTCAGTTTAGGCAGGGAGGCTTCGCGCAAGCTGCCTCAGCTGTTCTGCGGGGAGAATTTCCACCCCAGGGCAGCGTGTGCGTGTGGAGAGGGGAGGTTTCTGCCTCCCTGCCGGAACCGAGGGCATTTTCGGGGTCCCTGGAGCCTGCCCTTTCGAAGGGGCAGCGGCAGCAGCAGCTGCAGTGCTGCCCCTTCGAAAGGGCAGGCTCCGGGGACCCCGAAAATGCCCTCGGTTCCGGCAGGGAGGCAGAAACCTCCCATCTCCACATGCACACGCTGCCCTGGGGTGGCAATTCTCCCCGCAGAACAGCTGAGGCAGCTTGTGCGCAGCCTCCCTGCCTAAACTGAGGGCATTTTCGGGGTCCCCGGAGCCTGCCCTTTCGAAGGGGCAGCACTGCAGCTGCTGCTGCCGCTGCCCCTTCGAAAGGCAGGCTCCGGGGACCCCGAAAATGCCCTCGGTTCCGGCAGGGAGGCAGAAACCTCCCCTCTCCACACGCACACGCTGCCCTGGGGTGGCAATTCTCCCCGCAGAACAGCTGAGGCAGCTTGTGCGCAGCCTCCCTGCCTAAACTGAGGGCATTTTCGGGGTCCCCGGAGCCTGCCCTTTCGAAGGGGCAGCACTGCAGCTGCTGCTGCCGCTGCCCCTTCGAAAGGGCAGGCTCCGGGGACCCCGAAAATGCCCTCGGTTCCGGCAGGGAGGCAGAAACCTCCCCTCTCCACATGCACACGCTGCCCTGGGGTGGCAATTCTCCCCGCAGAACAGCTGAGGCAGCTTGCACGCAGCCTCCCTGCCTAAACTGAGGGCATTTTCGGGGTCCCCGGAGCCTGCCCTTTCGAAGGGGCAGCCGTTGCCGCCGCAGCGACAACCTGGAAGCACCGCTGCCGAAGCAGTCGAGCCTCTCTTTCCCTTCTTCTTCCAAACCTCCCCCGCCCTCTTCCACGCGATTGGCTCCCGCCCGCAAAACCTGCCCCCTTCCACGCGATTGGCTCCCGCCCGCAAACCCCGCCCCCTTCCACGCGATTGGCCCCCGCCTGCAAACCCCGCCCCCTGGCTCTCGAGCACTTCAAAATGTGCACGAGCATGTCAAAATGGCTCCCGGCAAAAAAAGTTTGCCGACCCCTGTTCTAGAGGATTGGAACCTCTTCTGATGGATGCAGGATAAAGCCTCTGGAGGAAGTGTGGCAAATGAAACATCCATGGTGTTAATTGTTGCAGTTAATTGGATGCGGGAAGGGGAAGATCAAGAAAGTTGCTGGGTGATGAGTTGATGAGATCCTCAGAAAGAAAGTGAGGGTCTTTCATAGGTGGTGGTCATGTGATGAAGTTATACCCTTTTGGCACAACATGTTGGAGAGATAAGTTTCATTACTAAACAAAGAATTGAGTGCTCCTCAGAGATAGGATTACAGTATTGCATTTATTTATAGGTTCAAATGTTAAGCTTACAAACAAGGAACTTATTTATTTAATCTTAGCAGCTAAAATACTAATTATTCAACATTGGAAAGCCTTAGATAATTTAACAATTGAGATGTGGATTAACAAGGCTTCTTCAACTACCATGTTAGAAAAGATTGCAGATAAAGTTAAAATAATGAAATATCTGAGGCAAGAACCACAATTCTATTCAACCTGGGAAGACTTTATACTTTATCTTAACAGTATTTGCAAGTACTGGCAATACTTTTGATATGCACTGAATATCAATATGTATATTATCTCTCTACTTATTTTTTAGCGGATTTTAATTTTTTTTGTCTATGCATCATGGATTTACGTTACTCAGTTACTTGATACTGTTTGTTAACCACAGTTCAATAAAAATATGGAAAAGTATTTTGTAAAAAAGAGAAAAGTGAGAAAACAGGTAATGTATAAAAAAGTGCATTGATGCAGCACTATAAAGCATACACACACACACACACACACACACACACACACACGATATAGAAGCAAGGAACGTTTTCAAGGATAGAGGATAAATGGGGTAAACTAGATTTAGTTAATGTCTTTTTCTTTTCTCACATTTCCTGCCTCTGAGGTCTTTTACGTACTACCCCTTCCTCATTGAATAAGATGCTTACCTTAAACGGGAATAGAGTAATGGGTTTTGCATATATGCAAACAGTATATTGTGGATGTTTTCTGAAACACATGCTACACATTCCTGTGTAGTGTATGAAGCAAGGATCATGTCTGCTTGAATGTCAGATTCCCCCCCTTTTGCATGAATCTCATAGAAGAAACCCTATGGAGGCTTTGGTTATACAATTTCCATAGAATCCGAGGGTTGGAAGGGATCTTACAGGTCTTCTAGTCTGCCTGCCCAGTGCAGGAATCCTCAGATCATCCTGGCCAAATGTCTGTCAACCTTTTCTTGAAACCTTCCAGTGATGGAGACCCCACAACTTCAGAAGGCAGGCTGTTCCTCTGTTTAATAGCTCTCATGGTGAGGAAATCCCTCTTTCTTTCAAGTTTCACTCTCTCACTGTAACACACCCACCCATTGCTTCTTGTCTTATCCTCCGGGGCTATGGAGAGTAAATCCCTACCTTCTTCCCTGTGATGGTCGTTCAAGTATTGGAAGATTGCTATCATATCTCCCCATAACCTTTAGGCTGAACATACCCAGGTCCTTTAACTGCTCTTCATAAGATTTAGCTTCCCAGCCCCTTACCATCTTTGTTGTTCTTCACCTCACTCTTTCTAGTTTCTCAGCATCCTGCTTGCACTGTGGTGACCAGCATTGGACACGGTATTTGGGGTGTGGTCTTGATCAGTGCAGCCTAGAGGAGAACTAGCACTCCCTATGATCTTGACATTATGCCCCTGTTAATGCAGCCCCAAACTGCATTGGCTCTTTTGGCAGCTGCGGCACATTGCTTTGCACATGTGCAGAAGGATTTGTGGTTCATTCCACCAGGGGGCTCTCCAGGCACACCAAGACTGTTTGCAGAGCGATGCAAATGTCCGTGGGATTGTTTTAAAAAGCACTTTTAAAATATGTTAAAGCTGCTTGTGAAGTAAGTTGGCAATGCTGGAAGTTTAGGCCAGAAGGAATTGGCAGGGATAGTTTTAAAACTTCAGTAGTCCAATAGTAGGGTGACCATACGTCCCGTTTTGAACGGGACAGTCCCGTTATTTTAGCATTTTTCAACCGTCCCGTCGTTTTGATCAAAATCTCAATTTTGTCCCTTTTTTAAACGCGGCGGGAAGGAGGACAGGAAGACAGGAAGGAGGACTGGACCCGGACTTGCCATTGGAGGCAGCCCAGAAGAGGCCCTATCAGTGCGGCAACTGGAAGCCCAGTTGCCACGTGCGAGCCCAGCAGCAGAAACAGCACCACAGTCCAGGTTCCTGCCTTCTTACCTGATCCTGAGATTGTCTGCCCAGCAGTGGTGAGGCCAGGGAAAGCAGGCACGGGAAGGTTGTGGAAAGAGGGTGCGTGTGTGTGTGTGCGTGTGCGCGCGCGCGGATTACTTGCTCAGCGTAATCGCGCACACACACGCACCCCACACCCTCTTTCTCCAGCCTCCCTGCAACAGGTCCGGGTGCATTTGGTCATGGGGAGGCTGGAGAAAGAGGGTGTGGGGTGCGTGTGTGTGTGTGTGCGCGCATCTGATCGGGCTTGGCCAAGGGAGGAGAGTTGTCGGGCCACCGAGCAGGAGAAGCCGGCTGCGCTCAGCTGCTTCAGCCACACCACTCCGCCCCTTGCTGCCCGCTGAAGCTCCCCAGGGTGGCTGCTCCTGCTCGGCGGCCCGACAACTCTCCTCCCTCGGCCAAGCCCGATCAGATGCACACACACACACACACACACACACACACACACGGCAGACTGCCCTGGCAGGAGCTGGCCATGCTGGGGGGCTTCAGTGGGTGGCGAGGGGTGGAGTGGTGTGGCTGAAGCCTCCCAGCATGGCCAGCTCCTGCCGAGGGCAGTCTGTCCTGTGAGTGTGTGAGTGTGTGTATGTGCATCTGATCGGGCTTGGCCGAGGGAGGAGAGTTGTCGGGCCGCCAAGCAGGAGAAGCAGGAGCCGGCCACCCTGGGGAGCTTGAGCGGGCAGCAAGGGGCAGAGTGTGGCTGAAGCAGCCGAGTGCAGCTGGCTCCTCCTGCTTCTCCTGCTCTGCAGCGGTGGCAGCAGCAACGACTCTCCTCCATCCCTCGGCCAAGCCCGAGGGGGATGGGGCAGTGGTGGGCCTCCATCCCCTCCATCCCCGCCCCTTGTTCCCCGGCTGATGACGGTGCTGTGTGCACACTGTGTGTACTCTGGCCTCCCCCAAACACCAGCTCTGCCACACCATTTACTGCTAGAAGAAAAAAAAACCTTTAAAAATTGGGGGAAAAAATTAAAATCCGAGCCAATCACGCTGATGGGGGCGGGGTTTGCAGGTGGGAGCCAATCGTGTGGGGCGGGGGCGGGGTTTGCAGGTGGTAGCCAATTGCGTGGACTGGGGGGCGGGGTTTGGAGGCCGGCATGGTGGCATAAGACCCTGTCCCGTTTTGCCATCCCAAAAGTCCCATTTTTGTCTGAAGGAAATATGGTCAGCCTATCCAATAGTAGAAGTGTGTGAGGAACGGCATTTTTAACATTATGAATTTGAAGTTTAAGACCAAGATTAACTTGTGGGGGAAAGGCAAAATTTGGCTTCTGTGTGGAGTTTTCCTCCTGCTGTCCTGCTTTAGCCCAGGACCTGGAGCACTCACCGTGTTCTTCTAAAAGGCTGTGACATGGTAGTGTGGGATTGTGTCTGTGAAGTGAACAATCTGTTCTCTTGACAGTGGATAACCAACATGGAATTTGCAATCCCCCATTTGGTAGATGGATAGATATTGCATACATATATGGAGTTAATGAGGTCATGGCCACTAATACAGCTAGTCCTCTCTTAACGACCACAATTGGGACCAGAATTTTGGTTGCTAAGTGAAGCGGTCAATTTTGTGACCTTTTTTGCGGTGGTTGTTAAGCGAATCACCATGTCATTAAGTGAACCACATGATCATTAAGCGAATCACACGGTTCCCCATTGATTTTGCTTGGCAGAAGCTGGCCAGGAAGGTCAAAAATGGTGATCGCGTGACCACAGGATGCTGCGATGGTCATAAATGTGAACTGGTCGCCAAGTGCCCAAATCGTGATCACGTGACCACGGGGATGCTGTGACAGTTGTAAGTGTGAGGACCGGTCGTAAGCCAGTTTTTTCCAGCACCATCGTAAGTCCGAACCGTCACTAAACAAATGGTTGTTAAGCGAGGACTGCCTGTACTAACCAGAGAGATGTCAATTGGATCACTCTGAAAAGTCAGCTAAGGAAGTGTGAGTGACGGAGAATTGATCCCTGGCACCCTTTTGTTGATGAAGGAGATGGAGCAGGACTGTATGTGGTTAACTGTTGCACAACCCAGAGGTGCCACTGACAGTGCCTGACTGGAGTTACACCCTCTAACTTGACTTGGTTCTGAGAAATTGTGTTGTAGTGAAGCACCTGTTACCTTTTTCATCTGACACATCTGTGTGTGGAGTCCTTGGTGCTCTCTGAGCCTTGTTGTTTTCTTGCAGACGTTTCATTGCCAGGCTAGGCAACATCTGTGTGTTCCGATTGTGTTCTCTTCATCCACCTCTGATCATGTGGGGTGATATGCGAATATGGGGCCAGCTGTTTTGCAGCTGGGAGGGCTTGTGCGCACGGGATCATGTCAAAGAGCTGGTGTACGCTCTATGAAAACACAAGCCATAGAAAGTTAGCCCGTGGGGCGTGCCGAAAGGTTGCGGTTGCCAAATGCGTCAGTTGATTTTTTTCCCTCTCTGAAAACATTTTGGATGTAAAACCACAGGCCCTCCCAGAGGTTGGAAATATCAGAAATTAAAGTGAGCAGTTCTCCCACGACACGGTTGTTTCCAAACCCACTATTTTTGTCATTATAGCGGGTTTTGGAAGGACTTTTTGGGGGCCGGAACGTAAGCATGAACTTGAAAGCTTATCCGAAAATGGGTATGTTCTTTGCAGCTAGATATAGAAAGGTGTCATTATAGTGTGAGGGCTGTGTCATATTTGTATTAAAATGTGCAATGCTTCTGAGGGGAATTTCCTAAGCCCAGCCATCTGAACAAAATGGTTCCAAGGTTCTGGATAACAAACGGTGTTTTTTACACACTTGTGTGGGTTGCAAGTGGGTTGCTATTTATACTAACTGCTTAGCCAGCTGGGTCAACCCTTCTGATGGGCAACCGGTAAAAGTAGATGAAAGTTAATTTTGTGAACAGCTCATTGTGAAAGGGAGGGTGTAGGAGGTGATGAGCCACTGTTCTGCCCAGCCCACAAAGTGTTTCACTGATAAGCAAGTGAGGGCTTTTTAAAAAAACTTTTTGCAGCTGTGAGCCTTCCCTTCCCTTCCCTTCCCTTCCCTTCCCTTCCCTTCCCTTCCCTTCCCTTCCCTTCCCTTCCCTTCCCTTCCCTTCCCTTCCCTTCCCTAGGAAGGTCTGATACCTCCAGAGGCCAGAATTTTTGGTCCACATTTTTGCAATACTTTTAAAGATTATTCAAGAGTATTAACCCCATTGAAAGCATAACCCATCTGCTTTACTGGTTTTTTTGTTTTTGTTTTTAAGAGGAATATTGTGTTGCCCCAACTTGGCAGTGCAAAGGTACAAGGCTCTGGTGCCACAAAGGTGGCCCACACCTGCACTAAGGCCACAAAGACAACTCTCTGCATTCCCTTCGTGTTGTTTCTGCCTTAGCAACGAGGGAGACATTGGTACTCCTTAGTAGCGACCTTCTCCCACATGTCTGCCCAATTTGTTCTTCTCCAGAGGCTTCTCTCGATTGTCTCCCAACCTGAGATTAGGTGGATGGTAACCAGTAAATTGACCCGCTGGGGTAGGCTAAAATGGAGTTGGGTGATTTGTGATTCAAGACACTATGAGAACTCAACTATTATCATAGCAAGTTATATAAACCATGCTATCATGTTAAGCCATCATTTGGTTTATTTGTTGGGGTATAGCTTGCCACGTGTTTTCTTAACCTGGATCAGTGTGTTGTGTGCACCCAGCTTTCACACTGTGACTTCCTTAAAGTGCCTTCTGAAGCTCATCACAGGGAGCTGGGTGTTCAGGTCTCTTCCTTGTCTCTTGCAGGTATCACCGGAGAAGAAGAGCTTCCTGAGCATGTTGCCGCAGAGAGTGGAGCCCGGTTTTACCCCTGGACGATAGACAACAAATACTACTCAGCTGCCATCCATCTCTGCGTGGTGGCAAACGTGTTTCAGGTGACGGCGGACATTGCTGAGTCAGTCCAGGCCTTTTTGGTTTACTTCGACAGCACAACAGTGAGTGTTGCCTTGCCCATGGCCACTTTTGGGTATAAACACACATCTTAGGCTGCAACTGCAGGCGGGCATTCTGGTTCAGAAACTATGGGTGGTGGTCTGCCATCCCTGGCCTGTAACGTTTTTTCCTTCCCCTTGAAGCGATGAATGTATTAGAATTATAAAGCGCTCTCTTTCAAATCAATACCTTCCCAGTGTTTGGAGCAGTGTTCCTCAACCTTGGCCACTTTAAGCTGTGTGGACTTCAACTCCCAGAATTCCTCAGCCAGCCATGCTGGCTGGGGAATTCTGGGAGTTGAAGTCCACACAGCTTAAGCGGCCAAGGTTGAGGAACACTGGTTTGGAGGGTGATTCTAGAGGAAATGTTCACCAAGCAGCGTTTGTGGATCCCAATCAGTAAAAACATCTGTTTACATGAAAATATACGTATCGCCATACATTATTCTTCTAAGCTTTCTGAGGATTTACTGAGGAATGTGTAGGTTGCTGCTGATTGTAGAACTTCCACTAGTCAGCGTAACTGTGGTCTCCGTGGTATGAAGAGCCAGGGTGGTGTGATGGTTCAGCGGTTGGACTGGGAGCAGGAAGACCCAGGTTCTAGTCCCCCATCAGCCACGGACCCTCTATGGGTCACTTTGGGTCAGACTGTCTCTCAGCCCAACCTCCCTCCTAAGCTGGTTGTGGAGAAATATCACCTTAACCTCCTGAATGAATGGTGGGATATTTTCTAGCAAATAATAAAATTGGGAAATCTGATTGCCTAGATCAAGGGTCGGAAATGGCGGCTCGCGAGCCAGATGCGGCTCTTTGGCCCCTTGAGTGTGGCTCTTCCGCAGCTGAACTCACCCCCGCCCCTTCCACGTGATAGGCCCCCGCCCGCAAACCCCGCCCCCTGGCTCTCGCACTGAGCGAGGCCCGGCGCGGCAGGGAGGCAGCGCCATCTCCAGCCGCAGCAGCCCCTGCGCGGAGAGAGGCAAGCAGGCAGGTAAGCGGGCAGGCCTCGTTTCCCACCCCCCATCATCATCTTCGCTCAACGCGGGCGGGCGGAAGCGGCCGAGGGGGGCGGGCCCGGCGGCGGAGGCCAGGGCTGCCCGCTTACCTGCCTGCCTGCTTCTCTCCGCGAGGCCCCCGATCCGACTTGGACCCCGGGAAGGCAGCGGAGGGCCTCGCGGAGGGAGGCAAGCAGGCAGGTAAGCAGGCAGGCCTCGTTTCCCACCCTCCATCGTCTTCTTACTTCAACGCGGGCGGGCGGAAGCGGCCGAGGGGGGCGGGCCCGGCGGCGGAGGCCAGGGCTGCCCGCTTACCTGCCTGCCTGCTTCTCTCCGCGAGGCCCCCGATCCGGCTTGGACCCCGGGAAGGCAGCGGGGGGCCTCGCGGAGGGAGGCAAGCAGGCAGGTAAGCAGGCAGGCCTCGTTTCCCACCCTCCATCGTCTTCTTACTTCAACGCGGGCGGGCGGAAGCGGCCGAGGGGGGCGGGCCCGGCGGCGGAGGCCAGGGCTGCCCGCTTACCTGCCTGCCTGCTTCTCTCCGCGAGGCCCCCGATCCGGCTTGGACCCCGGGAAGGCAGCGGGGGGCCTCGCGGAGGGAGGCAAGCAGGCAGGTAAGCGGGCAGGCCTCGTTTCCCACCCTCCATCATCTTCTTTCTTCAACGCAGGCGGGCGGAAGCGGCCGAGGGGGGCGGGCCCGGCGGCGGAGGCCAGGGCTGCCCGCTTACCTGCCTGCCTGCCTCTCTCCGCGAGGCCCCCGATCCGGCTTGGACCCCGGGAAGGCAGCGGAGGGCCTCGCGGAGGGAGGCAAGCAGGCAGGTAAGCGGGCAGGCCTCGTTTCCCACCGTCCATCATCTTCTTTGTTCAACGCGGGCGGGCGAAGAGCGGCCGTGGGGGGGGCGGGCGGCAACGACAAGCGGCGCGCTTCAGGCTTTCAGCACTGGAAGGCGGCCTCCTTCCAGCGCTGAAAGCCTGAAGCGCGTCGCTTGTCGTCGCCGCCCCCCCCCCCCCACGGCCGCTCTTCGCCACAGATCCCGCCGGAGCTGATCTCCCTGGACCCCGGGCAGCTGGGCCGGGTGGACGCCCTCTACCGACCGCAAACCCCGCCCCCTTCCACGTGATTGGCCCCCGCCTGCAAACCTCGCCCCCTTCCATGCGAATAGCCCCCGCCCGCAAACCCCGCCCCCTTCCACGTGATTGGCCCCCGCCCGCAAACCCCGCCCCCTGGCTCTCTAGCATTTCAAAATGTGCACGAGCATGTCAAAATGGCTCCCGGCATAAAAAGTTTGCCGACCCCTGGCCTAGATTAAAGTTGCATTCCATTGTTGTTGTTGTTGTGGCTTTTATACTACTCTTCCTCCACATCAAAGCATCAAAATGAAATCAACAGTGCCTAAAAGTTATGTATGTGTGACGAATATTGCATTTGATTTGACTTCTGTAGCAAGTGGGTTGGTTAAACAACATGTTTGAAATGCCCAGGTACATTAAATACATTAAATCTAGATCTTATTTTGGAAGTAGATGGGTGTGACTCCTAGGAAGGAGTATGAACGTTTGCGGCCCTCTGCCTGTCACAGACACTCTTGAGGCCCCAGTCTTTCATTCTGCAGAGAGAAGGAACACCTGAAGCCCTAAATGGTGATTCTCTATCTAGACCTGCCCCTTTCTCCCTGTTTTGTGGTCCTTAGCAGGGCAGGGTGCCTTTCTCAGTTATTTGCAACTCCTTGATTGTCCTGAGTAGTGGCAATTGAAGGAGAGGAGGAAAACAATTGAGCTGGGTTCTTAGAAGCAAGCCATCTTGGGTTCCAAGTCTCCCTTTTCTGCCATGGAGAAAGCTAGGTTAGTAGCTTGGCTTGGAATCAGGGTCAGACCTTGCCTCATGCATATCCTAGGGATGTTGTGCTTTTACATGCTCTTCAGAGTTCAACAGTAATGGCTTGCTCTCTCTTGCTGGTTGGTAAGTTAAGAAAACTTTAGGTAGGCAAAACCATCTTGTGTTAGACTTGCAACTCTGTGCAATGTGTTTATGTGTTTATTCCTTGGTTGGTTAAGAGGGTGCAAGAGTCCTAATAGTTGATCCTTGCCCATAGATGTCATATTTGCTCTATCTATCTATCTATCTATCTATCTATCTATCTATCTATCTATCTATCTATCTATCTATCTTATCACCGCCCATCTCCCCCTCAGGGAGGGACTCTGGGTGGTTTACAATAAAAACACAATTCACTATCATACAATATAAATACAATAAAATGAGTATAATAAATAATCAAAATATAGATATAATAAAATCCAGATAGCAAGTTCTTTATCAATTTGTGAGTAAAAAGGGCCGCTTAAGGGCCGTTCTAGGAGACTAGCCATCCCCAAGACTGACCACTCTTCCTCCCGCTCCAGGCATGTTGACACAACCAGGTTTTTAGCTTTATGTTAAGGTTAGATTTTTAACCCAAATTTTAAGGTGGCTTATCTCCCGTCCAAGCTTTTCTGATACCCAGCATTTCCTTTTAATAAGGATTTTTATAGAACTGGATATGCTTTTGCTTGTAACATTACATAAGTCACCCAATGAAGAAGCCAGCCATTTGTATACCCTTTTACAGATATCTGGGCTGGATGCTCTCTCTCAGTGGCTTCCTCTTATAGAAGACTGGCTACCAGAAGTGATGATCTTGGTCTGTGACAGAGTCTCTGAACACGGTAAGGCAACAAGGCCAAACTCCAGCGAGGGAGTGAAGCTTGGCTTGAAGCAAGAGAGGGAGCAGCTTGGCTTGGCTTGGCTTGGCCAGCTCTTTGCTTTTGGAGAATTGCTAGGCTCCAGGGGCTGCTTCCTGGGTCATAATTCCTGGGTGCTAGTCTTAAGACAGGCCAGCTAAGCACCTGCAGGCACCAGGCCTACCTCGACCACCCAAGGTGGCATTTCCCACTTCCCTAATTAAATCATTATTTTTTAAGAACTACCATGTGTACCTGTAAGGAAATTGACCAAATGAAAAATAATTATACAGTGTATTCAGAAGATATATGATCAATTCTCTGGAATGCCCAGCTTCCTCACCCGATCAACCAACATTGGCCAACTCCAGTTGGAACCAGTCTGAAAGATTTAGGCCTTCCCACGCAGTGGGTGTGATGCACTCATACAGTACAGCTAGTCCTGGCTCAAGGACCCTAATTGGGACCGGAATTTCCATCCCTGAGCGAAGCAGTTATTAGGCGAAACATCACGGACCGCACCGCTTAGCGACGGCAGTTTCGGTAGTCCTGGTTGCGGTCGTTAGGCCAGGACCTCACGCTTCTCCTGCCCTGCTGCACTCACCTCCGCTTCACCTCCCCCCACCCGCCTATCTCCCCCCATCTCTGCCCTTTTGGCCCCCCTGCCCTCCACCTCCTACCCCCGGCGCCCCTGCCACCCCCAGCTGACCTTTGCCACCTTCTTCCTCTCGCTGCTGACGAGACACGCCCGGCCTGACCCCTTGCGAGGCCTTCATCCCGAGGGTGTGGCGGCTTCGGGAAAAGGCTGCAGGTGGCCAGCAGCTGCCCCGCAAAGGGCCAGCCAGGCCAGGCGCGCCTCGTCAGGGGCAGCGGGGGGTGGCCAAAAGGGCAGAGATGGGCGCCGTTAGGCCTTCCTGGCCATTCCCAGTTCATTCAACATTCCCAGTTTATTTACCAGGTCATCCCAATTTATTTGTGTTGCATTTTCCTCTGTCCAGCGACAGTGTTCCCACGCTGAACAAATTGTCCACGTGCAGCGTTCCCCAGAACGTACCAAGAGTTTGCAGCTGTACATCCCCCCCAGTGAATTTTCTAACACAATGCAAAGAACGGAGTAAGTCCTTTCTGGCAAAAACGCCTTCTCTCTACTTCTGTTTAGGCATCACCCGCCAGAAGGCCCAAGAGTGGTGCATCAGGCATAGCTTTGAGTTGGTGGAATTCAACCCAGAGGAGCTTCCGGATGAGGATGGTGAGATCCGGCATTGGCCGCCTGCCTGTAACGCCAGTGGCGACTTCCAGGTTGTTTGGTTCCGTCCCTGCCGCAAAACCCCCGGTTTCGCCTGTATTTCTGCCTGAAGCAGTGCTTCTCTCGCCACAGAATTAAGTGGGGTTGCTGCGTCACAAGCAATCGGAGAACGTGGTTTGGGATTTACTGTGGATGTGTGCAGGGATGCCCGCAGGGTGTGGTCAAAAAAGTCAAGCTGATGGCCACAACGATGTGGTTGTAACTCTTGTTTTTTTATGTGCATTGCGCATAAGAAACAGGTGGAGCTTCTATCGCACTGTCTGCCAGCTCAACTTTTTTGAAAATACCCCTGGACGTGTGGATCAGTATATAATAAATCCAGTGTCTTTCAGTGTCTACCTTTTCAGATAGTTTTTTTTTCAATCCACATCTATTTCGTTCACCACGTTTCCTCAGGGCAATGTTTCTCAACCTTGGCAACTTTAGGATGTGTGGACCTCTGGCTGGGGAATTCTGGGAGTTGAAGTCCACACATCTTAAAGTTACCAAGGTTGAGAAAAACACTGCCTCAGGGGTTAAGCTTTTGGAAACAGCTCTCTCTGACTTCCAAAATTATCTGAGATAATCTTTGCTGAAAGAGTTAGGAATGGACCGAGTGCCCGATGTAGGAAGGCCGCTGGGAGTGCTTTCAAGCGCTGCCCCCACCGTTCCCCTTGGAGAGGGGTGTAGGATGCTTAAATTGCCCCGCAACTGGTGCTTGAAGATCCTGTCTTCTGGCTCCTTTGCCTTACCCACCCCATGCCTTTAAAAACTAAGTGATCATAGCGCTTCCTCTTGCAGAAACTCCTGGGTGTTGACAGCCTTGGGAGTCCTGATTCTTGTTCAGACACGTCTCTCTCAATTGCTGCTTTATATGGTGCTTTTTCACTGGAGAAAGATGCTTGAAAGGCTCCGTTTGGAGCAGCTGACTCTGCCATGGTGAGTCTGGGTTTGGGCTCTTGCATCAAGGACCATCAAGGATGAGGTTTTATTTATTTATTACTTTGGTCTGGTGGAGAAGGTGCTGACCTAGAAAGCAGGAGCCTGAGAGTTCTAGTCCCGCCTGAGGCGTGAAAGCCAGCTGGGTGACCTTGGGCCAGTCCCTCTCTTTCAGCCCAACCCACCTCACAGGGTTGTTGTGGGGAAAGTAGGAGGAGGAAGGAGTATTAGGTATGTTCCCTGCCTTGAGTTATACATAAAAAGAATAAAGGTGGGATAAAATAATAATAATGATGATGATGATGATGATGATGATGTAGCCGCCCATCTCAAATGCATGACTGGGCCGCTACAACAGTAAAAAACAATCCAAAAACAGGTTACAAAACAAAACAAAACAAGGTTCAGGTTCATACAAATGCAAGGTATTGTAGGGGGAGATAAAATGACTATAATCTGTAAAGTATGTTTAAAACCCAAATTTGAAGGGCTCTTAGGAGAAACTGTGTGCATTTCTCTGGTGCATCTCCACTATTTGGACATGGAATGTTTGTCAAGATATATGAAGCATATATAATGTGAAAGCCAGGACCATCTTAAAGTTCATCCACGTTTGTGTCAGCAAAGGAACCAGAATGTTTCTGGCATTTACAGCAGAAGGCCCTCGGCTTCTCTCGGATGCTCGTTAAATCTAAGGATATCAGGAAATATGCTATTTGATAGTACTGTTTGTGATCATTCTTTAAATTTTCTGAAACAAATCTCTTTAAAAAATAGTATAGTATTTCTTGAGTTATTTCCTGATACATATTTGAGTGATTTGGCAAGGAGTATCTGACTCCCCTCGTGGTAAACAACATATTACTTCTTCCATCTCAGATTAAACAGACAAGATGGCTTGTTGTAAGGTCAGTCCTGGTCCAGAAATAAATCCTTAGGTTCAGAAGCATCCTGTTATTTTATTTTAGCTTTACATCTCTCGCCCTGATGCTGGTTGGTGTTTCTTTGGGTTCTAAAAAAAAGAACCAAGTAATCTGTCCTGCCTAGTCATTTCTTATCAGAGTTTCAGTTTTAAAATGTGCTAAGGCTTCATATGAAACCTTAGCGTTTCAGTGGGCATTCAAGGTATTAGTTTTAATTCTTTTGATTGCATTGTCATTTTGAAACTTTCTTTTGAGTCACTGCTGGAGGAAATCACAGCCTCCTAAAGTTGCTCTAGGTCCTTTGCTAAGAACAAGCAGAAAATGCTGGAGGGATTTTTTTTTTTTTTAAATCCTCATTGAGTGGTGATAGCCGTGAAGAATATGGCAATCATCCTTCTTTCTTCTTAAGGCCATGTGACATGTTTGATGTAGGATTTATCTTTCCCAAACAGTCAGCCTGGGCCCCTTGTTCTGTTTGAGCCCTTTATAGTCATCTAGGTCTGGAGTGGGGCCCTTGCTCTGCATATTTGTGCTGGGAAGAAATTGTCTTCAGATTCAGTGGGAATTCCTTGCCCTCAGCACATAAATAGTTATTACCGAATGCCCACTCCGGGCTAGGATCACAACCTCCCCACCCCGCGCCAAGATCTGGATCACAGCTGTGCATCCAGGCTATTAAATGCAAGAAAAACCCTTATTCAAGGGGAGACCCCACCATTACCATCATGAGTGGTTTGTTCTTTATTTGTATCTTCCTCTATCACAAACTTCGGTGGTGTGATCACTCAATGGACCTTGCAAGGGTTTGTTTCTTGCCGAGTATAGAATTCTGATCTTGGTTTGCACAACATCAGAAAGATTTTCCCAGAAACTCAAAAGCGTCTTTAGAATAAAGCTTCTCATTCACACCACCAACATTTTGTGAGGCCTCTCTCCCGAGTTGTATTGAATCTGAACTGAGAATTGAGAATGACTCAGTTAAGAGAGCAAAATCCAGGCCTTGTTTATCCTTCTTCTCAGCTTCTGAACTCCCATTCTGTTTCTGAAGAAGCCTTTTTAATAAATCGTATTCCAACTCTGCCCTCTCCCCCCTTCAGATGACTTTCCAGAATCTACAGGAGTGAAACGAATCATCCAAGCCTTGAATGCCAACGTCTGGTCAAATGTGGTGATGAAAAACGGTATGGGTTTTTAAGGTTCTTTTAAAAATTAATGCAAATAATTTTCTGGCATGGGTATAGTGTGATTTCTCCTAGAAGTCTGGCATGCTGCGTTCTGTGGGAATTTACAAGCTGTTACCTGGGGGGTGTCTGGGACAAAAGTGGCAGCCATCACTTGCTCTCCACGGTCCGCGGGGGCACGACATGGCATAACAGGAAGGCAGATTCTGGCTGGGAGTTACGTCTTCCCAGTAAGAAGAACTGGACAATGGAACCGGTTGCCTAGAGAGGTGGGATAAGTAGTGTGGATGCCTTAATTTGTGGATTCCTGCATTAAGCTGCAGGTTGGACTCCTTCCAATTCTAGGATGCTCCGGTTTGCAAAGCTCAACTGTCTGCTGAAAGTTGTAAGGCTCGACTGGCTGTAAATGGCAACCCCCAGGAAGGGATCTCTCCGTTGCGTCGTTGGCTCCTCCATTGCAGCTCTGGCCCTAGGAGAAGCAAGGAAGGCTCTCTTTTGACCTCGGTCTCATTGCAGAGAAATGGCCTGGGGTCACCTATGCCAAAACCTGGGGCTGCAGATGCCTTGAATCACAGGAGATCCCAGTTGGAAGCGTGTTGCAGGCAGAGCAGCAAGACATGTCTGGATTGGGATCAGGTTGGCCCCTTAGTAACCTTGGAGGTAGAAGCTGAGCGTGATGTGGGTTCCTGGGGCCCCTTCCATCCTTTAGTGGTGCATTCCGTTCTTAGCTTCCTCCTCTAGTTTTTCACAGTATTTCATCCCTTCAACGCTGGTGATTGAACGTGCTCTTGGTTTTGATGCTTTTAGGAGAACGGTAGAGTGGAGATTGTTCCAGCTTTTATAGTGTCTTGCATCCAGATGGAATATGAGTGTGAGAACAGGAGTCAAACAAGTCAAGATGGAGCCTGCAGTGGTGCAGTCAAGGCTCCGCCTGGCTTTTAGGGGTGTTGCACGGGAGACACACAGAATGTCTTTTCCTTACTTGGTCAGCAATAGCAGGGTGGATTCGTAGGCGCACTGTCAGGCAATGTAACTTTAGCAGTGTTTCTCAACCTTGGCAACTTTCAGATGGGTGGACTTCAACTCCCAGAATTCCCCAGCCAGCCATGTCCACCCATCTGAAAGTTGCCAAGGTTGAGAAACACTATGATTACCTGCACCTGGTTTTAATTCTGGGCAGGCAGCATGTTTCCCTAGCCGTGAACAAAGCCAGCAGTAGACGCTGCGCAGGGCCCGCACCCAGCCCCTTCCTGCAACAGAGAGTTTCAGCCCTGGGTGCGGCACCTCTTGCTTGGACGGGCCTTCCGCACAAGGGGAGGCTGATTGCAAGCCGCCTTTTCGGGCTGTTTCGTTTGGCAGGAGCGTCACTGTAACAGCCAAGGAAATTCACTCCCTGCTACTTCAGGTTTTGGTTCTTCCTGCTCTCGGTTTGAGTCATTTACAAACCTGGGTGGTGGCTTGGCTTGGCTTTGCAGATAGGAGTGGAAGCTGCTGCCGCTCTCCTGCTAGAAACACCCGTGGTTTTACCGTCTGCAAAAGCCACAACCTGGGCGGGGAGACGCTTTCGGGTGGACTTGCTTTTGGGGTTTAGAATCAAATCGGCTCCTAGGGTGGGCTTTTCTGTGCCCCTCCAAAGGTGTCTCGTGAAGAAAGCTGGTCCGTCTAACCTTGGCCGTTCCCCTTTGAGGTCTCTTCTGAGCCTCGTGCCCTGCCTACTATCCAGCTGCGGGCTATGCTGCCTCTTATCTGACCATTCCCTGGGCAGCGTCTCTGGGCCAGGTCTCCCACGGTCATTCCCACATACCATTACAGGTTGGTACTCCTGCGTGGGCAAGAACAAACAAACAAAAGCATCAGCTGCCCACCAGAGCTCTGCTCTCTCTAGCACGAGCCAGCGGCAGAAGAGCCGCAGATGCAGAGCACGAGGGCCGGATGGGAAGGCTGGCCCTGCTACGGCCGGTTGGAGCCCTGACATTGCCGGCCGGCTCGGGCTGCTGCAGAGGTGCCAGTCACCTTAATCTGGCTTTAGCCTTCCCAGGGACAGCTCTGGGATGGCGACACGCCCTCGATGACTGGTAAAGGTGGGGCAGGGGCTGTGTGGATGCCCCCGCGCCACATCCCAGAGCATTGTGGTCACAACTCCCAGCTAGCCTGGCCTTTGGCTTCTGGCTGGGATTTTCTGAAGCTGCCGCCCTAATGCCCTCCAGGAGCTCTGGGGTGGGCTGGCCGGCAGTCGGGAAGGACCTGGCCTTCAGCTCACCAACCCTTCTTTCTTTTCAGAGGCGAGTCACAGCTTTGGCCTTTTTCCAGCCTTAGCAGGGGCAGATCGCAGGATCGGGTCAGAAGAGAACGAAACTCCAGAAGTAAACAGTCACTTTTATAAATTCCCGTGGGGGTTGTCTGTTTCCTTGTGGCTTCAACTTCTTCATCCTTGGCTGTTCACCTTTCTTGTTAGAGGCAGCTCTGCAGCTGCCACGCCCCTGAGTTAGCAGGGGGTACAGTATTTTAAAGTAACTGGACGGGGCCCATAACTTCTCTTCCAGCTTTCTTTAAAAAGGCCTGGAAATTTAATTTTGTTCTTTACAATTAAAAAAATTGATTCCAGGATTAGCAGATTATTTGTTCAGTATCCCAATCAGAATTTGGAATAAATCTAGCTCTGCCTAGATTTGGAGACAAATGTCCTTTCGAACCGGTTTGGTTCTTGCTGGCTTCGTGGAATTTGGGTCCCTGGGGCTGCCTCACCACAATCTGTACTTTGTGCCCCCTTTTGACTAGAGGGGGTTGAGTCTGATTCCACCTTTTTCCCGCCCCACCAGGCCAACTCTTTGCCGGCAGAAAGGGCGGCGTCTGTTGTGGATTCAGAAGAAGAGGTGGCCTGTGCAGATGGAATCCAGGCCGACGCCGTTGCTGGTAAGAGGCATCTTTGCTAAGTAGGGTAAAGCGGAGAAAACCGATCCGTCCCCTCCATCACTTGTCTGCAAGGAGGAGTTCTTCCACCCCATCCTGTCTCACAACTCAGGAGGACTCTCAGAAACTGCATGGGTTTGAACAGTGGCTCTCTTTATGTCCAAATCCACCTCCTGCTAAATCAGTCAGTCAATCTGGCTGAGAGCTGCCTCTCTTTTCGGCTCTTTTTGCAGACCCAGCGCTGGACATGGATATTCAAGAGCTTGCTAGCCTCACCGCAGGAGAAGGAGACATTGAGAACTTTGAGCGACTGCTCTCCAAGCTGAAGGAAATGAAAGGTAGCCTTCAGCTTATTTCCCCAAGCTCAGAAAATAACTTGGTTTTCTTGCAGACCTGCCAGGGCTGACGTTCGGAGCGCAACAGCCGGACCGCTCTCCCCAGCCCAATCCATCTGCAAAGGACTGGAGGGACAGGACAGGAGGTGCCCGGCTCCTGTGTGTGCTAGGCAAGAGGAATGCTGGGAAATGTAGTTTCCTAGCGTTAACATCTAAGCAGCAGGAGGGACGCAGCAGCCCAGCCCTGTGCTCTGGAGGCCTGCTGTGCTGCGATAGATGGCCTCCCGTTTCCTCTGCCCTTACAGGGGCAAGAAAGGAAAACAAGAGTTAAGAGTTAATGTTAAGAGTTGGGCCAGACAAAAATACTTGGGCATGTAACTCTAACCTTGTTCTGGAGGAAAAAGCATTGCACGCCTCCCAGATTCCTATAGTGGAGTTAGAAAGAGCCTTGTTGGGTTTCATCACTAGCTTCTACCTGCCTCGAGCCTTGGGGGCTTGCACAAGTTGAAAATCTACGTATAGAAGGAACAAGGCAGTGACATTCTAGAACGTGTGATCAGAGTTTGTGACAGGAGTAGTGGAATGGGCCCAGTTGCACCAGTTGGTTCCTCCAGGCCAACCAGCCGCTTCTGGTAACAGGTGGCATGGGTCGGTCTGTCCTCGTGCGTTTGCTTTTTGTATCTTTGCACTTAGCTTCTTCTTTTTCATGCCCTCTGAATAAAGACATCTTCCTCTGCTCTAGCAAAAGCTCTGGCTAATTTGAAAGGTGACTTTTCTTTCCCGTTTGTTCTCCAGAAAAGGCTGCCACCCTGCCTCGCGAACAACGAAAGCTGCACGCCGAAAAGGTGAGGTTCTAGGCTGGAAATACCGTATTTGGGCCCAAGCTCAGCCAGATGCTGCTTATGAGCATCATAGTATCTCACTGAGAGATTTCTAACAGCTGCCCCGTCTCTTACCAGCTCCCCTCCCCACCCAAACTGTTAAAGTCAGTATTATCTATGCTCAGGTTTTTGTGTGGCCCCTCAAGCCCCTCTCCTCATTTCTCCAAGTTGCAGATTCCAGGATAGAAGCTAAGTGAATGCTGACCGTGTGGTTCTGCCCTCATGGCTCAATAACTATGTGGAGAGATCTGCCTGGAGCGAGCTTGTAGGATGTTTCCCATCTCCTGCAGGTGTGGGGTGAGCCTCCAGTGGTTTCAGCTGCTCTCCTTGACTCCTAGGTTGCCAAAGCCTTCTGGATGGCCATCGGAGGAGACCGAGATGAGATCGAAGGCTTGTCTTCCGAGGAGGACAACTAAGGACGGGGTGTTGCAGACTGGAATGGGATACTCGTGTTGGAAGTACAGCAGGGCTCAGCTGCCGCCATGATTTTGACAAAGGCCTCATTTTCTTCGCAGCAGCAGCAGCAGAGACTTGGGGGTGGGGGGTTGCTGGAGCCCTAGTTCATTAATGTTCTTCTGCTCTGAAAAGTAGCTGCCCCCACTGTCTCCTTGCCTGGATTCATCAAGGGGAACATGGGCCTTCAGGTGGACAGAACTGTGTTCCAAACTAAAGGGAAAGCTGCATAGTGTCTTTGCAGCTGCTGCTTTTGGATAGACCAATCATTGTCCCATTTGCCTTCTAACTTGTCTTAATGTCAAAATATAGACAGAAATCTGGAGGAGAAAGTTTGTAGAAAGTTATTGGTTAGTTAGGAGTCTTGATGTCTCCAGACCCGTAAAAGCAGAGAAACACTGTGCTAGAAAGATACAGCTTCTGTTGGCTAAAATTCATTTGGAATCGGATCCTGGGCATTTATCAAATGCTTTTGTGGGCCCGGAAGCCAAGAGGGAAGGGCTTGCATGCTCTCTACCTGCCTAGCAGCTGAAAATAAACTAGCACAAGGAGAAACATGAACACGTTCTAATTTTGTCCCGTGGGTCCTGTCAGTGGCAGCTAGAGAGGCTGTGTGCAACTCCCACCTTGCTTGAAAGAGGCCATTGCTTGAGCAGCCTTTGGAAACAGTAAAGGGAGGGTCTTTCTTTGGGGAGGGGAGCCCATCTCTGCAAACCTGCAGCCAGGAAGGTTAGAATTCCACTGGGTTTAGAGGTCCTTATATAGGAGCAGCGAGGCTGGACCTGCGGGAGGTGACAGGCCACGCATGTTGCTTCCTGCAAAAGGCATGTACATTTTGGTGCTCCCTGATAGTGTCAGAACATGCTTGGTTTCAGCAGGAACAAAGGAATCTCCAACTGCTCTCGGGGCTGAAGCAGCCTCCCAGGCAGTTAAAGCACTTTAGAGTCCAGTTACTCTGGCTGGAAACGAAGCTGCTTTTCACCACTGCAGGCTGCTGGGATCCCAGCGTTCCTGTGCAGTTCTTCACCCGTCTTCTGCTGGAGGACTTGGCCACGCATCGCCCGTCTCCATCCTGGTGCACTCGAGCTGTTTCGGGCTACGGCTCCCATCATCTGCAACCATTAACTCTGCTGGTTGGGACTGATGCCGGTTGCTGCTCTAAACACTTGGAGAGGGCCCTGTTGGGAAGGCGACTATGAGTGGCGGTCCAGGCATGGATGGAGATACAGGATGAACCTTTTGCTTGTTTGGTGTTGTGTTACGATGAATAAAGTCTGCTCAAAACACTGTCTGCTGTCCGGTCACTTTGCATTTGTCCACCCAGAAAGGTATTGGGATGCAGCACGTGTTGTCTACAAACTGGAACAAGAGGTTTGAGGGGCTGCTGAGTTGGGGGCAGGAGGGTTTTTGAGAAGGGGGGAAAGGACTGGCCATAGAAGATGGGTGCATGTCAGCTTAACAGCCATGGGATCAAGCTAGGAGAAAGGGGAAACCAGCTTCTTACTCAATCTAAAGATGTGCACATGTCTATGAAGGTTCTCAGTCATCCAGGTGGAATTGTCTGTAGCTTGAATCATGTCAACTGGATTTCTATTTTCTCAGTGGAAACGTTTTGCTCCTTGGATAAGGAGCGAAACGTTTCCACTGAGAAAATAGAAATCCAATTGACATGATTCAAGCTACAGATAAAGATGTGCATCTTTCCCAACTTGTCCACATTCACATTCCCCACCCCACCCCACCGGTTATACTTCCCAGAATTCCCATCCAGCATGGCCACCATATCTACAGGTGAATGGGGAAATTGTGTGGCTTTACAGGGGCCCACGTGGCCTTTCCTGGTTGAAGTTGCTGCCATTCCCTAACTGGATTAACATGACTTCTAAACCAGGGGAGAAAGATTCTTAAAAATTGATTAGAAAGGAGGAAAAAATCTCAGAACTTAAATTTCACATAAGTAACAAGACATGGATGTTACAGGCTTTTAATAGAGGTAAGCTAAAGGCCAAAAGACAACAAGCAATATACAGCCTAAGTACAAAACATTGGGTGAAGAACGTATCACAAGAGCCAGAGAGAAAGCCACTTTTTCTCTAGAAACCAAGGGCTGAACTACTTCCAGCTAAGGCGGGGAGGATACCTCTGTGTGCCTTCGATGCCGACAGCCTCCTGGTATCAGTGGCTACTAACGGAAGGGGGAGAGAGCAGAAAGAGGCACAACCGCTTGCTCAGCATCAGTCCGTTCCAACCTCAGCCCGCGGGAGGCAGAAGGGCTCTTCTGCCTGAAGGTGCTAGCTAAGCGGGCAAGCGCACAGAACGGCTTCCCCCAACGGTGCTCTCCCGCTGCCGGGGAGTTGGCACTTCCCGATGCCCAGCCTCCGTGGCCAGCAGCACCAACCCAGTTGACCAAGAGTCCTGGCAGCTGCCAGTCTGACCCAGCTGGGGGGGCCCTGGGGGAAAGCCGGTCCTGCAGTCACCCCACCCAAGTCCATCCCAATGAGGCTGGCACCAAACCTGCATTGTCCACTCATGTTGGAGAGAGCGTCACACGCTTGGAGGACTTGACCCCAAGAGTGCCAGTTATCCAAGGCAACAAGGAAGCAGGTGGATGTGGTACAAGCCCTATCCAGCAGAAATTAAGTGCTTTGCTACTGAGAATAATGGCTGGACTGTCCTGTTTCTTATGTTACTTTACTGTCTGAATCTACATAGGAAAATATACCTCTGTCAAATCCTCCCCCAACTGTCTCGAGGCAAAATTAAGTATCTGATTGAATCTGACTACTACACTAGTTACATAAATAAATATATATACCTAAAACTATATTAAAACATTTTAGCCACACCTTCCAAGTTGACTACAGGAGAGGCTAATCATTTCTTACCCTACCCTAGAAAAGTTTAAATTGTGGTTCTGCCAGCCTCTCGTGCCTGTCGAGGATTTAGAAGCACGGAGGGCTGCCCTGCCACCCTGTGACCCCCGACCGTCCCGGAACACAGCCAGCGTCCAGTCCAGCCCAAAGTAGCCCTGGCAAGAGAGGTTGTGTAGGAGTTGATCTCGGCACAGCTTTCCAGTTCTTCAACCTCTGCAGGATCATCACTGAATTTTTACCCTTCGTATCCCTTTGCTGCAGAGCTTAAAGTAGCCTCTTTTCGCCTAAAACCGCCACCAGCCCCTCTTCCCAGCCCACTTTGTAAGGTCATGGTGGTGCTCTTCACAAGGGTCTGTGCACGCTAAATGCAAAAACAACACACACTGCATTTTGGCTCATTGTTGAACAAGGAAAAAAAAGTTTCACCAAAGTCAGTAAAATCAGAGTCAGTCCTGGCCATCTGGACTGGCCAGCAGCCGCGTAATGTGAAAGAGTCCAGGGTCAGCTGATGACCAGTCCACTGAGGAGAGATGAAGGATTCCACAGCCAGGAGATTCCAGTCATAGTGCCAACGCTAGCATCCAAGTCCTGCACAAGCTTCAGAAGCCGCATGGTTTGGCACACAGAGATGCATACATACATGACATGCATCACCTAACGGCATGGGGGCAAAGCTTCAGGCTGAACGGGGCCCAGCCCCAGAACGTATTGTACATGCCAGGAATCCACAGAGGCACTGCTAACTGATCAGCACCTGTGAATACCAAGAGAGTTAATTTCACATGCTGTAAAGAGGAATCTGAGTGGTTCTCATCCAACGCTTTAAATACGGCGCTTGGAACGACACGCCGCCACGAACCAGGCCCAAGTATTCGTGGTCTCTTCAACAGCAAAGAGTCATACCTAAGAGAAGAGCAGCAGGGGTGGGGGTGGGGGGTGTCAAAGCAAGTTACTTGTAGCAATCAACAAAGGCCCCAAGCGCGTCTTCGGAACAATGCATGTGCTCCAGGATCCCCCAGACTTTGTGGAGCTTGAATCACTGTCAACATGAAAGGGCAGGTGATATTGATCAAGGCGCCTCTTCTGCTGCTCACAGGGATGTCTGGTCCGTAGGCCAAAACTTTTCTATACAGTAATGTTTCCAGCTTCCTTTTAAAGATACACCTGCGCCACTCAGAACCCAAATTCGTAAAATAACCAAGTCTTTCTCTAAAGTGCAGCTCCAGCCAGAAATGAGGAATTCTCAAGATTTTGGCACTTGTGTGAGTTTCATTTCGTATGGCTTGTTTTGTAAATTTCCATTTTAGGTAGCAAGGACCGGGTCAGAGAAGTCTGCTATGTGGCCTTTTAAGCTGGCTTTTACCTGCAGAACAAGACTGGGTTCACACGCTGCTGTGCTATGCCTTGCTTAATCACAGTTTGTTGAATAAACCATGACTGGCTAAGTTCACAGAACACATCAACTCAAAACAAAGTAAACCATGTTATGGCTTGGTGTTTTGAATGCAGCCTGATGCTAGCAGATCCCACCCAGACCTGAAAGAGGTCAGGTCCACACCTGAGCCACAGAAAGCTCATCTGACTTGCCACCTTTTTCCCCAACAAATGAGCCCAGGAAGCTAGAACTGGGTGCCCCCACTGCACCGTTTCCAAATTTCTATTAGGCAACCTTGGACAAGGCACAAGGAATATCTGTAACAGGGCTATGGATGCAGCTCAGGGGAAATTAAATGCACTTGAGTATATTTTATTCTATGACAGCATCCGGGCATTTTAAAATCTAATTAAAAACACTACCAAACATAGGCTTTCAGGATATATTTCAGGATGGCAAAACGGGACAGGGTCTTATGTAATATCCTGTATTCATGAAAAAGACGGGGTCCCCGTGATTGGCTCCCGCCTGCAAACCCCGCCCCCCGGTCCGCACGATTGGCTCCCGCCTGCAAACCCCGCCCCCCGGTCCACACGATTGGCTCCCACCTGCAAATCCCGCCCCCCGGTCTGCGCTTGGGCTTGGATCCTCCTTCCGTGCCATTCCCACCGGGTTTGAAAAACGGGACAAAATTGAGATTTTTATGAAAACGACGGGACAGTTGAAAAATGCTTAAAAAACGGGACTGTCCCGTTCAAAACAGGACGTATGGTCAGCCTAACCAAACATCAATTTGAGGTTGTTGTTTTTTTCATTTTTACACCTGAACAGAGTCAGCAGGGTGAGTTCACATACAGAGCTAAGCCATGTTTTGTTGAATAAGCCACAATGGGTGGGTTTGGATATCCTAAGCAACAACCAAATAATGCACACTATGATTTAGCACAATCAATACACCCGATCTTAGGGTGGGATTTTTAATTTCACAAGACTATCCGGCTCACGGAAGATTCTCCACGAGCATTTCCAATTTTATCTGTAGGGCAAAGAGTTCAGTTGAAACCTTAAAGCTGTTTCACCTGCTTTTGAGCATTTTGCTGAACTATTTTTCATGGAAATTTTGGTTGTTTGGTGTTCCATGCTGTCTGAAGCAACGTTTGCATTCTATGGAAAATGTCTCCCCTCTCCACTGAATGTTGAAACCGAGACACATTTTTTGAAGAAACCTCTCCTGTATGTGAAACCGTAAAAACCCCGATCACACATCTGTTTGGCCGTGTACATGTGCCAACAGTGGGAAGACTTTATGGGCAGGGAAAGGATTTACCCGGTAGACTTATCACACATAACTAAATATAAAAAAGGAACTCTCAAGGAATAAAATCTGACTTGTGCAAAGTGGCTAATATGTTGTATAGGAAAATATATATATATCTATATATTTAAAACTATCTTTTAAAACCTTGTAGTTTCTTCTCTGTTCGTTTGCAGACTAAAATGGGCTCTACATAATCCAACCCTCCAGCAATGAATAAGTTATCAAAAGCAGAATATGTATATGTGATAGATCTGGGAGGGCCATACCATCCAATTATAATTTGGTTGGGTTACCAGATCCTTCAATGTAAGAAGGCCCACTCAAACTAGTGGAAATGTAGTGTTCCAAGAACAGAACATGAAAGAAAGTGAATTCCCTGTGTCCAGAAATTTAGTTTTCACCATAAAAGACCTAGCTATTCTAAAATTATCCAACAAGCCATGATGTCTATGCTCAGAGCTGCCAGAGACAATATGAACCGATACCCAGCACATGTGGAAGAAACAAGGTAGGAGAAAACAGCAACAGTTCTTCCAGAGAGCTAGAACACACCAGTGGCTAGTGGATTAAGACTGTACAGAAACTGGAGCAAAATATTTCATCCTGCGTGCATAAAAAATCTACACTGACCCCATTTTTTAAAAAAGCCTAAAAAATGTCTTTGGATTGATTGTTCCCTACCAGGCACAACTGCTATGACAACTTTTTTTTTTTTTTTTTACAAAAAGCATGCACACAACACGCACACAACCAGTTTTCTCTCCTTGAATTATTAAAAGCATTTCTGAAATTTAAATACTCCATACTGAATATTGCTGTATGGTTTCCCCCATGCAAACGAGTAGCTGACTTTTATAATTATCCGCCTGATTTGTTTATTTTTCTGTCTGTGTGCAACTGAATCCTTTCAGGGTAATATTCTATAAATGCAGTTTTAAGACAACTCTTGCATTCCTCTGACTTCCAAAGGTGAATGAAGCATTTAGTTCTCTACAAAAAACCCGACTAGGTTTCAGATGCCGCTCATAATTATTCAGAGGGAGAACAAGCCATCTAGGGACCGATTTTCTCAAGGTAGCCCCGCCCACACCTTTAAGTGAATGTTTGTTTGTACAGCCTTGGCTTGCACCAATTATACACGATGGGGAGCCATTTCTGTTTCAGAAGGGTGGTGATATTAATACTCAACTTTAAACAACGTGTCAAGGCATTAATTTGTAATTTAAATGGTATTTCTTGTCAGCATCCCCAAATGTTTGCCAGTCTGCCATATTGAACAGGCATACAACCCATTCAATTCAGTTAAATTATTCCTTGAGTTACTTTACCACCAGGTGTCTCAAATTATGTTCTTGGGAATTACTTGAGCCTTTTAGGTTTTAGTTAAAACCTGCTCAATTCCTGAGGGAAAATAATAGACTCTCAGCTTCTGGGGATTGGTTGCTGAGTCTGTTTTTTAAGACTTGAGAATCTAGAAATAGGTCCACGTTTCTGAACAATTCCAGAGGGCCCTGACCTGCATTGGTAACACTTATTTCTGAATTGGATCACGAAGACACCACACACAGATTTTGCCCTCACAATCAAGAGTATTAACCAGAATTACTGGCCACTGTAGAACACTTGCACACGCACACCCACACACAACTGTTTTAAAGAACAGTAAGCATGCCTCCAAATCTGTTTACGGCTCCTTAGTTACCGAGAATCAAAACAGTAATAACTGTCAACTAAGTCATCTTGGAAATGTACTGGGGTGAGGCTGTTCTTATTTTATAGGGAGGAAAAGATCCGTTTCAGCAGATCAGTCAATTGACCAAGGAGATCCTATTGACGAGGAAGGCGCGTAAGTTTCTCCTGGCAGATTTTGCTCCAGAGCAGTCTGTGTCTCCGTCTTCTCCCCTTCCAGCCTCTGTCCCTTTCAGTTGATGCTTTGAGAGGCGGCTTCAGAAGCAGGACTGGCAATGCACTTTCCCACAAGCTTCTCCTTTTGGATGCGCAGAGTCCCTCAGACGCTCTTTAAAAGCGAGGATCACGAGCACAGCGGGACAGCCCAGGATTGGCAATGCAAAGAGCCCAATTCTTCCAGAGGACGTGGCAAGATCCAAGCAAGTCCAAAGGAGAAGCAACCGTAAAATACGGACCAAAGGACGAGGGGTGAGCGGGTGACCCTTGTCTTTCGTACAGGTTCTCTTAGCTCCGAGATCACAGTGACAATTCAAGCAACTGTTTCCATGCGCAGGAAGCGGCAGCTTCTTCCTTGGGCTGTGCATCTCCATTTCATGGCAGGCGTATCAGACAGGTGGCTGCAGATGTGGAGGAAAATCCACTCCTCCCCAGTTTGGCAAATGGTCGGCAGAGAAGAACACGCAGCTGCAAAGGTGAATGCTCAAAAAGAAATGTTAGAAGGTGTCTCGGTAGTCCCTAAGCTGCTCCCCATGCCTGGCACGAGGTGGACATTTTTGCATGAAGAGGCAGGGGGGAGGCAGAACACTTTCCTTGCTCTGTAGCCTCCCCGCCCCCAGAACTGTTGCCAAGAGCCGCCATGTCTTGCAAAGCCATGACTAGGAGCCATCACGCCACAGCCCGGCTGCCTTAAATTGGAAATCCAAGCTGCCAATGAAGCCAAGGCTTTCCTCCAGCAGTCTACAGTAGGACCCTGCCGGGCATCTCAAAGATTTGGGTAGATCCGCTGAACGTTAATGCTATGAAGTCTTTGCTCATGTCAACGATGCCAAAACAAAACCTTTCAGTGAACAGAAGGAGGGCCTGGGCCTTGGAAGAACACGGCCACTACCCTAAACGCTCATTGTCCCTACTCAAGATTTGACCTGATTCCACTTTCCACGTCCTTTAAGACACGCTGGAGCAGCGGATACTTGGGGAGCCCATCTGGGTCAAGACCTTGTCCAGCCACTGCAAAGGGCCATTCAGGTGGAGCTCAATCCAGCAGGGTGTGCTTGTGACCGTCTGCCGCCTGGAATGGGAACACAGAGAGGACGATGTATCTCCATGATAAAACGGAGGAGAGGACAGGACCGGGAAAGGGTGAAACCAGAACCCAGAACCAGCCAGCAGAAGCAGATTAACCTCAGCCCTGTTGAGGCAGGCCAGGTCAAGAAACAGGCCCAGGAATGCTCTTTATTGTACTAAGACAGAAAAACGGAATCGTGGAAGGCTGTCCAGGTTTCCCTCTATCCCAACTTATGCTAAACAAAATCAAGGTGGGGTTTTTGAGTTCCCTTCTTACGCTCTCCTCTTTCTCAGGACTGGAATCTTTTCCACAAGGAATCTTTCCCCCAACATCTCACTCGTTGCTTCCCTAATCTCAAAATTAGCTCTATGTGCCTTCCCAGCAAATAAAGAAACAGTCTGCTCGATTCAGTGCCAGAAGAAAGGAGTGGATTCCTGCTCTGGCCAGGGGCTTGACCAGATGGTTCCAACACCCTTTCCAACCCTATGTAGAAGTGTGCACTATTCAGATCTGAAACAACAGAGGTGCTTTGGGTCTGGCACGGGCATCCTTCCTGTGTCCATTGGCAGCTCCTTAAAGGGGCAGTGCATTTTCCTAGGCTTGCAGGATAGCAACGCAGCTCAGGAAAATGGCCGTTTAAATTCAGGAGGCATCTCAGAGACCTCAGCAGGATGCAATCCCACATCGTCATCGTCTTAGCACCAGCTAAGCATCAAGCAGGCATTTTCCCAGCTCCTTTCAGGAGTGGCCAATAGATGCAATGAGGATGTCTGTGCCAGATCCAAAGCACCTTGCCACTGGATCTAAATACGGCACACCTCTACAGGTTGGCAAGGACCTTGGAGATCACCTAATCCAACCTTCTGCCCACAGGAGGAATCTACTTGCTCCCTGGGACGATTGAGTCAAAGCAGGCTATTTTAAAGCCCACGTCACTTGCTCTGCTTCTACTGATCAGGAAGAACAGGGCATCATGCTAAGCTGAAGGTCTCAAGAGGGAGATAGTCATGTGTGGGAGAAAATACAGACTGGGACGCTTCTCTCCCCATCTCCCACAGCATTAAACTTGGGGTAATCTGCGAAAACTAAAAGATGAGAGGTTTAGGGTAGACAAAAGCCAGGACTTTAACATCCCATACATTTGCTGCTTTCAGATGCAGTGATGGACCTGTTCAAATGGTTTTAAGAGACAAATGCCCCAAATCCAGGAGTGCTGGGGCTGTCCCCAGCCACTGTCTTGATGGCCATCTACAACCTCAGGAATCACCAACAGCATTCCTTGAATACCAGTTGCCGGGAACAATAGGGGAGGAAGGCTATCACCTTCCTGTTCTGCTTCTCAGCTTCCTGAAAGATCAGGCTGGCGCTTCGTGACTCAGACACCAGACCGAGAGGGCCTTCAGCCTGATCCAGCACCAGTTGGGCATTGTACCTGCCAGGGGCCCGCTTGCTTTGATCAGAAAGAGCCCCTGGCGAGAGGGAGGCAGGCCGGCAGGCCATGCTTAGCCAGGTATGTCACCCGCTGGGCAAGGGGACCCGAGCATCCAGTTGCTCTCCTGCTGTGAGATTCTGCAAGACCCAGAGCTGGAAACGCCTTGAAAGGGGATGCTGGGTTGCCAGGATGCCAACGGCTCTTCCACAGCCCAAACGCTGAGCCCGCCTTGCTCCACGGGCATCTCTCCCCACCTTCTGCCACCTTTGGGGAAATAGCTCTGCAAAGGTCCTGCCACGCCATTTGGCTAATCAGAGAGAGAGAAGGCTGCTCTAATCCAGCTGCAGAAGCTGCTCTGCCCCAGAGCGACCCCTCCGAAGACACGTGAGCAGAAAGGCCCAAGGAGAGATTCCCCCAACCGAAGACGGGAGGGGGCGGGGGGCAGCTCTGGCCTGGGATGGAGACCAAGGGATACAAGGTCCTCCTGACCCCTACTTAAGATGCAGGAGGGCGCCAGCTGCATCGCGCAAGCACAGGACGTGCTCCGGCCAGCTGTCTCTTCTCAAGGACCGAGGCCTCCCGGCCCCACCCAGCACGGCGTGCACATCTGGAGCTCATTAGACGCCCTGGCCATCGGCCAAGACCCAAAGCAGCCTGAGCAGGGAGCAAGCCAACTGCAGAACAAGATGGACTCCAGACGTCTGGAGGAGCTGCAAGAGGTAATGCGAGAGGCCTGGGCGCCCACCCCTCCTCCGGGGCGCCGATGGAAAGTCGCCCCTGGAAAGCCACAGCTCCTGCCTGCTCCCAGGAGCTCATCGAAGCAGGGCCAGGATCTCACCCGGCAGAGCCCTTCCCTTCCCTTCCGGGTTCCTTGCAGATGGCACAACCTTGGCCCCGTTCCTTCCCCACTTGGGCTCCCAGCAGCCTCCCCCAACTCTCTCCTACCTCCCTGCAGAAATTCCTCCCTGCCCTCCGATTCCCTAAATGGCCATCCTAAAAAGGAGGAAATCCAGCGCTCTGAACTGCAGCCCGAGCAGTCCCTTCCTGCATCATCTCGAGGGTCGCACCTGGGGGCTGCAGGTCCCCCCTCACCTCCGCGCTTCACCCAGCCATCTCGAGGCACAAGAGCTGAGGAGTCAGGAAGCCCCCCCCCCCCCCCCGCAGTAGTTCTGGGGCCTCCCAGAGCTTCCCTTCCGTTTCCAGACCCAAAGGCTGACCTGTACTCGGCCCCCCAGCCCTTGACAAAGCTCATCCGGATGGTGCACATCCGCGTCAGCTGGTAGACCGCCTCGAAGCCCTGGTTGACAGACTGAGCCAGGAGGGCCGCAAATTCTTGGTTGTTAAATATCTTCAAGTTACAGCCTGTGGAGGACGGAGAACACAACGTGAGGGCCAAGGTCAGCAGGTGTTCCCTGACAGCATCGCCTCGTGCGCTCTTCTCTCCATCCGCATCTCACCACAGACAAGACACAACACTCTCCCGAACTTTGCAACAAAGACTTTCAAGGTTAGTGAAACAGACACACGAAACCTCTAGAATTAAAAAAAAAAGGAAAGCCTTAACATTAAGGCTCTCCCTCTAAAAAGCAGACAACTTTCTCTCAACAGCAAACTTCCTATTAAATGATCAATCGAAAGCTTCTTGTTAACAATGTGAGGCCTGTGAAACTGCAAGACACACAGTAGTAGTTGCTGTACGAGTAGGAAAGAAAAGCGTACGGATGATTACCAGAGAGCTACGATGTCCTAAGACAGAGCTTTCCAAACTTTTCATGTTGGTGACACACTTTTTAGACATGCATCATTTCGCGACACACTCTTACAGCAGGGCACAAGGCAGGCACTAGGACCAGTGCGGAATCACAGCAGGTTTGGAGGCAGCAAGGCAGGCACAAGGCAGGCACTAGGACCTGTGCGGAATCACAGCAGGTTTGGAGGCAGCCAGGCACAAGGCAGGCACTAGGACCTGCGCGGAATCCTGGCAGGGCAGGTTTGGAGGCAGCAGCAGCCGCGACACACCCAGACACTGCAGCCGACACACTAACGTGTCCCGACACACAGTTTGGAAAGCTCTGTCCTAAGATATTAATTTGGTAAGTTGCTGGGTTAATAAAATTGTAAGAGGCCACCTTGGACATCAGACAGAAATATTAATCATTATGAGTTATAGCTATTCACTGAGGTCAGAAGTTATCAGAAGGATAGATGCATCCTTTTAAATCTTTTAATTTCTTTTGTAAAAAAAATCAACTCTATTTTGTGTTTATGTAAACAGAAAGCAAACATCTGGTGAGTTTCATGTTAGAAAAGGCTGGCATAAAGATCATTTTTTAAAAAATGAAGAAGTAGGAGGTTGATGAGGCAGGATTTACTTTTATGGAATCCATGCTGATTTCCCTTCAGCAAGGTTTATTCCTCACTGTGCCTAGTTCATTTTTTTTCTTTGATTACTCTTCGTACCAATTTCCCTGGAAGAGATGTTAAGCTGACCAGTCTGTAATTTTCTGGATCTCACTGTGCCTCTTTTAAAAATGGGTGTTGCATTTTCTGATGCATCCGTGCAGTTTTGTTTTCTCTGCAGTACAGAAGGTGTTTGCCACTGCCTTTTCCAGGATCAACTTTGCAGACTATTGTACAAATTTAGGAATATCCCAATCGAAGAGAACATTTGTAGCTGAGGGCTGAGTCCATTAGGAACATCCCATCCAGATACTAAGCAAGCCTGACTTTACTGAGCCTTGTAGCCTAGACAAGGTTGGCTGGGATCATACTGATCAACATATTCAACAGTTCAGTTTTTCCCAAGATTCTTTGGGAGGGAAGATATTGCCAAAGCCTACCAGAAATTCACTCTGAAGATCAATAAAGGAGCATATGATTTAATGGCTTACATCCCTACTCTGTGCTGCCTTGGGGAATTTTGGGTGGCACCTTCGGTGCTCATCCATTCAGAGCAATGATGACATCAAGAGACGTGGACAGGGCCTCTAAAGCTGTGGGTTCATGACTGAAGAATGGAAGTTCTTCAACAGGACACCTGGTGTCAAAAGGATTCCCCGAGGGAGAAATTGCAGAAGTCTGTCCTTCTGCAGAAGGGAGGGAGTGGTACATCTTGGGGGCAACCACTGAGAATGCCTTTTTAGACCCCTGCCAGCAAACTTTAAATAATCCTGTAAATTAAAATAAAGATCTTTCTCTGGGGACCAACCTTGGCTGCTCTCATTTCTGGGCTGGGCCTGGAGGAACCATTATCATGCAGGGGGTGGTAAAGCCACCACACTGAGCCCCAAGAGCAAACCAGTCAGTAGAAATGTCTTCGAATCTAACTGCTTCCTCTTGCCCCCAACCCTGGCCTCCATTCAATCTTCCTTTCCTGTACCAGTTTTTTACACATACGGCCAGCTGCATGCTAAAAGGCCTTTAAAAAAATAATCACAGCTGCTTTGGAATGCAGGGAGGCAGGAAAATAAAATCTTTCCCCCCAGCTGTCAAGCCCAGGACAACATGGCCATGCCT
The DNA here is from genome assembly GCA_023362775.1 of Charina bottae. Classification (NCBI taxonomy): domain Eukaryota; kingdom Metazoa; phylum Chordata; class Lepidosauria; order Squamata; family Charinaidae; genus Charina; species Charina bottae. The sequence continues at coordinate 3,304,999 of JALMGJ010000010.1, forward strand.
CTCCCGCACGCTTCAGCCCCAGACGAACTCTGAAAACTGGCAGGCAGGAGCTGCTGATCAAGGCCAGAGTTACACTGGCATGGAAGGCAAGGAGACGCAGCCTTCCTGGGTTAAAAAAATACACCCCCCAGCCCCTTCTGAAATTAAACACCACCAAAAAGGTTTGTGATCAGAGCTCATGAGGCCTGGAGCACAAGACTCTCCCGAAACCAACTCTGTATTTCTACCACCTTTCTAGCTTTTTAGATCTCAACAGACAACACTCACCGCTTTCAAGGACACCTTCAGTCATAAGACCGAGTGCTTTAAAATATACAAGGCAAGCTGTTTCTTATTTCTAAATCGGTAACTCATTAAGCTTTTCTCTAATAAAAGAAGAAAATAAAAAGTAGAAACTAGAATATGGGACAGAACTTTGAGAAAGAAAAAAAAAGTTGTCTACTAAACTAAAACTCTTTCTTTTGTTATTGTTGGGGATCCATAAAATGATTGAATATGCAGTTCTCTGCTTTCTTCCTTTAATGCTCATCATCTAAAGAGTGAATGTCAGCTGCGATAGAAACTGCTTCTTTATCTAATCCACCAGCACACACAACTTCTGACATCAGGAATTTAACCAAGAAATCCAAAAATTAATTAGTGGCTGAAACCACTTTCTTAAAGTTAAAAGAGCTGGCCAGTTCAAACTGGGCTTTTGCGTGGAAGTAGTTAAGATTTGGATGCGTGTCATAAATAGTAGTATTTGGCCTTCTTAGAATTCCCTGCATGGACCCAACTTACCAAATACTCTAAGGAGCATTTTGAGTTATTTCAGAATGCAGAGATGTATTGCAAGACAAAAGAGAAGCAGTGTGTACAAGTATAGATGTGAGTGTGTGCATACCCGTGTTGACTGCAGCGCCAACACATCTGAAGGACACCACTTGGGGAAGTTCTAATCCTAGGCCTGGCCCTTGTTCAGAGATTCTTGGACCTAATTCTCCTTGCAACTCCAATGCATGCAGAAGGAACACCTTCAAATTCTCCATAACGCCTGCCGACAGAGCTATCAACTACTTTAGATTGATAACCAGGAAAGGAGATGAATGCAAGTTGTTTTGGAAAACTGGATAAAGTTGTCCAGAAAGCCCAAGTTCTTGGAAAGCTGAATCCTGCATTCAGCATGCCAGTATGGACTGTTAAGAACAACAGCACTGCCTCAAATCTTGTTGTTTACGTTTCATTCTTCCTAGAAGTGTCAGCTAATTTGGGGGGGGGGGGGGGAGCCATAATCTCCCACTGAGATTCTCAGCTGCAAAGATTCACAGCCACAGTGTCCTCTGGGCCAACTCACTGGGCAGAAGCGACAGAGACAGACAGGAAGCCCAAAGGGAAGCAGAGTCAAACTGAATTACCTGGTGGTATCTTGCACACGGTAGCTGGGTGCCAGCCATAGCGCTGGTTACAGTTGGGGGACTGGACAAATATGGCACTGTCGCTAAGGCACTCGGCAAAAACTTCTCCTCCAATGTAATACAGCCTCACCCCTCTCCCTAGAAGACACAGGTTCAGCGTCAAGGGGCAGCCAAGAAGGCAGAGCTCAGTCTCTCTTTCAAAGGCCAGGAGGACTCCCCTGGGCCTTCCACCCCTCCCTTGCAGGAGGAGGCAGAGAACGTCTTTGCACCCTTCTTGCAAAGAGCAACTTGCACGGTGCTCTGTAACACATCTTGATACCACCCTGTGCGTAGACTGGGCTGAATTATCCATCCTGGGAGAAATTGGGGTCTGGACAGAGTTTGCCCCACCCTGTATCCCAGGGATAGGCAGCTTGATGCCTCCCAGGAATTTGGGGCTTCACTTCTCACCAACGTGGCTAAAGGAAAAGGCTGATGGGAGGTGTAGTCTGAAACATCTGGAAAGTGCCTTCCATCTGCTGTAGCTACTACCACATGCAAGCTGCCTTAGGTCCTAAGCTGCTTTCCAGTGGGCCAGCCCCCTTTTTGAAGTCTCCGGGAATGGAAGTTCCATTGTTTGAAAGATCCAAAACCGATGAAATCATTACGGCTGGAACAAAGTATATTTTTCTGGATTCTCCAAAGCATGACAGCTAGCTCTGTTTAATTCCCCCTGTTCATCGACTCCAAGAAATAACTGCCTACTGAAAAAAATGGTTATCTGCTCTATGTTAACGTAATTCAAAAAGAGCACCACTAACACGTTCAACTTTTTTCAAAATTGGTAGGAGATTTGATAGACTGGTTTGGAAAGTTGTTGCTCTCTTCCAACAGAAGAGAGTCAGGCCTTCAATTTTTTGTTGGTGAGAAACAGCCAGCTGTCATAAACTGAGTTAAAGAGCACGCACGTGTGAAGATCAAAGAAAAGTTGATGCCTTCCAAACATTATTATATAAACCACAAAGATAATAAAGCTGGACGGCCTCGTGTAATGAAAGATACAGCATCATTTAAGGCAGTGTTTCTCAACCTTGGCGACTTCAAGATGTGTGGACTTCAACTCCCAGAATTCCTCAGCCAGCCTTGCTGGCTGGGGAATTCTGGGAGTTGAAGTCCACACATCTTGAAGTTGCCAAAGTTGAGAAACACTGATTTAAGGTAAGCAAAGAGCTGCTTGTGTCCTGAAGGCTAAGCTGCTCCTGGCCGAGTTCAGGGTCTATGCAGGGACCCGAGGTCCACTTCAACCACCCCTTCCAGCCCCTCCCCACAAAACAAGGCAACGGATGCTACCAATGTGCCGCCTGGTGAGTTCCACGGCTGCATTGCGGTTTACATTTGAAAGCAAGCCAAGGCAGAAGCGCTCCGAGTTGGACGGGTCGGTGAAACCATCCACAGTCATTGAGGGCTGAGACGCATGGAACGTCTCTCCAACTCGCTGGTTGAGCTCATAATAGGAAATGGAGCACCAGAAGGCTGGTTCGCAATAGGTGACCGGCTGGAGGTCTGCAAGAAAAAAGATGGAAAGGATAAAGTTGGCTTCTTCTCACATGTACCATTTTGCCAGCTGCTTAAAAATATGTATTTCTAGGTCTTCAAGGAGTCTAGTAAGATCGAGGAAGAGGAAGAGTTGCATTTCAAGCAATTCTTCTGCCTATTATACTCGGCTCTAAAGGCATCCCTCAACAAAGCCAGAAATTCCATGTATACTCTCCTGAACCACAGTTGGCTAAACCATGGTTTGTTGAATAAACCACAGCTGTAGGGTTTGCATTATGCCTTAAAATATAAAACTTGGTTTGCAAACTGTAATGGCCAGATTCACACAAAATGTGAAGTCAAAACCTTCTGGCTTATTATTAGCAATGTGCAAAATGTACTGGTCCAGGAAAGGGATGTTCTGGGAAACCCAAATATGCTGTTCACGGCAGCATCGGAGGAGAGAGGGGTGTCCGAAAAGTCAAGATGATTACAGCTGGCTTATGATGCAGTTTGGACCTGCTGCAAAATTGCAGGATGACGGTGCTTTACAATCTTGTCCAAAAGCAACTTCTACCAAAGATTTTGGAGCCAACTGCTGCTAACCAGAATAGGCATATAAAGCGGGTGGTGGATCAGACCTGTAGTCCAGCTTTTTGCTCCTGCCCTGGCCAGATGCCTCTGGATAGCTGAGACCAAGGACATTTCAGCAAAATACATGAGTTTTCAGCCTTTGGTGCAAGAGGCAAATTGCTGCTGATTCTGGTGCTGTGGAAAGACTTCTGAACGAGTAGCCACCGATCAGCTTTGTTCTCCATTAATTGGTGTAATTCTTTTTTAAAGCCACTGAAGGTGCCATCCACCACCACATTTTGGGACAATGGATTCCATAGTTTAACTCTGCATTGTGTGAGGAACATCAATGCATCTGCCTTGAACCCACCACTCCTCAAGTTTCACTGGATGACCCAACATTGGATTATAACTGGAAGTGACAACAATTCCCAGATTTGTCAAGAATACATCCCAACGGTGGATCTGGCGCTCGGACTGCAGTCAGGAAGAGGTTCAATCTGCAGCGTCTCCAAACCGAGCTGAGTTAAGCAAAATGTTATTGTGTGCGCAAGCCTCTTGTCAGTCGATGTTGACAAGAATGAGCTAAATGCCACAAGACATTTGCTGCTTAAATCATATTCACGCAGGATTCAAGAGCTGGCTTGTTGCCGCACATCTGTTTTCTTAATCAGGAACCAAAATAGTTTTTAAGAGAACTGGAAATGATCTCAGAGAGGATTGCTTCCTTAGGATATGCATATTCTTCTTGTCCCAGAGAGAAACAGGTGGCAGAACTTCAAGACCAAATACAACCTGATAAATCTATTAACTGGTAGTGAAAGTGGAATGAGAATGCTGAATGTTGAGCAAGGGCAGTCTTTTCACGGTGGCTCCTAGTTAAAGTCACAGTTCTGTAGCATCCTCGTTCTCTCTTGCCTTCTCCTCCTAGGCTTCCCACGTAGGATATATCACTTGAGCACCACACTCAAAGAGCTCCACGTAATACCACACTTACCCAGATTATTGTGTGCAGGGGACATCGGATTTGGAGATAAATTTGGAGAACCTGGCGGGGCAGAAGGAAATACAATGATGATTAGTAACTCCGAGACAGAATATGATTAGGATCACACACTGCACTCATCCAGAGTTTGCATAACTGTGATCCGCTTGAGTAAACCACAGGAATTGTGTTCACATGCTAAGCCAAAGTCAAACCTCGTGTTTTGGTGCAATGTACGACTTCAGACAATGACAGCTTGGCTTAGGTTCAAGTGCAGGTCTTAACTAACCTCCACAATACTTCCTCAAGGAAATTCTGTTTCAGTTCTAGCATCTAAAAAGTGACCTGAAATGCTGTCGCTTCCCTCAGTGAGTCCAGATTTCACTAGGCTGGGTGAACATTGCAGAAACCGAGCCTTCACGACCTTCTCCAACTTAGCCTTGCAACAGGGTAGAACAACTTTCACTGTTCCCCTTAATAAGGTTCATTTTGCCACTGGCTAAACAAATTCAAGGAGTAGCTTTTTCACTGTAATTTGTATCTATTTATCTTACAGACTTCTCCATTTTATTCTGGAGAATTGCAGATGACAAAGATGGAACAAAACAATTATCCAGACCAAGGGGGGAAAAGGGTGGTGGGAGGAGGCAAGATCACAGGGACAGGGAAGAGGGAGGAGGAAGGAATGTTCCCAGTGATGGGATGAGTTTCCAAGACCTGGCCAGAGATCAGTTGTAAGAGAAGAGGACAATTCCTTTAATGCCACTAAATCATTTTGGTTGTGATTTACCTGCATCCAAACTGTGGTTCATTTGATGGTCACTGGTTTCTCCATCCTCGCTCAGATATCCGGGAGGCGGCGTCTCTGAAGGGGGAGAGGAAAATTAAAACAGAGCTTTACAAAAGCCTCTAGCTAAGAAGGGGCGTGGTGGCTCAGCGGGTAAGATGCCAGGCTTGTCGATCGGAAGATTGCAAGTTCGGAGGTTCGAATCCCTAGCCCTGCATGCGGAGTGAGCTCCCGCACTAGCTCCAGCTGTTGCCAACCTAGCAATTCGAAAGCATGCAAATGCAAGTAGATGAATAGGTACCACTTCGGTGGGTAGGTAACAGCGTTCCGTGCGTGTCATGCGGCCACATGACCGTGGAAGTGTCTTCGGAGAACGCTGGCTCTTCGGCTAACAAACGGAGATGAGCACCGGCCCCTAGAGTCGGACACGACTGCACAAATGTACGGGGGGAACCTTTACCTTTTTTTTTTTACAAAAGCCACACAATTCTCAAGAGCATTGACCTATTTATCAGACTTCCAGTCTGCTTTTCTGTTCAGTCAAGGCCCCAAGGTGGCCAACAAAAATCCAAATACCAAGTTGAAAGCCTGACTCAAAACCATTAACAATGTTAATGAATTGTCAAAAGCCTGGCAAGAGAGATGCATATTGGCTGCTTTTCTAAGAGGAGCAGAGAGCGGAAGTCACTAGAGCTCCAGGGGGATTCTGCAGCTTGGGACCATGGAGAAGAAGACCTTCTCTTAGGTGAGACGTGTCCTTTCCTGCAAAACGTAACAGCTGGAGAGATCCAACAGAGGAGGAATAATACAGATGCGAGCACAAATGACTAAATGATTCTGTTCAAAATCCAGAGTTTAAAGCTTTGTCTTTGCAAATCTTAAAAAAAGGAGGGGGAGGACTTTATAATCCAGTTCTAACCCTAACCTGGTTGGGAAATAAGCAGCCAACACTTCTTGCTAACAGATGTGGCATACCCAAGGGTCAGGGCTGGACAGAAACAGAACCTGGGGGTGTCGGTAGCATCAGAAGGGAGGAAGGTCTGTCGATATTTTTCAAAGGCATCCTCCCCTACACACCTTTACTCAATGGGATAACACAGCAAAGGAGAGAGAGAGAGAGAGAGAAAGAGAGAGAGAGAGAGAGAGAGAGAGAGAGAGAGAGATGCCATTTTCCTTCTTTGTGTGCTACATGTCAGAAGACCCAAACCCCTCAGTGCCAAAGTAAAGATAAGTTCCTGGGGCCTGAAAGGAAGCCCCTTCCCACTCTCTCTTCTTCCTGGGGATGCCATACCTGGAATGTAGTTGCTCTGAGGTTCAATGCCAGCTGGGAAATTCGTGTTCTCAGGAATGGAATGGCTGTAATCATCGAGCGGAGGGAACTCGGCTGGAATTTCCGCATGTCGTGGTACCAACACTGGAGGTAATACTGAGGATAAAAGCAACCGGTCACAGATGCAGCCTACCTTTATGCTTCCAGGTTTCTGACAGCGAGACCCCTACTCTCTCACCCCTGGGCTTGCCCTACCTGGCGTTTCCACTCTCTGGTAGTGATACGGATTCACACAGACTTCATCCTTCTTCATGTTGAACGCGTATTCACACATTTCCATGGCGCGCAGTTCATGGTGGCTATGAAGATCTGGCCACCGCCACAGCCGGCAATAGATGACGTGTGGGAGACCCTTTCGATGGGATACCTGCAGCCGACCATCCAGCGACCTGAATTTGGAGAGAAAAGATACCTCTGAAGACAAGACGTGGCTAGGGGGTCTTCGTTTGCCATGGAGGATTGTGGTAAACCGTAAAAAATTAAGATTAAAGAAATAAAATAACAAATATTAAAATAGTTACCATTATTAAAAGTATTCTTAGAATAATTTCAGAAGCTGATACTTCAAAACAAGTCAGCTAGTGGTTTACTGGAACTCTAGATGGACCAGGGCTAGAAATGCACTGGGGCTGGGGGCCAGGTTGCAAGGAAGACTAAGATCTTATGATCGTCTGTGATCTTATTCTCAAGGAACAACCAAACCACAACCAAGCCGACAGCACAGTTGACTGAGGTTTATTTGAGATATGTTTTCCCCCACCCCACAGATACAGTACAGGGTCTTCATATATTGTTGATTTGTTCTTTATTAGTGAATTTAGCAAACAAAACTAAAACAATTCACAGGAAGATGCAAACAAGCAAAAACAACATATAATAGTGATAAAAGTAAACTAAAGCTTAACAAAAAGATCCATACAGTATTAATATACAACCAGCTCAGTTCTTGAACAAGTGATTAAATCTGGGCTTTTTACAATATAAAGACGCTTCAAAAAATCAGCAAAGAACATGTCTCTTGAATCCCCCTGTTGACACTGGAGTCTTGCTTTCTTTATACCTGCACAGGATGATTCTCTGAGATGATCCAAAAAAGCCAAAGTTCTTCATAAATTGTCAAAATCTGTATTTTTGGACTCTCGTTCAGCATCACGTTTGCATTATTAACAACTGTGTTTTTCCCCCCAGATTTGTATTAACATTTATAATTACTTGAGATCAAAACCTCCCTCACTTGTACTTGTACTCATTCATATATTTGGTCACACAACCCCAATGCAGCGTGTTGTGCACAAAGTCCCAGAAGTTGCTAGCCTGGAGGACAGGGTGCCCAGGCAGGGCTAAGCAAGATGGCTTCCTTCCTTCTGCTTTCCCTTCTTTGTTGACCAGAACTGCCAGTGCCAGGTGCCAGCATGGCCTCCAAAAGTCAGCCATGGGCCTTGAAGCCAGTGCCAAACGCAACAGAACCCAACAGCCCCACCTCCTACTTCACTATTTCCTTACCTACCACTTAAGTAGCCTCCCTGGCTCACCAACTCTGCACTTGGGGTGGAAGAGATGCCAACTGGGATGCTTTCCCATGCTGGTGGTTGACTGGCAGCTCCCCTGTTTCACTGCTCAGGAAAGGATGCAAAGACCATTGTGGTCCAGCATCAGCAACACTGCTTCCTGTGGCAAAAAGTGAGGTTCCTCCCAGAAGCTAAAAGCAAACCACACAAATGTCCCCAACACCTCCTCTCCAGGACACAACTAGGCTAGGCTAGACACAACACACAACTAGAGATCTGGAAAAACAAGGCCTTCCTGCCATGCGCTGAGCAAGATGGAGCCTGTGTGGTTATAGTGGGTTGCTCTTCAAGCAGCATGGGCTGGATCATGAAAGAAATACAGATGGGAGAGAGGGGTATCCTTGGGGGCAAACTGGGAAGTAACAAGGGTCCACTAGCTTCCACAGAGAGAATTCCAAGCCAACCAGGCAGAGTGTCTAGCAGAATCCTTGGCCTCAGGCTATTTTATGATACAGCTTCATCAAATTGCAGCTGGATGCCAGCTGCTTGATCCAGTTCTGTAGCATTCTAAGGCTGCAAGGTGAGGCATCTCACCTGGGTCTCTGATGGTCAGAAGATGGAGTTTTCATGCTGGATGTAGTTCCTAGCATTCTGTTTGGATGTAGTTCCTAAAATTCTGTTTCAATGAAAACAACCTGGCCGACAGGGGGCTGCCCTAGAGTCCTGTTACCAACCAGGGGAGAAAGAACCAAACAAGTACTGCAGGGTTCAGTAAAAGCTGAATGACCCAGGTCAGCACTTCTTCCTGTAGTGGCTCTCTCTCTCAAAAAAAAAAAATAGCCCCGTTTTGCTGAAGTGACATCATTTTTAATTTAAGAAAATGTTCTTATTGCAAATGGAGCAGCACTCCTGGGTCTGGGGTAGATCTTCCACCTTGTCATGAAACAAAAATTGGCATCCACGTTTCCAGACTAAGCCACGTAACTCAGCGGAGAGGGAGGGTAACTGCCTGAATAGAGGCCTGAAAGCATCCTTCAGCCCCCCTGCTCACAGCATCCCACTGGCCCGCAAGACTGAAGATGATGCTGAAAGCTTGCGGGAAGATTTCATTTACTTTGTCCGAGCAGAGCACCCAGATGCAGTCTTCATGAGGCTTATCGATAGGCCAGGGCAAAAATGTCAACAGAGCCCCAAAACTGGATCAGGTGGGGGCCCATCTTTCTGTCCCACACACTGGCCCACCAGATAAATTTCAGGTCTTGTCAAGTGTGGGACTGGAGAGCCACTGGCCATTTCCTCTGTCAAGATCTGCATGATTCAGGAGCTAGTAAACAGCCATAAAGATGAGTCGCTATTGATCCTGCATGACTAGGTCCATTCGCCCTTTAAAACTGTCTAAATTTTACCTTCACTTCTAAAGGAAGTGAATTCCACATTTCATCCTGTGCTAGGATTATCGGTTCTGAATCTCCTTGGGTTTAGTTTAATGGGCAAACCAAGTTATGTTCTGAGGATGGAGGAAGAACATCCCTCAGTCCACCTTTTTTGTACAATGCGTGCCTTTACAGACCTCTTAGCTTCCTTCAGCCTGAGCTAGAAATCCCCGAATGCTGCAGTCGTAACGGAGCTGCCTTACATTCCTAATAATTTTGGTTGCTCTTTTATACACCGTTCCCAGCACTACAGTGTCCCTTTTCAGGTGACTGTGGTCACCAGTGCTGAACACAGTATGCCAACTGTGGCCTCTCACCGTGGACTTCTATAAAGCCATTATTATGTTGAGTATTTCTGTTTCCATTCTGAATGAATCCACGTATGAAATTTGTCTTTTTACAGCAGCTACACTCTTGAGTTGACATTTTCACTTCCTGAACAGTCCCTGCTAGCTTAAATCAGGTTTTATGCCTCCTTTGCGTTTGTTTACACTGAAGCTGCATTTGCCATCTTGAGATTCATTTGTTCAGGTTTGGAGCGATTCTCTTAAAGCTCTCTGCAATCTGTTTTTGGTTTCACTACACTGAACAGTTTGGTATCATCAGCAAACTTGGCCATCTCACTGCTCTTCGGTTACTCCAGAATGTTTATAAACACAGGCAAAAGTATTGTTTGCAGTACCAATTCCTTGACAACTCCATTCCGCTTTGAAAATGGCCCATGTATTTATTTGCTGTATAGTCACAGACCAAAAGTTACCATAACAATCAAAACAAGTTCCTTGAAAACAATTCAACAAAGAGCAGAAATAATAAAAAAGCAATCAAACGAAGTAGCATGAATGTCAAAAGCCACTCTTGTCTATGCAGGGATCAGATCCAACAGCTTCTAACAAAGATTGCAACCATTGTTTTCTTTCTTTTCAGATCCTGTTTTCTTTCTTTTCAGATCGTACCTTTTGCCCTGGATTCCTACTCGTGGCTCTTTAGCAGACCATCAATCCGTAGGAATTCCTGACTTCTTATCAAAAACCTGCTATTTGGTGAGGGGTTTTATTTGCTGATCACCAGTGAGCAAGGAAGGAATTGACTATTCCTGTGCTACACACCAACCAGAGGCATAGGTGAGCAGACAGACTAGTAACCATGGACAGCCTTGAAATTAGGGCTAGGCCCACGACGTTTCCCCCAATTTTTCTCCCAAGAGGCCTTCTATTTGTCACATTTTTTTCCAAAACCATGGAAAAGCACTTACAAGGGAGGAGGGAAGTAAGACTAAACTCCCCTGTAAGACAACAAAACACAACCATTTTCCATTTCCTCCACAAAAGCACCTTATTGCAGCACTAAACCAGTTCTGTTTGCGTTTGTCCAGCGTCCAGTTTTCGCTAATAAGGGAGTGTGGGATGAATAATTTCCTGCACACCGACCACATGCCTCATCGCAAACTTTCTGCAGATGCACCCGATGACCCAAAGACTCGCTCTCCACTTAGCCAAATAGCCCTCTGGAGTTTCCAAAAGGAAGGGATGGAGGGCTTTTGCCTCCTGAAACCAGGCATTTTTGGAGGAGCGAAAAGAAAAGGTGAAAAGGACAGCGGAAAAGACAAGCCCCGTTTTATAGCTCCAGCTTCCTTAATTATGACTCACCACCCAGAGAAAGAGAGAAACCTCCAGTGACGGAAAAGGTGGGAAGGGTGAAGATCTTAACAAGGCCCTTCCTTGCAAGAGGCAATCTCTTACACGAGGCAGAAAAACGGATTATTTGCGCACTCCCAGAATGCCATTTTTCCAGAACGGTAGAAGGATTTATAAAAGCAATCTTATTTTCAGCCTTGTCAACAAGCCATCACAAAGGATATCCAGCATGGGACGATTGGCTGGGTGCTAGAACTTCCACCGGGTAACAAAGCTCAGGTGGGAAGTTTTGTAGAGAAGGCAGGAAAATCCAAGAGAAGATGAGACCTTGGGGCAGAAAAGGCAAAAGTCACCTGTTCTTTTCCACAAAGACCCAAGCTGGGAATGAGGCTCTCTTTTTAAGAAGCCACTGGAATCCGCAAGCAGAGCTGACCAACATGTTGATTTTCACAGGACAGTGAAAATATAGGCTATTAGCAGATGGGAGGGCACACAGGAAGGATAGATCTGGATTGCAATTTTAAAAATTATATTCTCCCATGTTGTTTTCCTGTTGAAAATATATCTTTGGAGGCCAATGCGGGGGGTGGGGTGGGGGGATGGGGGTGGAATCACCTGGGTCGTGGTGTCCTTCCACATCACCTTCCCAATTAACTGAGGCTGCCACACACTCTTCCTGGGCAGCTCCAATTCATTTTGGAAGGCTTCAACTTGCAAAGGTGTTTTATCTGCAGATCTCATTGGCAGTGGCAGGTCTACAAGTAGTCCTCACTTAACAACCATTGATTTAGTGATGGTTCAGACTTACGACGGTGCTGAAAAAACGACTTATGATCGGTCCTCGCACTTATGACCATTGCAGCATCCCCATGGTCACATGATCACGGTTTGGGTGCTTGGCAACCGGTTCACATTTATGACCATCGCAGCGTCCTGTGGTCACATGATTGCCATTTTCTACCTTCCCGGCTGACTTCTGGCAAGCAAAATCAATGGGGAACTGCGATTTGCTGAACAACCACGTGGTTCGCTTAACGCCTGCTGCAAAAAAGGTTGTAAAATCTAATTGGATTCGCTTAATGACCGCTTCACTTAGCAACTGAAATTCCGGTCCCAATTGTGGTCGTTAAGTGAGGACTACCTGTAAATAAGTGTAATTGACAGACTCAGTTGTGGAATGGTTTCAGAAGGGTTTTGGTTGGGGTTAGAATCTTGTATTTATGTATATTGCCAATGCCAGATGCAATGAGATGAATCTGAAATCTCTCATATCAGACAGCATAAACCCATACCATTCCAAGGTTCTCTTAATGTTTTGACAGCAATCCTCTCAGTCCACAACAGATGCTGGTGGCTTCACACGAGGAGGCAAAGATGGTAAAATGGCAAGAAATGGTAAGATAAAAAGAAGTTCTAGCTTAGCTGGTAGGGAGGGCAGCTGACCCCTGGCAATCACACTGTGATAATGAAGGATCCCAGGGCAGCTGGTAAAAGCAGGTCACCCAGCTGAGATCTCCTAGGATCAGGCTGCTCCCAGGTTTGGCTAATTGCTAGAGCAGTGCTTTCCAAACTGCCGCCGTTGGCGACACACCAATGGCAGCAGCAGCGGCGCGGGGGGCGTGACACGGCGGCGCGCACGGCGGCAGCCTTGCTAAAACGCGGAAACACTAAACACTAAAGTGTTTACTAAACACTAAAGTGTTGCGACACAGAGTTTGGAAAGCTATGTGCTAGAGCAGAACTTTCCAAACTGTGTGTCGGGACATGTTAGTGTGTCGGCTGCAGTGTCTGGGTGTGTCGCGGCTGCTGCTGCCTCCGAGCCCTGCCAGGATTCCGCGCAGGTCCTAGTGCCTGCCTTGTGCCTGGCTGGCTCCAAACCTGCCCTGCCAGGATTCCCCGCAGGTCCTAGTGCCTGCCTTGTGCCTTGCTGCCTCCAAACCTGCTGTGATTCTGCGCAGGTCCTAGTGCCTGCCTCGTGCCCGGCTGCCTCGAAACCTGCCCTGCCAGGACTCCGTGCAGGTCCTAGTGCCTGCCTTGTGTCTTGCTGCCTCCAAACCTGCTGTGATTCCGCGCAGGTCCTAGTGCCTGCCTTGTGCCCGGCTGCCTCGAAACCTGCCCTGCCAGGATTCCCCGCAGGTCCTAGTGCCTGCCTTGTGTCTTGCTGCCTCCAAACCTGCTGTGATTCCGCGCAGGTCCTAGTGCCTGCCTTGTGCCCGGCTGCCTCGAAACCTGCCCTGCCAGGACTCCGTGCAGGTCCTAGTGCCTGCCTTGTGTCTTGCTGCCTCCAAACCTGCTGTGATTCCGCGCAGGTCCTAGTGCCTGCCTTGTGCCCGGCTGCCTCGAAACCTGCCCTGCCAGGACTCCGTGCAGGTCCTAGTGCCTGCCTTGTGTCTTGCTGCCTCCAAACCTGCTGTGATTCCGCGCAGGTCCTAGTGCCTGCCTTGTGCCCGGCTGCCTCGAAACCTGCCCTGCCAGGATTCCGCGCAGGTCCTAGTGCCTGCCTTGTGCCTTGCTGCCTCCAAACCTGCTGTGATTCCGCACAGGTCCTAGTGCCTGCCTTGTGCCCGGCTGCCTCGAAACCTGCCCTGCCAGGATTCCGCGCAGGTCCTAGTGCCTGCCTTGTGCCTTGCTGCCTCCAAACCTGCTGTGATTCCGCGCAGGTCCTAGTGCCTGCCTTGTGCCCGGCTGCCTCCAAACCTGCCCTGCCAGGATTCCGCACAGGTCATAGTGCCTGCCTTGTGCCTTGCTGCCTCCAAACCTGCTGTGATTCCACCCAGGTCCCAGTGCCTGCCTTGTGCCCTGCTGTAAGAGTGTGTCGCGAAATGATGCATGTCTAAAAAGTGCGTCACCAACATGAAAAGTTTGGAAAGCTCTGTGCGAGAGAGTTAGGATTTAAGTAACCACGAAGTTTGAATTATAACCATTAACCTGAACAGGGCAGACTAACAGGCATTTGTGGCCAGAATGCCGGCCCAAGTCTCTGGATTGGACTGATATATAAATCCTGTAAAATAAATAAATCCATACCGTGCTTTCAAATACACTACAGCTCAGGCAGAAATACACCGGCTCAGCTCCGGAACACAGACGATGTCGGGGGGTTAGAGATCCAAACCTCCCCGGAAGCATTTCAAGGCATCCCATCTACCCTACCTATGGTGAATCCTTGTTCATCCCTGCATTTCATCCGGCAATATCCACTGAACAATCCAGGTGTCAGTGGCTTCAGAACGTGAAAGTGTTGCTTTCATTCCTGCCCTGCGCCCCAATATGGTGGGTGGGGCAGGCACACCTGTTGCTTGGAGGAGGCAATGAAGGAAAGGCACACCACCCCCTCCTCCAAACTCCACAGTGTCCTATGACTAACTGCACCCCACCCCACCCCACAGCGGTGTGTCTGCTCAGAGCCTGCACCATCCACCGCCTGCTTCACGGGAAAGCACATCCAACTTACGGTTCTTTTTTTAAATCACAGAATCAAACCAAACAGGCACACACAAGTGTTCCACAAACAGCCCACACAACTTGCTGCTTTTTCTCGACTCAGCTGTCCCACTTTCTGCTATTTGCAGACCATCCTGTTCTTGGCTTCGCCATGAGGCATCTTGTAGGCTCAGACATATTTTACCCTGCCTTCGCACAGCTCCAGACACCCCACTGGAAAAACACCCAATTAATTGGCTCTCCACCTGGCCCGGAATTAAGATAACCACTTTACCCACATCCCGTCCACCAGGAAGAAAACGCCAAGCCTTCAGATTTAGAACTGGCATCATACAAGTCAGGTAGCCAAGCACACATTGCTCAACGTCTCAGCCTTTCACGGGATGGGGCTCGGCTGGTGCTAAAGCGCAACGCTGCCAGGGCCACCTTGCAAAGAGGTCTGCACACAGTATGAACCCACCACTACGGGGTATCTAGCAGGACAGCATCACCCACGCCTACCTCTCCTAAAACTTGCACTGGAGGTAACCAACAATATATTTCATGAAGCAAAGACACTTCTGAAAGAGGAGGACATACGGAGATCAGCGAAGGTGCGGTACTGCTGGTGTGAACACGGAGGCCAACCTTGCAGCTTCCACGTGCCACATGACTTGAAACGGATCCCCTTGCTGTCTGTGCCAGCACGACTCATTCCACATGTCATGGAATCAGAAACTGTTCTGAACTCCTCTAGCAGACTACTAAGGTTCAGCTTCATTTCCAAAACTTCCAAGATGGAAGAAGGC
Organism: Charina bottae; assembly: GCA_023362775.1. Taxonomy (NCBI): domain Eukaryota; kingdom Metazoa; phylum Chordata; class Lepidosauria; order Squamata; family Charinaidae; genus Charina; species Charina bottae. The sequence continues at coordinate 3,320,393 of JALMGJ010000010.1, forward strand.
CAGCAACCACGTCTGTTCGAATCCAACCTCTCACACCAGCACAAACCGACCATCTCCTTATCGACCGTGCTCCAGTTCCTAAGTAGGACATTCAGGGAACCTGTTGTCCCTGCAAGATGGAGTGCTGGGAATAGTGGCTCAGAAAAGGCTGGAGGCCCACAGCCCTGACTCTGGTCTCAAGAACAGAGAATACGCAGCTGGCGTGGCAGTCATTTCAAGAAGTACGTCTCTATTAACATGATGTGTCACTGAAAAATGCTGCAAAGGATTCAGCCCAGACACCCCCAAACGTTTTTGTATCAGGCAGAAAGAAAGACCCGTTCTAGATTTAAAAACCCGACAGGATCCGTAAAGTCAGTCACTGAAGCCAAAGGGTGCGACTGGGGCTCTCATAATCTCCTCCCTAAGATATTTTCTGCAAAGACCTTCATCGCTGTCACGGTACCGTCAAGGACACACGTGTGCCCAACTTCTATAAGCATAGTCTGAACAGACAACGCTGAAATGCAATCAGAGTAGATGGGCATAAGTGGTGATGCCAAATCAAGTGCCCTCCACCTTGACTGGCAGAGGCCTTAGGCAGAAGCAGCCTTCCCGTAGCTCTGCCACCATTGAAGTGGAAGGACTGAGGGCTAGACTCCCAAGCCTTGACGTGCCAAGCAGCCCCACCCCTGAAATATGCCCTGCCCCCCCGACTTTTACCCGACCAATCTGTGCCTCTACTTCTCCCTAAGTGTCAAGCCCTGACCCTAACCCTAACCATGTCGGGGAGAAGCGAGTTTTATTTCACGGCTCCTGCTAAATGCATCTCATTACAATTATGCATTAATGACTTGGGAACCTTTTCAAACATCGTTTGGTCTGTCAACAGCAAGGTAGCATTAGTACTTTTACTTAAAACAGGAATGTTTTTCAGGATATTTCTCCAGTGAGTACCAGGGACTGGTTTATGGGCCAGCTGAGGTCCAAAAGAAGACACATTCTGCCTTTAATAAAGACACTTCCAGAGTTCTGGGTCAGAAGTGGTGAATTCTGCAAGAATTGGCTGTTGCGAAGACATCTTTTGAGTCAGCAGTGGCTACTCAGCCACCCCAAAATAAGCTGCTTAGAGAAGCAGCAGGCATCAGGGCCAGATTGCTTGTTTCATAAAGGGTGAAAAAGGATTTTCACTGTTTAGGGAATTTAGCTTTGACATACGATATATAGAATGATGGAACTGTGAATCTTAAAATCAAGGTTTTGTGTTCTGAATATTTGTTTATGTAGATTTACACCCTGCGCTAACACCTCAGAGCACTGAGGGCAGCTTCCAATGATAAAAAAGACAATGCAAATAAATTTACACCTTAAAATAATCTTAAAACATTAATGCATTACTATAGAAAATATAAAAACACTAAAAACACTTAAAGCTAAATTTAACGAGGCCACTCAGGTTCCAAGGAATGCTGGGGGGACAGGCAGGTCTCCAGCTGTTTCTAAGAGTCCAGTGGAAGAAGCCTGTTTTAGATGCCCTGGGGGTTTACCTCAAAGGTCTCTTGTTGCAAAGGAGAAGCCCCATCAATGGATCCGCATCCAAGTAAACTTTTGCCCAGGTGGGGTTATCAGCAGGCCTTCCCCAGCAGATCAGCGGTGTGTGGTGTGATTGGAACAGGGCAGCCGATCTTTGAGACACTCTGTAACTGGAGGCAAAACATCCCCTCATTGCTTCTATAAGTGCCATATGGTAGGCACAATGACACCCACCCACTTATGCTTGGTTGTATTTGCACCTTGTCTTGTGCTATGTGCACCTTAAGCTTCTGGGTTTTGTTTTGTTTTTTTGTCCTATGCTCCTCGGGAAGCAAGGTGCCCCGTAAATAAGCTTTCTGTGAGTGTGGAGGGAGCGGTGGTGCAATCCCATCAACTGACAGAATAAGGCCAGGGCTTCAGCAGGAGTGCCAGGCATAACCATCAGAACATCTCAGGGATTCCTCAGGTTTCAAAAGTCTTTGGGGGTGAACCATACTATCTTGCCTCTCATCCTATAGAAGGAAGTGATCCAATCATGAAAATGGGGAAACGTGGACCATCTATTCACTATCTGGCAACTCAGAAGCAAAAGCCAGACTGAGCATCTGAAATGCACGGTATGTCAGTCTTCTGATGTATTAAGACACCCCATCATTGTCAAAAGGGCCATAAAGTCCCGAACCAGTCCAAAGAAGACATAGAAGAACCAAAGTCCTAGGATTCTCCAATCCTACACTGGAGATCACCTTAGCACCTGAATCAAGGAAGCAGTTGGACAACAAGGTGGATTGTACACCAGCAATACCCGTTCTACCCCTTCAACTCAACCCAAACGCCAGACCTTCATACAACCAGACTGCAAAATTAATTCTTTCCCTATGAGGAAAATGAGATCCCTGAGGATGACTGCAACTCTACCCCTCCCATCCCAACAACCAATCTTGATGCTGGAGAATTTATCCAGGTGGACATAGCTGAGTGGCCCACCCAGCTCTCCTACCCAAATCTCTGTAATACAAGCCAGAACAGCCTATTCATCCGCAATAAGATGTTTTATTGGGATCAACCTGGCGTTCAGCAGCACAAATGGAGATAGGTGGGCTGACTGGTATGACTACCTGGGTCTCTCCTCATAAAATGGCATTATCCAGACCTAGGAACAGTTCTAAGGGTACTGTATTGCCTGCATCGGTAAAATCTCTCTCTCTCTCTCTCTCTCTCTCTCTCTCTCTCTCTCTCTCTCTCTCTCTCTCCCTCCCTCCCTCCCTCCCTCCCTCCCTCCCTCCCTCCCTCCCTTCCCTTCTTTCCTACCACTACATCTCACCACAACCACAACAGCAGCAGTCTGAGGAGTCCCCCCACTCCATTTAGCCTGGCACATTTTAATTCCTTTTAATGAAATCGAATTCTGAATAAGCCCCTACCCCAAAACCTGTACAAGACGGAGATACCTTCTCCACCCCCATTTCCCTAGAGAAGAAATGTATCAGATGTCAGGGATTAGAGAAGTGGAATGGAGTCACATATGCTGCTTTACCAGATGCCAAAGGTAAAGAGGTAACCGCCCAGAGTCCCCTATTCGGGGAAATGGGTGGGGATAAATTGAATTGATGATGATGATGATGATGATGATGATGATGGATCTAATGAGAAAGCTCAACTCTGGGAACCTGCTTTCTTGGCAGCATGATGGAATTAGTCTGCAGTTCTTCTTCTGAGATGATTTTATGATTTTCCAGTCTAGATGGTACTAGATAAATGCTTGGTAGAGTATAACCATGCTTGGATCCAACATGGCATTCTGATGTTTTTATTAGATGCTACAAATGCTCCCACCAATTCTCCCTCTGAGTCAGCCAGTTGAGATACACAATCTCCCTCCTTCCCTGTTTTGCCCACCTACTGACCCAGCTGGCTGTGTGGAGGAAGCTTTCACGAAAACCACTGAGGTTCAATGAAACCCTCTGCCACCCCTTCCGAGTTTACGCTGTTGGGCAGTCCTCTGTAGCTCAGGAAACTTCACTGTGGTTTCCCAAGGGTTATGCTAATACAGAAGACTCAGAGGAAAATGAGATCACCAGCCCCTTCTATTCAACCGACTGAGTAGAAACAGCTGTTGTCAAGCACGCTATTTTTAATTCTGTGTATGTATGAATATTCAGTAGCACCTTAAACTTCCAGGACTTTTGCAGTTTTAGAACAACATCAGTAGGTTCTAGCATCCTCTCCAGACAATGATGGGCATCCATCCCAAGCCCAATCCATCAAACTCTAAGCTGATTTTAAATCAGGCAATACTTTCTTTTAGAATTGCTGGCCACAACAGAACCGCCATCTTGGTTTCCACCTCATGGCTCAGAGGAAAGATTTAGCCCAACAGACAGTCCTGAGGTCAGGGAATATGAGCTAAATTACACCCCCAACCCTTGGCAATGGGTGAAAGACCCTCAGATTTTTAAATAAGTGCAAGGAGACAAGACAGGGATTTGCTATGGCCCGAAGTTGAATTGGTGGAATTTCTTCAGTTCTCTGTCATCTGCTGCCCTTGTTCCAGTATTTCTCATCCCCAACCATCGTGCTCCTTCTGGGCTTTATCAAGTATACTTGCAAGCGCCATAACAGAGAAGTTCACCAGACAAGAAACACTGATTACTTACTTGAAACTGAGGTATTTAGAATAGCCATCTACGTGTTCAAAGATGGGATACTCCACTGCAGAGCTTTCCAAACTTTTCATGTTGGTGACACACTTTTTAGACCTGCATCATTTCACGACACACTCATACAGCAGGACATCATTTCGCAACACACTCTTACAGCAGGGCACAAGGCAGGCACTAGGACCTGCGCGGAATCCTGGCAGGGCAGGTTTGGAGGCAGCCAGGCACAAGGCAGGCACTAGGACCTGTGAGGAATCCTGGCAGGGCTCGGAGGCAGCAGCAGCCGCAACACACCCAGACACTTCAGCCGACACACTAACGTGTCCCGACACACAGTTTGGAAAGCTCTGCTCCACTGGATGTTTCTTAAAGTGAATGGTTTGGGACAGGGGCTCCAGGTAGATACAGGTACCAAACAAAGAATCTTTCTGTGCTCAACCATCCAAGTAAGGCTTAATAAAGGTCAACTGTGAGGATCATAGCTTTGAATAAACCTAAGATCAAAAACCCTCTGAGAAATGTAGCAGATATTGCCACAGCTCTGGTGAAATAGCTTCCAATGTGTGATTGAGATGGATGTTACCCTCATAACACAACGACATGGCAGATGTTGCCCATTTGGCAAAATTTGGGGAAGAAACGGGCTATCTTTATTATCATAAATATCATAAGACACATGTCCATCATAACGTTCATATATAAGTCTGTCTAAAAGAAGTGACTTTATTTTAAAAGATCAATGGATAGAGTGCTTTGAGCATCTAGGGCAGAGCTTTCCAAACTGTGTGTCGCGACACAAAAGTGTGTCGCCACACACAGCGTGGTGTGTCGCCACACCACCCGGAAGCAGCGGCGCGCGCGTGCACGGCGGCCACCATGCACGTGCGTGCCGCCGCACGCCCCCGCGCCACCGCATGCCCCCCCGCGCTGCCACCGTGTGCGCGCGCGCCGCCGCACACACCCCCACGCCGTCGCCGTGTGCCACCGCACGCCCCCCACGCCGTCGCCATGCGCCGCCGCACGCCCCCCCGCGCTGTCGCCGTGTGCGCACCGCCGCTGCCGCTGGTGTGTCGCCAGCGGCAGCACTTTGGAAAGCCCTGATCTAGGGTATGAAGAGAATAATCCAACCACCTCTTTATTCATTTATTTTACAGACGTTTTAGACTACACTACCAGTCACACACACTCAGCCCAACTCACCTCACAGGGTTGTTGTTGTGGGGAAAATAGGAGGAGGAAGGAGTATTAGGCATGTTCGCTGCCTTGAGTTATTTATAAAAATAATAGAGGCGGGATAAAAATTAAATAAATAAACAAACTCTGAGCAGTATATCGTAAAATTATAATTAAAACCCAGGATCAACAAAAATACCCCCCCACCCTACTAAAATATAGGGGGAGTGACATCTGGATTTAAATGAAACTGGGAAATGACCTTTAAGGAGAAACTGAAAATCTATGTGTAATAAAATATTAACTGGTCTATCCTCAGGGAGCACCTAGCCAACTCTGTCTGCACTCAGAGAGCTAAGAAAGCTCAGATGTGATTAGAACTTGGATGAAAGACCTTCAGGAAATCTCAGGACTGTAGACTAAACTAGAGGCAGTCCAGAATAAGGTAACAGCAAGTCATTTCTACGAGAGCCAGTTTGATGTAGTGGTTAAAGGCACCAGGATATAAATTGGGAGACCACCGAGTTCTGGTCCTGCCTTAACCACAAAGCCAGATGGGTGACTTTGGCCCAGTCCCTCTCGCTCAGCCCCAGGAAGGAGGCAATGGCAAACCACTTCTGAAAATGTTGCCAAGAAAACTGCAGGGACTTATCCAGGCAGTCGCCAGGAGTCGTCTTCTTCTTTCAAAGATCCTTATTTTCACAGTATGTAACTCACTAGCTCGGAGTCTGAAGCAGCAGCAACCAAAAATGCTATCTTATGTGACAATAAGATGCCAGAGTCGCAAATAATTTATTCATGTATCTAGATATAACCAAAGACAATTCAGATAGGGGCTGGGACCTCTACTTGGGGATGCAAGTCCAGAACACTCTTTAGAAACCCTTTAAGCAAGATACCCTAATCTGGGAGGTAAGCCTGATGAAGCCACAGATATGGAATCAACTGGAGTGTTTTAACAGTTCTGTCTAGCTCAATATTGAACCAGGGTTTGAAAGAGAAGATGGAGTTCTGCCTTATTACCCAGCTCAGGCTGAAACCCGAATTGCTGTCTCCTTCTCCAGATCATGCCTCGATAATGCAAAGGAGGCACCAGAACGTGCTTTGGAAGAGCGGCTGATGCTGCCTTCCTGAAGAGCCCATGTGGGTGTGGTTGCTGTAGTAATCTCGGTTGTTTTGAAAGCTTGTTCCAAATTCAAACTGGTTAAGTGATTATGAGCTTGCTTAGCAAAGGGCTGGCTGAGAGGGCAGGATTCAATCATATGCCCCTCTCTCAAAAGACTCTGGAAAGAAAATGCCCAACTAGAGCAGGAAGATGCTTACTTCAACGTTTGCAGAACAAGATCTTCACAGTGAAACAGCTGTGAGTTAAGTGGCAAACAGTGCCCATGCATGGGGGGAAAGGGCGAAAGGGAAAACGAAAAATAAAAATGCAAAATGAAGCTAAGGATGATTGAGTGAATCTAACAGGAAAGAATAATGTGTGAACAAAAGAATGTAATAATCTCAAAGAGGAGAGAGGAAAACTAGAGATACGAAGGGCTCCTGAGGTTCTACCATAACGGTAGTTGAGGACGGACTGAGAGGAAAGGGTTAAAGGGAATGCCCTAAGCTGGGATGAAGACGGAGGTGCTGAGTAGGGGCAAGTTCCCACAGAGTCTGAAATGACACGAGGATCAGCATTTGCTATAATCTATTACTGACTGACTGATTAATTGATTAGTTTGATTTCTATGGCCGCCCATCTCAGACGCATGACTCTGAGCAGGACACAACTTTAAAATAAATAAAAATATATACACTTACACCGGGATTCCAGGCTCGAGCGCAGAACCGGGTCTTCAAGGCCTTACTGTGGTGAACTTCCTCTCACATCCTCACATCAATCCTTTAGGTTCTTTGTTGCAATTTGAACAAAGAAAGGAAAGACCAAGAAAGTGCTAACTTCTCTTTTTTATTGCATCTTTATTAATAAACCCGATTTCCCATCCTTCAAATCAGGTGATCCTCCCCATTTCATACACTGGCTGAACTACTGGCAGACAAACAGAGCAAAATCATAGATCATCTGTGTAACTGGGAACAGGCTGGAAGATCTCGGGAGAGTTTGTTTCCATTTGTGACTCACTCTCCCTCATATACACACAGAGGCATCTTTTATGAGGATAAAGATCTCAAGATTCCAAAAAATAATTGGGAACTGATGTTTCCACTACATCAGTTGAATACAGACCATTTGGCCAACTGCAGTAGCAGTGGGTATCATGCACAACTAGTGCGTCTATACTTAAACAGGATGCAAGTAAACTTTGTATTTCAACCACCATGTGGTTGCTTTTTTAAACACACAAAATGTAGTTTCTTTGGTAAAAAGCAAGCTGAGTCCTGTGTGAATTTAAAAGGACATAAAAAGTTAGAAGTAATATCTACGGACACCAACTTCATTGGCCTTTATACTCAAGACACAATAGAATGTAAAACATTTAAAACATCCAACACGCTTGCTATTTACTCAATCGTTAAAACAATGCTTCATCCTGTGATTCACAATTTACGCAAATTAACTTCCAGCTTGATGGGAAGAAGAGAATGTCATTCCATGGCCAAATTGTTTTAAACTTTCATTCTTCCCAGAGAACACCCGAAATACTGCAAACGGGCTCCATCTGGCCAGGAGAACCTCCTGCTGGCTAGTAGCACCCTCCCTTCTCCTTTAGAAGTCAAGATTTCAACAACAACAACAACAACAACAAAAACAACACACCCATATATTTACCCCACACATAAATGGAATACAATGGAAGAAGTGAGAAATGAAGCCGTAACTTGGAGTTAACAGAGGAATTTCCTTTTCTCATAAGCACACATAACTCTATAGAAACATGACGATCAGTGTCCTTGGACTACACTGTACATCCCCAGTGCATTGTGTAATAAAAATAATACTTTTCCAGCCACTTTCCTAGGTAGGCATGATGAAAAGGCAACCACGGTTTCTAAACCAAGATGATCGTGCTAAAAAAAAAAGGCCGGTGTAGTCAAATCTCTTCCCCCACAGTTGATGCTCTTGGTTACACAGAAAACCCACTTCTCACTTCCTCTCAAACCGCCAACTATTCCCCATGCTCCGTTTCAGTGAATCTGCTTCCATCTCACAGTGAGTTTAGCGAAGTTGCAAGTAGCATCCAGGCCTCTTGCGCTGATGCTACTGGGGTGCAAGAATATTTCAAATTAGTAACAGCCCTCTAACAAAAGTGGTTTTGTTTTCCATCTCTTCCATGAACACAATCTCTTTCATGGGGTTGGAAGGGATCTTGGAAGCCTTCTAGTCCAACCCCTGGCCACAGCAGGCATCCTCAGACCATTCTGGACAAATGGCTGTCCAACCTTGGCTTGAAAACCTCCAGTGACAGAGCCCCCATGACTCCAGGAGGCCGGCTGTTCCAGTCCATAAGAGATCCAATGGTCAGGAAGTTTCTCATTTCTAGGTGGGATCTCTCTCTGTAAAGCATCCTACCCTTGGGCACCACTGCAAATAAATCCACAGCCTCTGCCCTGTGACATCCCTTCAAGCATCTGCTATCATGTTTCCCCTTAGCCTTCTCTTCTTTAGGCTAAACACTCCGTTTGTGCACGTGCAAATGGGCAGGCCTTCGATCTCTCTACTGCAGTAGCATCTTGCCTTTTTTTGACTCTTCTTGTGGACACCAGTGCTTGCAAGCCAACATATATCTGATGGTGCTACATCTGGTTTGACATCAACTGACCGGGTTTGGAACACCTACTGCAGGGGTTTTCAAACTTTTCCAGACTGTGGAACCTGTTAAAAAACGTAATCAATTCCCAGAACCCCTGATCAAGAGGCAAAGTTCTAATGACAGAATATTGGCTGTGTTCAGGTGAACATTTTTTGTTTGTTTTGCCCTTAGTTTCTCACAAGACCTCATCAAGTTCTTGCAGAACCTTGAGGTTCCTCAGAACACGGTTTAAAAAAACTGCTGGATGGATGTGTGTGTGTGTTTTCCTTTAATCTTTCTGCCTCCAAGACAGCAGAAAAGAAAGCAAAAGTTAACTCAGAATATGCTTTTAAACATTTGTTAGCAGCTGGCACTCATGCCCCCCACCCAGGGTCCTCCAGATGTGCTGAACATGAAACTCTCAGGATGCCCATCCAAGATGCCCTTGCTGCTTTGCCATTCTGAGATCAAGGAGGCTGGGCTGAGAAAGGGGGATTGAAAAGGAAACAGGGATTAATGGAAGTCTCTGGACAACGATGCACAAGACCCACTTCCCAAACCTTAGGTGTTACGTTGTTGATGCTACTCCAATGTACTCACTGAATGCTTTAAAAGGATTTAGTTTGATTTCAGCAGCCCTCTGAGGCTTGAAGAATCTGCTCCACAACCCATCTGCTCCTTCTCTCTTTTCGGTCAAAGATAAGGATCACAATCGAAGGCAGGATTATAGGTGGCAAGGAACTGCTGCCCATCAAGCCTTTCCTTCAGATGCTTCTTGCAAACAAAACTTGCTTCATGTCCAGTCTGACTGACTGGCTGCATTGGGATGCAGGAATCAGCTTGCAAGGTCTATCTCCAAGATTCTTATCAGCCACAGCAGCATGGCCAGTGGTCAAGGATTATGGGGTCTGAAGTCTAAAAGCATTCGAGTATACCAGATGGCTGACACCTGCTTGATTTAGGTGTACCTACACCATGGAGTCACTGCATGGATGCAGAGACAGACTAGTATACAGATCCCAGCAGTGGCTGAACTTTTGTCAAGAGAAACTGGCTCGATCAACCCTTAATGACTGGATCCCCCATGATACTAAATCTCAATCTTTGAACCCAGGATTGTTGACTTGTCCCCATACTGTGCTATGTAATAAACATGATTTAGGATCCACAATGGCAGGGTCTGCATTATCTGCAAAGCCAAAAACAGACCAACTCACACTACAACTTTGCATGATGTGTGTAAATCCAGCCAGGGTGACAAACACACCAATGGCCATAATGAATCTATTCAATTATTGGCAGCTGCTTGCCCAGAAAGCCAAAAAGGGACCCCAAATAAATCAATATGCGGGAAAATACTGTATGTGCCTCCCACTGCTCTGCCCCATGTCTTCGTGTGAAACTTGAACCAAGTTTTGCATTGGTCAAGAGAGGGGCCTAAAGTCAGAGCCTCGGGGCCTCGAGCCAGGTGTCTTCTCCCTGGCTGGCCTGTCTTCGGAGCCTCCAGGTAAGCCCAGCCCACCTGCTCTTCTGGCCCCCCAAGGCGCCCCATATGGCTCGTCTCTGGCATAGGTTAGCTTTGACTGTGTCCCTCCGGACACGTGGCTGCGGCGAAGGTCACTCAAGTTTAAACCCTGGCTGCACACAGCCGGTCACCATGGCTGCAGCATCTCTCCCTGGCCACCACCGCGTTCTCAAGGCCGCTGCTCCAAAGGCTTCATCTTCAATCCTGGCTCAATCCCATTCAGCTCTCCGGAGAGAAACACGACGCATGCTGCTGTGTGCGAGTTAGCATTTTAAAGAGCACTTTAGTGTCCACAGGGAGGGGTCAATAAGTCAACCCAGGGGCCACAGTCATGCAACCGGAGGCCCACCCCCTTTTATACACATTACACTGCAGACCTCTCTGTTAGCATCCCTTATTACGATGGCTGTTGTGGGTCTTCCGGGCTGTGTGGCCGTGTTCTGGAAGTTGCAGCCCGGAAGACCCACAACAGCCATCGAACTCCGGCCGTGAAAGCCTTCGACAATACATCCCTTATTACATTTATACCCCCCTTTTCCTAAGAGCATGCAGCATCAGAAATGCTATGACGGTATTACTCAATCTATACTTCTTTTAAAAAATGGAGACGAGCCTTACCCCGTTGCTTCTTATGGATGCCAATGGGAAACTGCCAAGGGCCGGTGGGTTGGGGGAGGGCTATGCTTTGACCCCCATCTGTTCCCACTCCTCAGATCCAAAGCAGGGAGGGGACCTGGCAACGTCACACAAGATGAACCTGACTTGTCCTTACAGAGAGACATGTTGTTCCTAGAACAGATTGGTTTGGGGCACCTTCGCTCTGCCAGGATGGTGCAGGGAAGACAAGAAGGCACTCGTATCCTATCCAAAGGAGCCAATAAAACTCCCAACGGAGAGCGAGGGCACAGAAACTGGATAGCTGGTCTCAGATGACTTGAAAAACAACCGGACTGGCTTGGCAATGAAAAAACATTTCAGCAAACTGGTAGAGAATTTGTAAAAGCCACAACAGATTCTTTCTCCTCTTAAGGAACCATGGCTTACATCAAAGGCAACGTAAGAAAGTTCATCTTGGATACAGTATTTTCAGATTACGTACTCTACCCTCTCTCCCACACCCACCACTAATGGCCAAATAAGACTTCTGGTCCACACTGATGCAACCACCTTAGTGATCACCTCCTAATGACCTGTCTTTCAAACTGGAGACTGGATAGCCCTTTGTCCTAAACGCTTTAGTAGATCTTGCACCGAGCAAGGGTTGGACTCAGTGACCTTGATGATCTCTTCCAACCCTATGATTCTATGAAACTAGGGTTCACAAATGCGGCGGCTGAAGTCACAGAATTGGCTAAGCCAAAAACAGACAAACCAGATAATCAGAATCCACGGGTGAAACATGACCCTTGAAGAAAGCTAGCATGCTGCCGGGGAGCGGTGTATCCTGTTGTCCTGCCCTTCCTGCAGTTCTGTCTCCCACGTGGTGTGACCCCTTAAATTGTGGAGTATCTCTCCCTAACTCTCTGCCATCCAGAATCCAGAAATGCCAACCAGTGTGGCCAGAGGGAATGGCATCCTAGCACATTTGGAGGATGCCATCTTGATAAAGTTGGTTATGCCATCACCCATCAGCAGCGGATGTCCTTGCTAGCCAGAGAGTCAGGGAGGTTGCGCAATGCTCTGAGAAGGCAAGGAGGGCAGTCGTAGCCTTGGCTCCCTCTTTGCTCTCCTCCTCTCCCCCCCCCACCAAAAAGGACAGCCTAGGCAGGTCCGTTGGGGAATCAGATGACTTATCAGTAGGACCTTTCCACTTTCACTCTCCATATATGGTACAAATCGAGGCGCACCATGTGCCAGAAGATCTTAAACGCTTGCCAAATTAGAGCTCGCTTACACTTCTTACGGACGTCATGTGTTTATTGCCTTCCTACTGCAGACTCTCTTGTGGTTCTCGGGTTCAAAATGACTCAATCAGTGTCCAGCACTGAACTGAATCCAAACGGAATTCACCCCCATTGTTAAGGAAAAGAGAAAAGCTTGAGACCACCCCACCAGCTTGCAAGTGAGGAAGAACTGGGTTCATGATTTCAATGAACACGCGGGCTGCTCTACCCTGTCCATTAGACAGGTCTGGCCAATGCTGGGAATATGCAATCGTTCAGGCTGAATTTGTGCCAGAAGCAAATGATGCAGGAACTGTCTGCTTGAAACTCTTGGCCAGAATTTAAACTATGATCTAATAAGGGACTTCCATCCCAGACTCTGTAGTATTAACTGTCCAGTGTCCATTTATAAACTATTCTTATCTTAAATTTATTATGTACACATTCAGCCTCAGCGGCTGAGCTGAGATTATCTTCATTTGCTCCAAGCAAGCCACGGTTTAGACATACAGAACTATCAATCTGGACTTGGAAAGTCCCTACGTGATACTTTTCAAAAGACCACCACTTCTTCTCTAGCGTGGACAGAACGCAGACAACCCTCTGCAGGATGCTCCCCATCACCAAACAGCTCCTCTCCCCCTCCCTCTGACCATCAGCAACTATGTACAAAATGCCTGCTAGAAGCTCAGAAGACACCCTCAGTCACAGCAGTCCAAGCGGAAACAGTTTGCAAAATTATTTCATAAATGCAGATTTGGTTCATTTACATTGTTTACAGAATTCAGCTACTGCTCAAATGAGTTTTATGTTTTAAAAAATGTGCACAGGGCACGCAATTAGCTATTGGGCGGGGAGCAGAAAGAGAGCGAGCTCTGGAGCTCTCAAGCCTATAGAAACTTTATATTTAGCATCGATTCTACCAGTAAACAAAAGCACAATTTAGAACCTAATGGCCAACAAAGGAAACTTAAATTAGAAAGAGGAAGCATGACTTAAAATGAAACAAAACATGAAAGGCGCGCACATATGCCCACGTGGTTTTGGCTTAGACTAGTTGGGTCATGCTTCCCAATGTGGGGTCTTCTAGACTTCCCTGCATAAAACGTTGGTCAAGCTGGCCGTGGATGACACAGTGTCTAATTTGGAGGGCTCTGATGGAAGGAGACTGAGATACAGTTCAGTGAACTTTTTCAAGAGATCTTTGTAAAAGTAGACTCACCGCTGTACCCTGTGCCAACCTGACACCTCCAGAAGTACTGTATGTTGAACGCCTTTGGAAGGGATCAGGGAAGGAAGAATTGAAGGGCCGCATCAGATCCCTTTGCCTTCAACAATCCCTCCAGAGTGTTCTGAGTTCCCCACAAAGTTTGGCTGACAAGCCAACTTTCTGTAAGTGTGTACTCAGTAATCCTGCCATCCAGCTTTGTTACTAAGATTTACAACAAAACAGCCTCACCATCCAATTTTATTAACTGCGGTTTTCAACATCCACTTATATATGCAAGTTTTCAAAATTAATATGAATGACAAAACTCAAACAATCATATTTTGCACGTATTATATGAAGACCCAGCTCCCTTGAGAAGTCCGTAATGCTGGGAAAGATGGAAAGAAAGAAAAGAGGATGACCTTGATGGGATATACGCTGGCTTAAAGGGAAAAAACTCGAGGCTTGAGAAGAAACAGACAAGAATGCAGCTTGTAGGGCTAAAAGTATTTTACTTGTAGCATAAGGCAATAATGCAGATACAGTACACTATCGCAAAAATGAAAGTTGAATATACATGTACAGCATTGTAAAAGGAAAAACAAAAACAAACTTATAAGCAGAGTTCCGTGTATTGATCCCAGGGCCAGAGCTCACGCCATGCATAGCCTCCCATAGCTATGCACTGCTCAGTCCTCAAAAGTAGAATACACATGAAGAACTACATGGCTAAAAGACACTAGAAATCAAGAAGCATAGAACACCATTTTCCATTTTGTATATTCAGGTCTTCCAGCTTTCTGATTGGCTGGATGTTAGCTGTGACACACACCAGGCCTAAAGCATTAGGCCTAAAGCACATAGCATGACCTGCTATGGGTAGCAGTGCTGCATCTAAGCAAGCACGTGATTTCCTCCCCCCTCTTGCTCCCCCTGGAGCAGGCTTTCCACGGAAGGATTCAGGAGACATTGTTCTCATGGGAAGGTCCCATTGCTTGTGTGGGCACTAGTCATAATACATCACATGGCAGTTGTTATCTTGCACCTGCACTTCACGTCACCATGAGCAGCCTTTGCTTTGTAAAGGATGCAATTTGCCAAAACACTTTTGCTTTGTAGAGAAACCCAATTTACCAATTTCATATGAGAAATCTGACAGACCTGCAGAAAGGTGGATGGACTAAATTAAAGTGGAGATTGGGAACAGATCATCCTAGAGAAAATATATCTATGTGATTAAGAGTCAACTGGATGGCACTTAACCAGATTTCAAATCTTTCCTGACACTTTCCAAAAATATGTGGAGCTGCGGTAAAGGGGAAAAAGAATTCTACAACTATAAGACACGGGTGCTGAAATGTCTGCAGACAGGATGAAGCAACGTGTGAGAAGGGAATGAAAAGAGCCCATGAGTGTAAGAGTGCCCTCCCCTGAGTGAGAGACAGGTGGGGGGTAGGAGTGATTGTTGGTGTCCTGCCTCGACTAGTGAGAGAGGCTGGGGGGGGGGGGGAACACAGTGGGGGTGTGGGTGGTGGTTAGGGCCCACCAGCGCCGAGAGCGAGAGCTGGTGAGCTAGGGGGTCCTGCCATCGCCCGAGGCTGATTGAGTGTGGGAGGATGGATGTGTGGGGCAAGGGACCCTTGTTTTAAGCCCAGGATTTCTGGGGGTCCGGGAGTGGAGGCTACTGGACCGGGACCAGGAATCTCTGGGGGCTATATGGTGGGCCATCCGATCGAGGTGGTGACGGGTAGGGGATGTTATGACAGGAACCAGAGGGCAGGCCATCTTTGAGGAAGGTGCCCCCGGTGTTTGTTACCAGTGGTGTCTTCCGGCCCTCCGAGTTCAAACCCAGGCCCTGGACGACCGATCCTCGAGAGCCCTGGTCTCTGGCTGCTGCTTCTTAATGCCAGGTCAGTGAACAACAAGGCCCCCCTCATAGGTGACTTGATCACAGAGGAGGGGGCAGACCTGGCATGCATCACCGAGACCTGGCTGGGCCCAGAAGGGGGGAAATGTGCCCAGCCGGGTTTCAGCTGTGGCATCAGCCGAGACACCAGGGCAGGGGAGGAGGGGTGGCAGTTGTCATCCGAGAGTCTCTTGTGGCCTTCAGGGGCGCTGCTCCGCAAGTGGCTGGTTGTGAGACCCCGTTTTTCAAGTTGGGCTCCCGAGAACAGTTGGGAGTGTAGCTACTGTACCAGCCTCCCAGCTGCGTAGCAACCTCCCTGCCTGAGCTGCTGGAGGCCATCTCAGGATTGGCAGTGGAGTTCCCCAGACTCATGGTTCTGGGGGACTTCAACCTGCTGTCCCTGGGACGGTCCTTGGAGGGGGCTCGGGAGTTCATGGCTACCATGGCAGCCATGAGCCTGTCCCAGATTATTCGGGACCCGACTCGAGACAGTGGTCTCACCCCGGACTAAGTTTTCTTGTCCAAGCAGTGGCAATGTGATCTGAGGGGAGAACTATATCTATCCCCATTGTCATGGTCAGACCACGCCCTGGTGGCCCTGAGACTCTCCTGTGCTGCCCCACTCCGCAGGGAGGCTGGACCCATTCGATTGGTCCGCCCCCGGCAACTTATGGACCCGATGAGGTTTCAGAGGGAGCTGGGGGTAATACCCGAGAACCTGCTGCATGGTCCAGCGGAGGTCCTGGCTGCAGCCTGGAATAGGGAGGCGGCCGGGGCCTTGGACAGGATCGCGCCTGTGCAACCTCTCTTGCCCCGTTTGGCCCGTCACTCCCCGTGGTTTACGGAGGAGTTGAGGGTTTTGAAGAGGGTTAAGAGACATCTGGAGCGCCGCTGGAGAAAGATGAAGACTGAATCTGACCGAACACAATCTAGAGCCGCTATTAAGGCCTACCTTGTGGTGGTAAGAGCGGCGAAACGTGAATATTTCTCCGCTCTTATTGCATCCGCAGAATGCAGCCCGACAGCCCTGTTTAAGATTACTAGATCTCTTTTGGATCGTGTAGATTCAGT
The DNA here is from genome assembly GCA_023362775.1 of Charina bottae. Classification (NCBI taxonomy): domain Eukaryota; kingdom Metazoa; phylum Chordata; class Lepidosauria; order Squamata; family Charinaidae; genus Charina; species Charina bottae. The sequence goes on from JALMGJ010000010.1 coordinate 3,337,070, forward strand.
GACCCACTTACAGGGCCGGTCGGAAGAGTTCTCTGAGCATCTGCAGGATAAAATGGCTCAGATTCATTCCAAGTTGGACTCTAAGCGTGAGGCACAATCTGGGGAGATGCCAGAGGAGTGTACTTACCCTGTTATCTGGGAACGGTTTGATCCTGTTGGGCCTGATGAAATACAGGATCCTCCGGATTGTAAATGCCACCACATGCCACCTAGACCCATGTCCCTCCTGGCTGGTAAAGTCAGGTGATGTGTGGTTGGGTCCAGGCAATGGTAATACATCCTTGAGGGAGGGTGTGTTCCCGGCTGCCTTTAAGGAGGCGCTGGTGCACCCCCTCCTCAAGAAACCATCCCTGGACCCCACTGTCTTAGACAATTTTCATCCTGTCTCCCACCTTCCCTTTTTGGGAAAGGTGGTTGAGAAAGTGGTGGTGTTGCAACTCCAGAGGATTCTGGAGGAAACGGATTATCTAGACCCCTTTCAGTCAGGTTTCAGGCCGGGATATGGGACAGAGACTGCATTGGTCGCACTTATGGATGATCTCTGGCAGGAGCGAGATGGAGGGAGTGCATCCACTCTCGCTCTCTTGGACCTCTCAGTGGCTTTCGATACTGTTGACCATGGTATCCTTTTGGAGCGGCTCAGGGAGTTGGGGGTGGGCGGCGTAGTTTTGCGCTGGTTCACCTCCTTCCTCCAGGGCCGCTTCCAATCGGTGGTAATAGGAGAGGAGAGATCCGACCCTCAACCCCTCCTGTGTGGGGTGCCGCAGGGTTCGGTTCTCTCTCCTCTCCTATTTAACAACTACATGAAACCACTGGGTGAGATCATCCGTCACCACGGGATGAGGTGATACTCAACTATACATCTCCATCCTGGATGAAGTAAGTGATGCGGTCGCTGCCCTGTCTCAGTGCCTGGGGGCTGTGGGGATCTGGATGGGGAACAACAGGCTTCAGCTGAACCCTGGTAAGATGGAGTGGCTGTGGATTGATGGCTCTCTTGTATCCAGGGAGTTGTCATCTTTGGTTCTGGATGGGGTAGCACTTCCCCATTCGGATCCAGTGCGGAACCTGGGGGTCCTCCTGAACTCACGACTCCTGCTCAAAGAGCAGGTGGCAGTCGTGGCCAGGAGGGCCTTTGCTCAACTTCATGTGGTGCGCCAGTTACGCCCTTTCCTGGAACGAGAGGCCCTTTGAATGGTCACTCAAGCCTTGGTTATCTCCCACATAGACTACTGTAATGTGCTCTACATGGGGCTACCCTTGAAGAGTACCCGGAAGCTTCAGCTGATCCAGAATGCGGCAGTGCAGGAAGTTATGGGTGCTATAAGATCAGCACATGTGACACCACTGCTGCGTGAGCTGTATTGGGTACCAGTTTGCTTCCGGGTCCAATTCAAGGTGTTGGTTATCACCTTTAAATCCCTACATGGCATGGGTCAAGGTTACCTGAGGGATCGTCTTATCCCGATAACATCGACCCACCCCTCGGTCATGCACAGAGGGCATGCTTCGGACCCCATCAACAGGAGAATTTCATCTAGCGGGGTCCAGGAGGCAAGCCTTCTCTGCGATAGCGCCCGCCTTGTGGAATATCTTGCCCCCAGAGGTGAGGCTGGCTCCCTCACTCCCGGCCTTCCAGAAGACTCTAAAGATCTGGTTCTGCCGCCTTACCTGGGACGGGGGAAGTAATAGTTCCTCCTGGGGGTGGTTGGTGCCATAGTGTCCCCCCTTTTATATGAGATTTTACCATCCCTTGGATTTTTATCTATTTACTATACTGGTTGGATTGTAATTTTATGGTTATAGGTTTTTAACTGTTGACTTTGTTGTAAACCGCCCAGAGTCCCCCGTTGGGGGAGACGGGCGGTGATAAATTTGAAAAATAAATAAATAAACAAACAAACAAACAAACAAACATTGACCTGAGATAGATATATGGACCAGGAGTCATAATTTGCCCATTCCTGTAAATCAGAAGAAGAAACAAATGAATAGATCAGTGTTTCTCAACCTTGGACACTTTAAGATGTGTGGACTTCAACTCCCAGAATTCCCCAGCCAGCCTTGGGGAGTTCTGGGAGTTGAAGTCCACACTTCTTAAAGTGGCCAAGGTTGAGAAACACTGGAATGTATGACTTAATCAGTGAAGCTGTTGTGTCATTCATTAGATGGCACCCATGGAATCCCCAAATAAATGCTAAAAAGCAATACAAATGTCTGAAATGGCCTTGACTACCTAAGTATATCTGGACTGATACAAAGAGAAAGCAACATCTTTAAGAGATGATGCAATAATAAGTAATGGATTGTCTAGGACAGAGCTTTCCAAACTGTGTGTCGCGACACAAAAGTGTGTCGCCACACACAGTCTGGTGTGTCGCCACATAACCCGGAAGTGCTGATCATCATCAGCGCTTCCGGGTTTTCCCGCGGCGACACACCAACGGTGGCACGCAAAAACCCAAAAGCGGCAGCAGCGCTTCCGGGTTTTTGCGCGCTGCCACAACGGCAGCACTTCCGGGTTTTCCCACGGCGACACACCAACGGCGGTTGGTGTGTCGCCGCGGGAAAACTTTGGAAAGCCCTGGTCTAGGATAAATACAGGAAAAGAATTCACCCAGATTTATTCCCCCCTTGCTTTGCTCTTAAATGTTTATTTTTATGAAGAGGAAAGCACAAAGAAATTCACTCAATGGAGAATAATTCATTTAGATTGCAAGATCTGATTATCCACAAGACAAAGAAAAACTCTTTGTCTCTGTACCTCAAGGGTTGATAGACATTTTAGGCAGTAGGTTGCAAAAAAGTTTTAAAACCTGAACTTCCCAAATCTTACAGGATTTTTAAAAGGGGCGTGGTGGCTCAGCGGGTAAGACGCCAGGCTTGTTGATCAGAAGATTGCAAGTTCGGAGATCCTTACTCCATAATGATTTAGTCTACTTGACTGGTTCCAGTATCTTCAAATAGGAGCAGAGTATTAAAAGGACTGCAGAAACAAGAGGAATCACTGAGCAACTTGACTAAATTTTAAAATCTTTTAATATGTAACTCAGAGGAACGTCCACTGGGCCTTATTTATAAATTGCTGATGAAGTAGGACTCAAACAGAACAAATCAAAAGATTGGAGGATTAAATGGGTACAAAATTTAGATGTAGTAATAGTTTTGCAACAAAGAGAATTTCAATGGGAAAAGTATATTAAATTTACGCCAAATATTATGCTTAGAAAAAATTGATATAAGAAGTTTTAACATTGGTATATTTCTCCAGTCTTGACAGCTAAAACGGATAGTTCATTTTCTAAAAATTGTTGGAAATGTAAAGATCAATTCCCCTTACAACTGCAATATTTTTTATTAAACTTTACTAACCATATATTCCCACAAAATATACTGAATTATATTATATACTTTGTATATGCTAACTGCTGCAAGGATATCATATCCCTGTTATTGGAAAGGATGTTTGATCCCTTCTATGGAAAAAAGGCTATTAAGTTATGCTTTGATGTCTAGAATAACCTCATATCTGACACAGACTTTAAACCACATCCAAAATTTGTGTTTCTCCTTGCATAAAATCTATATTTCAATTTTATAGGACTTCTTGAATTAGAATAAACTTTTAATAGTGTGGCAGAATTTATTGCACTTCCCAGTTTCATTTTAAGATTTATACTGTGCTGAACGTGGTTCCTAATATTCATGCTATGCTTAGAGCTTAATAGTGATTTTTAGGTTAATAACTGAATAATATATTCAATTATTCACAATCAAGTAATGATGTATTATAATTTTTATGGTATTTATAAATCCCTTGTTTATTCATTTGTATCCTACCCTTTTATCCCTTTTTTCTTGTTTTTTTCTTCAGGACTTCTTATGGGAAGTTCAGGTTTTAAAACTTTTTATATTTTCTCTAAGCATCTAATAAAAATATATTAAAAACAATTAAAACGACCAAATCCTGCCAATTGATTGTCAATTCTAGCAAGACTTCAGTGTTCTTCTGTGAGATAAAACTGCAGGAAAGGATGCCAACATTTCACACTTTAATGCAAAAATTAAAGGTAAAGGTAAAGGTTCCCCCCGCACAGTTGTGCAGTCGTGTCCGACTCTAGGGGCCGGTGCTCATCTCCATTTGTTAGCCGAAGAGCCAGCGTTGTCCGAAGACGCTTCCACGGCCATGTGGCCGGCATGATGCGCGTGGAACTCTGTTACCTACCCACCGAAATGGTACCTATTAATCTACTTGCATTTGCATGCTTTCGAATTGCTAGGTTGGCAAGAGCTGGGGTGAGTGCGGGAGCTCACTCCGTCATGCGGGGCTAGGGATTCGAACCTCCGAACTTGCAATCTTCTGATCAACAAGCCTGGCGTCTTACCCGCTGAGCCACCACGCCCCTTTTAAAAATCCTGTAAGATTTGGGAAGTTCAGGTTTTAAAACTTTTTTGCAACCTACTGCCTAAAATGTCTATCAACCCTTGAGGTACAGAACCTAATTTCCTTAGAGGAAACACAGATAAACAATTTCTGCCCCAGAAAAAAAGAACATTGAAATTCAGTTCGTTCGTTTGTGGACAACTTCTAACACTGTCTTATTTCTCCTGAACCCTCCTGACTACAGCGTCCCCTTCTGCTTATGATGCGGTCTTAAAGGCAGCCCACGAAGTTTTCTTAATATTTATTCAACTGTGCAAATCCATAATGAAACCTTAAAATACATATGCAATTAAAGTAACATAGATATAATATTTAAAATTAGCTGTAGGAGATAAAACCTTCATTAATGCATGATAAAATAAAATGCAAATGCGGAATGAAATAAGTAAGCCTCTCACATCTTTCTATGGGTTAGCGCAGTGTTTCTCAACCGTGGCAGCTTGAAGATGTGTGGACTTCAACTCCCAGAATTCCCCAGCCAGCATGGGAGTTGAAGTCCACACATCTTCAAGCTGCCAAGGTTGAGAAACACTGGGTTTAACACGTTTCCGAGAGAAAGGCATTCCAAGGCAAAAAGAGAAATAAAATCCATCACCTCTACACTCCATGTCAGCCTCCCTCAACATAATGTCCTCCAGATGTGTTGGAACTACAACTCCAAAAATGCCCAGCTAGCATGCACTCTTAACACATCTGGAGGCTCCCAAGTTGGGGAACTCTGTTCTAGGCTGCCCACTGAAGCCATTTTCTTACCAAACCATCTGGGGTCAAGAACAGAAACGGAGGGCTTTGCTTCCTTGCCCTGGATAACCTGCATCTGAAGCAGCTGTTATTCTGGCCCAGCAAAACCGACACCTCTCAAGCCCCGCGTCCACAGCCATCATCTGGCCTGCACTAAGGCAGCAATATAAATTAAATCAACGCACCCTGACGGGGAGCAATTCCAGAGCAGCAGCTTCGGAAAGAAGGCGGGGAAGAGAAAGCAAAACTAGTAATGATCCTGGTGGCTGGGATGGGCTGTGGAGCCCTGAAGTCTGCCAATCAGGCGGCCCCCCAGTTGGGGGAGTGGGGTTAAGGTCTGAAATAGATACTATAACTTTATAATTATAATCCAAAAGCGGGTCAATCTGTGGTCCCAAGCATGGCATGCGACCTGCATTAATTTCGTGCCGCCCTTGGGCTAATATTAAAACTGCTCGGCAAGAGGTCAGTCCAGATCTCCAAGTAAAACACCCTCCCTTCCCAGCTGCTTGCAAGCGGCGAGAAGTGGAGAAAGATCCAGGGAAGCAGGATGCTCCACCACACCTGTCTTTGCACCTGCCTACGCAGGCCCCCCAGAAATAAAGCTCTGTTTTGGCTTAACCCACAATGGGGGGAAGAAAGAAGCAATGATTTCTACTCAGGCAAATTTTAGAGAAGTGGCAAAAGTGGTGGATGAGGCCAAATTGTTCAAAAACAAAAGGAGTGCCCACAACGTGGTCCACAAAGAGAGACACTGACTTTGAAATCCTGGAGAAAGGAAAGTTAGGACTGAGAGAGGATGGTCCCCTCTCTCCTGATCTGGACCCTTGTGCCTCTACTCAGCAGAAATGCTGGGGGGGGGGGGAGGCAGTGGGGCAGAAACTCCCATTGGTATCTTTCATTTGAGCAGCGAGTGTTCCAACATGGTGCAAATCCAGGCCAGAGAAACCCTCCAGGCGGACTCAAGATTTGCAGAAGGGTTCCCCAGGTCCCAAAGGAAAAAGCTTCCTCTCCCCGGGAGTCAGGAAGAGGCAGGCAGTTGCAGAGCCACGAACAGGCCAAAGGAGATGGAAGAACCACCTGCTCTCAAGCAGGATAGAGACATTTCTGCAGAGGACGGAAGGCGCTGTTGGGCTTGAACCTGTTGCGTTGTCAAACTGGGCTTGTGACCATGTTGTCACCCATTCAACTTACTTACTTACAATCTTTATTGTGGTCTTAGACCAGAATTAGGGCACTCATGCAACCTAACACCTGAAAACCGCACTTCACCATTTCAGCTCTAGTCTACCATTTGCACCTCCTTCCTGGACAACGGAGAAAGCGGAGGTCTGAACGGCTGCCAAAGTGGTACATTTTTCTCTCCAGCATTTCTCAAGGACTAGCAGGACAGTGAAAAAATGCTGTGGTCAATGAGGAGAGCAGGGATTGTAGCCGTGCCCTGCAGAAAACTCTGTCCTAATAAAGAACTTTCTCTTGTCCCACTCAACGAGGCAGAGGCGGCAACAGATGTTCATCCTCCAAGGTTTCTGCTCTCTAACTAGCTCAACTGTCTTTCTCGGGTTTAAACAGACAATAACCCCAGAAAACTCTGTGGGCTCTCTACATGACTTGCACAAACCACAACACCCACCATGCTGTGATTACAAAACAGGGAGGGTGTTAGCTTTACAAGCCTCAGAAGAAGACAAATGAATAAACAGAGCAGGAACAGACCTATGATTGGAGCCAGAAGCCAACTTTGGAATTTTGAGAGCAAACTCTTGGGGTTCCCACAACATGGCTGCCTCTGGTGCGAAGAGGGAGGACAGGCAAAGTCTCCCTTGAATCAAGTTTGATTCTTGGTGGCTCCAGGTAGCCCAATATGTAAGTGGATTGCCAGTGCCGCCTCCTGCTATAAACTGGGGGCCTCGGCAATTCATCAGATGCCCAATTTGCAAAGAAGTGAGGTGGCACTTTGTCCCTTCCCAAACTTAATGATGCACTGCCCTTTCTTGTGCATGTTCAGAGGCAGGAGAGTCACTTGTGCTATTCCTCCCAGGATCAGTACAAGTAGCTGATTTCTTTCTGTAAGCAAAGTACAGAGAGGTGTGTTTCAGGTGCACAGATTGCATCCTGCGGTGCTTATTCAGTGTGTGTCACTCAAACTGAGCAGGACACTTTCTGTTGCCCTGCTAATCAAGAGCAACCAGATGCTCTTCTCGTCCTGCAAAAACAAGGAAAGCCACGTTAAGTAAGCCATGCAAAGCATGTCAGCCCTTTGGCAGCTTAAGCCTATTTGGCAACACGTAATTAAAACAGGCACTCCATATATATACGATTAATCACTTGTAGGCTGGGTTTACTTTAGGTTAGGCTAAAACGGAGTTGGATAGTCTGAGGTTTAAAGTGTTGTAGGACCCAGCTATTGTCTTAGGAAGCTGTGTGCCATGTGTTAGACTAAACATAGTTTATTTGTTTGCACATAGCTATTTCTGTGAACACAGCAACTGTGCTTCATTAATTTGGTTGAGAGTTGAGCATGTTATGCAAATCTTGTGTGCCTAAAATTTGCTGAATCATATCTATATATTTAAAGAAGCCAAGCTCAGTGTCTGATAAAAATGATCCAAAAGAAAAGGGTTGCAGGCAAGTTCAGGCACCAACCCTGATCATGCATGGAATGCTGAGAGACACATGACATTGGGGTTAGTAAGGATGCAGGATATTGCTCATAGAGGAGGCTGCCCCCCCCTCCCGGCAAACGTAAAGGGTTGAGGGAGCTTTCGCACCTCCTTGGTCTCCTGTTCCAATTCTGCTTGGCCATGAAGCCACTTAGCTCTATCTCACATGGGTGGAAAGAAGAAACCTCTCTCTGAAATCCAATCTCAGCAGTGGCACAAATCCAAAAACTCCCCATTAGGAAATACTGAATATGAATCTGTATCTATACATCTACTGTATATCTTCTGCCTGCCTGCCTGCCTATCTACTGCCTATCATCCATCCATCCATCCATCCATCCACCACCTACCTACCTACCTACCTACCATCCATCCATCCATCCATCCATCCATCCATCCATCCATCCATCTATCTATCTATCTATCATCTATCTATCATCAACTCCGATCACCTTTTGAACATTTTAAAACAGTGTTTTTCAACCTTGGACACTTGCTGGCTGGAGAATTCTGGGAGCTGAAGTCCACACATCTTAAAGTTTTTATTTATTTATTATTTATTTATTTTCTATCCCTTTATTATTTTTATAAATAACTCAAGGCGGTGAACATACTAATACTCCTATTAGTACTCCTCCTATTTCCCCACAACAACAACCCTGTGAGGTGAGTTGCGCTGAGAGAGAGTGACTGGCCCAAGGTCACCCAGCTGGCTTTCATGCCTAAGGCGGGACTAGAACTCTCTGTCTCCTGGTTTGCCATTGGCTCCTTCCTAGGGCTGAGAGACAGGGACTGGCCCAAGGTCACCCAGCCGGCTTTCATGCCTAAGGCGGGACTAGAACTCACAGTCTCCTGGTTTGCCATTGGCTCCTTCCTAGGGCTGAGAGACAGGGACTGGCCCAAGGTTACCCAGCCGGCTTTCATGCCTAAGGTGGGACTAGAACTCACAGTCTCCTGGTTTCTAGCCCATTGCCTTAACCACTAGACCAGAGCTTTCCAAACTGTGTGGCGCAACAGGTTAGTCTGGGTGTGCTGCTGCTGCTGCTGCTGCTGCTGCTGCTGCTGCCTCCGAGCCCTGCCAGGATTCCGCGCGGGTCCTAGTGCCTGCCTTGTGCCTTGCTGCCTCCAAACCTGCTGTGATTCTGCGCAGGTCCTGGTGCCTGCCTTGTGCCCTGCTGTAAGAGTGTGTCGCAAAATGATGCATGTCTAAAAAGTGTGTCACCAACATGAAAAGTTTGGAAAGCTCTGCACTAGACCAAGGTGGCCAACACAGCTTAAAAACAACACAATTTGTGATTATGCAAATTTCACAATTCTAACATTGTCTCCCTTTTCCTCCCACACTTTTGCCCCCCTCTTTTCTCTCCACTTCAGATTTGTTTTCCAGCAAAAAGCTGAGTGATTAAGAGGCCTGGAAATCTCTTTGCCTTCATAGAGGTATCATCTGAGCAATAACGCTAGTGGTCTCATGGGTGACCCTCCAATTCTATAATTTCTGATCTGGACAAGTCTGCTGCAAGGACACACTCATGGGCATTCATGCACACACAGACATAATCTAGCAGCTTCTAGCCCAAATTGGATTTCCTCTGCTGTGTTGCCCCTGGGCAACCGATGCAGTCAGATGAATGAGTTTCTTGCCTACCTGTTTAAATGGGTTTGCTTTGTTAATCACTTGTAAAGAGTGGATTTCAAGTAATTATAACATATGACAATGCGCACTGCATAAGCTCAAGTGAAGATACCTGTGAGCTACTAAATACGATTACAGAGTACACCAAGCTTGTTCAGGCAAGTGGATCTCTGCCCTGAAGACAAAATACCCTCTGCCCCAAATATAGCTAGGAAAGGATTACCTGAAGCAACCCTCTTCTCTCCAGTGCTTGCTACCCAGAGGGAAACAAGTTTTGCTTTTCACTGTTCTCACTGTTTTCAATCAGAAGTTGCCGACAACTCTCACTACAAGCCCAGGCCACCATCAGAAGACAAGGCAGAAGACGAGATTCGTCAGCCTCCAAGCCTCTGAACGTGAATTGATGGGGAATGATATATGGGCCCCATTCTTTCAAGAGGTGGGTCAGGCCTTATTGGCTGGCCTGGAGTGCCAATTATGAATGGAGGGCAGGATGCAAAAATGCTGTGCTTTGGTTCCTCATCTGACCCATCACTTGATCCAGTAGTTTAAAGCAATGAGAGCGGTATCCTCCCATTCTTCAAAAGAATTCAAGACAGAATGCATGAGATCCATTCTTTCCTGCTTCGTTTCATCCAAAACTGGCCGTGATGAGAAAGTGTCGAACGCACAGCTCTGGCAGAATCTGGATCCAGGTTGCTCAAAACAAAGTCCAGCATCTTGAAGGCAACAGCCAGGGCAAGCCTGGGCTAACTTCTCTCTTACTGGCTGGCAAAGTTGGTTCGTTCGCATTTCTTATCCAAATCTTCCTAAAGGGCCAGGATAGTTCACAACAGCCCGTCAGGAATTCAGAAATGAAATGACAAGAGGCTGACCTCAGAAATGTTGCAGCAGAACCTTTCCACAAGATCGAATTCCAGCCGAGAGGCCTCCAGGCGTTTTGTGCCATTGTGCAGCACGCCCCATTCCAAAGGGCCTCAGTCAACGTTAGCCTCATTCCCCCGGAAGGGCCTGCTCCAAGCCCAGAGGGTTCAGATCAGGGCTGGGGGGTGACTCAAAAGCAAAGAGCAGCGGCTGACTCAGCCCCTATTAAGAGTTTCCCACATTGCTGATGAGAAGTCCCAAGATATTAGAAAGTGATTCACTTAACAAACAAACGCTGGAGGGGTTCTTTAAACTGCAAAGGCAAGACTCAGGCCCAAGTAGGGGAGACTTAGCAATGGCAAGCCCTGGAGGCGAGGTGTTTCTCCCCCCCCCCCCAACCACCACCCGGGCCTCGGTGCTGCTTGCAAGCAATTTAGGCGGTGGGAGTGGGTGGGAAGGTGACTCACCAGGTGCTCTCTTCTTCTGGCAAGCAATCCTGTTGACAACCAGCACAGCAGGGCACAAAAGCTGAGAACGGGCGCAGAGCAGCGGGAGGGGAGAGAGGGCCTGGGTCGTGGATCTCTCTGCTCCCTCAAATCCAAGGGAACCCCCCCCCTCAGTTTTCACGCCAAGCGTAATTACAGATACAACCAAACTGCTGGCATTCCTGCACCCACCCCGTCTTTTGCTCCACACGCTGTTCATCACCCTCTCCCCCGTTTTCAATTAGAAGTTCCTTCAGGAAAATTGTATGCGAACTCTGTGAAGCGCTACCCACGCCAACCGCCTGTATAACTATAATTATCCACACTTGGACCAAACATCTCCTTCGGGAACAGTAGTTATACGTTCTCGGGTTTCAAAGGGCTCTGCGATGTGGAGGAGCATCCATAACCTGAAGTGGGGGAGAGACTGGCTGCAACCGAATACTTTTCTTCAGATTTTCTTTCCAAGGTGGAACTTAAGGAAAGCTAATCCTGTGCAGTGCTAAGTAGCAGGAGCTCATGGTTTGGGAAAAAAACAAAGACAAAACCCACCACCATCACTATATTTTAAAAATTGTAATTTAAACACAGGACCCATGTATATTCAACTGGCTAAATAGATGTACAGGTAGCCCTTGGTTAATGACCACAATTGGGACCAGAACTTCCGTTGCTAACTGATACAGTCATTAAGTGAATTGCACCCGATTTTGCGACCTTTTTTGCTGCACTCATTAAGCGAATCACCACGGTCATTAAGCAAATCATGCGGTCTTTAAGAGAATCTCGCTTCCCCCATTGATTTTGCATGTTGGAAGCCGGCTGGGAAGGTCACAAATGGCGATCACGTGACCCTTGGATGCTGCAATTGTTGTAAGTGCAAGCCAGTTAGCAAGGGCCCGAATTGTGATCATGTGACTGTGGGGACGCTCTGACGGTTGTAAGAGCGAGGACCGGTTGTCAGTCACTTTTTCCAGTGCCGTCGTAACTTCCAGCAGTTGTTAAACAAATGGTCACTAAGCGAGGACTCCCTGTCCCACCCAACTGAGTCTGCATTCATGCAGTTAAGGTACAATACATAGCACTAATACATGGATTGTGAAGATACAGTAAAACCCTGGGAATCCCGTTTTCATGAGTTTTGTGTGCAGGTCTATCACTTGGTTGCCATCTTGTCCAATAATCCAATCTCTTTATGGGTTACCTTCCCCAACCTGGTGCCCTTTAAACTGCAACTGCCTGGAATTCTGGGCACTGCAATCTGAATCTGAAATCACATCTGACGGTGGCCAAGTTGGGGGAAACTTTTACAAACCAGAACAGCTGGACTGCCATCTCCAGATCAGCCCCTATGTGGGTTCCAGGACGCAGGAATGAACCAAAAGCAAAAGTTAAAACTATGCATGTGCAGTGTGGTTATATTATTTAGTGTTCCTAACTTTAGCACGTTATTGCCTTAAAGAGATTTTCCTGAATCTATTTTGATTCCGACTTTCCAGCAAACTGTCAAGAGCAGGTTGCTCCGAACCCCAGAGAGAAGCAGCTAAAAATTACTAATTCAGATTTTAAAGGCCATCTTCCAAGGTCTTGGCTTGACAGGCAAACTGGAAAACGCACGACTCAGAATAGCAAAGCACACACAGAGAGCAGTATGAGAGCACACACTTTTTTAAAAAGTTAGGAATTCAGATGGCCAGGAACTTACTGGAAATGGGATATCGTTTGCCCAGAAAATGCATTAATAGTGAGGGGGAAGGAATTGATTTTCATCTCTCTTGGCTTCACATCATGTTCCACATGTGCAACAGCTGTACTCCTCTGGAGAAGACTGTACTGCACAAGCCTTTGCTTACTAGTGAAGCAGAGTTATTATTATTATCACTGTAACACCATTTTTCCCCAATGGAGCACAGTGTACAAAGAATATCATAATACAATAAACCAAGAGCGAAGCATTTGGCTGTAAATTACAAATCAGCAGACTCATACTGAATGCCCTTCCTTCCACCCAAAGGGAATTCTTCCCACAAGGAGACATCTACCAACACAGGCATCCATGAGAAGCCACAATGGCAACACATGCATCATGACATCATCAAGCAAGTGATGTAAACAATGATAGCGTGACCCAAATGATGTCATTCCCCTCTATGAATGCCTATGTGTAAAGTTCTGTGTCTGGAATACAGTCAAGTGTTCCTCAGCTTTGGTGTGTAGCATTCAACTCCCAGAATTCTCAGCGATGGTCCTGCTGGCTGGGGAATTCTGGGAGTTGGTCCAGCCGGGCAGGTGAAGGCTGCTATTTATACACAGGAGACGGCAACACTGCTACTTTCCATAGCAAGCTCGGCACCAATCTCTGGTGAGTATGATAAGCAGGCGCCTTGCCTCCTACGATCGCAACGGCTGATGTGTTCATGTGGGCAGGGCTCCTTGCCACACAGAGAGAGCAATCAAAGCCCAAGTGGGAGCCAGAGGACTGTCTGGCACAGGGAGGCTTTTCGACACCAGCAGGGTGCCTTGGCCATGCGCAGCAAGGTGGCCCCATGTCCCCTTGCCCGTGGTCCCAGTCCCACCATTCCTGCTAGAGGCCTTGCCTGAACTTTACGCAAGAGAGGGAAGCCGAGACTGGCCGCTGCAGAGTGGCTTGGACGTTGGCTCCCTCCTTCTTGCATGCCTTCAGGACCATCCCACGCTGGTCACTTGATTATGGAAATAGCATTAGGCAGACACAGTAGATAAATCAAGAGGAAAACATTGGAGAGACTTTGTTCAAGGTGAAGAGGTTCCAACTCCTCCTTGGTTGCAACTGTCTGATGAAAAGCAATCTACTAAAATACACCAAGTGTCTAGATGTAGCCACCAAGGAGCACAAGGATGAATACAGAACCAGGAGGGAGACCAGTTAAGGTTTCCCACAAAGCATCTGTGGAATGTCAAGGCCTGCCAAAGGGGCACATACCTTGCTGAAAAAAGGATGTTTTTAACTAGAATTCAAAGTCAGCTGACTTACCACCGCATAAGGATGGCTAAAAGTTGCTTCTGGAAACAGAATCACCCAAAATAAAAGCAATTTGACCCCTGAGTCACACTTAATATGAGCAATCCAGTTTCTATCCTAAATTCTTTCAATACATAACACACTGGAGTCGGCCTATTGTTTAGAATGGCCTGTTTAGTTTATCATATCTCAGTTTATAAATCCAAGGTACAAAAAATTAAGTCATCAAGTATCTAATCAACCATGATTTCTCACTTTGACTCACAGCATGGTAAATTAGATGCTCAACAAGCTAGGTGTAATGACTGCTCTACTCAGTGTCCAATTAAACCAAACCCCATCAAATGTTCTGGGAACGTTTGATTGAGGAGCATGACGTACGGATTTAAATCATTCAATTTATAAGACCAACTAATCAAAAATGACTCAAAACTTAAAGCAAACTACCTTACCATGAAGAGAATAACAAAGAGACTGCATACTGGCAAATGGTTTGGGAGTAACTTATTTTAATAATCATCCAAAACACCTAGTTATGGCCAGGCTGAACATCACAATAAGCCAGGATTCAATAATCCAGCATCTAGAGAAACCAGGCTTGGAACCCTGCTGAAAGAATTAGCTGGACCCTTGGCATGAGAAGCCAATGGGAGCTATCCGGCGGGACAGTAAACACCAGGTTCATCAGGGTAAGCCAAAATTCAGGGGACAGGAAGGGGTTGTGCCTTTTCAATTGGACCCCTCTCCAGTTGCACCCTTGCAAAGAACTTCCACTTTATAGATGGGAACCCAGGCACAGAAACCAGGGTTGTTTCTGACATGAATCTGCGGTTTCTGAGAGTCAACGTATCCATTGGGTGGCCTGTTAAACCCATCAACAGCCCTCGTAGAGCTTTTTCTGCTTATCTTTAATTCAGGTGGATTTATATGAAGAAAAACAAAACAACGACATAAAACGCAAAGCACTAGATTCAGATTTTACCATCTTTAAGACTAAACAGTGAAATCAACAGAAGTTGTGGTTAGTATACTGTAAGTCCTGCGGATTTTAGCAGAGTTGCACCAGATGTTGACTTAACTCCCATATTCTAGAATTTTGAACAGAAGGTCCACCGTGTGCACTGGTCAACATCTTCCTCAGTTGTGAAGGAGGCGGCACCAATTTTTCTAGCTTACACAAACCAAGCTTGGCCTCCGATGCATCCTCTGCATAACACAGCTCTTTCTGCTATTATCTTGCTACCCCTTTTTAAGAGTTACCTTAAACAAAGCACCTATGACAAGATGCAGTTGGGATGTGTCTTTACAGAGCCTTTCCCTGGATGAGAAATGGTTACCATGCCATGGTTTCAAGGCTTATCTCTGCTGTGAATTGACATGATGGAGCCCTGGGCAAGTCCTGTACCCCTCCCTGAATGTGGGGGTGGATGCAGTAAGCCTCAAAGTTGCATATGCAAATCACTTCTTCAGTATTTCAGCACAAGGAAACAATAATCCACAAGGACCTCCTTCTCTCTCTCTACTTGCTTAAAGGCCAAGCAGCACCCCTTGCTGAAGCCTCAGTGAAGGCCTGAGGTCTGAGAGGTACTTAGGGATGTTGGGCAGGATGTCAGCATATGCCATTCGTTTTGGAGGAAGCACAAGCGTCTCCTGCAGCATCACCTCCCCAGCCCAACCAGCCTAGAGAAGATCCACAGATCACCTGTAAATGCTTGAACAAACCCTCTGCTCCTGAGAAGAAGACGACGACCACTGCAGCTTTAGAACAGGAAGAGGACAAATGAGATAATGGGAGTAAGTCATGGCAAGGAGGAGATCCTTCCAACATCAGGGACGACACAACCCCCATTGACCTTAGGAGACCTTTGCGAGCCCGTGTTCAATACTGCAAAGAGCATCAACTGGTGATAAATTATTCTAAAACCAAGATTAATGAGTTTGCCAGAAGGCCTAAAACCTATTCCTCTCACATTAATAAGGTTCGCACTGTGCACGTCTCATCCTTTAAATTCCCAGGGGTGGGATTTCATGCCTAAGGCAGTTGAAGGGCATGAAGCTGCCATGCTGCCTTGGGTGTGCAAAAGAGCTCAGGGCCATTTTGTGATTCTACTGGATGGCGGTGAGGGGCAAGTTGCCTTCCAGCAGCACTTAATTTCAGGCAAATCTTTGGCCTAGCTCACTTATGGAGCACAGCTTGGACCATTTCCTAGCCTGGCCCCCCCGGAAGGGGTCTAGTCCACAAACTCCCCAGGGTGGCATTTCAGGGGCCTTGCTGGGTTTCAAAGGTGTCCCTGTCCTTGAATTGGACACGGTGAAGGCAGAGGCCAGAGTTTCGCTCCTAATTTTTACCGATAGGCTGAAATTGTCTTCTTACCTGAGGGCCTTGCCCCCTCGAGACTTCCTGGATGAGCTTACTTGAAAGCCAACTACAGTACAAAAATATGGATTCTCCACACAAGAGGTACTAAGAGGAGGCTACAATCAGGCAACGTTGCTTATTGAAGAGCTCATAATGGACATGGAGTGCCAACTGATCCAAGCAGAGCTTCTAAGCCCCTGGTGGACCTCCTAAAACCTGCCTGATACCTCACACAATTGGCCTATTTGGGGCACAGAAGAATTTTCACCCTGGCAAGGCACAGTGCTCTGCCCTTGTGGTGCTCGAGGGGAGATAGTCCCGTCGAGAACGATTTTTACAACCTGTATGGATGGGTAGGTAGAAACAACTGAGTGTAAGTTTGTCGGTCGGTCGGTCGGTCGGTCGGTCGGTCGGTCGGTCGGTCGGTCTGTCTGTCTGTCTGTCTGTCTGTCTGTCTGTCTGTCTGTCTATCTATCTATCTATCTATCTATCTATCTATCTATCTATCATACTTATATCACCGCCCATCTCCCCCCACAGAGGGGACTCTGGGCGGTTTACACAAAGTTGACAATTAAAACATATAAAAGCATATAAAATACCATACATAAATGTATATCTATATAAATTAATTAAATATATAAAACCCAAGAGGCTCTGATGTTAACTTTAAAAGAACTCTACGGAGCAAGCCATCCCCAAGAGGAGCTATTACTCCTCCCATCCCAAGTGAGGTGGCAGAGCCAGGTCTTCAATTGTTTTCGGAAGGTCATCAGTGTGGGGGCTTGCCTCACCTCCAGGGGCAGAATATTCCAGAGGGCGGGTGCCACTGCAGAGAATGCCCGCTTCCTGGACCCCGTCAGATGGAATTCTCTTGTAGACGGGGTCCGTAGCAAGCCCTCTCTG
This sequence comes from Charina bottae, assembly GCA_023362775.1. Taxonomy (NCBI): domain Eukaryota; kingdom Metazoa; phylum Chordata; class Lepidosauria; order Squamata; family Charinaidae; genus Charina; species Charina bottae. The sequence goes on from JALMGJ010000010.1 coordinate 3,354,166, forward strand.
CATAACCGAGTGGGGCGGGTCGATGCTCTGGGGACGAGGCGGTCCCAAGTTACTTGCTTGTAAATATTATAGCCATGTACCAAGAACAGGTAGTCCTCATTTAGCAACTGTCTCGTTTAGCAACCGTTCGCACTTACAACAGTGATGAAAAAGTAACTTTACGACCAATCCTCGCATTTACGACCTTTGCAAGTCTGTAAAGCAAAGGAAAGCTGAAGATCGTAAGCACAGTCATGGTATCGCTTAGCGACCGCTTTGCTTAATGGCCGAGTGGCCGGTCCCAATTGTGGTCGCTAAATGAGGACTACCTGTACCTACATCACACTACTGCTAGTAGACTTCCCAGGTCACCCGAAGCATTTTTACACATCTCTCTTATTGCCTGATAAGAGGTCTACCACTACATATAACAGGGCTTTCCAAACCGCCGTTGGTGTGTCGCCGCGGGAAAACCCGTCAGTGCCGCCGTTGCAGCAGCGCGCAAAAACCCGGAAGCGCTGCTGCCACTTTCGGTTTTTTGCGCGCCGCGGTTGGTGTGTCGCTGCGGGAAAACCCGGAAGCGCTGATGATGATCACACAGTTTGGAAAGCTCTGACATATAATGTGGCAATATTCTGTGTGGCGGCATGCAAGATCAGGAAGATGTTGGTTTCTATAAGATGTTAGCAACAACTGTTTTTCTCCTCAGATGTACTCCTTTTCTGGTAGTAGTAAATTGCTTTTTATATGTATTTTTTCCTCTCTGCCTTTTTATACTCACTTCTTTAACGTATTGATACTTAGCTGCCCAGAGTCAGTTTGGAGTTGGGTGGCAGCAAAATCAAATCAAATCAATCAATAAAAATAAATGCCTGTTTTATGCACTGAGCTTATATTACAGAGGGCAATTTTACAGCAGTGTTTGTTTTATCTGTACATTATTCACTGTGTTTCTACTTAGGCTTAGTTTGCCTATCATACATCCTTTAAATACAAGTTGAAGTCCACACACCTTAAAGTTGCCAAGGTTGAGAAAAACTGTTCTAAGGTATCAGAGCACAGTCACTGGCTTCTGTCCCTGGCTTCTCAGTCAAAATCCTTCTGAAGCCCCTCGAGGTAAAGTAGGGTAGCCTAAGAGCCATGGTGGGCGGGTGGATGATGCAAGACTGAGCTTCTTTCCCTGGGCTTTTTAAAGCTAGGCTGTTTCCATGTGCGTCATGCTCAAAACAGCAGAAAACCATTCTACAGGTGGTCCTCGCTTAATGACCATTCGTTTAGTGACGGTTCGGACTTACAACTGTGGTGAAAAAAATGACTTACGATCGGTCTTCACACTTGTGACCTTCACAGCGTCCCCATGGTCACCCGATCGCAATTTGGGCACTTGGCAACCAGTTCGCATTTATGACTGTCACAGCGTCCCACAGTCATGTGATTGCCATTTTTGACCTTCCCGGCCAGCTTCTGGCAAGCAAAATTAATGGGGAACCGCATGATTCGCTTAATGAGCACATGGTTTGCTTAACACCCACGGTGATTCGCTTAACAACCGCCACAAAAAGGTCGTAAAATCGGGTTGGATTCGCTTAACTGCTTCTCTTAGCAACCAAAATGCTGGTCCCAATTGTGGTCATTAAGCGAGGACTACCTGTATTAATTTTCAGCAGCTATGACCCCTAAAGGTTCCAGGAGCCCCCCAAAAGGAGCATAGCAACTTCTGCAGCTGAGCACCCTCACCTGAAGGAGACAGCGGCGGAGTGGATGGAGCAGTGCTGTTTCAAGGAAAGGTGGCTTTGTAGACTCACGTGGCCTTCAACATCCACAAGGCCCTGCGCCCAAATCACGGCCCTTAATTCAGACCGAGCTGCAGAATGAAGCTTTTGGCTGCCTGACACACTGATATTCTCGTGCCTCTGGGCCTAGATACAAAGAGGGCTGCAGATGGATGCATCCCTCCACGATGCACCATCTCTGGCCATGAAATATAACAAAGAAGTAATAAGTGAAGGGCACTGCTACCCAGCCTCCATGTTGTTTTCTGGGAGGAGGGTTGAGAAAAAAATATTGGGATGGGTGATAAAGAGGGGGAATGCTCTTAAGTTTATCTGGGTGGTAACCCAGTTTGGCTTCTGAGAAAAGTGGGGGTTTGGGGAGAGCTTAATGCAAGCCTGCACAACTCGTGGGGAGGGAAAGGGACAGGTTGATACCTAAAAGATCATTGCAGGCCACAAAGGGATAGCTAACAGTTATTCAGTGACTAGTGGTGCACTGGCAGCAAAGGGGCTGGCACTGTCTAGGAGGCTTTGGAGGCGCCTGGCATTGTCTTTTGGGGGGGGGGGGAAGCGGCTGTGAAAACTGCAGTGGCGGATCCTTTCCGGCAGTGGCAACATTTTTTATTTATTTATTATTTCAATTTATTCCCCGCCCATCTCCCTTGCAAGGGACTCTGGGCGGGTTACAACAATTGAAAGTTAAAAACTATAAAAATATCATCTAAAAATACAATAATAATAAAATAATAATATACAGTAATAAATTATCTAAATCCAAGATGGATTGGAGACCGTAGTGTAGATCGTATTCCTACGGGGCCAGCCAACCCCAGGAGGCACTGCCACCTCTGTCATCCCAGGCTCGATGGCAGAGCCAGGTCTTGAGGGCCTTCCGGAAGGCCAGGAGCGAGGGGGCGAGTCTCACCTCAGGGGGCAAGATGTTCCATAAGGCGGGCGCTATCGCAGAGAAGGCACGTCTCCTGGACCCCGCCAGATGGAATTCTCTTGTTGAGGGGGTCCGGAGCATGCCCTCCCTGCATGCACGGGTGGGGCGGGCCGACGTTATTGGGACGAGACGGTCCCTCAGGTACCCTGGCCCTATGCCATATAGGGCTTTAAAGGTAATCACCAACACCTTGAATTGGACCCGGAAGCAAACTGGTAGCCAATGCAGCTCGCGTAGCAGAGGTGTTACATGTGCCGATCTCATGGCACCCATAACTGCTCGCGCCGCAGCATTCTGAACCAGCTGAAGCTTCCGGATACTCTTCAGGGGTAGCCCCATGTAGAGCGCATTACAGTAATCTGTACGGGAGATGACAAGGGCGTGAGTGACTGTTCGGAGGACCTCCCGATCCAGGAAAGGGCGTAACTGGCGCACAACACGAAGTTGTGCAAAGGCCCTCCTGGCCGTGACTGCCACCTGCTCTTCGAGCAAGAGTCGCGAGTCCAGGAGGACCCCCAGATTCCGCACTGGATCCGAGCGAGGTAGTGCCACCTCACCCAGAACCAAAGATGACAACTTCCCGGATCTAGGGGGGCCATCAATCCACAGCCACTCCGTCTTACCAGGGTTCAGCTGAAGCCTGTTGTTCCCCATCCAGGCCCCCACAGCCTCCAGACACTGAGATAAGGCATCGACCGCATCACTTACTTCACCTGGGATGGAGATGTACACCTGGGTATCATCAGCATATTGGTGATACCTCATCCCATGGTGACGGATGATCTCGCCCAGCGGTTTCATGTAGATGTTGAACAGGAGAGGAGAGAGAACCGACCCCTGCGGCACCCCACAAGTCAGGGGGCGCGGGTCAGCCCTCTCCTCCCCTATCAACACCGACTGGGAACGGCCCCGGAGGAAGGAGGCGAACCAGCGCAAAACTACGCCGCCCACCCCCAACTCCCTGAGCCGTCCCAAAAGTATACCGTGGTCGACGGTATCGAAAGCCACTGAGAGATCTAAGAGAGCTAGGATGGACGCACTCCCTCCGTCCCGCTCTCGCCAAAGATCATCCATAAGCGCGACCAATGCGGTCTCCGTCCCATAATCTCCGTCCGTAAATAATTATTTATTATTTTCCAAAAAATGCAGGAAGGCGGCACAAGGCCGCATGGCAGGCCACATCATCTGCATTCAATAACTGGGGTAAATTACTTAATCTTTATAACTAGCCAACCCTCTTTGGTAGCCATTTTATGTTGGCACCCACAAATTGCACATACTTCCAATTGAGTCTGTAGGCCCCTGGTATCCTCCAGTCCAGTGTTTCTCAACCTTGGCAACTTGAAGATGTGTGGACTTCAACTCCCAGAATTCCCTAGCCAGCATGGGAGTTGAAGTCCACACATCTTCAAGTTGCCAAGGTTGAGAAATGCTGCTCTAGTCTAATGACTCTAAACCACCACCTTTCTAGTGCTTTAAAATAATCGAGCCACAACCTACTTCTAGATCCAAAAGTTCAATGTTTTAGGATCTGCCACAGAGACTGCCACAAACAGAATCCAGAGAAAAGCAAGCAGTTGTTAAAATCTGCAAGGGCATGGCTGGTCCAAGGGGGACGTCTGGACAACAGCTTCTGTGGTTCCTTGCCGTTGGCTGCTTTTGTTGCCAATCAACACAAACTGCTACGGACCGGAATTCTTCCCCCTTTTAATCCAATGCTTCAAAGCGAGTGAGGATAAAATGTTTATTTGGACAATTCAAAATTCCTCCAAAAATAAGGGGCCGTTGCTATTGCAGACCTTTGTGCAGAAGCTGCTGCTGTAACGGCACACACTGCATCAGAATGGAGACAGCCATACCAGCAGAGCTAACCCTGCATTTCTGACCCAAGGTCATCAAGGTCTGCACCTAAAACTTCCCAAGTTATCTGGCCACAGTGGTCCTTACACCCTTGACACCCACCAGATCTGTGGACTTTTAACTCCTAACATTCTTAGCAATAGCTATGCTGAGTGAGGGTTCTGGAAATCCACACATCCAGTGGGTACTCAAAACATGGATGGATGCACTGAACTGTATACAGGTAGTCCTCGACTTACAACCACAATTGGGACTGGAACTTCCATTGCTAAGTGAGGTGGTTGTTAAGTGAATCATGTGGTTGTTAAGTGAATCCGGCTTCCATTGACTTTGCTTGTCGAAGGCCGGCTGGGAAGGTCACAATTGGCGATCACGTGACCCCAGGATGCTGAAACCATCGTAAATACATGCCGGTTGCCAGGCGCCTGAATTTTGATCACGTGACCGCAGGGATGCCGCAACAGTTGTAAGTGCGAGGACTGGTCATAAGCCACTTTTTTCAGCGCTGTCGTAACTTCAAATGGTCGCTAAATGAATGGTCGTAAGTTGAGGACTACCTTTAGCTACTGATCACTCTAGCTTTATATCACCTCACAGGTCAGGATAATATTCTTCTCCATAATTGCTAGGAAACCCAAATGCAGGAAGTGTCTTGCATCGATATCTTGCTTGGAGGCTTCTCGGAGGCATCAAACTGGTCGCTGTGGAAACAGATGGCTGACGATCTAAGTTGGGTCTTCAGTCTGATCTGCAGAGGTTGTCTTTATCTTATTGTTCATGAAATGTACTTTTTTTGGCCCTGCCTTCCTTAAGAGCTGACTCCGCTTCTTTCTCTAGGGGAGGAACCCCTTGAAGGACAAATCAACATGAAACAACTTTGAGATCCAATGCTCTGACATGTTCTCCTGTCGTTTTTTTGTAGAACCACCCCCGACACATACACTGCAAGCAGTCTTGATGGACATATTTCAGAATTCTAACATTTCAACAGGGGGAGAGATTATTTTGCCAAGCTGCTCTCTTACTGCACAAATTTAGCAAATCTGCTCCAAAATCTTTGTTCAGGCAATGCCTTCATAAGGCCAACTCAGCGTTCAGAAAAGGCATGCAAGTTTTTAAAAATTCCTGATCTTCTCATAGGACCAGATGTTAAAAAGCTAAGTTGTGGGGGGTGGGGGAAGGGAGGTGAGAAGAAGGTTAAAAAAAGGTTTGACTAGATAGGTGTTTCTCAACCTTGGTAACTTTAAGATGTGTGGACTTCAACTCCCAGAATTCTCCAGCAAGGCTGGCTGGAGAATTCTGGGAGTTAAAGTCCACCCATCTTAAAGTTACCAAGGTTGAGAAACACTGGACTAGATGCTGAAGACTGAAGTCTGCATGATTATTGACGCAGTACATCCCTTGTTTGGCGTTCCATCTATTTACACTTGCTGTAATTCTTAAAAATCTATCGCAAGTTCTACTTTTAACACAGACATTTCATCAGAGGCCTTATTATTCCACTACGATTACCTAACTGCAGAAATCAACTGAAGGACTCCACAGAATGAATTGCATGAGGGTAGCAAGAGGGCCATTGACGGCCTTCAAGAATTTATTTTTTAAGTATCTGTATTCATAAAGAACACCACTCTAATCCATCACTGCTTTATATAAATTCAGAAGCAACACAATTCTCCGGCACTGCCAAGAGCACAATGATGAAACTGCAGGATCTTGAAGATGCCAGGAGCGAAATGCCAGGCAACGTGTAGCTTACGGCTCAACCTCTTGCAAGAAATTCAGCCACGATCTCAGCTCGTTCCCTGAACCCGGCCATCACGGTAAGCCATAAATGGGTTATTTGTCTGGGCAGAGCTGAAAGGGTGGCAAAGGCACGGAGCACAACAATGGTGGGAATGAAAGTGGCGGTGGGCACACTTCCCCCCAGATGGGCCTTCTGCAGAACCACATCCTCTGCGAGGGAAAGAGACTTTGGAAGCACATGGAAACATCCGTGTCTGCAGGCGAAGATTCCCTCTCCTTGGAAAGGTTGCAATACAAACCAGGGTCTCCCCTGGTCTATTCACACAGCAGCCATCCCGAATGCAGATGTGTTGGCACAAGCAATGCCACTCCCATCCACGTGGACTTGCCACCTGTGGGCGGCATTCTCACAACCGGGAAGAAGAAAGGAAATCAGCAGCTGCACACAAAATTCTTCAACTCCTGGAAGGCCTTCAGGGCTGGCCAAAGTACCAGCCAGGGACCTCCGAGCAGGCAGTAGTGAGGTTGTTCAAAAGAATGACCTTGTGAAAAATAAATTAGCGTTCTTGAGAAAGGTTTGCACAAGATGCAGAGAACAGCTTGATGTGAGGGTTGTGCGGCAGGAGTAGGAGGCCAGGGGTTCAAATGCCCTCCCTGCCTTGCTGAGCGGGAATAAAATCAGGAGGAGGAAGAGTTGGGAATGCTGCCTTGAGCTCCAGAAGGAAAGGGAGGAGAGATATCTCATACGAATATGAAGAAATTAGGTTTCCTAATCCAAGCCGTGGCTCAGAGACAGGCCAGCTCTCCTCCACTCCATCTGGAGAATTCAAACTCAGAGCAAAGGATGGGGTTCTGCAGGAAAGCACCCACAAAACAAATAAACTTGCACTACCGGAGCACAATTAGTTGGGGAAGGGGAGAATCGTTTCTCAGCCATAAACGCCCGATCCTGAGCAAGGCCCCTCTCCGACAGGCAGTTTCTACCCAGCCATGCTTAGCATCGAGAGCCAGACTCTCAACGACACTTCTAAAAGGAAACATTTTCAGCCCTGCCCGACCCTCTGTGCCTCGCATCTCCCCGGCCGGCCAGAACAACAGATGCCTCTTTGTGTGAGCCAGCCGTCCCCTCCTAAATCATTCTGACAGCCAAGATTCACATTTGCAGAGCGCTGGGTGAAAACAAACAAGCCCCAGCCTTCTGGGGTGAATGGCGAGAACCTCAGCCTTCCCCTAAAGGGAGGCCACAGGTCCGCTTTACGGCACCTCGGAAGAGAAAGGGGAGAAGCAAATAGCCCAGGCTTTCTCAGGGAGCGAACCTCTGCAGTGCAACCCCACACTATAAATGTTTCTGGAGCAACGGATTCATGTTGGTGTTTTCCACTCACGCACGTGAACCGGAGCAATCACACTCAGCTACAAGAACCCAGAATGCAAAGAATGAATGGCCAAAATAAATGATGAGGAAATGCCTTGGCCGGCTGAACAATCCCCACCCTGTTCAGTTCAGGCCAACTGCACTCTTAGTTCAAACTCCAGGAGTTCTGAAACGTATCGTCTTCCCTGTTTCCGTAAGAGCTATTCCCAAGAAAGCCTTCTATGCCGAAGGGGGAAAGCCAGGCCTTTGCAGCCCACAGGAGTAAAGGAAAAGACCCCGTGATTATTTCCGATGCAACAAGAAAGGACTATTTGGGGAACTCCCTGTGCAGAGAAGACCTTCTAGCGATGGAGGCCAAGGAGACCGGCCGTGGGCATTTCCAATGGCTAGACAGCAAGTCCATCTGAACCTCTGCCCCACTTCAGCGCCCGTTTCCAAGAGACCAGAGTCTGTTCACCCAGACGCCTCTGCAGGCAGGGCTGGAAGCCAACAAAGATTGCTTACCCCCAGCCGATCACAAGGAACTGAAGCAGGTGAACGCACCCACCGGGGCTCCTGCCCAAGCTCCTGGCAAGGGGGTTGCCCTGCTTCTATCCAATCGCACGTCCCTCTGTTCTCGTCTGCAAGGTCATGGTCACTTCCGAACAAGCTGCTCAAGCATCAAATCAGGGTTAGGACCTTCCGGGAGGGGCCTGGTTCCTGGTCCAGGAAGGGCGGTGGCAAGGCTTCTGCGGGTTTAGCCAAAATCAGAGCGAGAACTTTACAGAATCCTGCCACTCTTGCCTTGTTACAAGGTGATATTATCATTTGCTGGCCTCCTTTGTTTTATTTGATATATGTGATCACTGGTGAATTATTGCAATGTATTGCTGTTTTGCTGTCAGCTGCTTAGAGACCCACCGCTGAATTGTAATCAATGAAAAGTCTTTGAATAAATATCAAATGAATAAAACAAAAACAAAACAGTGAATTAAATGATGATAAAACATTTCCGTAGCTCATTTAATTTTTTTTTACATTACATTCTAGTTTTCTTCATCCATATTTTTGCTACGGGCTCTAACCTGATCTTGAAAATCAGGCAAATGCATAAACAGCGATGGACCGCGGTGCACTTCCACAGACTCCACGTAACTTTAACAGCCCCTCTGCCCCCCCCCGAAAAAAACATAGAGGCGCCCCCTTCCAGCACTTTCGGCATCTGCGCGCGAACGAGGTGGGCGGAGAGGTTGGGGGGGCCCACGCGCGCTCTCCTGCCGAGACCGAAGCCCGCGGCGAGTCCCCGCAGCCGGCCAGCCTTCCGCCCGGTGGGCACCAGAGGCGCCCCGCGCCGCCGCCTCCTCATTCCGCGCCGAGGACAAAGGGTCCCCGCTCGGCGCCCGCCCCCGCAGAGGCCGCGACGCTTCCGGGGGGCTCCCAGCCGGCCGCCGCCGCCGCCACCTCCCCCCGCGCCGGAGCGCCGCCGGGCCGTACCTGGGGATGGTGATGCACTTGGTGCCGGCGCTCTGCGTGGTGATGGCCTTCTCCAGCTCGTCCAGCTGCCCGGTCTTCTTGAGCTTCTTCACCAGGCTCTTGACGGCCTTCTCGCACCACTTCTCCTCCTGCCCGTTCTGCTCGCCCTTCTTCCAGCCCAGCAGCCGCTTGACGATGGGCGGTGTGAAGGGCAGGATGGACGACATGGCCGGCCGGCGGGGGAGAGGCGCGGAGCCCGCCCGCCCGCCGGGCCGCCTGCCCGCCCTGCCTCCGGTGGCGCCGACCCCTCGCCCAGGCCCGCTCGCCGCGGCGCCCCGGGCTCTCTCCGGCTCACGCGGGCGGGCGCCAGGCGCGGGCGGAGGCTTCGGGGCTGGCGGGCTTGGCCCGGGACAAAGCGGAGGACGCCGCCGCCAACTTTTCCCCGACTTCTCCGAACGCGCCTCTAGCGGCGGCTGAGCCCGCGCCTCGCCCGGCTCGAGTCCGGCTCCGGCAGCAGCTGCGGCGCGGCTCCTCCTCCTGCTGGGCACGCTTTCTTCCGTGCGCAAAGGCGCGCTCCATCGCCCGTCTGAGTCGCATGCAAATCGGGGGGCCGCCCCCTCCGGCGGCGAGCGCGGGCGGGCGGGAGCGCCGGGAGGCCACCTGCCCGCTCGGCCCGCGCAGCCGCCTGTCCGCCCCGACCCCGGCGGCGCTGCAGCCCTGCAAGGAAGGGGGCGCCCGGCCCCAGCTCTGCTCTGCTCGCCGGGCCGGGCCCCTGCGAAGGCGAAGAGCGGAGAGTCTCGGAGCCCGTGCAGAGCGCCCTAGGGGGCACCCCCGCCGTCCCTGCGCTGCTCGGAAACAAAGACCCCCCAAGGCACCGAGGCCAGCGGGCTACGGGGAAAAGCGTCGGAGAAGGGCCGTTTTCCTCCCCTGGGCGAGAGGAGAGAAGCCTTCCGGCCAGAGCTTTCCAAACTGTGTGTCGGGACACATCAGTGTGTCGGCTGCAGTGTCTGGGTGTGTCGCGGCCTCCAAGCCCTGCCAGGATTCCACGCAGGTCCTGGTGCCTGCCTTGTGCCCTGCTGTAAGAGTGTGTCGTGAAATGATGCCCTGCTATAAGAGTGTGTCCCAAAATGATGCATGTCTAAAAAGTGTGTCACCAACATGAAAAGTTTGGAAAGCTCTGCTTCCGGCCCTTCCTGGCCCCGCTGCCGCTGCAGAGGCGAAGCGCCCGGCGGGGGGCCCTTGCGAGCTGGGATGGCTCCTTGCGGCGAAGAGAGGGTGACCCCGGCCAAGGGCCTGGTTTTGGGGATTAGGCTGCTAATCTGTGTTTTCCTGAGACATTCAGCCCGGGAAACCCAATAAATCCCATTTTCTGAGTTCACCCGCTGCCCTGAGCCTTGATCTTAGTTGGGGTTATCCACCCGGCCCTGCAAAATTCTTGATGACCACTAAATGGCAGCCAAAGGTTCGCCAGGGCTGGTTCTGGTCCCCGGGCGTCTGGTTTTTTGCCATCAAGATGGGGAGCCGGCTAAATACTCCAGCAAAGTTTGCCCGGTGCATCTGACTAGCTTGTGGTTCAGTCTGTTGGAAAAGCTGAGCCAGGTTCACACCTGATTCACGACCACTGCTTGGCTCTTCCAGAATTTTAGATTACCTCGATCAGTTTACCCGTAGAGGGTGACTCTCTTCTAATGCGGACCTGCTGTGGCGTCTATGGCGCTTAGTGAAATGAAGGAACGTGGCCCCTGAGGTCCAGCTGCCTGGCGAAGGGCAGGATTCTCGCGTGTGAACCCAGTGCGCTGTTAGACGCAGCACCCTAACCCAAACTTACTATTTTCTGTTAAATATTACTATGTTGGTTTCTGTGGTCTTTGAAGATGAAAGGAAAGAGCACTGTTCTCTGTACTGAAAAGCACCCTCAAATCCATTACCCAGCAAATGATCATTGTATTAGCGAGGATCGTAGGAGCTTGTCAGAGAAATATTTCCAAGAGCTGTTAGAGAAGGAGGAGCGAGCAGGGCTTCTGTTGTGCACATCAGATAGTTCAAGATGAACTGCAAAGTTTTGTGAAAAGAAAAAGCTGTAGCCAACTGTTCCTTGAACCATGTATGCACCCGATTTATCTCCCAAGTAGTAATGAAGTAATGTTTTGAACTATTATTGTTCCTCTCTGAGGCCTAATTTTTACATGCCTATCACTGGAAAACTGCACTGTTTGCCCATGAGAATCTGAAGACTTCACGCTACCCAAGATATAATCTGGTTTATTTGGATTTAGTTTAATGTGTGAGCTCAGTCACTGTGATTTTAAAGTATGATTTATCGCAGGGATTGGAAACATTTTCAGGCACTGGATACTTTTGCACAATAATGCCCAATAGTGCAGGCCAAAATTTAAATATAAACAAAGCTGAAATCAGCAGATTTTGCAAGATGTTAACATTCTCACCCCAAAACTCAGAAATGTGGCAATTTTGCAATTCTTTGGCCATTTTTATGGGTTTTTTTTTAATAATCTAATTTAGGTGTTCTGTGGATTGCCAATGGGGGAGCCACAGAAGCTTTGTGCTAATGTACATTGCAGGGCATCATTTATGTTTATAAATGATGGTTCACATCATTTATGCCATCTTGTACAAACCCTGCCACGTGTAGTTTATTCAGTAAACTATAGTTAAAGAGCATGTGACTCCATCCATACCTTACCCAAGGTTTTCACACATTCAACCTCTCGTTATTAAATACAGGGTAATCCAGGGGACAGATGGATGGATAGAATATGTTTTCACCCTGAAAGGCAAGACTAGAGTTCACAAATCTCAAAACCAAATAAACACTGGAAGGACTAAAGATTCATTTAGGCTGCCTCGGGGTGGACTAGTGATGAGGTGGCCCTTTAAAAATGGTTAAGAGAGGCATCTTCTTGCCACCACCTTCAATACACTTAACCAGATCGGTTAAAGAATTTGTAGCTGCATTTAAGAAAAAAGCTTGGTTAGTTATAACTTCCTTTTTTTGTTTTTTTAAATAGTAAATTTTATTAGGTTTCAAGAGAAGAATAAAAACTACAAAAAAAACCCCAAAAACCTAAAGAAATACGGAAACACAAGAGAATTTTTTTTCAAATTTACAAAAATGTGGCTTCCGACTTAGCAGTAAGGATATACAAAATTTTCCATAATCAATCTCTTACTCTATATTAAACCAAAACACCACATTATTTCTTTTTTTTTGTGTGTAAAATGTTATTATTTTTTAGAACAAAGATAAAAAACTACAGAAAAAGGAAAAACACTACATACAAAAAGAATAACATTAAAAGTGCAAAAACAAAAAAGAAAAAACTTCTAAAAAGTTACATATAAACAGGTGGCTTCCCGCTTTTCACAGCAAGAATATACAGCAATTTCCACAAACAAGCCCTTCCTCTAAGTCAAACCTTAATCACATAATTTCTAGAAATCCTTCCAATATATAAATCTCTAATAAATTTGCTCCTTCCCCTTCAATCCCGTCCTTTTAAAAATAATCCATTTAATAATTTTTCCCCTTCTACTGCTATTCTATATATTTCTGTCTGCACAATACACATCAAATTATAAAAATAAATAAATGTTCTGCCTTTATAATAAACAATCTTAACTCTATTAGATCTCTAAAACAGTATAAAACATTATATCTATCAATATCCTTTAAGTTTTACAAAACCCTATAAAACAGTCATACTCTCTTAATCAATCCAACTATATATTAGTTTTTATAAATTGTCTACTTATATCATTAACAATCTTAACCCTAATTATATTTAAAAACCAATATCTTTTAAGTCTTAGAAATAAAAAATCCTGTAAGTCAGATTAACCTCATTATCAGTCCAATTAAATATTCTTAATTTTTTTATCCCTTCTCAAAATATATCAGAGCATTCAGACATTTCAACAACACAGCAACACTTTTTTTAAATCTACAATAGCTTCAGAAAATACAAAGTTTCCATCAAAAGAGAAAAAACCTCCCACACAGTACATTATTTTTTCCCAAAACATTGATCAAAATAGTCATAACATTTCAGTTCAGAGTTCTTGGCCGAGCGCTTTTCATTTACCCCCACAACAGCAAAAACGCCATCTTTTCCTGTGTTTTCCTCTTGTTTCATCATAGTATTTTCATATAATTGTTTCATTTTGACCAAAATCTCCTCTTTAATGTCCCAAACAGTCTGTATGATAGTTTGACAGTTCTTTAAAATGATATTTTCTTGCTGATAATGTAATTTTCTTAAATCTTCTTTAAACTCTTCCATCATTCAGATAGTAAATTATAACACACCCTAAGAAATTAACTCACAAAGATAGAGGTTAATGATAATCCTAAATTAACCAAAAAAAATATTCAGGCAGAGAATAGAAAAAAGTATACAGAGAGTACAGTTTAGAATAAAAAAAAATATATGAAGAGAAAAAAAACACTTCATCCTTGGAACTCTGCCACCAAGATAATAACAGAAAGGCAGTATTCTATCTCTGAATATAACCCAAGCTGGGAAGAAAGCCAAAACTTTTTTTTTTAATTAAGAAACTCCAAAAATAACTATAGTCACTGAGAGATTCCGTTTTTTCTTACTGTAAAAAACTTCTCTTAGGATACAAAACTTGAACTTCCGGGGTGGAGATGAATGGCGGCTAGGAGAACTTGACAGAAGCTCCGTGGCTAAAACGGTGGCCATGCAGCTCTCAAGCCGGTTTTCATGGAGCAGAGAACTAGCGAACAACGGCGGAGAGAGTGGGATTTTAGCTCCTCTGAGAAAAAAGAATTTCAGCGGCTTCGGAGGCGGCGAGTTAAGTATCGTCAGTGTTTTGTGTTGCCAGTGACTCGCAGTGAAGAAGAACAAGCCGGGAAGCCTGAAAGGGAAAGCGGAGCCGCGTCGCAATGTCTTGAAATAGACAAACGCCGCTTTCACTCCACTGATACAAGATTAAAGAACTACTAAAAGAAAGATTAAAAGCCAAAGATTCTGAACGAAGAAAAAAAGCGAGAGTTTGTTGGTGAGAAGATCCATAGTTCCTATTTGAAAAAACTTTATAAGATAAGGACTGAATTAATTAATAATTTAACAAGCCATTTTGTTTTTCTGTAAGACTGTGACTGTAAAATGAATTCCTCATATAAAGCTTAGAAATATAATTTCACTTACTATAGATATAATTGTGTAAATTAGAATAATAAATATATATTGTTAAGTAGATAATTAAGTATATATTGTTAAGTAGATAATTAATAAGATAAAGTAACTTATAAGAAATATATAAAAATCTGGAATTAAGTTGGTTTTTTTCTTTTTTTGAGAGAGAAATTGAAAAAGAAGAAAAGTAATATTCTATAAGGTAGTAAGTAAATAAGGATAAAGATATTAAATATAAGTAATTGAAAAGGGGGGAAAAAGTTTTTTAAAAAGTTCAGAGACGGGGGAAGGAGAATGGTTAAAGTCATTGTTTGAAGACTTTACAATTAAAACAACCCAAACAATAACGCAAACAGTGACACGTGTTCTGGAAGAAAAACTAGAGGGTTTAGAAAAAAGATTAGAGCAAAAAATAGAAAAAAGTTTAAAAGAAGAAATTCATGGAGTGAAGAAACAAACTGAAAAATGTGAGGAGAAAATAGATAAAGAGGAACGAATAACTATGTTAGAACTGAAGGAAAAAGAATATTGTATTAGACTAAGAGGAGTAACAGAAGAGAAGGAAGATACTACAAGAGAAATTGTAATACAGATGTTGGCAAACTTAATAGAGTGGGAGGAAGAAAGATTAGAGGAAGAAATTGAAAAAATGTATAGGATCAACTCCAAATATGCTATTATGTATAAAAAACCCAGAGACATATTAATAGAATTCTCAAAAAAAAAAAAAAAAGAAGAAACATGATAATTCAGACATCATATAACAAAAAGATAGAAATTGAAGGAAAGGATATTACCATCTTTAAGGAAATCCCAGCAAAAATATTAAAGAAGAGAAAAGAATATAGATTTGTAACAGATATTTTGAGGAAAAATAATATAAACTTCAGATGGGAAGTACCGGAAGGACTTACTCTAACTTTTAAGGGCCAAAGGATTAAACTAAACTCAATCTTAAAAGCCAAAGAATTTTTTAAAAGATTGGAAAAAGAACAAGCAAACCCCAAAGAACAGAAACAAGGAAGGAAAGAAGAATTTTTGAGTCAGAAAGAAGGAGAAGTATCTAACACAAGGGAGTTTACATCATTACTAGTAAATGAGTGAACTTAGAGCAATTACATGGAACATCAATGGAGCTAACTCTCCAATTAAAAGAAAACGAATATTTCAACTATTAAACAAATCTAAACCAGACATTACGTGCCTCCAAGAAACCCATATAAAAAAAACAGAAATAAATTATTTAATAAATAAGAAATTAGGAATAGAATTTATAACAGCGAATGAAAACAAAAAAAATGGAGTAGTTATATATATAAAATCCTATCTAAAACCTAAATTAATACAAAAAGATGATAAAGGGAGATACATTATAGTCGAAATCGAAAATCAAAACTCTAAAATATTAATAATTGGCATATATGCCCCAAATAATAATAATAAAAAATTCTATAAAGATTTATCAATTACCCTCTTAGAGTACACTCAAAATAATTGGATTATAATGGGAGACCTAAATGGAGTAGTCTCACCAAAAATAGATAGAGAGACTCATCATCAAATAAATAATCATCAAGGTAAACTACCTAAAGAATTTTTTGAAATGATCAACAACTTAACATTGATAGATGCCTGGAGAAGCCAAAATAGAACAATTAGAGACTACACATTCTATTCTAATAGGCACAAATCATTATCCAGAATAGATATGATTTGGATATCAAAAAAATTGGAAAATAAAATTAAAGAAGTAACAATTTTACCAAAAACCTTTTCAGACCATAATCCAGTACAAATAATTTTGAAGGTAAATTTAAGAAAATACAGATGGAGACTAAATGAAAATATTTTGAAAAATAAAGAAAATCTGGAAGATCTACAAAAGAAATTGAAAGGATTTTTCCAATGGAACATAAATACAGAGGTAAAACTAGAAACGGTATGAGAGGCTAGTAAAGCTTTTATGAGGGGACATTTTATATCCCTAAATAATTATCAAAGAAAAGCAGCACAAAAAAAATTACAAACAATTTTAGACCAAATTAAGGAAAAAGAAAAAGAACTTCAAAACAAAAACAAAAATAGAAAAGAGGAAATTTTAAACCAAATTAAAATATTACAATTGCAACTAAAAATTTATATGACAGAAGATATTGACAGAAAATTGAAATATATAAGACAAAGAAATTTTGAACAAGCAAATAAGCCAGGTAGATGGCTGGCGTATAAATTAAGAAAAGAAAGAGAAAAACGAATAATTTCTAAAATAAAGGAAAACAATGTTGATTTAATTCACAATGAGGAAATTAAGAAAGCCTTTCATACCTATTATACAAAATTATATAGAAAACAAGTATCATTGGAAAAAATTGAAAAATATATTCAGGAATGTAACTTAAAAAAATTATCCAATGAACAAAAAGAAATAACAGACAATTTGATTACGACACAAGAAATAATGGACGCAATTAAGAAATTAAAACAGGCAAAACTCCAGGTACAGACGGACTTTCTGCAGACTATTATAAGCAGTTTAAAGAACAACTTATAGAGCCACTTAAAGAATTATTTAATTTAATATTGGAAGGAAACAAAATACCGCAATCATGGATGGAAGCAAGAATCACCCTAATCCCAAAAGAAAATCAAGATCCAACGGAATGTCATAACTACAGACCAATCTCCCTGTTAAATAATGATTACAAATTATTTACTATGATATTGGCAGAAAGATTAAAGAAAGTTTTACAGAAATTAATAAATCAAGATCAAAACGGATTTCTTCCAAATAGGCAAATAAACTAAAATCTACGTACAGTCATAAATTTGGTGGAATATGCACACATACATAATGAAAAACCAATAATGTTACTATTTCTAGATGCCGAAAAAGCTTTTGATAATGTCAATTGGGATTTCTTAATCAAAATATTAGAACATAGGAATTTTGGAGGTAAATTTATAAAGGTAATACAAGCTATATATAGAACACAAAAAGCCAAAATTATAGTAAATGAAGAAGAAACACAAGATTGTAACATAGAAAAAGGCACCCGTCAAGGATGTCCGTTATCTCCACTATTATTTATATTAGTATTGGAATGCCTATTGGAAGAAATTAGAAAAGATGAAAATTTAAAAGGAATTAAAATAAAAAAAGAAACGTATAAATTAAAAGCGTTTGCAGACGATCTGGTCATAACATTGCAAAATCCCACAGATTCAATAGATAATTTAAATAAAAAAATACAAGATTATGGCGAGGTAGCAGGATTCAAAATAAACAAACAAAAAACTAAAATGATAAATTTAAATATGACAAAGAAAGATCAAATTAAATTAGAACAAAAAACAGGATTCCAAAATGTAAAACAAATAAAATACCTAGGAATACAGATAACCTCGAAAAATATAGATCTATTTAAAAATAACTATAACACAACATGGAAGGAAATCAAAAAAGATCTAGAAAAATGGGAATCTCTACAATTATCTTTATTGGGAAGAATAGCTACCGTCAAAATGAATATACTACCAAGAATTTTGTATCTATTCCAAACGATACTAATTGTAATAACAGACCAAACATTTCAAAAATGGCAAAAGGACTTAGCAAAATTTATATGGCAAGGGAAAAAAACCTAGAATAAAATTAAAATATTTACAAGATGCAAAAGAAAGAGGAGGATTGGGACTGCCAGATTTAAAACTATATCACGAAACATGTATGGCTAAAAGAATGGATAACGTTGGAAAATACGAAATTATTAAATTTAGAGGGGCATGATATCCAATTCGGTTGGCATGGATTTTGTTGTTGTTCAGTCATTTAGTCGTGTCCGACTCTTCGTGACCTCATGGACCATAGCACGCCAGGCCTTCCTGTCCTCCACTGTCTCCCGGAGTTTGCTCAAGTTCATGTTCATTGCATCGGTGATGCTATCTAACCATCTCATCCTCTGCCGTCCCCTTCTCCTTTTGCCTTCAGTCTTTCCCAGCATCAGGGTCTTTTCCAGTGAGTCCTCTCTTCGCATTAGGTGGCCAAAGTATTTGAGCTTCAGCTTCAGCATCTGTCCTTCCAATGAGCAGTCAGGGTTGATTTCCGTTAGGATTGACTGGTTTGACCTCCTTGCAGTCCAAGGGACTCTCAAGAGTCTTCTCCAGCACCACAGTTCGAAAGCATCAGTTCTTCGGCGCTCAGCCTTCCTTATGGTCCAACTCTCACAGCCATACATTACTACTGGAAAAACCATAGCTTTAACTATACGGACCTTTGTCGGCAAGGTGATGCCTCTGCTTTTTAATATGCTGTCTAGGTTTGCCATAGCTTTCCTCCCAAGGAGCAAGCGTCTTTTAATTTCATGGCTGCAGTCACCGTCTGCGGTGATCTTGGAGCCCAAGAAAATAAAACCTGTCACTGCTTCCATTTCTTCCCCTTCTATTTGCCAGGAAGTGATGGGAGCAGATGCCATGATCTGGGTTTTTTTAATGTTGAGTTTCAAGCCAGCTTTGCACTCTCCTCTTTCACCCTCATCAAGAGGCTCTTTAGTTCCTCTTCACTTTCTGCCATTAGGGTGGTATCGTCTGCATATCTGAGGTTGTTGATATTTCTCCCAGCAATCTTAACTCCGGCTTGTGATTCATCCAGCCCGGCATTTCTCATGATGTACTCTGCATATAAGTTAAATAAACAGGGTGATAATATACAGCCTTGTTGTACTCCTTTCCCAATTTTGAACCAGTCGGTTGTTCCATGTCCGGTTCTAACTGTTGCTTCTTGACCCACATACAGGTTTCTCAGGAGACAGGTAAGGTGGTCTGGTACTCCCATCTCTTTAAGACTTTGCCACAGTTTGTTGTGATCCACACAATCAAAGGCTTTAGCGTAGTCAATGAAGCAGAAGTAGATGTTTTTCTGGAACTCTCTCGCTTTTTCCATGATCCAGCGAATGTTGGCAATCTGATCTCTAGTTCCTCTGCCTCTTCGAAACCCAGCTTGCACTTCTGGTAGTTCTCGGTTCACATATTGCTGAAGCCTAGCTTGTAGGATTTTGAGCATAACCTTGCTACCATGTGAAATGAGCGCAATTGTACGGTAGTTTGAACATTCTTTGGCATTGCCCTTCTTTGGAATTGGAACGTAAACTGACCTTTTCCAATCCTGTGGCCACTGTTGAGTTTTCCAAATTTGTTGGCATATTGAGTGCAGCACTTTAACAGCATCATCTTTTAGGATTTTAAATAGCTCAGCTGGGATACTGTCTTCTCCGCTAGCTTTGTTGTTAGCAATGCTTCCTAAGGCCCACTTGACTTCACTCTCTAGGATGTCCGGCTCAAGGTCAGTGACCACACCATCGTATTTATCAGGGATATTAAGATCTTTCTTGTATAGTTCTTCTGTGTATTCTTGCCACTTCTTCTTAATCTCTTCTGCTTCTGTTAGGTCCCTGCCTTTTTTGTCCTTTATCATGCCCATCTTTGCACAAAACGTTCCCTTGATATCTCCGATTTTCTTGAAGAGATCTCTAGTCTTCCCCATTCTATTGTTTTCCTCGATTTCTTTGCATTGTTCATTTAAGGCGGCGTTCTTATCTCTCCTTGCTATTCTCTGGAATTCTGCATTCAGTTGTTTATATCTTTCCCTTTCTCCCTTGCCTTTTGCTTCCCTTCTTTCCTCAGCTATTTGTAAAGCCTCATCAGTCAGCCACTTTGCTTTCTTGCATTTCTTTTTCTTTGGGATGGTTTTAGTTGCTGCCTCCTGTACAATGTTACGAACCTCCATCCATAGTTCTTCAGGCACTCTGTCTACCAGATCTAATCCTTTAAATCTATTCCTCACCTCCACTGTATATTCATAAGGGATATGATTTAGGTCATACCTGATTGGTCTAGTGGTTTTCTCTACGTTCTTCAATTTAAGCCTAAATTTTGCGATAAGAAGCTCATGATCTGAGCCACAGTCAGCTCCAGGTCTTGTTTTTGCTGATTGTATAGAGATTCTCCATCTTTGGCTGCATCTGGTGATGTCCATGTGTAGAGTTGTCTCTTGTGTTGTTGGAACAAAATGTTTGCTATGACCAGCGTGTTCTCTTGACAAAACTCTATTAGCCTTTGCCCTGCTTCATTTTGTACTCCGAGGCCGAACTTGCCTGTTATTCCGGTTATTTTTTGACTTCCTACTTTAGCATTCCAGTCCCCTATGATGAAAAGGACATCTTTTTTTGGTGTTAGTTCTAGAAGGTGTTGTAGGTCTTCATAGAACCGGTCAACTTCAGCTTCTTCGGCATCAGTGGTTGGGGCATAGACTTGGATCACTGTGATGTTGAATGGTTTGCCTTGGATTCGAACTGAAAGCATTATGTCGTTTTTGAGGTTGTATCCCAGTACTGCCTTTCCCACTCTTTTATTGACTGAGAGCTACTCCATTTCTTCTAAGGGATTCTTGCCCACAGTAGTATATATAATGGTCTCCTGAATTAAATTCGCCCATTCCTGTCCATTTTAGTTCACTGATTCCCAAGATGTCGATGTTCAATCTTGTCATCTCATGTTTGACCACATCCAGCTTACCTTGATTCATAGATCTTACATTCCAGGTTCCTATGCAATATTGTTCTTTACAGCATCGGACTTTCCTTCCACTTCCAGACACATCCACGACTGAGCGTCCTTTTGGCTTTGGCCCAGCCGTTTCACTCTTTCTGGAGCTACTCGGAATTGCCCTCCGCTCTTCCCCAGTAGCATTTTGGACACCTTCCGACCTGAGGGGCTCATCTTCCGGCATCATATCTTTTAGCCTTTTGATACTGTCCATGGGTTTTCTTGGCAAGGATACTGGAGTGGTTTGCCATTCCCTCCTCCAGTTTTGGACCACGTTTTGGCATGGATACATGTGGTATAACAAAAGTAAAATTAATAAGGCATTCAAT
The DNA here is from genome assembly GCA_023362775.1 of Charina bottae. Classification (NCBI taxonomy): domain Eukaryota; kingdom Metazoa; phylum Chordata; class Lepidosauria; order Squamata; family Charinaidae; genus Charina; species Charina bottae. The sequence goes on from JALMGJ010000010.1 coordinate 3,375,405, forward strand.
AATCATATTATAAGGAAATCATTATTAAAAACATGGAATAGATACAAAAACTCTTTATTACCAACCATACCATTGTGGACGTCGTCTCAGGAGGCATTTGCTAGGCAGGAAAACCGAAGTGATAATAAATGGTTGAGATACCAAAATTTATTAAAATTTAATGAACAGAATTACGAATTTAAGATAAGAGAATAATTGGAAAAAGAAGGTTTCATATGTCAATGGTTTACATATTTCCAAATTTAAGAACAATTTAAATTAGACAAAAAAATGTTTAAATTTGAGAAATGGGGAGATAGATGGGATAATATACTATGGAACGAAAATGACCATTTGATCTCTAAATTATATAAAAAGCTATTAGAAATAAAAAACAATGACATAAAAATAAAAAATTACATGGTAAAATGGGAAGAAAATTTAAGACATGAGATCAGCTATGAAGATTGGCAAATTATATGGACAAAAAATATTAAATTTACACTGAGTAACAATCTAAATAAACAATCAAAAACAATAAACAATAAATAAACAATCTAGGGGGCGTGGTGGCTCAGCAGGTAAGACGCCAGGCTTGTCGATCAGAAGATCGCAAGTTCGGAGGTTCTAATCCCTAGCCCCGCGTGACGGAGTGAGCTCCCGCACTCGCCCCAGCTCTTGCCAACCTAGCAATTCGAAAGCATGCAAATGCAAGTAGATAAATAGGTACCACTTTGGTGGGTAGGTAACAGCGTTCCACATGCGTCATGCGGCCACATGACCGTGGAAGAGTCTTTGGACAACGCTGGCTCTTTGGCTAACAAACGGAGATGAGCACCGGCCCCTAGAGTCAGACACGACTGCACAAATGTGCGGGGGGAACCTTTACCTTTACCTAACAATCTAAAAGAAAATATATACAAAATGATGTTTAGATGGTACATGTCTCCTGAGAAGTTGTTCAAAATGAAACATAAATTCAAATATATGTTGGAAATGTAAAATAAAAGTGGGCTCAATGTATCATGTATGGTGGGCATGTAAGAAAGCAAAAACATATTGGGATAAAATACATTTGTGTATTTGTAAAATCTTGGAAACAAATATGGAAAAAAAACCCAGAACTCTACCTATTGGGATTAATGGAAAAAAAGATGAACAATAACAGCAAAAAACTATTATTATATCTAACAACAGCAGCAAGAATAACTTTTGCACAACATTGGAAACAAGAATGTACCCCGACAATAGAGGAATGGATCATAAAACTAATGGAACTAACTCAGATGGAAAGACTAACAAATTTAATGAGAGATGAAGAACTGGGAAACTATGAACTGATATGGAACCCCTTCTTAAAGTATATACAAAAGGAATATAAGATCAAACTAGGTGTATAAGATTACAAATGAAAGAAATAAGAGAAAGGGAAATGTATAGAAGATTTAGATGAGTAAGATATTGAAATATGAAATGTAATGAATTAATTACAAAAATGAAATACGAAAGGGATAAAAAAGGAAAAAGAGGGGGGGAAGTAATAAGAAAAACTATGTAAATAAATATGAAACAAATTTCTTCGTGAAGAAAACTGGAAGTATTTTAAAAGTCTATAATATATGTTACTATCCTTTTTTCTTCTTCGTTTTTTCTTTTTTTCTTTTTCTCTGTTTCCTCTATTTTATTTTATTTTATTTATTTCTTTTTTCTTTTTGTATGTAAAGGTGTTTGAAATGTAAATATGTTGTATGTACTGTAATTGTATGTATAATTGTTTATGTGCGTTTAAATATATTTTTTAAATAATAAAATTTAAAAAAAAAGGATACAAAACTTAAAAAGCAAATTAGGTGTTTAAGATATGGAAAGGCTACGACTTAACTCCCTTTTAATAAGGGAATGCAAACGTGGGTTAGACAAGATTGAATCCCAGCCTCCCGGTGAGTCTTACCACTCGGTCGCAGACGCTGTCTACGAACTCCTGGCTACAACTCACCATCTGGAGGACAGATGGGTCGATTCTCAGCGTTTTCCTTAATCTGAAAAAACACTTGGGGCTACAGAAAAACCAGTCTGTGCCCAAAAAAACCCATCACGTTGCCAGCTCTGCCCGTGGAGCTCACAGGCAAAGTTGTTCAGTCAGCCATTTTCCACAGGAAGCTCCCACATTATTTCTATAAGTCATTCCATTTTAACACATAATAAAAATCACTAAGTACAGTTACTCCTCCCCATTATATTAAAATAAAGAAAAAAAGTTCATATAAACCTCCTGAACATCTTTCTCCCCTCCAAAAGATAAAAATATTTAATTATTCCCTTCCTACCACTATTCTATACATTTCTGTCTACTATAATAAGAATCAAATTAAAAAGCACATAAGTTGTCTGCTATTATACTTAATAGTACGGATGAACATTCTTCAACCCTTATCCCACTTCAAAATAAACCAAAGCAGTTACATATCCCCACAATGTGCACAGAGCTTTCCTCTTGAAAGAATCAGACAGCTCAACTGCCCCCCTCAAAAATTCCAGGTTCTTTTCATGGCATTCCACCAGGAGATCGATTTTACTTATGGCTTGCAGATCACTCTCTCCCTTAGATTTCTCCAACTCCATTATCCAATCTTCATCCAGCATCTCGATAAAAATCCAATCTCACTCTTAAAAAAACCTTTCTATCGCTCTTAAATTCCTCAATTTCATTCAACACATCCCCAACCTGATGGCACATTTTAGATCACATTTATTTTCCACAATGTCCTGGATATCTTGCATAAAAGTTTGATAGAAGAAATCTGTTTAAAATCCTGGTGAAAGTCAGAAAGAATCAATTTGAAATCCTCCATGTCTCATGCAGTAAATTATGGCGCCCCCTAGGAGTTTAACCAGTGAAAGATGAAGATATGGAAGAGTTCCAAAGTGTGTTTACACAAAGTGAGAGTGAATAGCAGACTGTTCTCAAGGGAAAGTGAAAACAGAAAACTGAAGGTTCAGATCAGCCGATTCAACATGTAGGAAAATGCTAATATCTTCAAACTTAATACAAAAATAATAACAGGAAGACAATTGTTTACTCTCAATGTTTGGAATTTCCTTTGGAAGGAAAATGAAATCCAAAACTTAAAATATATTTTTTTTAAAAAGTAATCCCAAAAATAATGTTAAGCACCAAGAGAACCAGCTTCTCGCTGTAGAAAGCCTCTCTTGGGGTACATATACTTAAAAAAAATACAAATTGGTGATTTAGAAATGGGGTGGCCAGTCTTAGTGTCCCTTTAAGGCTACAGCGGGGCTTGCAAAGTGATGACGTCCCCGCCTCCCAGCTGGCTCTTACCAGTTGAAAGCAAAACGCTGTTTGCGATCTTCTGGCTACAAGCAGCCGTCCGGAGGACAGATGGGATGATTCCAGGTATTCTCCTTGATCCGGAGAACGTTTCTGGGCTTCAGGAAAACCTGCCTGAGCCTGAAAAAAATTACCATGTTGTCAGCTCTGCCCACTGAACCAGCGGGCACAGCCGTTCAGTCCGCCATTCCCACCAGAAGCCTTAACTTCCTTTTTTTGGTGTGGACCCCACCCAGTTTTTAGCTTATGGTGGAATGTTTTGGGAGAAATCCAGAAAATTGGTTGTTCAGTAACCTAGTTAGCCTGAACACAGCCATGTTTTTCTTTGGATGCAGGCACAGCCATCCAAATTATCCTGTCCCTGGAAGAGATTTGGATGGAAGGGATGTTTTTGTTTTGGCCCTAAACTTAAGTCAGCCCATTGTTTGTTTGGTTACAAGGCCAGCTCCAGGTTTGAGCAGCACCACTCTCAGAAGTGGGGGAGGAATGTGTTCTGTCCTCATTTAACGTGAACTTAGTTACACATTTTTCAATGAATGAATCAACTGAAACCTAGTTTTAATTCAGAATTCTAAATTCTCCAAATTTTGCAATGTTGTTTTCTAACAATTAAAAAAGGTATATGGGCAAAGCCTCTGTTCCAAAATGCTTATGTTCATAAAAACAATGTACAAAATAAACTATGGGGACAATTGTCTGTAGCTTGAATCATGTCAACTGGATTTCTATTTTCTCAGTGGAAACGTTTCGCTCCTTATCCAAGAAGCTTCTTCAGTTTGAGCCAAGTTAGTAAGGGAATCCTTAAATATGTTTCTAGGGTGGCTGTGGGACCTTGCACCTGAGGCTAGGTCATGGTTATTTGAGATGTTAATTTCTAAGTCCCTTTATCATCCAAAGGAGGATCGTTAAGATTACCTTGCTGTTGTTGAGATTGAGAAATGGTCTTAATCTTCCTAGGCACAGAAGACAAAGCAGGAAGGAAAATAGGGGAAAGATTGTGCCTGAGGCCCCCACCTCTATTCAAAGAAGGATTTTCCAAGTTGGCATAAATGGATTCCTTGACCCCTCTTTCAAACCACTTATCTTCCTTGTCTAAAATGTGAACATTAATGTCCTCAAATGAGTGTCCTTTTTCCTTTAGATGAAGGTAAACTGCTGACTCTGGTCCTGTGGTGTTGCTCCTCCTGTGTTGGGCCATCCTCCTGTACAAAGGTTGTTTGGTTTCTCCAATGTAGAGCTCAGAGCACTCCTCACTGCACTGGATTGCATACACTACATTGCTTTTCTTGTGTTTTGGAGTTTGATCTTTGGGGTGTACAAGCCTCTGTCTCAGTGTGTTGGTGGGTTTGAAATATACAGGTATGTGGTGTTTGCCAAATATCCTTTTTATCTTTTCAGACATGCCAGCCATGTAAGGAATGACCAGGTTCTTCCCTTTACTCTGAGTCTTAGCCCTGTCTGTCGCTGTTTTAGATCTGGTAGACATAGATTTAGTGAAGGCCCAATTTGGATATCCACAGGCCTTCAGAGCTGTTCTCAGGTGCTGATTTTCATTCTTTTTGGAATCCATGGAGGTGGGGATGGTTTCTGCTCTGTGTGACAATGTCCTGATGACTCCTAGTTTGTGCTGTAGTGGATGGTAGGAGTCAAACATCAGATATTGATCTGTGTGTGTGGGTTTCCTGTAGATCCCTATTTCTAGCTTGCCACCGGTCCCAATGAGGACTTCACAGTCTAGGAATGCCAGTCTGTTGTCCTTGGTGTCTTCTCTGGTGAACCTAATGTTGGCATCTATGGTGTTTATATGGTCCGTGAAGGCCTGTACTTCCTGGGCCTTGATTTTAACCCAGGTGTCATCCACATGCCTGAACCAGTGGGTGGGCGCTGTTCCCTGGAATGTGTTGAGTGCTTTCTTCTCCACTTCTTCCATGTATAAATTGGCCACAATGGGTGACACAGGAGAACCCATGGCACAGCCGTGTTTTTGTCTGTAAAAGTCACCTTTGTATGAGAAATAAGTGGTGTTGAGACACAGGTCCAGAAGATGGCAGATCTGGTTTGGGTTGAGATGGTTTCTCCTTTCAAGGGTGCTGTCCTCTTCTAGTCTCTTCCTGACCGCGGATAGAGCATGAGTGGCGGGGATGCTGGTGAAAAGGGAGGACACATCGAAGGAGACCATAGTTTCATCTGTATCCAGTTTCAGGATCTTTGCTTTGGCAACAAATTCTTCCGAATTATGGATGTGGTGTTCCGAGTGTCCAACCAGAGGTGCTAGTATGGTAGAGAGGTGTTTGGCAATGTTGTATGTTACCGAATTAATGCTGCTGACTATGGGTCGGAGGGGTGTTCCTTCCTTGTGGATCTTAGGGAGTCCGTAGATGCAGGGGATGGCTTCTCCAGGATACAGACGGTGGTAAGTAATCCTATCGATGGAGCCATCATGTTCCAATTGTTTCAAACTGTCTATTACCTTTTTCTTGTAATTGCTGGTGGGGTCTCTTTTCAGTTTTTCATATGTATGAGAACCTTCATTGACATACGGGGACAATTGTTTGCAAAAGCTGGGTATATTGGATACATTTGGAGAAACTAGAACAAAACGCATATACTGTACCTTTTAGTGCAAACTTTTTTGAAAAATGCTCAAATTCAGCAAACCAAACTTGGTTCAGAAAAATAAAAAAAACAAGAGAAGAAGAGAAACAGTTTTGCATAAATAAGAAACCAAAATGGATTCAACTGTGCTTAGCTGGGCAGAAGGGCACTGTTTCAGTTCTGAAGAGGACCTCAAGAGAATACTACATTTAATTTTGCATTGTGCAAAATTAACTAAATTCAATTCTTAATTGTACAGAATTACAAGCGTAGCCCATAGCTACCTGGTGCTGATCAAATGTATGTGAAACCCTATAAGGCTGGCCAGGCAGAACCATTATGTAAACATGGCACAGATGTCTCCAACGTTCAAGGCTGAGAAAAGAGTCGCCCAAAGTCTGTTGAGTCAAATGGACCGGAGGAAAAGGCATAAGATTTAAACCCTGGGGCTGACATTTATATACAGGGCTTGATTGCTGTGTCCCACAGAAGGCAGATCTTCTGCCTATATATAACTTCTTGTCTATGTTAAAGGAACTTACCTAGAAGTGTTGCGTGTGTGACGTTTCTCTGTTACTGAATGCCAGGTTGAGTTTCTGGACAGTCAATATTCATAGCTGTGCCTTGGTGGGATTTTGTTCTCTGTTGTCTTGTGTCCATTGAGGTCAACAGCCCAGTCATTGGGAGCCTGGAGGAAGGAACCCTTGGCATTAACTAATTTGTCCTGGGGTCTTGGATGAACAATATTGATCCATCCAATCATTTCAAATACTACATGTTACTTCAGATAGGGCCCTCTCAGAGGCAAATCCTCCCCTGCTTTTGCTGGAGCAAAAGGTATCCCCAAAGCTTTGAGACTGATGCCCGCTGGCCTGCCTCCAGGGCACAAGGAGGCTCTCTTTGGTTGCTGTGGTGTAAATGTGGACATTCCAAAAGACAGGCAAGGTCCTCCTGGCTTTTACGAAGAAGGCCAGCTCTTCCAAGGCCTGGGATGGAGGAAGAGCCATCCAGCTGTTTCTCAAAGCAGAATATTCCACCCTCAAGAGGGCTCTGCTTCTAGGCAGCATTTTGGATTTCAACCTTCTGGAGCCCATTTGCCCAGCACGGGGCTTGGGGACAGCGGTGATGGCAGAAAGGCACCGTTGTGCTTGGTACCAGTTCATGCAAGCAGAAATGGAGTGACACAGCCAGGACTGAACTACGGTTAAACCTTTGCTGTAGTCGGATATGACTACCATAATTATTCTTGACAACTTGAGCTTCCTGTGGAAAATGACCGACTGAACAACTTTGCCTGTGAGCTCCATGGGCAGAGCTGGTGACGTGGAGTTTTTTTGGGCACAGACTGGTTTTTCTGTAGCCCCACGTGTTTTTCCAGATTAAGGAAAACACTAAGAGTCGACCCATTTGTCCTCCAGACGGTGAGTTGCAGCCAGGAGACCGTAGACGGTGTCTGCGACCAAGCGGTAAGACTACACTGGGCGGCTGGGATTAATCTTGTCTATCCCACGCTTGCATTCCCTTATTAAAAAGGGAGTTAAGTCGTTGCCTTTCCACATCTTAAACACCCGATTTGTTTTTAAGTTTTGTATTTTAAGAGAAGCTTTTTGCAGTAAGAAAAAGCAGAATCTCTTGGTAATTATAGTTATTTTTGGAACTTCTTAATTACAAAAAAAAAGTTTTGGCTTTCTTCCCCACCTGGGTTATATTTAAAGTAATACTGTAATACTGCCTTTCTGTTGTTATCTTTCTGGCTAAATTCCAAAGATGAAGTGTTTTTTTTCTCTTCATGTATCCATTATTTTAAATTGTACTTTCTGTTTACTTTTTTTCCCCCTCTACTGTCTGCCTGAATATTTTCTTTGGTTAATTTTGGATTAATTCATTAACCTCTATCTTTGTGAGTTAACTTTTTAGGGTGTGCTATAATTTACTGTTTGAATAATGGAAGAGTTTAAAGAAGATTTAAGAAAATTACGTTGTCAGCAAGAAAATATCCTCTTAAAGGGCTGTAAAACCATCATACAGACTATTTGGGACATTAGGGATGAGATCTTGGTCAAAATGGAACAATTATGTGAAAATACTATGATTGAAGAAGAAGACACGGGAAAAGATGGCGTTTTTGCTGTTGTGGGCGAAAATGAAATGCTCTCGACTGAGAATTTTGAACTGATGTTTATGGGATTAAAATGACTGTTTAATTTTAAGATTGTAGAAAGAGTTGCCAAGTGGTGGGAATGTTTTGACTGTTTCGGTCAATGTTTTGGGAAAGAAAATGTGCTGTGGGGGAGTTTTTTTTCTCTTTCGCTGGAAACTTTTTTTTCTCTTTCGCTGGAAACTTTGTATTTCCTGAAGCTATTGTACAGTACATCTCTGTAAAAAAAAAGTGCTGTTGGTGTGATGTTATCCCCATACCACCAAGAACTTGCCATGTTGAAATGTCTATATGCCCTGGTATATTTTGAGGAGGGGTAAAAAATTAAGAATATTTAATTGGACTGATAATGAGATTAATCTGACTTATAGGATTTTTGATTTCTAAGACTTAAAAGATATTTTTTATTCTGGTAATATTTTATATTGTTTTTAAGCATAATTAGGGTTAAGATAGTTAATTATATAAGTAGACAATTTATAAAAATTAAGAATATATAATTGGATTGATAAAGAGACTAATATGATTGTTTCATAGGGTTATAGATTTATAAAACTTAAAGGATATTGATAAGATATAATGTTTTATATTGTCTTTGAGATCTAATAGAGTTAAGATTGTTTACTATAAAGGCAGAAGATTTATCTGTTTTCATAATTTGATGTGTATTGTGTAGACAGAAGTATATAGAATAGTAGTAGAAGGGGGAATAAAATTATTAAATGGATTATTTTTTAAGAGGAAGGGATTGAAGTAAAAAATTAAATATATGTATGTATGTATGTATGTGTGTGTATGTGTGTATGTATGTGTGTGTGTGTGTGTATGTATGTGTGTGTATGTATATATATATATATATATATATATATATATATATATATATTATGTAAGGGGAAGGAGCAATTGTATTAAAGATTTATATATGTGTTATTGGAAGGATTTATAGAAATAATGTGATTATGGTTTGACTTAGAGGAAGGGTTTGTTTGTGGAAGTTGTTGTATATTCTTGGTGTGAAAAGCGGGAAGCCACCTGTGTATATGTAACTTTCTAGAAGTTTTCTCTTTTCTGTTTTTGTACCTTTAATGTTTTTCTTTCTGTATGTAGTGTTTTTTCTTTTTTGTAGTTTTTTATCTTTGTTCTAAAAAATAATAATAATAAAAAAATTATTCGTGACAACTTCATCAATGTGATATTTGGACCTCCATTTAAAATTGGCCACACGTGGGGTGTCTCTCAGCTCTCACCTTTCTGTTAAAAATCGCAGTGGATGAACAGCTGCATCTTCCATCCTTCTGCACTTAGCAAAAATGGAACATTCTCTGCCTGAATAAGATTTGACAACATGATTGTTCAGGTTGTGTATACATTTCTCCGAAAACTCGGCATATGTGATATTTCCCACTTAATTCCTTTCTCCACTTCCAAAAAGTGAAAAAGAGGTCAAAGGCATTGACACTCCCCATGACATCAGTGCATTGGCACCAACTGGTGCCACTGGAGGGTGCAGGAGAAAAAAACCCCAACAAAACATTATCTTTGACCACAGAAAAGTTGCGCAATCTACCTGAAGAGCTAGTTCTCTTGTGCTTTCTGATGTGGCTAAAACCCAGGGCAAACCTCAGAATTCTGGGCACTGATCTGGGGGCTGCATTTGTACCCCATGTTCATTTCAGAATCAGAAGTAGGGACAGTTATTGAAATGGACTCAAAGGATTTCTGCTGCTCTCTCCTCGGCACATACAGTACGTTGAACATATGGAGGCAGGTCATACAAAGCGAGTCCTTAACAACGGGGAAACCACTGTAAGAAAAGACTTCCTCTAAGCTAAACCAAGAAATACATGTCATGTCATCTATTTCTAGTCTAATGCATTTATAAATGGTTGGCTTAGCTTGTGGTTAAGGTGCTGGGCTAGAAACCAGGACACTGTGAGTTCTAGGCCTCCCTTCGGTATGAAAGCCGGCTGGGTGACATTGGCCAGTCCCTGTCTCTCAGTCCTAGGAAGGAGCCAATGGCAAACCAGGAGACTGAGAGTTCTAGTCCCGCCTTAGGCACAAAAGCCGGCTGGGTGGCCTTGGGCCAGTCCCTCTCTCTCAGCCCTAGGAAGAAGCCAATGGCAAACCAGGAGCCTGAGAGTTCTAGTCCCGCCTTAGGCACGAAAGCCGGCTGGGTGACCTTGGGCCAGTCCCTCTCTCTCAGCCCTAGGAAGAAGCCAATGGCAAACCAGGAGACTGAGAGTTCTAGTCCCGCCTTAGGCACGAAAGCCGGCTGGGTGACCTTGGGCCAGTCACTCTCTCTCAGCCCAACTCACCTCACAGGGTTGTTGGTGTGGGGAAAATAGGAGGAGGAAGGAGTATTAGGTATGTTCTCTGCCTTGAGTTATTTATAAAAATAATAAAGGCGGGATAGAAAATCAATCAATCAATCAATCAATCAATCAATCAATCATCTACTGATAAGTGAGAACTAAGTAGGGATGAAGCAGTATTTGTCTCTGTCAGTATCACCTTCCAAACAGAAGACATCAAGCAGTAGGTACCACCACTCTGTTGATAATGATAAACCAAAATGTTGAATCATAGATTATTGTGACGTGCAAATGGATATAAACCAAGAATCCTGGCTTATTAAACCATGTATACTGAGAGAAGAGAGGAGATCAGGTCCCCCTCCTAATAGCACAGACTGGTTGTGGAAGGTTGGGGCTTTGGGAGGATTGGCGGGAATTCTAAGTTGTGAAGGGGAGGGTTGGTTAGGCGATGAAGGTTTGAACAGGAAGATGTGTGCCAGTGACCGGATAGTAGAGGTGGTTGTGGGTAAATTGCTGGGTGAAATGCTAGACCGTCAGAAGTGCCCTGCATATGGGAGTCAGTGCTGGGGTGGCGATGCATGATGTTGGTCAGGATCTTGGGGAAGGAGAGGCAGGGAAAGATGTTGGGAAGTACAATGAGGGGCACTAAAGACTGTTGCAGGTTAAGAGACCCGTGTGTCAGGGTTCCGTCTTCTAAGCCAGTTGCATCTGCCCGACTCCCAGTCATCTAACTGTTGGACACCTTGGTCTCCAGCAGCTGCTGGTGAATGCCAGGACTCTAAGCAATAAAACCTCATCCTTCGCGACAGGATAGTGGATGGGTGTGCGGACCTGGTATGTGTTACGAAGACCTGTAGCCCTATCAGAAATCTGCCATCCAGGCTTCAAATTCTACACAGCCACGATGCCAGGGTTAGGGAGGTGACTGGTTCTGAGTGCCCGTATGTTAAGTTGGGCTGCAGAGGAAAGGTACAGCTGCTGCTGGTGTATCAACGGCCTAGCACCGTAACCGTGGCCTTTCATGAGCTCCAGGACCTCAACTCAAGCCTGGTGTCGGAGTCCCCAAGGCTTTGGATGACTCCAACTCCATGCCTCAGAAGTGATTCCAGGTGGCTTGTGAGCTTATAGTGAACGTGGGTTTGCCACGGGCCGCTGTAGCTCCAGCAGGCACACTTGAACTGCTCAGATGAGAAAAAACTGGCATTTCCCCCAAGCCTTTGGGCCAGTCGAGAGGAATCCCCTTTTATTTGTTTAATTATTCTGTCTCATTTGCAATTCAATGTACTGGGATGTTTCTTAATGATGTAGGGTTATTTTTTGGTCAATGCTTCTTTTTGTTATATACCACCCAGAATCATGTTGCTTGAGTTGGGCTGCCTTGTACTGTAAATGTATGAAACAAATAAATAAATGACCTGTAATTTGGATATGGGGGATTAATATCTATCCTTTGCAGTGATCAAATCACCTTCTGGTCAAAATGGGGATCATTGCCTCCTTGGACTTCCCCAGGGGTGGACCTAGTAGAATGGTCCACCCCAGAGGCTGGATGGATCTGGAGGGTTTCCAGAGGCACTTGGGGGTTTTCTCGATATTTTGGCAGGCAGCTCTGCCTCACACTTGGTCAAATCAAATCCATCTTGATTGCAGTCATTAACTAGTACAAAGCAAATTGAACAGTGGGCCTAAAGGTGAGACTAAAAATATTAAAATAAGTGAGAGACGATATGTATAAAACAGTAATTTTAACTAAAAGAAAATTTAAAGATAAAAAGCTTAAAACTAAAAGGATTAAAATAAATGATGGGTGGTGGAGGTGTTAAGTATGAAACAGAAATTTTAACAAAAGAAAATTTCAATCGAAGAGAATATTTGTAGCTCAGGGTTGAACTGTGGAGTCCTTGGTGCTCTCTGAGCCTTGTTGTTTTCTTGCAGACGTTTCATTGCCAGGCTAGGCAACATCTTCAGTGCGAAAAGGGAGTGGAACTTGCTCTCTGTTTATATACCCTGGCATGTCCTGCCTGTGTTGGTGGGGGTGTTGTACTCTCCTTAGTAGTACTTTGACTGGGTTGTTGTTTACTGCTTGGTTGATTGACAGAGTTAATAGTTCCTTGATTAGGGTCTATTGTGTTGTTTGATTGCTCCTCTGCTGCTAATCTTGCTGTTAATCTTTGCATATCTTGTAGTTGATTGCTGGCCAAGAGGTGTTCTGGTCTTCTGGCTTTCTTCAAAGAAAGTTTGAAGGTAAAAAAAGCTTCACTTAAAATGAGCATTTGGGGATAATATAAAAAGTAAGTCAGTCCTAAACTTAGTGCTGGGGTAATCATGGTCATATCTAAGTAAAGGTAAAGGTTCCCCCTGCACATTTGTGCAGTCGTGTCCGACTCTAGGGGCCGGTGCTCATCTCCATTTGTTAGCCGAAGAGCCAGCGTTGTCCGAAGACGCTTCCGCAGTCATGTGGCTGGCATGACGCACGTGGAACACTGTAACCTACCCACCGAAGTGGTACCTATTCATCTCCTTGCATTTGCATGCTTTCGAATTGCTAGGTTGGCAAGAGCTGGGGCGAGTGCGGGAGCTCACTCCGCATGCAGGGCTAAGGATTCAAACCTCCAAACTTGCGATCTTCCGATCAACAAGCCTGGCGTCTTACCCGCTGAGCCACCACGCCCCTATGGTCATATCTAGCAGACCATAATTTAGTAACTGTGTGTCTTATTTTACTGTGTGTCTTATTTTGCATATGTCTTATTTTACATATGCACAGAACCTGGCTATGTTGCATGTTGGTCATGGTTTATGTCAAGTAGCAGGAACTGTGTATATGGTTGGGTAGGAGACTGACTGACTGACTGACTGACTGACTGACTGACTGACTGACTGACTATGTGTTATCAAGTCAGTGTCAATTCTTAGCAACCACATAGATAGACCTTTTCCAGGTTGATCTGTCCCAAATCCGATCCTTCAGGTGCGCCTATCGCTGCTGTAATAGAGTCTATTCACTTTACTGCTGGTCGTCCTCTTCTTTCCTTCTACCTTTCCCAGCATTATGGACGTCTCAAGGGAGCTGGGTCCAATAGGTCCAAATATGATAATCTGAACCTGGTCATTTGTGCCTCCAGTGAGAACTCTGGATTGATCCATTTGTTAGTTTTCCTGGCTATCCATGGTATTCTCAGGTGTCTTCTCCAACAGCAAAGTTCAAAAACTTCAGTACTCTTTCTATCCTGCCTCTTCAAAGTCCAACCTTTTTTTAAACTAAGAAAACCACATGGGAGGAGAGCTTGTTCAACAACTTCTACCTGTCCTGACTTGCAGGGGCATACTTCTTGAGTGGCTGTGGCACCTTCTTGTACTTGCCCCTGTGCTGCATCCCTCCAGCTGCCAATCCTAAGCAGCTCCCTCATTTTCTGAGGAGCTATAGGAGATGAAGTGACTGAAAAGAGGCCTAGAGTGATGATGGAGGAGGTTATGTTGGAGATTTGCCCTCCCTTGAAGAAGCCATTTCTCACCCAGCCATATTTGACAACTTCTACCCTGTCTCCAACCTTTCCATTTTTGGGGAAGGCTTTAAGGAGATAGTAGTGAATCATCTACAGAGGAGTTTAGGTGAAGCAGATTATCTGAATCCCTTTCAGTCAGAGTTCAGGCCCAGTTCAGATCCAATCATGGGACAGAAACAGCATTAGTCACTCAAGTAGATGACCTCTGTCAGGACGTGAATGATGGCAGGGCAGTAGTGCATCCTCCTTATCCTACTGGACCTTTGGAAGCATTTAATATTATCAGCCATGGTATCCTATAGATCACCTGCAAGAGTTGGGAGTAGGGGGCCACCTTTTTATGGTGGTTCCACTCCTATCTTAATGGATGGCTCCAGTTGGTTTTCATATGGATGATGGTCAAGTCCACTGCCTGTCATGATGGCATCTATACCATCCTGACATGAACAGAAACCACTTAACACATCCCCCAGCTAGGGCGCCAAAAGCAATCAATAGGAAGAATGTAACAGCAAACTATCAGACAGACAAGCAGCTGTATGTAAAATTGTCTAAATGTGAATTTATGAAGGAACAATTGGACTACTTGGGGTATAGAGTATCTAGCAGGGGGATCAAAATGGACCCAGAGAAAGTACAGGCAGTAGTGGCATGGGAAACCCCAAAAAACCAGAAAACAATTACAGAGCTTCTTAGGGTTCGCGAATTTCTATAGGCAATTCATAAACAACTTTACACAATATGTCTATGACATATAACACCCACTGGTTTAGGTATGTGGATGACACCTGGGTCAAAATCAAGGCCCAGGAAGTACAGGCCTTCACGGACCATATAAACACTATAGATGCCAACATTAGCTTCACCAGAGAAGACACCAAGGACAACAGACTGGCATTCCTAGACTGTGAAGTCCTCATTGGGACCGGTGGCAAGCTAGAAATAGGGATCTACAGGAAACCCACACACACAGATCAATATCTGATGTTTGACTCCCACCATCCACTGCAGCACAAACTAGGAGTCATCAGGACATTGTCACACAGAGCAGAAACCATCCCCACCTCCATGGATTCCAAAAAGAATGAAAATCAGCACCTGAGAACAGCCCTGAAGGCCTGTGGATATCCAAATTGGGCCTTCACCAAATCTAAATCTACCAGACCTAAAACAGCGACAGATAGGGCTGAGACTCAGAGTAAACGAAAGAACCTGGTCATTCCCTACATGGCTGGCGTGTCTGAAAAGATAAAACGGATATTTGGCAAACACCACATACCTGTATATTTCAAACCCACCAACACACTGAGACAGAGGCTTGTACACCCCAAAGATCAAACTCCAAAACATAAGAAAAGCAATGTAGTTTATGCAATCCAGTGCAGTGAGGAGTGCTCTGAACTCTACATTGGAGAAACCAAACAACCTATGTACAGGAGGATGGCCCAACACAGGAGAAATAACACCACAGGACCAGAGTCAGCAGTTTATCTTCACCTAAAAGAAAAAGGACACTCATTTGAGGACATTAATGTTCACATTTTAGACAGAGAAGATAGGTGGTTTGAGAGAGGGGTCAAGGAATCCATTTATGCCAACTTGGAAAATCCTTCCTTGAATAGAGGTGGGGGCCTCAGGCACAAACTCTCCCACATCTTCCTCCCCGTTTTGTCTTCTGTGCCTAGGAAGATTAAGACCATTTCAGAAGCTCAACAGCAGCATGGTGATTTTAACGACCCTCCATTAGATAATAAAAGGACTTTAAAATTACATCTCAATATAACCATGACCTAGCCCCAGGTGTAAGGTCACACAGCTACCTAGGAACATATTTAGGATTCCCTTACCAACTTTGCTCAGACTGAAGAAGCTCCTTGGATAAGGAGCGAAACGTTTCCACTAAGAAAATAGAAATCCAGTTGACATGATTCAAGCTACAGACAACTTTACACAAGTAACACTACCACTCACAGAACTACTCAAAACGAAAAGGAAGGGGGACACCAAAACATCCAAACCGGGGACAAAAATACAATGGTCAAAGGAATGCAAGGAAGCATTCGACCAGTTAAAGAAACTTTTCACTTCTGAACCCATACTTCAGCATCCTGATCATACAAAACCACTAGTCATACAAGTGGACGCATCTGATACCACGTTAGGTGGAATTTTACTCCAGAGAGATAACCAGGGGAAACTGAGGCCATGCGCATACCTTTCCCTCAAATTCACTGAAACATAATGTCGGTGGCATGTATGGGAGAAGGAAGCATATGTTGTAAAATGTGCATTAACCACTTGGAGGCACCTTTTAGAAGGGGCCCCTCACAAATTCGAAGTTTGGACAGATCACAAAAACTTAGAAGCTTTAAACACCACACAAAAACTAAATCCCAAACACGTTAGATGGGCACAGTTCTTTCAAAGATTCAATTTCACATTGAAGTACATAACCAGAAAAAAGAACTTTTTGGTGGATGCCTTATCCCAGTTACCACAACATAACAGTCAGAGAGAGGAGATAGTAGATTCAATCATCCCACAAGCACAAATGGGATTGGTAGCAGTCACTAGGAGCCGGGGCAAACAAGTACAATTGCCAGTGGAAGGGGATTTGCTCAACGAGTTGCAATCACAATTGGAAACTGACCAATGGTTGCAGGACAATAAAATTAAATTAATGGAAAAACAAGGACTTTGGTGGCACGGGGAACAGTTATACATACCGGAAACCCTAGGAAAAGCAACTTTGAAAAGAAGCCATGACGAAAAGTCAGCTGGGCATTTTGGATTTGTCAATACTTTACACCTACTTAGGCAGCAATTCTGGTGGCCCTCCCTTCACAAAGACGTGAGGAATACATAGCTAGTTGCCCCACATGTGCAATGGCGAAACGAGTGGGAGGCAAACCCAGAGGATTGTTACAAAACGTAGCAAGCTCCACTCAACCATGGAAACAAATAGCCATGGATTTCATAGTAGATTTACCAGAAAGCCATAAAAAAATAGTCATTTGGGTAGTAACAGATTTATTTTCTAAGCAAGCTCATTTTATCCCTTGTACAAACATCCCGAATGCAGGGCAATTGGCAAAAATGTTTGTGCAACATGTATACAGAATACACGGATGTCCAGAAAGAACAATTAGCGAGTGAGGCGTCCAATTTACTTCCAAATTCTGGAGGGCATTTTTAAAAATAATTGGAGTGGGACAAGGGCTAAGCAGTGGATTTCATCCGAAAACGGATGGTGCCTCTGAAAAAATTAACCAATTACTAGAACAATACCTTAGATATTATGTTAATTATCAACAAGATGATTGGGTGGACCTACTTCCATTCGCAGAAGTGGCATACAACAATTCAGTGCATCAGAGCACAGGTTTCTCTCCATTTCAAGTTGTAAATGGACAGGAGTTTCTAGCTTTCCCGGAATTACCAAGTTACAAAACTGAAATTGTCCCTTTAGATAATTGGATACAACACATAGCAGAGGCATGGCCAATAATTGAGAAAGCCTTAACAAAAGCCAAGGAAACATACAAAAAATTTGCAGGTAGGAAAAGGGCACCAGAGTGGCCATTCAAGGTGGGAGACAAAGTTTACTTATTCACCAAATTTTTAAAGTCGACGCAACCATGCAAAAAATTGGGACCAAAATACATTGGCCCTTTTCCAATTACGAAAATTATAAACAAAGTGACAGTACAGTTGCAACTCCCAAAAAATTTAAGGAGAGTTCACCCAGTATTCCATTGTAGCCTACTTAAACCTATCAAACCTGAAAATCAGTGGCACCCAGAGAAAGTAGAACTGATCCCAACAATAATAGATGGGGAACAACACTTCGAAGTGCAAGAAATTCTAGATTCCAGAATACATCGAGGAAAACTGCAATATTTAATTCAATGGAAACAATTTGATAATTCACACAGAGAGTGGGTGGCAGAACGACACGTACACGCACCCAAGTTAAAGAAAAAGTTTCACACTAAATTCCCAAATGAACCGCAATGAGAGGGGGGGAGTGATCTTGGGGAGGTGGAATGTCATGATGGCATCTATACCATCCTGACATGAACAGAAACCACTTAACACATCCCCCAGCTAGGGCGCCAAAAACATTTAATAGGAAGAATGTAACAGCAAAGTGTCAGACAGACAAGCAGCACGCAGTGTGGATTGGAGAAGACAATCAGCACTTCAAGCGGACAGCTCCGAGCATGGACGAGAGGGTGCGAGACGGCACTGATAATGCATTCGATGGGAGGGAGGAAACGGGAACTTATTTAACTGTAAGCTATTGTATACCTGCTTTACTTGGTTCATTGACGTGAACCCAGATTGCTCGCTTTTACATATTCTACGGAATTGTGTCGGAGCCTAATTTGCCAGTCGAAGGATCGGAGCATCACACTGCCATTCCATGAGGCCACATGGCTTGGTGCTATGTTTATTTATTTATTTAATTTTATATATTTAATCAAATTTATCACCGCCCAATTCCCCCAAGTTATCTAACAAATATATGAAATATATGAATCTGCTGGGACAAGTTATCTGTTGGTTTTTGAGTGAGGGAACAGGCTCATACAGGCTGAGTTGGAGATGCTGCAGAAGTTTTGGATCAATGTCTGGAAGCTGTAAAGATCTGGATGAGGAGAAACAAACTTACATTAAATCATACCTGTTGGTTAGTAAGCATCCAGAGATATGGCCCAAGCAGCACTCTTGATGGGGTCATGCTCCCCCTGAATCCGTGACCTGGGGGGTCTTTCTGGTCTCATGGCTACTGCTGGAGCAGCAGCTGGATGCTATGGCCAAAGGAGCGTTCGCTTAGCATTGCCTGGTGCATCAATAATTTATTAAATGTATACAGCCACCTGATTGACATACAACTCTGGACAGCTGACAAGCAATACAATAAACCTAATCATGGTTAAAAATAAAAGCAAAAAGCATACTCTCGTGAAGCAACCCATCAGGCAACCATTGGCAGAAGAAAGCAAGGTCACCCAACCCGGCCCAGGTCTCCAGTGCCTTACCGATGGCCAGCAAAGTCAAGCCCTCCGAATCTCAAGGGGGATGCTGTGCACCACGCAGACTCCGAGTGTCTGGGACAGCATACAAAAACTGTAAACAAACAAACACACCAACACATAAGGGTAAAATAGATTGCCATGCAAATGCACATAAATCAAGAATCCTGACGTAGTTAACTTTATTAGCTGTATATCCCATCTTGCATTTAAGAGCAAAAGGCCATGTACTCCTTCCTCCTTCCTCTATAACATCCCTGTGAGTTAGGTTGAGCTAAAACAGAATGACTGGCTCAAAGTCACTCAGGGATTTATATATATATATAAATATATATATGTGTGTGTGTGTGTGTGTATGTATATATATTTTAAAAAGAAGATAAAAACTAACAAAAACTAATATAAATTAAAAAAAAGAGGAGAAAGGAGGAGAAAAAGAAAGAAGAAAAGACAAAAGTACAAAAAGAAAAGATAAGAAATAGAAGAAGCTTGTGATTTACTTTGCAGCAAATAAGTATGATTACAAAATTATCTCTTACTCTATGGTTACAAAAAGAAAAGCGCACTTTTTAATATTATCTAGATTTTTTCCCCTAATCATCAAAACCACAAATCATGCAAAAAGTCTATAAGGTGTTTCCAGTCAACAATAAATGTAGATAATTGTCTTTTCTCTAATCAAGGAAGTCAGTCTGGCCATCTCAGCAAGTTCCATCATCTTCACCAACTATTCCTCCATTGTTAGTCATGCTGAACCTTTCCACTTTTGGTTATACAATAATCTCGCTGCGGTTGTCATATATAAAAACAAAGTTCCATGACTTTTTTCAAACTGTCTATCCATTAGTCCCCCCAAAAAAGACCTCTGGTTTCAGTTGTACTGTATGTTAGTCTTTAAAATCTTCTGAATTAGTGTATATATTTGTAGCCAAAATTTTCTGGCTTTTTTACATGTCCACCAAACATGATAAAATGTCCCTTCATGTTGTTCACATTTCCAGCATAAGTTCAAAGGGCCTTTATACATTCTAGATGATTTCTCTGGTGACAAATACCAACAATACATTATTTTATAAAAATTTTCTTTAAGACTAGAACGTAATGTAAATTTCAATCCTTTCAACCACTTATTTTCCCACTGTATATTGTAACCAAAAATTTTAGCCCATTTTACCATATATTCTTTCATTTGTTCTTCTGTCTCAAATTTCAGCAAAAGTTTATACATTTTGGCAATAACATGTTCATCATTTGTACACAATTCTGTTTCAAGCTCACTCTTACATTGCTGAAAACCATAAAATCTTTTATCTACTTTAAACCTTTCTGATAATTGTGCATAAGAAAACCATTGGCAAGTATCTGTTATCAGATCTTCTCTTGACTTTATTTTACATTCCACTTGAAAAAAATCTAGTATATCATGATAAGTTAACTATTTACAGTATGTATACTCATCATTTCTCATCTATGAAATGCTTCTTGTGCTGAGAGCCACAAAGCCACAACCTAGATTTGTATTTATTCCATATTCTCAGAATGGCACGTCTGACATAATGATTTTTAAAATCCACATTAACCTTAGCTTTGTCGTACCTTAAATATCCATGCCACCAAATCTCAGTGTCCTTCTAACTCCAAAAGCCTTCTATTTCTCAGCAACACCCAATCTTTCATCCAGACTAAACAGCAAACAGCAGAGTACAATTTCATATCATATGTAATTTATGTAATTTATTATTATTATTATTATTCGATGTATTTTAGATACTGTTTTTGTATTTTTAAACTTTCAATTGTTGTAACCCGCCCAGAGTCCCTTGCAAGGGAGATGGGCGGGGAATAAATTGAAATAATAAATAAATAAATAAATAAATAAATAAATAAATAAATATCAGGGAGACCCCATCCTCCTCTTTCTAGTCATCCATAGCTGAGGGCACCCTGGAACCTGGGTCTTTCCAATCTTGGCCAACCCATTAAACACTACAATATTTGTTTGTCATATAAGTGATCTATATAACCGTCCACTCAGCACATGATGTAGGCATTGAACAGGTCATACCACTCCCAGACCCAATGCTTGAGGACACAGCAAGGTCATTCATGTTCTCTGAAGGGCAGGCAGAGTCAGTGCCAACCAAATCTTGGGGGGATGCTGTGCCAATATCTCCTGGGTCCCACCAGATGATACTACCTCCGTGATGGGACTCCAGAATGTGCCAATCCTGTTAGATCTTACTGGATGGGCAGACATAACACTACAATTTGTGCATGCACTGCATGTAACCTATTCATTCTTACATTGGTTTTCCCATTTTTGTGAGCAGATAAACAAATTAGGCGTAGAGAGCTTCAGAGTTACTTCTAAATTTAGGATTATATCTTGCTATGGCTAGACAAACCAAGATCTCAAGATAGCTTTCAACCAGAGATTGTTATTGCCTTATGAATTCTGATTTGTTTAAGTGTGTGTGATGTCCCAGGTTCAGGCACTGAGTTAAGATATCTCTGTCTGGTTCATATGAACAACCAACATGAGTGAACAGACTACATACTTCCTCCTTGTGGGGGAGATGGGCGGGATATAAATATGACAAATAAATAAAAATAAATACTGCAGAGATTTCATAGACTGTGATTTATCCTGGATTATTGCTGTGTTGAATCTTGCCAAAGACTTTGTCCCAGCTCTGGAAAAAAACCACAACTCCGTGTGAGCTGATTTTGAAACCCTCATCCCTTTTTCTTGTATCGTTCTTTATCCAGTTCTGAACTATGCCAGCATTTTTTTTAGTTATTATGCAACGCCCAAAGTCTTGCTAAACTCTTCAAATTTACACTTTGTATCTGCTTTGAGTAAGAGTGGGAAAAGATTAGCTCAGTTTCTCCTTACACCCAGTGCCTGTATTCACACGACATGCTTTCCCTTGGTGAACTAGGTTACTCCCATTTTCTGTCCCTCCTCCCTCTCAGGCCTATCCAGCAGAAGCAAAAACGCACATGCGGACAAAGGCAGGCTGATTGGAGTGGTATTCCCTCTAGATCCTTGTCCAACGTGGTTTGCTTTTCTTGCTAAGGTGTTATTAGTGACCCCTTAGTTAACAACATGAAGGCCTCCCTGAGAGTGGGTAGATGCTTCCCTGCTCCAAGGTGGCAGTACTTCTATCATTTCTAAGGAATTGGGTTGGATCCTACAAAGATGGGCAATTCTGGGACCCTCTTTAATCTTTTATGGTAGGGAGATAATCAGAAATGTGGTGGTTCCTAGCTTTAGGAAGGCTAGGAAGAAGCAGATTATTCTGACCCACTTCAAAGTATCTTCAGAGTAGCTACAGGGTCAAGAATGCCTGATGGATGATCCCGGAGATCAACCGGGGCAATGTGGTCTCTTGGCAACTTCTGACTCGCCTGAGAGCTCTGGAAATAAAAAAATGCTGTCTTTCAGCTATTCTTGTCTTATCTCTCCAGTAGATTCAGATAATGTTGCTTGGAGACAGTTGCTGCTTGAGCCGGGAGCTTTTGTGTGGTAACTCAGGGCTCTGTTCTGTCTCCATTAAACCATGAGGGAGGACACCCAGATCTGATGGCTGTTGTGGGTCTTCCGGGCTGTGTGGCCGTGTTCTGGAAGTTGTGGTTCCTAACATTTCGCCAGCATCTGTGGCCAGCATCTTCAGAGGGCAGGAGCACAGACAGAAGCGAAATCTCTGTGCCCAGGTAGAGTGGCAATGTTTTGTCTGTTTTCTATTTATAGAGCTAAGTTATAGGAGATTAGGTGGGGTTTTTTGTTGTGTTGAAATGTTAACGAGTGGCTGATGAGCGTGATTAGCATGTTCATTGTGAGAAGTATTCCCATGTCCTGGTGGTTGGACTGAGTTCGTTGACCTTTTGCAGGCTGTGTTTTTCAGGACTGGTAGCCAGGTTTTGCTAATTTTTAGACTTTCTTCTTTTTTATTGTAACTGTGCTGGTGCTTTTATTGTAACTGTGTTCTGAAGATGCTGGCCACAGATGCTGGCGAAGCGTTAGGAACCACAACTTCCAGAACACGGCCACACAGCCTGGAAGACCCACAACAGCCATCGAACTCCGGTCGTGAAAGCCTTCGACAACACCCAGATCTATTTCTCTGCAATGTCTCCTGACAATGGTGAGCCTCTGCTGGATGCCCACCTGCAGGTGGGAGTGGATTGGTATGAACTATAACAAATGGAACCTGAAGGAAGATAGATGCTTTTGAACTGTGGTGTTGGAGGAAAATTCTGAGAGTGCCTTGGACTGCAAGAAGATCAAACCAGTCCATACTCCAGGAAATAAAGCCAGACTGCTCACTTGAGGGAATGATATTAAAGGCAAAAATGAAGTACTTTGGCCACATAATGAGAAGACAGGATACCCTGGAGAAGATGATGATGCTAGGGAAAATGGAAGGCAAAAGGAAGAGGGGCCGACCAAGGGCAAGATGGCTGGATGATATTCTGGAGGTGACGGACTCGATCTTGGGGGAGCTGGGGGTGGTGACGGCCGACAGGAAGCTCAGGCGTGGGCTGGTCCATGAAGTCACGAAGAGTCAGAAGCAACTGAATGAACAAACAACAAAAACCTGAATCCAGACAAGATGGAGATGCTTATTGGGAGATCGCACACTTCTAGAAAGATGGTAGATCTTCGGGTTCTCACTGTGGTGAGATTCTTCTAGGAGAAGCAGGAACAGTTTGGAGGTGCTTTGGATTGCAGTGCCTCTCCAACAGGTTTTCTCAGCTTCAGTTCATACACCAACTGTACCCCTTCCTGGAAAATAAATTATTTTAAAACTACGGTACACAGGCTGGTAATTTCCAAGCTTGACTATTTCAATCTGCTTTGTGAGGCTTCCTCTGTATTTAGTCCAGAAATTTCAAGTGGTATGGAATTCAGCAGCCACGGTGGTTTCTGGAAGAACTCGAAGACACCACATTGCACCTGTGCCAAAGCATTGCACTGGCTGCCAAGTTGTTTCCAGGCAAAATACGAAGTACAGATTATTACATGGCTTGGACCAGCCTATCTAAATGAATGCCTCTTTCTATATGATCCCACGCCCCCTCACACACATCTGAGAAGGCTCAGCTAGACTTGCCACAGGCATCTCTCAAGGGGACTCGGCGTGATGTCTTCTCTGTAGTTCTTTATGGTGGACTCCCCACTGTGATGAAGAAATTTGGCCTCTCTCTGGCTTTTAAAGAGGCTCTAAAACACTTTTTTTTTAAAAAAAAGGTCTTTTAATTGTTGGTTTTAATTGTTCTTAATTGTTGTGTTGGAAGGAAAACTTACCAAGGGTTCGTCCCGAGCCGGGAATGAAGAAACACGGGCAGTTGCTTGAGCAGAGGTAAAGGTTTATTTCCCAAGAGCATGTACAGAGTATGCTGGTTGAGGGTGGCCACGTGTGTATTTCCTCACTAGCCCTTTTATAGAGACATAAACTTTGATGGAAAGGAAGGCGAGAAACGGTGCTTGCCTTCACTGGTTTCACACCTTTTGTCAGTTTCAAGGACGCTTTCTAAGAGTTCTGAATGGGTGTTAATTGAACAAAGGCTAGAGACATTCCTGTGGTTGCTCCCCCTATTGTTTGTGGTTTCTAGTCTCTTGAATCAATTAAGCCCTTGTGGATTCTGTCAGTTTCAGATTGTTTGATATTTTAAAAAAGGTAAAGGTTCCCCCCGCACATTTGTGCAGTTGTGTCCGACTCTAGGGGCCGGTGCTCATTTCCGTTTGTTAACCGAAGAACCAGCGTTGTCCGAAGACACTTCCACGGTCATGTGGCCGGCATGACGCACGCGGAACGCTGTTTCCTACCCACCGAAGTGGTACCTATTAATCTACTTGCATTTGCATGCTTTCAAATTGCTAGGTTGGCAAGAGCTGGGGCGAATGCGGGAGCTCACTCCATCACGTGGGGCTACGGATTCGAACCTCCGAACTTGCGATCTTCCGATCGACAAGCCTGGCATCTTACCCACTGAGCCTCAGTGCGAAAAGGGAGTGGGACTTGCTCTCTGTTTATATACCATGGCTTGTCCTGCTTGTGTTGGTGGGGGTGTTGTTCTCTCCTTAGGAGTTCCTTGATTGGGCTGTTGTTTGCTGCTTGGTTGATTGACTGAGTTAATAGTTCCTTGATTAGGGTATATTGTGCTGTTTGATTGCTCCTCTGGTGCTAATCTTGGTGTTAATCTTTGCATATCTGGGTATTGATTGCTGGCAAGGAGGTGTTCTGGTCTTTTGGCTTTTCTATTGTCTCTTATGAATGGTATGTAAATGTTGTTTACCTCTATGTGTCTGTGGATGGCTGCTTTGTCTGAGTGCCAAGCTTCCAGGAATTCTCTACCGTTTTTGGACTTGGCTTCGTTTAAGATGCTCACAGTTTCCCAGTTGAAAGTATGGTTAAGTCTGTCCATGTGTTGTGAGATTAAGGAGTTGTCATCATGTCTTCTGGCTGCTAATTGGTGTTTGTGGATGCACTCTGCTAGTCTTCTGCTTTGAAGCTTCCTGGATCCCCACTTTCCCTACTTGGCAACCCGGTTTGGGATGTTCTTAGACCCATTTCTGGCAAGCAGGAGAAATGGGAACATTTTTTCTGTAGCTGAATTAGCCAGGGAAAACAAATTGCTACCATAATAAAGAGAAGGACAGTTTACTCATCTGGTTTAGAATTACAGTGTTTTATTTATTTATTTATTTATTTGTTTATTTTTCAAATTTATTCCCCGCCCATCTCCCATGCAAGGGACTCTGGGCGGGTTACAATAAATAAAAAATTTAAAAACTATACAAAATATCTAAAAACACAAGCATAACATAATAAAATAAAATCCAAGATGGATTTGGACCCGCAGAATAGATCGTGGAGCTACGGGGCCAGCCAAC
Source organism: Charina bottae (assembly GCA_023362775.1). Taxonomy (NCBI): domain Eukaryota; kingdom Metazoa; phylum Chordata; class Lepidosauria; order Squamata; family Charinaidae; genus Charina; species Charina bottae. Next base: position 3,401,247 of record JALMGJ010000010.1, read on the forward strand.
CCCAGGAGGCACTACCACCTCTGTCGTCCCAGGCCAGGTGGGCAGAGCCAGGTCTTAAGGGCCTTCCGAAAGGCCAGGAGGGAGGGGGCCAGTCTCACCTCCGGGGGCAGGATATTCCACAAGGCGGGTGCTATCGCAGAGAAGGCACGCCTCCTGGACCCCGCTAGATGGAATTCTCTTGTTGAGGGGGTCCGAAGCATGCCCTCTCTGCATGCACGGGTGGGGCGGGCCGACGTTATCGGGACGAGACGGTCCCTCAGGTACCCTGGTCCTATGCCATGTAGGGCTTTAAAGGTAATCACCAACACCTTGAATTGGATCTGGAAGCAAACTGGCAGCCAATGCAGCTCGCGTAGCAGGGGTGTCACATGTGCCGATCTTCTGGCACTCATAACCGCTCACGCCGCTGCATTCTGCACCAGCTGAAGCTTCCGGATACTCTTCAAGGGTAGCCCCATGTAGAGCACATTACAATAGTCTATACGGGAGATGACAAGGGCGTGAGTGACTGTTCAGAGGGCCTCCCGATCCAGGAAAGGGCGTAACTGGCGCACAACTCGCAGCTGTGCAAAGGCCCTCCTGGCCACGACTGCCACCTGCTCTTTGAGCAGGAGTCGCGAGTCCAGGAGGACCCCCAGATTCCGCACTGGATCCGACTGGGGTAGTGCAACCACCCCCAGAACCAAAGATGACAACTTCCCGGATCCAGGGGGGCCATCAATCCACAGCCACTCTGTCTTACCAGGGTTCAGTTGAAGCCTGTTGTTCCCCATCCAGACCCCCACAGCCTCCAGGCACTGAGATAAGGCATTGACCGCATCACTTACTTCACCCAGGACGGAGATGTATAACTGGGTATCATCAGCATATTGGTGATACCTCATCCCGTGGTGACAGATGATCTCGCCCAGTGGCTTCATGTAGATGTTGAATAGGAGAGGAGAGAGAACCGACCCCTGCGGCACCCCACAAGTCAGGGGTCGCGGGTCAGCTCTCTCCTCCCCTATCAACACCGACTGGGAACGGCCCTGGAGAAAGGAGGCGAACCAGTGCAAAACCACGCCGCCCGCCCCCAACTCCTCGAGCCGCCCCAAAAGTATACCGTGGTCGATGGTATCGAAAGCCGCTGAGAGATCTAAGAGAGCCAGGATGGACGCACTCCCTCCATCCCGCTCTCGCCAGATATCATCCATAAGCGCGACCAATGCGGTCTCCGTCCCATATCCCGGCCTGAAACCTGACTGGAAGGGGTCCAGATAATCCGTTTCCTCCAGAATCCTCTGGAGTTGCAACGCCACCACCTTCTCAACCACCTTTCCTAAAAAGGGAAGGTGGGAGACTGGGCGAAAATTGCCCAGGATTGTAGGGTCCAGGGAAGGTTTCTTGAGGAGGGGGTGCACCAGGGCCTCCTTAAAGGCAGCCAGGAACACCCCCTCACTCAAGGACGAATTAATCATCGCCTGGACCCAGCCACATGTCACCTCACTAGCTGATTTCACCAGCCAGGAGGGACATGGGTCAAGCTGGCATGTGGTGGCGTTTACAATCCGGAGGATCCTGTCTACTTCATCAGGCGCAACATGATCAAACTGTTCCCAGATAACGTGGTAAGTACGAGCCTCTGGCATCTCCCCAGATCTTGTCTCATGCTTGGAGTCCAACTTGGAATGAATCTGAGCGATTTTGTCCTGCAGATGCTCAGAAAACTCTTCCGAACGGCCCTGTAAATGGGTCTCCCCCTGCTCCCGACCCAAAAGCGATCTTGTAATCTTGAAAAGGGCCGTCGGGCAGCATTCTGCGGATGCAATAAGAGCAGAGAAATATTCACGTTTCGCCGCTCTTACCGCCACAAGGTAGGCCTTGACTGCGGCTCTAGATTGTGTTTGGTCAGATTCAGTCTTCGTCTTTCTCCAGCGGCGCTGTAGACGTCTCTTAACCCTCTTCAAAGCCCTTAACTCTTCCGTGAACCACGGAGAGCAGCGGGCCGAGCAGGGCCGGAGAGGTCGCATAGGCGCGATGTTGTCCAGGGCTCCGGCCGCTGCCTTATTCCAGGCTGCGGCCAGGACCTCCACTGGACCATGAAGTGTTGTCTTTGTGAGTTTCTGCAAGGTCCTGCCACTGTAAAGAGGACTGGATCCAAGCCCCAGAACATCGGCCCAGGGATGCCTTGCGTTCGGCCGCCTACCACAGGCAGAACTGAGGATTTACCAGGGCAAGATTCTGCTTCGGAGCAATGCTTAAAAAGTAGTGAGCATCTCAGCCTGTTTGGGATTGTTTGTTGGAAGGTCCGCACACTAATCTAGGTTAGTTTTAACCAGGTTATACTGAATATACTCAATTGCCTGGTCTGCCTGCCATCTTTCTGGCTGATGCACTCAAGCTACAAATTAGCTAAGCCCAATTTAGCCAAGCGTGTTGTGCACACCCTCCTGTAAGTCACATGGGCACACTGCTTTCTGCCAAGCCCAGAGCAGGGGGGGAAAACACGGCCCAGCCCAGATCAAGTCAAGTCTTGAAACTGCTGGCTGGTTGGCTTTTAGACTTTCAAACAAGGCTTTTAGCCGCGTCGGAGCTGGATAGAACACCAGTGAAATGTGCATGTGTGCAGGCATTTTGTGTGTGGTGTGTCTTTCTCTCCCCTTGGCACAGCTTTCTGTAAGAATTCTGGGATGGTAGTACCAGAACTCCATGCAGCTTCTTATTAGTATATAGCAGAGTAGAAGCGTTCCCATAAACTTGCACAAGGCTTAATCAGTTCAAAACACAAAATAAACACACTTCACACATTAATGTAAAGTAACATAAAAAAGAGTATACATTTTTATTGTAACTCACAGTTCCTTAGTTGAAACGGTCCATGCATGTGAGCAATTGGTTCATGCTTCTAATGTGGCCCACCTGGATGGAAGTATGAGCAATGTGGCAGCAGCCATAGCTGACACATCCTCCTTGGTAGGAGATTAGAGCAGAAAGAGGAAAGAGAAGGGAACAGGAAACAGGGATTCAGCCCCTCCTACACAAAGCAAGTAAGATTAGGTTACCGCAGAGGCTGCCTCCTCCTTCAAGCTTGTGTGAGACGTGCTTGGTTGAAACCCAATATCTCTAACACTTTCCTCTTTGAACAGGGGCCTCACACAGGAGGGGAATTTCAGGTCAGACTCCCAAATGTTTTCTTTGCAGCGGGAGGGGGTATCTCTTGTTTGCATTGGCACCCAAGTCATCAGCTTAGCACATTCAGACAGAACTGGTATGCAAGGGAGGGAGATCTTCTTGGATGTTGGCTTCTGCTGGAAGATCAGGTGGATGCAAACTGTGCCCATTCCTGGATCAGGAGACCTACCGAAAATCTCTCCTGCCCTGGTCATCTCTCATCTAGACTACTGCAATGTGCTCTACACGGGACTGCCCTTGAAAACACCCAGTCCAGAATTCAGCAGTGCAAGTAGCTATGGATACACCTCGATGCGCCCATGTAACCCCACTACTTTGTCAGCTGCACTGGCTCCCTATAAGCTTTTGGGTGCAATTCATCACCTACAAAATCCGTCATGGCTCAAGGTTGGGTTACTTGCAGAACTGTCGCCAATGGCCTCTGCTTGTCCCATGAGGTGTGCTATGGGTCCCTTCCATGAAACAATGTCACCCAGTGGGGCCCCAGTCACTATGACACATTGGGAGGCCACTTAAATCTCACAAATAATTATACAACCACAGCTTCCTAGGTGTTGTACATATCAGTTAGCAATTATCAGTATAAAAGAAACCGGTAGAAATAATAAATAGATGTACCTATAGAAATAAACAAGAATACTTCTACTCAAAATCCTACTCAATAAGTTTAAAGAGCCTAAAAGGTCTGGTGCAAAGAGTGGCCCTGGGTGAGCCTGGCATAGATGGGGCACAGCTACTGGAAAATCCCTTCCTCCTCTGACTGCCTGTATTGCCCTCTTTGGCAGGAGGACCTAGCGAAGAGGTTTGGGGAAAAACTGAAGGGATCATGAGGTAAATACAAGAGATGCTCTCTCTCTCTCTCTCTCTCTCTGATTCTGTGTCCCAGGCCTTGTAGGGGTTCAGAGCTCCAACTAGAACTTTGAACAGAAGATGGAAATGGACTGGGGGGTTATGCAGATGCTGAAAGGCAAGCCAACTGTGATCATGTTGGCCATACAGAGGCTGGGTGGTCAGAAGACCACCAGAAGCAGAAGCAGAAGCAGAAGTCAGAGATGCTCTAATGCATTGTTTCTCAACCTTGGCAACTTCAAGCTGTGTGGACTTCAACTCCCAGAATTGCTATGCTGGCTGGGGAATCTTGGGAGTTGAAGTCCACACAGCTTGAAGTTGCCAAGGTTGGGAAACCCTGCTCTAATGGATCCTGCACTGAGCAGGGGCTGGACCACATGACCTTTGAACTCCCTCCCAAGCCTAGCATTCTGTACAATCTTCTATCTACTATGAATAGCGTTAGCTTAGGTGAGGCTCATCTAAGGTGGAAAACCCTGCTCATTTTAATCTGAGTTTTTACCTTCGGCTTGTCATGAGAAAGAGGCCCTTATTTGCTTAGGATGACCTGTGTTTTATCAGCAAAAGCTTTCACTTCAGGCATGTTGCGAAATCTCTCCCCAACTCCTGGCTGTGGGCCTCTTAGTAACTTCCTGAAAGAAGTCAGAGGGAACTCGTTCGGAAAATGAATAATTACAGATGCTATCTCAGAGGGTTCTTACACCAGAGGTTCCGAGATGGCCAAAGGCTTGCGGGATGGACGAGAATCCTTCCCAGATTTTTTTTCAAGAATAGCTTCCCTCCAAACTGGTAGCAAAAGGAGGAAAGAATCTCAATTCATTCCGCACGAACGCTGCCGTTCCCTGACCAATTCCATCACCCTGAAGTTGTGGAATCTTAAAAGGGCAGCTCCAGAGTCCAAATTCCACTTTGACACCCATGACCAGTCAACTTGCAGGTAGCAAACTCTTCTAGGGGATACAGTGCTGAGATCCCTTTAAACCTAGTGCCAGTGGCATCTGGATGACCTGCTAAGAAATGGGCAATGGTCTTTCTAGACCCAATGGTTAGTTTCGTGGCAACTAAGGAGATCAACGGAAGGGCATTTATCACCATGACCCCTGCACAATCTTGCTGAACCTTTGAACCATTTTTCAAAGGGAATCCTGCCAGCCAGGAGCCACCATTTTGATTTCAACCATGATCCTGGGCATAACGGTGCATTCAAATGGCTGCTCTCGAGGGTGATGGGCATTGTCTTAATGTCTCTGTTTAAATTATGTAAAGCATTCCAGAACAGTGCTGTGTTCATTGCATTGCATTGCATTGATTTCTTTGCATTGCTCTTATGACCCACATTTCCTAAGGGGGCTCAAGGAAGTATACACTCCTCATTTATCCCCACCACAACAACCCTGTGAGGTAGGTTGGGGGTATGTATTAATTTGCAGGGCTCATAGACCACTCTAGTCATCTCACTCTGGCAGTTGCCAAAGTTTTCCACCAGTCACTACCTGGTCTTGCTTTTGTTTAACATCAGGAAAAACTTCCTCACAATAAGATCTATACAACGGTAGAACAATCTACCAATGGAGGTTGTGGGTTCTTTATCTCAGGAGGTTTCTAAGATGAGGCCGGATACCCACCTGTCATGGATTATTTAATTGGTTTTCCTGCACATTGCAAAGGGTTGGACTACATGATAACCCAGATAACCCAGCGTGTAGGAGTAATGTCAACTCTTCGAGATAGGCCAGACTAGGAAACCAAAATCATGCACTCGAATACTACTTTTATTAGAAGATTATAGTAACAGATTCTTGCAAGTCTGAATGCGCTTCCCCCTTCCCTCTCTTTACTTTCATGAGAACTAAGGAAGCTCTTGTCCGAGATATTTTCCCAGGTTACAGTTCTGGCCCGGACTCAGATTTCTTTTATCTGACTGTTGTCTTGGTAGCAGCTCTCCCTCCTGTTCCTCAGGATTATTCCTTCTGCTCATTACATCTAGGTTCCATACCCACTAGACGATATACTTCCAGAAACTCCGAATCTGAAACAAGCCCTTTAGGAGGTTGAGGCTAAAAAAAAGGATCTTAGCAGGAAAATTGTACATTCATATTTTAGCGGTAGGGCCCCAAGGACTGAAACTCTGTTGCTGTTCCTTTGGTAGAAGGGAGTCATTCTGACATGACCCCATGACACAGTCTTTCTCTCAGCTTGTAGCTACGGCTGCCTAATTTTGTATTTGTCTAATCCAGTGTTAAAGTGATGTTTTCCACCTTCTGACCCAACCCTTGCTGTATGCGTGACCTGGGGCATTTTGGTGGTGACTGTTGAGATGATGGAGCTAGAGGCTGGAACCTGCCCTGCTTTTATTGACTGCTGCCCACCCCCTCCATTCATTGGCAATTTCCCTCCATGGTCAGTTTGGCTTGGACAGTAGGAAAGATCAGGCACTGGGCATCTGCCCATGTAATGCCAGACCGGTATTTGGCAACTTTCACAAAAGATACAACCTTCCAGCCTTCCACACCAAAGAAACAGGAATTATACTGCCTTAATTGCAGATATAATTTTCTTATTTGAAAGCAGGCTACTTGCTAGAATTCTTGTGTTGTAGCCTTCCTTCTAATTAATACTGATTGTATTATATTGCTTTAACAAACTAAAAATCACTATTAAACTCTAATTATGTCAACTTAGTATAAATCACTGAGTAAAATTACAGGCTATAATAATTCAATCCATTAATATGGATTGATCCTCTACATCAGTGTTTTTCAACCTTGGCAACTTGAAGATGTGTGGACTTCAACTCCCAGAATTCTGGCTGGGGAATTCTAGGAGTTGAAGTCCACACATCTTAACGTTGCCAAGATTGAGAAACACTGCTCTACAGAGACTAATTGGCCCATCTGATTTATTGCTACTGGGGGTTTCAATTTGGTGCTGATTCTGATTCTACTCTGTTTGATATCCTGTGAAATGAAAATATAGACTCTACACAGAAATAAATGTAAATTTTGAATGTGGTATAAATCCAAATATTGATTTGTAGTCCAGGAATGGTTTTCAGTTTTAAATGAATTCTGAGTTAAACTGGCTTTTCAGATACAAAGTTATTCTAGACAACAAAGCACACTCCCACGATTTAGTTGGCTGTTCTTCCATTGAAGGGATCCAGCATCCTCTCCAATAGAGTAGATACGGTATCCTTGCAGCAATTAGTTTATACAAAGCTAATTCAGTATACTTTGTGAGATTATATGGTTTAGTAAAGTTTCATAAGAATATAGCAGGTTGAAATGGGAATTCAACTTTAAACATTGGTTTCATTCTAGTGTAGAACATTTTTCAAAATTGTCCAGCTTCATAGCATTGTCACCAAATATGAAAAAAGATCCAATCTGTTCATTACATTTCCAGCAATTTTAAGAAAAGGATTGTCCATGTTAGTGATCAGAGCTCCTCTTATACCAATTTTTTCCCAGTGTAATATTTGCAATAAATGTAATGTTCTTCTTTCATTGACATTTCCACTGATGCATCTGTCTTTCTGCATTCAACATCTGCATCCATTTAATCATGCAATCTTTGCTTGTTTCACTTCTGAATCATACTCCACCGGTCTCTGTTTGGGAGACTGAAGTCCAGAGCATTGTATGAGCTTTCTTACCCTTAAATAAGGAACAGGGGTTCCACAGCTGTCTCACTATGCATTTTTAAAGGTGAGAGAATTGGAGCGCTTGGGCTAAGCCTCACACATAGGAGGTCCATCCAAAGTGTAATTTTTTTTTTTTTAAGTTTTATTAGGTTTTTAGGTATACAAAGCTAAAAGATAAAGATGAAACAGAAAAAGAAATACAAATTAAAAGAAAAGAAAAAGAAAAGTGCAGTAAAGAAAAAGAAAAAAAGAATAAAGAAAAAGACATACACAGAAATTAGATGACCTCCAATCCGTCTATGGTCATAAGAATAAAATAGATAGTTTGTTTTAACATGCTGGCTATTCATATAACATTCATATATTTTTCCTTGTCTATTATGTACTATTTATCTATAATCTAATCAACAAAAACTCCATATTTAGCTTTACTCCTCCTGCTTTTTGCAAATAGTCCATCAAAGATTTCCACTCATTAAAGAATAATAATTAAAATTTTCTTTTAGTAGGCAAATCAATTTGTCATTTTCTGCCATTTCTAGTAGTTTCAACATCCATTCCTGTATTGTTAGTACACTTTAATTTCCCCAAAACTATACATATATAGATATACCCAACTATACTATTATACTATGCATATAGAAATAAAAAGAAAAGGATTTTTCTATTTATACAACCCAGATTCCAAACAAAAAGAAAGAAAAAAAAATTCTGATTTAATTCTTTTAAGTTATACCCAACCCTACTATTTTTGATCTCTCGCTATAATATTTCTTCAGATTTTGTTCTTTTATAACTTTTCTCACAAAATATCTTGACAGTTTCTTATCTCTAACGTAACGTGATTCAACTCTAAAAATTTTATCTATCTCAGAGTCCATGTCTTCTTCTTCTGTCTCTAAATGTTGAACTAAAGTATCAACTATATATTTTCTCATATTCTCATCTAATTTTTCCAGAGCTCCTATCAAACTCAAAATACATTCTTCTTCTCTCATTTCTGGTAATACAATAGCATCTAAATTATATTCCATAGTAATAGAATCTAATTTAATGTCCAATTTCTTAACCTGGCCTTGTGTCTCTTTAAGATCCCCTGGAAGAATATTTGCAATTTCTTTGACAGTCTGTATTTCATTTCTAAATTCTTTTTCTGAGTCTTCCTTCATCACTTCCATTTTCACTTCTATTTGTTGATCTAAAATATTGTCCATCTTTTTATCTATTTTTATATCAAAAGAAGTAATTAAGTCATCCATCCAGGTAACATTTAAAATATCCATCTTTTCCTCCAAGGCAGTAGTAAAATCATCTATTTTTGGAATCAGTGCTGTAATCGCATCCAATATTTTTCCCATATCTGATGTTGGTACTTCTGAAGGTGCAGCCATGGACTCCATTTCCTTATATCTATCCCTCTTCACTCTTGCAACCGCAGTAACCAGGTTGTATATATTATTCCTGTAAAGAGAAAAGAAAAATAACAAAAGACAAAGGAGAACCACTATAAACAATAAAAAAAGGGAAAAGGAGGGATAAAAAATTATTAGGGATTCAAAAGAAAAAAGGAGGGAAGAGAAGAAAAAAAAATCCAAATACAATAAAAAATTAAAAAATAAAAGTAATACTGCTTTTTCTTAATAGATATTGCATAAAAAAAAAGGGCAAAATGTACTTTGGTAAAATCAACAATTCTCACATAAAAAAAAAATAAAAGATAAAAGTACAACGGGTAAGTCCTTTAGCTGTAGTCAAAATATCCTTGAAAATGTAATAACAATCCAGTTCTCAGGCAAGCTTGTAATCACAAGTCCCAAAGAGGAGAGAGAGAGGAAAAAAAAAAGAGAAGGGGGGGGAATAGGAAAAAGCCCCACCTCCAAATGTCTTCACTCTCCAAGACGAAAAGCAACAAGGAAGTCCACTAAAATCCCAAATAATAAGAAAATTCCCAAAACTGTTTAAAACAAAAATATTCCAAAAATACCCATTATAATCCAAATAATTTCCAAGCACATTACAGAGAAAAGAAGGAAAAAAAAATACCATTTCAAGATGAAAAGCAGAAAGGCAATGAAATAAGATAAAAGGCAGACATTAACCCATTTGAATTCAAAATCCAGAGAGGAAAATAGATTAGCCCCACTTCAGTAAATAAGCCATTCGTTAATAGTCAATGTCACTCCATTTAACTTCCAAGTAAAGTCATTGTTCTTTAAGCTCCCACCGTTTCTCAAGTCGTCTTTAGCAAGAAAGTTACACAATCACCAGCAGCATCGGTCATGTCCATAGAAGGATCTTAGCAGATAATATGTAAAGTTAAAATAAACACAAATATAAAACAGTGACTAAAAGTGCTGAATTTAGGTGCTACTCATCTGAAAAGATTTCGCTGTTTTCTGTAGAGCAATAACGATGGTCCTTCCAGTCGCTTTCGTCGCTTCAATTTCCTTTTTCCCGTGGTGGAAAAACGGGAATTGGGAAAGAGCGACGATCCCAGCGACCCTTGTGGTTTATCTTCTGATCCCCTTCTCTTCAAAGGGGAGGTTTCAGCAGTTTTATTTCTTTAAAAACCGCTGCAAACAGGCAAACAGCTGAGCCGAGCCAGGAGCGCTCGGTTCAACGCACCGGCGTCTTCAGCACCCGGAAGCGCTCTCCATCCAAAGTGTAATTGTGATGTCCCCGATCCGTTGACTATTAAATCAGAGTTCCTGACACAAGCCACTCAGGGATATGAAGGAATCTTTATTAAAGCCAGTGATCCATTGCACGTTAAAGACTCAGTGAATCAAGTTCCTGCAACCAACAGTTTAAAAATCTCCAAGTTCCCCCCCCCATTGGGATTCACTGCTCGATCACCCTTCTCTTTGTCTCTCAGTTTTTCGTCTTTCTGTGTCCGAATCAACTAATGCAGTGACATTGCCCTTTGATCTGTCCTGGGTGCTGAATCCCTCGCCTCGATACTTTGATTAGCATAGTTTGCAGTTCTGTGAATACACCAAGTCTCCGCTTACATGTCTGGTGGTTTTACTGCAAAGCACCCCCCAACCGACCCTGTGAGTTTTAACAGACTAGTGGGGTGCTTTCTGGTGCTATGGCAGGATGGCATGGATGGCATCCTGACAGTAATCAGTATTTGAAAGGATCAGATAGATCCATATTTTTCATGCAAGAAGCAGTACTGTTTTGTTAAAATATAATCTCAAAAGTAATTTCATATTTCTCCATGTGATGAGTGGGCTATTGACTTAAGTGAACCAAAAACAACAGAGGAAAAATAAATAATACACTGATGGGGGATGCAGCAAGAAGAGAAATGGGTGCGTAAGTGTGTGTCTTTGTGTTTGTGTGTGTGTGTGTGTGTGTGTGTGTGTGTGTCAGGGTTGCTACAGTGCAAGCCCTGCCATGCGCGTTAAAATGTACAATATTTGGGAATGGATTATTAACAATGTGTGTCAGTGCAAAGGATTTCAAGAGAAGGGAGGGGGAGAACACTGAGAGTGAAATTCCAACGAGACCGTTGAAGGATGTTTACAGCTGGTCAAGGCCATGCACCTGCATCGCTTGGTACTGAAGAAATATGCTGATGGGAGGGGGAGCGTGGCTGGTTGGGAAAAGTACTGGACAATACATCAAGGGAGGAGTGACACGTAGGTGGGGGGAAGAGTGAGGTTTGACTGGTGGGAATTTGGTCATTCTGGTCTTTAGATATGTTCTAAATTGTAATACTTTCAATAAAGCTTTCTACTATACTCTAAATGGAGTGTAGTAAGGAATGCTGAATTGGAGGTTTAGATCCAGAGACATTACAGTGTGTATGTTCTAATTCTATCCCAGCTTTTCTGAGTGTTACATATTCTAAAGTCACATATTCTAAAGACATTTTTTTTTAAAAAAAGGGCATTCTTTTCAGGTTGCAGAATTTGCCACTCACTGTAAAGCTATTTCCACATCTTCATGGTTTCCACACCATTGGAATCATTAATATCTCCTCGTAAAAGGAAAAAGAAAAGAAACACATTTAGTGCTTTGTTTAGGCATTGACATCCAGCAGGGAAACAGCCTTTCACCCTTGCTAAGCTAGTCCCCCATGCCTCTTAAAGGACCTGCAAGGGTGGCTGGAACTCAGAAGCAGCAGGTAAGTTGTCAAAATAGTTCCTTGAATTGGAAACGGGCTGTTCACAGTCTCTGCAGAACTTCCCTGGCGCAAAGTAAAAGGTTGGTCTTTTTTTTAGATTAAGGTTAGAAAGTTGCTGACAGTCAAACCCCGCTCGCATCAAGGGGTCACAGAGACTGGAGCTGCTTGGCAGAGAGACTTAGTGTGGAGGTGCAATTAAAGCTGAAAGACCTCCTAAGTGCAAAAGAGATGCCCCACCATTGGTGGATGCATTGCAGTGACTTTTCAGCTCTTATTTGAACTCACTGCATTAAGAGCAAAGGTTGCATATATTCAAATATTTTAAAAATATTGGGTAATTTTAATTATACAGGGCCTGTAGCTTCTAATAGGAAAAAGATGAGGCATTTGTTTTCTTGTTTGTTCTCAACTGGGTTCACTTTTTTCCATCATTCTAAAGGGTCAAACACCCCTAGAGAGACTGCATACTGTACATAGACCGTTTAGTACAAATTGATATTCATGACATACACCTGGCAAGCCTTTTAAAACAAAATGAAAATCAATTGAATTGAAGGACACACGTTTATGGGAAACTGCTTGCAAGACACAAGATGATGAGATAACAGGAACAAACAGAGCCAGTTTGGTGTAATGATTAAGGCATCAGGCTAGAAACCGGGAGGCCATGAGTTCTAGTCCTGTCTGAGGCACAAAGCCAGCTGGGTGACCCTGGGCCAGTCACTCTCTCTCATCCCTAGGAAGCAGGCAATGGCAAACCACTTCTGAAAACGTTGCCAAGAAAACTGCAGGGACTGGTCCAGGTAGTAGCCAGGAGTCAACACTAACTTGAAGGCACCAAAAAAAGAGGAACAAACATTTATTTATTTATTTATTTATGTTTCAATTTATATACCGCTCCATCTCCCCACAAGAAAACTCTGGGCGGTTTACAAAACACAACAATTAAAATCCGACAATTAAAACAACCTAATAAAATACTCTAATATAATAAAATTAAGTATAAAAATCCAAGATGCGATGGTTTGATGTTTAGATGTTTAAAAGGGCCCTATGGCACCAGCCATCCCCAAGAGGAACTGTTCCCCCCCTCCCCCCACGCAAGGCGGCAGAACCAGGTCTTTAAGTTCTTTCTGAAGGCCGGGAGCGATGGGGCCTGCCTCACCTCCGGGGGTAGCATATTCCAAAGGGTGGGCGCCGTTACCGAGAAGGCACGCCTCCTAGACCCCGTTTGGTGACATTCCTTTACGGACGGGATCCGCAGCATGCCCTCTCTGAATGACCGAGTGGGACGGTTCGACGTTATGGGGATGAGACGGTCCCTTAGGTAACCTGGTCCCATGCCATGTAGGGCTTTAAAGGTGATAACCAACACCTTGAATTGGACCCGGAAGCACACAGGCACCCAGTGCAGCTGTCGCAGCAGAGGTGTCACATGCGCTGATCTAGGCGCACCAATAACTGCGCGAGCAGCCGCATTCTGGACCAACTGAAGCTTCCGGATACTCTTCAAGGGTAGCCCCATGTAGAGCGCGTTGCAATAGTCTATATGGGAGATGACCAGGGCATGAGTGACTGTACGGAGGGCTTCCCGATCCAGGAAAGGGCGTAACTGACGCACAACACGAAGTTGTGCAAAAGCCCTTCTGGCCATGGCTACCACCTGCTCTTCGAGCAGGAGCTGTGAGTCCAGAAGAACCCCCAAATTACGCACTTGGTCTGAATGGGGTAGTGCAACCCCATCCAGAACTAGAGATGACAACTTCCTGGATCCACGGGAGCCATCAATCCACAGCCACTCCGTCTTACCAGGGTTCAGTCGAAGCCTGTTGTTCCCCATCCAGACCCCCACAGCCTCCAGGCACTGAGAAAGGGCGGCCACTGCATCACTTATCTCACCAGGGATGGAAATATATAATTGAGTATCGTCTGCATATTGATGGTATCTCATCCCATTTGTAATCCTAATCCCTGACAAAACAAGGGAGGACCAATGGCTGCAAGGAGTCACCCAATTCCTAGAAAACAGCACCGTCAGAAATTATCAGCCTTACCCAGGTAGACCAGACAGGAAGCATGGCCAGATGAGCTAATTCTACTTTATTGTAAGGCTACATTAACAGAATCTTGCAAGTCTGAAAGTACAATTCTCCCGCCGTCTCCTTTACAGCCCTAGAAAGTAGGGAGGGTCCCTCCTGAGCTTCTTGTTCTGCCCACTATCCAGCTGCGGACTATACTGTCTCTTATCTGACCACTCCCTTGGCAGAGTCTCTGGGCCCAGTCTCCCACGGTCTTTCCCACATATCATTACAGAAATACAGAGAACCAAATCCCTTGTAAGTCATGTTCTACCTCCAAACTCATTAGATGTTTATAGGGCATTACTTTTTCAATCCTCCCTTATCCTAAAATCCTTTTTGGAATGGAGGTATTCCATCAAACATTGCATAAATGAGTTAACTGTGAACATTCATCTGGTTGAAAGGGACCAGTTTGGCTTCGCACATTAAACCAGTGCTTTCCAAAGTGCCGCCGTTGGCACTTTGTGACTAAACTGTGTGTCGCGACACACTAAAGTGTCGCGACACACAGTTTGGAAAGCTATGCATTAAACAGTCGGTAGGAAAGATGTCACTCATGGTGCAGTTTGTACTGTGAAACTGTTCACACTTCTTGGTGCCCCCAAAGTACTTTCTAGCTAGTTCTCACATGGGGAATGCACAGGAAGGTCAAAAAGGTCAAGATGCTGACTGTAAAAAAGGACTGGGGCTTCAATTGTGCAATCATGGTTGCCATCTTGACTTTTTTGACCCCTGCATGGATGCCCATAACCTGCCAGACTAGGTTAAAGTGAGGTTCAACATAATGTGGGAACCCAGCTATTGTCTTAGAACATTGTGGGAAACCAGGCATCAAGTTAGGCCATAATATGGCTTTGTTGTTTGGCCATAGCATGTGATGTTAATGCTACAAAATAGCATTTTGCTAACCAGTATTTAAGGTTTAGCATGCTGTGGGAACCTAGCCCATGCTGGGAGAGGAAAAATTGTTGGGTTCTAACTATTGTCTTAGCATGTGGCATGAAGCAGCCCATCATGTTTAGCCATAATTGGGTTTAGGCTTAAGATGTCCTGTAACAGCGCAACTGCGTTTTGTTAGCCCAGATTTAATGCAAACTATGTTCTGAGTAGTTCAAGGGTTGCCTATGAATTGTAGCAACCACATAAGCATATTCTGACATTTTCTGTCTCTAGTACTGAAGAAACATCAGAGAGCTTCACTGATTCCTGATAAGCCCATCGCTATGCAAATTTATACTATTTGGTGTGTTTATCTTGGAACATTTGAAGTGTGCAAAAAATGCTTGTCTCTCCTTCAGGAGGCCACACAATTATTATTTATTTTTTCTTTTTCTCTTGTGATCTTTCTATGAAGCTACGTAATTTGATCCAAAATCAATATTATTTCAGTAATAATCCTTAGTGGCAAAATCCTCTATAAACAAATCTGCTTGTGTTTTGAGAGAATAAACTGCCGTATGGCCTTCTCACTCAACCCTCCAGATGTGTTTCGACTGTAATTTCTGGAATTCCTTCTCAGTGTTGACGAAGGAATCAAAAGGTTTGTTGAAGAGATGGGGAAAAATTAATTTGGTTGATATTAAATGTGAACATACTAAAGTTACATTTTCCAAATCAATTTCTGAGCTAGAAATGAGTTTCATTTCAATACTTGCACCTCTGCAAATTTGCCAATCATATGAGTGCAGATTTGAAGGAAACAAGGCACATAAATACATATATAAAAGAAATATTAAAAATATACTATTTTGGGGAAATTTGATTGCAAAAATGCATTAATTCGGCAAAATACCTTATAAATATTTGCATTTTAGGAGAAACGTTCCTGAAAAGGTATCCAAATTGTTTGTGCAGACTTTCTTTTAAAGGAAACTTAATAGGGAAAAAGGATGAATAGAAATTAAAACTGAAATTAATACAAGAGAGAGAAAAACAGGCTGAAATGTGAATGGAAGATTTCTTCATCTCTAGTTTAAATTTTTTTTTTTTTAATCTGTTCAGTTGTGTCCGATTCTTGGAGACTGTCTGGACAAGTCCCGGCAGGTTTCTTGGCAGGTTTTCCGGAAGTGGTTTGCCATTGCCTCCTTCCTAGGGTTGAGTGTGAGGGTACGATCCTTTGACTGGCAAACCAAGCTCTGACAGACACTCCGTAGGATATGTAAAAGCTTTATTTACAGCGAGCGATCTGATTCCACTTCACTGAACCAAGTAAAGCATAGATACAAGACCTTACAGTTTAATAGGTTCCAATCTCCCCCTCCCATAGAATATGTCTGCCAGTTCCGTTTCTCTCTGTCTTGCACCCTCTCTTTCGCGGCTCGGCGCTGTCCGTTGAAGGTGCTGAATGCCTTCGTCTAATCCACACTGTGCGGTGATTGCCTTTTTGGCGGTTTGTTGTTACATTCTTCCTATCCTATCCTGGCTGAGGGATATGCTTATGTGACTTATTATCATGTCAGGGTGGCATGGATGCCATCCTGACATTGAGAGAAAGTGGCTGGCCCAAGGTCACCCAGCTGGGTTTGTGCTCAAGGCGGGACTAGAACTCACGGCCTCCCGGTTTCTAGCATGAGCCTTAACCACGACACCAAACTGGCTCTCTAGTTTAAAAATACACAAGCATAAATTTCAAAACATTTTATGGACCAGAATCTCTCATATGCACAGGAATCTGAGTGTCACTTGTGAAAGAAATGGAAAAGACGCCTGGTGTGTGTGTGTAAGTAAATACTACCCTGGTGCCTCTCAGTTCTAAGTCCTCCAAAATGTTGGATTATGGCCTCCATCATATCTAACCAGCCCAACCACTAGGAAATAAGGAGACACACTGCAATATTATATTGTAAACTCCACTTGTCCTTCTTTAAAAGGAGCATCCAACTTTCAGTTGTATCTCATGTGAATGATACAGAACTTCTCATTAGAATCCCGGGGAGGAGGAGACCAATTGAATGGGCAACAAGGAAGTAAAATGTAGTTTTGGAGTGGTCTTGAGAACTCTTCCTCCAAAAAGACTCTCTTTTTAAATTAATTCCCCATGAATGTAATCCAGCATTATCTTCCACCCACCACGTTTTCCGCCTCCTCTTCTAAAGTTGCAATGCAATTGGCTGATGCTTCCCTGTTGATTGACAGGGGAGAATAGCTGCTTGCAACTGGGGCACATTTCGTGACTATCAGTGCATTTCCTATCTGCACAGATGTTGGTTCTGACAAAACTGACCTAGTCCACCCACCCCATCAGCAGCCCCATGCATCTTGTGTGGATGCTCTGCAGTGATCCTTAGCCGTTTGTGTCATTTATGTGCGAGGGAGCTTCATTTTGGCATGGGCAGTTAGCTACCACAAGGCAGGAATAACCCCACTTTAGCTGGGTCGAACTTCAGACTTTTTCCATGCCTTTATTTTTATAGTTTGGGAAAAATCTAGGTCAGGAGCCCCGAAAGAAAAGCAGCTTTTTCTCCATCTGTAGCGCGGCAACAAAAATAGCCCACATTTCAAGGGGGTTGAGAAGCTTAAACCTGCCATCTTACAGGGCTGGGTGGGCAGGCTCTCAGCTTAGCCCTTTGCTGGCTAGACTGCGGGCAGCCGTGCCATCCTGAGCCATCCCCCAAATCAGCGAATCAAGCTGAAAATTACAGCTGTGTCCCTGCGCTGTCTTTTAACCGCCCCTTCTTTGAAGTATTCATCATTGGCTTGCAGTGCCAACCAAGGTTTCCCTGGATGCTTGATGGACATGAAAGGGATATTATGATGGCCACAGGGAGGAACAGGGACTCCATTGAGAAGCCCTTGGTCAACTTCGGCCAGTCTGCCCAGATGCAAAAGGGAACTCGTCTGCACCTGCAGGCCCGTCTCTGTTGACCAGTCTGGGTGGAACGTTCAGGCTGCAGGACCTGACAGGCAGCCAGCAGGCTGAATCGAGCCTCACACAGAAAAGGAGGCCGCCAGGACAAACCTAGGGATTTAGTTGCACTGCCTTCCTCAGAAGCTACAGGAGCTGAAAAGTGCTCTGGCCCTACTAATGGGGCAGTTCATTTGCTTTTCTAACTCCTGAAAACAACCCCCCCCCTCAGATGCGCCAGGAGAAAGGCCTCCTTGAGGGCCAAGATGGCTGCCTTCCCTGCCACGGAGGGGTCGTGCTGCTCTGCTCTCTGCATTCACGTTTTCCCCCAGGCCTCCCTGTTTAAAGCCCTCTTCTTCAACCCCGTGCACAGACATCCGGTATCTGCAACTACGAGACACATTCCGAGGGTCAGATGAAGTAGACGTGTGGCATGCAAATGTGTGCTGTGATATTGCATTTGTTAACCTTAAGGGACGGCAGATTAATACAGCCGTTCCTCCTGAATTGGGATGTCCACGGAGGACGGTCAAAATGTTAAGATTGTGGCCGTGACGGTCCAGTTGAAGCTCCCCGTATTTTTTGTGCATTCCCATTGATGCATTTTGATGCACATAAAAAGAGGAGGGAGGCTTTGATTGCAGGGTTGTGGCTGCCATCTTGACTTTTTTGACCCCCATTTCCCTGTTGATTCATGCCATACTGTTGGCATTTCAGGTCAATCATGGGAAGGACAAACGCCAGTTCTTTCAAAAGGGTCGGTGGTAGTGCGCAAATGGCTTTGCTTTAACGTGTCAAGACAGGCACCGACACTGAGATCTTGAGTTTAAAGGAAAGACAATAAAAAGCAGATGATGCAGCCATTAAAAAAAAAATTCATCATGCTCAGAAGCTTGGTGATTTGGGGGCGGTATATAAAACAGCAAAATCAATCAATCAATCAATCAGTCAGTCAGTCAATCGGCCAAACAAATTTTTTGCCCAACGTTGCAAAATATAATGAAACTTCTGGGATCCACTGGGTCTGTAGTTGGCCTATTAAGAATTCTTTTCATCCAGTCTTTGAAAGTAGTATCACCTTCTGAAGAAAGGGAGCACTGAATCAGTCCCCTTTGCCTGCTTTTTTCCTTCTTGCCAAAAACGAGCCGTCACCAAGGGAGACATGTGTCCTGTGGATGTGAACAAGTCCCACTGCAGCTGGGCTACGGCAAAGCAGGCCCCCCCACCGAGCAACCCCCCCCCCAGCAACGAGATTTCATTCATCCTCCTCCACCGCAGCCTGAATGAGTCACAGGTGGCTTTCTGCAACAATACCTGCCGGATGGGCCTCCCAAACATATGGCTGAACGACATTATTAATAACAGAAATCTGAGCTTCTCCATTAGTCACACGGGAAAGAACCAGATGGAAGCAAAAACACCTTGGCTGGAGAATATTGAGCATACATGAATCACCTTTAATCAGGACACTGAGATCCCCTTCGGCTTCCCTGCTAAGAAAGGCGATGCCCTGCAAACGTTTTTCCCCTTTCAGGCGGAAGGGAGACACGCTTCCCTGATTGCACCAATCCAGCCTGCGGATGGGGTGGCCAGGAAGGGTTAGGCTCCTCCATAAACACCCTCTGGGTTTGGCCACATCACAGGAACAAACCAACATTCAAAAATGACTGGAGGGGAAACCGGGTGGACTATCTCCCTCCCTCCCTCCCTCCCTCCCTCCCTCCCTCCCTCCCTCCCTCCCTCCTGTCTGTCTGTCTGTCTATCTATCTATCTATCTATCTATCTATCTATCTATCTATCTATCTATCTATCTATCTATCTATCTAGATTTCTATAGCTGCCCATCTCAACAAGTAACTCTTTTCCCCCAGGTTTCTCCACAGGGAGTAGAAATTCTTCAATAATGTCTCTTTTTTTAAATTGATTGGTGCCATCAGGTCGGTGTCTACTCTCAGCAACCACATAAATAGATGTTCTCCATGACGATCTGTCCCTAACCTGGTTTTTTTCAGGTCTTCCAAGGGTGTCCCCATCAACCACTGCAACTGAGTCCCTCCACTTCTCTGCTGGTCGTCCTCTTCTTCTCTTTCCTTCCACCTTTTCCAGCATTAGAGCCTTTCCTAGAGAGCTGCCAGGTCTTCACATAATGTGTCCGAAGTAGGATCATTTCAGCCTGGTCGTTTGTGCCTCAAGTGAGAACTTTGGGTCGATTTGCTTGATGGCCCATTTGTTCATTTTCTTAGCTGTCCACAGAATACTCAGGAGTCTCCAACACCAAAGTTCCAAAGGGTCAATGTTTTTCCTAACCTATTTCTTCAAAGTCCAAATAATGTCCCTAGGACAGGATAATTCGTCTTATCCATGACCATAGCAGTGTGGCTGAAAAAGCCCCCTGGGACAGATTCCTTCCAGAATCAACTTCTTTGGAGTTTGGTAGAAAGCTGGAAGGCTGCAGATGAGTGTGCAATGGAATAAGAGAGTTCTCGCTCATCCTGTAACTCAGGGACTTCAAGAAACATCCCAACGCATCTCGGAGAATTGCTCTGAGTTGGTCTTCACCTTTAAAAGGAAAGGTTGCAAGCAAATTCTCACTTTGTGGATGGGTAGAAACACGGAAGAGATTTTTCCTACCTTGCAGTATTTCCTCCATAAAGTCCTGCCCCTCAAGGATCTTTAACATGTTCTAACAACAACCTCACGGTAGAAGCTGACAGAAAGATACAGTAAGCATCCTCAACAGGGCTTCTCTTGGCAAGCAAATATTTGTAGTGCTGAATTTGTAACCATCAGTGTTGCTCTCTTAGCATACTTGGTCCCAGTGTCCAGGGCCATTGGCCAGGTGCGTGGGTGTGTGCATGTATGTGTTAAAAAGTAAAGATGGTGGCCCTGGCTGTGCAAATGAAGCCCGACCCCTTTTTTACATGCGTTGCCCCTCTGCAGATGCCACTGCCTATGCCACTGTGGCTTTGGCAAAAGGAGTGGCGGGGGGATAGCAGTGGGGCTGCCAGAAATGGGCTGCAAAGACCAAATAACCACATTATAGCCACACAGAGACAGGGAAAACCCAAACCCTTTGGTACTGTGGTAGTAGTCATCCCAATTTTTGCAACCTAGACGTGGTAGCAGGGACCTCCCTTGCTCCTCCTCCAGAGATGGAATTGAGATCAATCAACCCCTCCCCATTAATCAGAGTTCCTTTGCTGCATTCATCTTGGTTTAACCTGGGATGACTCAGTTCCTGGGTTGACAAGGCCAGTGTGTGCAATTGTGTTTGCTCAGGCCAACGGCTGAGTAAACAAGTCCTCACTGATGACGTCCTCTCCTCTTTCTGAGCCCCTGGCCTCACCTGGTGGCCTTCCTCCATCTCAAAGGTGATGTGAGTTTCTTTAGTCTCTTTGCTGACCTCACTGTTGCCTCCAGCAATCTTGGCAGAGAGATCAATGAATCCAGTGGTGGGGATTGTTGTCTTTTGGATAAACAAAACATCCAAGGAGGACAGCGCATTGAGGAAGGGACGGCCTGTTGTCTTCAGGAAGCTGGGTGTGAACATCAAACATGCCTTCACAGTGGCAGCCTGAGTCAGAGCCCTGCTTGGGGCAAGTCTCTCCGTCATAGTCTTATCTTCACGAGATTAGAAGGGAGAACGTCTCTCTCTCTCGTTTTTCTCAACAATAACTCATGCCCTCGTTACCCCTCATCTGGATCATTGCAATATGCTCTACAGGGGGCTGCCCATGAGGAACATTTGGAAGCCCCCCTTAGTCCAGAATTTAGCAGCCTAGTTAGTAGCTGGTGTTAATCCCGTAGAGTGTATCACATCTGGCCCCAAGCCTTGCGCTGAGTTCCTGTCAGTTTCCAAGTGCAGTTCCAGGTGTAAGTTGTTGCCTGTATAGCCCCATATGGCTTGTGACCGACGTCCTTGTGGGACTGTCCTCTCCAACCAGAATCAACCTGCCCAACTCGTACATGCTGGGGAAAAGTGCTGGCGATCTTCGTTTCCACAAATTACAAAGTGGAGGTCAGTAGGAGTTTTTCAGTAGCGACACCTTCTCTGTGGAATAATGTCTGCTCCGCAATTAGATCTGCCCACCCTGTTTTGGCCCTCCAGAAGCTTTTGAAAACTGAATTATTCTGGAAAGCCTCTGGGAAATAGGACGTCAGATTAGTTTATTTATAGTTTTATGTTTAGAATTTTATTTTATCTTATTTTAAATGTGCCATGGATGTTTTATTGTGTCTACATAGTTAGTATAAACCAAGTCACGTGATTGCAGTGAGAATAGAATAGAATATAACAGAACAGAACAGAATCTTCTGTCATTTTGCGTATTTTCAATTTGCTCATTTTATTTCCCTCCATTTCCTATCTTTCTGTTTGTAAGTTTGGTCTGTCCTACTTTTGCATACAGAGTGACAGAACATACTGTAGATTCTCTGCTCTAAATTTTCCAGATGTTTCAATAAGATGAAATAAATAAATAAATGTTAAAATTCCTACTCGAAATCTTTCAAAAATCCTATTTGGTCAATTATTACTTTTCTGAAACCTAAGGGAGCTTTTTTTTTTTTTTTTAATAAATTTTATTAAGTTTTACAATACATAATAAAATTTAAAGTAGGAAAAGAAATAGAAACAGAAATACAAAATAAGAAAAAGATAAAGAAAAAGTGAAGTCAAGAAATAATAAGCAAAGAAAATATAGAAAATAGATGTCCTCCAATCTATCTTTGAACTTAAAGTACAACAATTGATTTTAAATGTTAGTACTTCATACAGTATACAGGAACTTTTCTTTGTCATATGCCTTTTGATTTCTTTAATCCAATCTTCTAACCTTCATCTTACTGTCTCCCAATAATCCATCTTTGGCTTCCACTCCTTGAAGTAGTAGTTAAATGTTGAATGTTCATTACTACATATTTATATCTTCAATAAAGACCAATTAGTATAACAAATAAAAGCCTTATTTACTTCTAATAAACTACAATATATTCTATTCATATTATGACTCATAACCTAACATGTTATGTAACTTAATACATAATTTAGCAATTCTTATAGTGTTCATACATATATATTTCTATAATTTAATTCTAAAATATATATATATCTCCATAAAAAAGGAATTCTTGAATCTCAATTATCCATCTGTAATTTCCATTCCTTGTAGTAGTGTCCATTTAAACTAAATGCATAATCTATCATATCACTTAACCTAATAGCTAATATATCAATTCTTATAATATTCATACAATACATATTGATATATATCATCCTGTAGTAACCATCATTCTAATTCCATCATATCATTATCTTCTCATAAATATATCTCTAAGGAAAACAATATTCTATAATATCAACTTGTGTTTGTATTTAGCATCTTACATTTAGAATATCACTTTTTATATATCCATACAGTTTCTCATAACAATTCAAGTCCATATTTTTTCATTAACCTTTATATCCATACAGTTTCTCATATCTTCTGTTTAGGTTATGCCAAAATCACAATACACTGTGGGAGATTCGCAATATACAGCCTGCTCTTTTCTATATCTCATATAGAATATCAGAGCAACCTTCTCTCCCTTTCCACATATTTCACAACATCCATCCAACTGTGCACCCATATTTTCACTCTGTCTCCACTGCCACAACATATCTATACCAAGATTGTAGTGTAAAGCCTTCAGAATGTTCTTCTGAACTAATATACTCAAAATTTCCTCCTTCTGTTTCTCCTCCACTTGAAAAACATTTTTCCTTTCTGTCTCCGTTTCTGTTCTCTGTTCTTTCTCTCTATTTTGCAGAGTTACGAACAGTAATTCCAACGACCTTTGAATATTTGAAAAAACCTCAGTAATCTCTCTTCTGAGCTCCTCAGGTACAAGTTGGAAAGCCATCTTTCCTGTGTCCTTCAAATTAAAACAACAACCCTTCTAGTCAAAACAATAATCATGTAATCTGTCCATGGAATACTACCAGCAGAATCTATTAAGCAGAACGTCGTTGTTGTTGGTTTTTTTTTTAAAGTCAAAAGAAAAAAGAAAGTTCCAATAATCCAAAATACAGGAGAGAATAATATTTTAAACAGTTTATAGAAGGAGAAATAAAAAATATATTCCAAATGAAGCAAAATCCAACCAGGGAGGATGTAGAAAAAGACGACAAGGAAAAAAACACGTTACCCTGTGTTTTTATTCTTCAAACTGCGAGCTTTCGTTCTTCAAGCTGCAAGCTGCTTAATCCAAACAAAGAGTTTCTCAAAAAATGAATAGTCATTTAGTTTATCAAGCGAAGAATTACAAACAGAGTCTCTTAAATCCCTCTAATACAAAAGAGAAGTAAAAAAAAAAAAAAATGCAGACGTTTCATTATGTTGCAAATATAGAGTCCATCAAACTTCCACCAGAATCAGTTATAGCAAAGAAAGCACAAAGTTAGCCAACATTTTCAACGAAGTCCAAAAAATAGATCTTAGATTTCAAAAATATTTTAATCTAAAAAAAACATTCCTAAAGTGATCTAAAAGCGGCTGGGCGCTCTTGTGTCTCTTCAAAGAGACTTGTTTCCCTTGCAAGAGCCTGATATATCTCGGCCATTGCCTTGCACTTACCCTGTTCCTTCCGCGGTGGAAAACTACAGAAAAAACAAGGGTAGGCAATCCCAATGGCCCCACGAGTAATCTTCTGGTCTCCCCTTCTCCAGGGGAAAAAAAACTTCAGTGGACCACAACTTCTGCAATCCACGCAAGCAAGGGAAATTCAGTCAGTTCTGAGAAATCTGACTGGTCGAGCTGGCAGCCAAGCCTGGAGAGCGAAACCTAAGGGAGCTTTTATTGCCTTTTGCTTTAAAAAAGGAATGCCAGGAACTGAGACTGATTGCTGAGGCCATATCATCTAGCCCACAAGGTCTTCCACAAAGTATTTTATCCCATCTCATTTAAATATGGGAGTCTCAAGTCTTCCTTGGTTAAGCTTGACTCCTGGTGACTATGGAGACACGCTCATGTTGTTGCCAGGGCTTTCTTCAGGATTTCTTAAACATTTCCCATCAAGGAAATGTTCAGCCTTGGAATTTCAGCCCTGGAATTTCCTTGTGGTCTCCTGTTCACATACAAACAAGATCTAAACTTTCCTCTTTTCTGTCAAGGATAGCAAGATGCTGCCACCTGTTGTTGAATGAAAATATTACCCTCAAACTTGGATATTGCTTTGTTTAAGTACAGATACTATTGCTCTGTCTTGAGCAATATCCAAGTCTGAAGGTAATATTTTATTTGAACTGCACTAAAAAAAATCCTGATCCTCCCTAAAAACCCATTATCAGACTTATAAAGGCTGCTGTAAGTGAAAGTGTCATCTATCTTAAATCACAATGGCAGTGTTTGAGTCTGTATAAGTGTTGGTGACATTCTTTATCCATTTCTTTTCTTTTGCCCTGCATTAAGCTTTGGAGCACAACTTTCTCAGAAGCTCCGGATCTCTTGCGTGAAGCCTGCAGCTGATGTTAGAGCTTTGAAGAGGCATATGTTTCTCTGGGGCTACATTCACACAACCTACTTACGCAGGTCAGGTAAAGGCAGAACAGCTGCATTAGCATAAGATGTGAAGCTTGTTTAGCACTAATTTTGGTTAGGCTTTTTTTCTGCTAGATGAGCCTTGCTGTTTGGCTCTTATGTGGTTTGGTGTCAGTGCCGGATTTAGGCAGAAGCTAAACGGAGATGAGCACCGGCCCCCAGAGTCGGACACGACTGCACAAAGGTGCGGGGGGAACCTTTACCTTTACCTTTAAACAAGCTACAGCTTAGGGCCTCACAATCCGCAGGGCCTCACAACATATTCAGAATATCTGTTTTCTGATTTTGCAAGCAAGTTCATTATTACTTATATTAATAAAAGTGATCCTGATTACTTATTTTGTCAGCATTTTGTGTATGTATGTGTGTGTGTGTGTGTGTGTGTGTGTGTGTGTATATATATATATATATTAATGTATCTTAGAATTATTTTAAAAATTGCATTTAAGCATTGTTTCCAGGGTATCCTATATTATAACCTATGATAGAGATCAAGCCAGCCAAATGATAAATATGTAATCAGTAAATGCATTCATTTGAAACAAATTTGTATTTTTCACTTTAAATACCTTGCTCTTAAAAAAAATTAAAAGGCATATATATGTTTGCATTTTTTTTGTGGCAACCCAAGGTCCTGTTTTGATATTCACCTTAGTGAGGCCTTCTGGTGTAACTTTTTTAACAAGGGGCCTGCAATATATATATTGGAGCTTAGGGCCTCACCAAGTCTAAATCCGGCACTGTTTGGTATATCATCATCGTCGTCATCATCATCATATACTGCCCATCTCTCACCAATTGTTTATGGGAACTAAAAGTTGGATCCAGTAGCTAGGTCAAATGCAAAAAGTTGAGCTGCCTTCTTGGAAAATGGGTGAAGGATGCTTCCAGGCTTGGCTTTTCCTGTGGAATCACCGGTCATGGTTCGTGGAATTGGGCTAGTGAAAAAAAACCTGCCAAGAAGAGAAAGGGGTAGAAGCTCTTTTGAGGGCCGGTGGGTTTGTCTGCAAACTCCTTCATTGCAGCAGAGAAGACGCTCTTGCACTTTTCAGTGTTGGAGCGCCCTCTGGTGGGGTTGGTTTGCCTTGCAGAGCGGCCTTTGGCCGGCTCAAGATTCGACATCAAGTAGAAGAATAAGCCCATGAGTGGCTCTGGGACAGTGTTTCTCAATCTTGGCAACTTTAAGATGGGTGGACTTCAACTCCCAGAATTGAAGCTGGGGAATTCTGGGAGTTGAGTCCACCCATCTTAAAGTTGTTAAAGTTGAAAAACACTGCCCTAGGAACATTGAGTCCTTGAGTTGGTGGGGCTGCTCAGACCACAGAATCCAGCTTCTACTTCCACCGTGCACGATGCAGTCCAAATCTGTTTCTTGGTTTTTTCCCCCCTTTATGTTCCATTTCCTCACAAATTAGAGAAGTTTTCTTTGGAGTCTTGTTTTTATGTGTGTCTTCCAATCTAGCTGTATCTGGAAATCTTATGCTTGGTAGAGCAGAGAAAGGAATGTTTTAAAGCTTAGAACCTGTTGGACAACATTTTCCCTTAATCCTCATTTGTTCTCAAAAGGGAAACCCTCGGTTGCTAGTTTTTCCCTTCCCAGAAACTGTTAAGCACTGGGTGGGTTCACACAGAACAAAACACAACTGCAGGGTTTCTCAACCAGGGTTCCGTGGCACCCTAGGGTTCTGTGAAAGGTCACTAGGAGTTCCCTGGGAGATCACGATTTATTTAAAAGATTATTTCAAATTCGGGCAACTTCACATTAAAGAGCTCAGTTTCATTCTTTATTTTCAGTTTAAGAACACTGTTAATGCATATCTACAGGCCTACCCATGAAACGAATATAATAATTTTGTAACTTCTGGCCTATATTGGAGCCTGAATGTGCAGGGGTTCCCCGAGGCCTGGCAAATATTTCAAGGGTTCCTCCAGGGTCAAAAAGTTGAGAAAGGCTGGTATAGGATATGCCATGCCGTGCCAAAATATCTAAACCATATTAAGGCATAATGTGGCTTACACCACTGACCAAGCTCATATGCTGGGCCACAAACTATTTATTTATTTATTTATTTATTTATTTATTTATTAATTAATTATTTGGATTTATCCCTGCCCATCTCTACCATGGTAGACTCTGGGCGGTTTACAACCACAATATAAAAGATAAAACCTATACATTTAAAACTACTATAAAAATAAAAAATAAAAATCCAAAAGATGGTCTGTTCTTAAAAGGGGGGAAACCACTAAGCCAACCACCCCCAGGAGGAACGATCCTTTCCTTCACTCCAGGCACGGCAGCAGAGCCAGGTCTTCAAGGACTTCCTAAAGGCCAGGAGCGAGGGTGCCAGTCTCACCTCAGGGGGCAAGTTATCCCACAGGGCGGGTGCTATTGCAGAGAAGGCACGCCTCCTGGACCCCGCTAGATATTTATTTATTATTTGGATTTATCCCCGCCCATCTCTACCATGGTAGACTCTGGGCGGTTTACAACCACAATATAAAAGATAAAACTTATACATTTAAAACTACTATAAAAAAATAAAAATAAAATAAAAAGTAAAAAAAAATTTTTTTTTAATTTCAACCTCATCCCAGCCTAGTCTGCTGTGTTGTGTGAATGCAGCCTCTGAATATTTAACAGTCGCACCTCTGGAGTCCTCGGTGCTCTCTGAGCTTGGTTGTTTGCTTGCAGATGTTTTGTTGCCCGACTAGGCAACATCTTCAGAAGTGCACAGAAGATGTTGCCTAGTTGGGCAACGAAATGTCTGCAAGCCAACAACCAAGCT
This sequence comes from Charina bottae, assembly GCA_023362775.1. Taxonomy (NCBI): domain Eukaryota; kingdom Metazoa; phylum Chordata; class Lepidosauria; order Squamata; family Charinaidae; genus Charina; species Charina bottae. The sequence continues at coordinate 3,429,339 of JALMGJ010000010.1, forward strand.
CAGAGAGCACCGAGGACTCCACAGCTCAAGCCTGAGCTGCAGATATTTATTTATTTTATTTATTTATTATTTAAATTTATCCCCGCCCATCTCCTGAATAGGGACTCTGGGCGGTTAACAGGATAATAATAGATTAAAATATATAGATAAAATTACAACAATATAAGAATAATTATAAATTCAGATGTCATTAAAAGAAGGACATTAAAATCACGGGATTAGCTATCTCCAGGAGGAACTATCCCTTCCTCCTTCCCATGCCAGGCGGCAGAACCAGGTTTTCAGCTCTTTCCTAAAGGTCGGGAGGGAGGAGATCTGCCTCAACTCTGGGGGCAAGCTGTTCCATAGCGTGGGCGCTGTCACAGAGAAGGCCCGCCTCCTAGACCCCATCAGATGACATTCTCTAATTGATGGGGTACGTAGCAGGGCCTCTCTGGATGACCGGGTGGGGCGGGTCGATAACATGGGGATAAGACGGTCCCTCAGGTATTCTGGCCCCATGCCATATTCTCTTCTATTAGTCACACCTCTGTCCTGAAACTAGCATTCTTACACGAATGCAGGCTAACTTTCTCTGAACAAATCCATACGACTGGAGAGGAAAGTAAAGCTTTCTGGGAATTGAAATCATGCAACGATCTTGCTGGAGGCTGCACTGGGTGCACAGAGAAACTGACATTCTTGTCCCGCTGGGGAAACAGGGCCTTGCCTGCTTCTAAGGAGGAGGAGGAATGACCATGTGACCTCCTGAAGGAGCAACGCTGTCGGGGGGGGGGGTCCTGGGTCCCTGACGGAAATGCAAGTGATGACACCAACGTAACCTAGAATGATAAAATGGTGGAGTTGGTTGAATCAAGCCATCCACAAGAGGTGTTTCTCCAGCCTTTTCTTAAAAGCTTCCAGAGATGGAGAACCCACAACCTGCATAGGAAGATGCTCCATTGTTGGACGGATCTTATGAAAGCCACTTCCAATCCTCTTTGTTGAGACAGCAAACAGTAGCCATGCCCAGGTGACAAAGGACCAACCTGACCTTTGCATATGGAATGGCACACAGTCATCTATGGGGGAGGGGGGTGCAAAAAAAGTCAAATGGTGGCCATCACTCAAACATCAGCCCAGCCCGTTTTTAAGACCCATTGTGCAGTCACTATTGCCTTCTTGACTTTTTTGACACCCCCGTCTTACAGATACCCCTGCAAGGTTTGGTTTCCACGAAGACACAAGGGGAGCCGGCACCTCTTGCATTCCAGGTATCCCTTTGATATGAATGAAGAAGCATAGGAATTCTAGTGGCCCCCTTACCTGGCCTTCAGTCGGCATGTTTACTCAGACAGCATCATTTCTCCAGCAGCTGGTGAAGAAATAGAAGGCCATCTCTCAGCTCAGCTGGCCCACATGGTAGGGCTGGGCAATTCGGGCAGCAACATCTGGACAACCACTAGATGGTAGCAGAGAGTTGGCCTTCACTGTAGCTGCTCTCAAATGCATCTAAACTTTGAGATCTCAGGTAAGGTGGCCCTGACCCATTTTTCTCTCTTGAAGGATTTTGGGGTTCTCGCTAGTGTGTGATGTCCCCGATCCGTTGACTATTAAATCAGAGTTCCTGACACAAGCCATTTAGGGATATGAAGGAATCTTTATTAAAGCCAGTGATCCATTGCACATTAAAGATTCAAGTGAATGAAGTTCCCGCAACCAACAGTTTAATAATCTTCAAGTTCCCCCCCCCCCCCGCCATTGGGATTCACTGCTTGATCGTCCTTCCCTTCTTCTCTCAGTTTTTCATCTTTCTGTGTCCGAATCAACTAACGTGGTGATATCACACTTTGATCTGTCCTGGGTGCTGAATTGCTCACCTGGATTCTTTGATTAGCATAGTTTGCAGTTCTGTGAATACACCAAGTCTCCGCTTACATGTCTGGCAGTTTTACTGCAAAGCACCCCCCAAAAGTTTTAACAGACTGGCGGGATGCTTCCTGGCACCATGGCATGGATGACATCCTGACATACCGCTGCCCTAAAAATAATTTTCCCACCTTTAGCGCTTTATATACAAAATACAATATACAATACACTTCAACTGCCACACAGGTTCCCCTCCCCTTTTTCAAACCTTCTATTTCGGCTTGGTTGGGAATTTGTCATGAAACTTTTTCACTAAGTTAGGTGCTTGCACATGACGAGTGTCCACCCACTCACTCTGAGGTTTGGGGAAATGTTTCCACTGAATTAAGTACTGTAACCCCCCCCCCCCCCGCCCCAGTGCCTTCTGGAGTCTAGTATCTCTTGCACTTCAAAGTGCTGTTCTCCGTCAACCATCACTGGAACTGGTGTAGGTTGCTCTGGGTGCCAGCATTCTGAGTCTTTAACTGGTTTCAGCAGACTACAATGAAAAATGGGGTGGACTTTTCTCAAATTTTTTGGTAGCTGTAACTGTACTGTCACATTGTTAATAATTTTGGTGATGGGAAAAGGTCCCACGTATTTTGGACCCAGCTTTTTTGAGGGTTGTGAGATTTTTAGAAACTTTTTAGATAAGTATACCTTCTCCCCCACTTTCAGTTGCCATTTTGGTGCCCTTTTGCGGTCAGCATATTTCTTGTAAGTTTCTTTGGCATCTTCCAACACCCTCTCTATTGTTGGCCACCTGTCCGCTATGTGTTTCATCCACTCATCCAATCAGACGATTTCAGTTTTATCATTTGGCAACTCTGGGAATGCCACAAACTCTTGCCCATTCACTACTTGGAAAGGGGGGAACCCCATACTCTGATGTACTGAATTATTATAAGCCATTTTGGCGAATGGAAGTAGATCCACCCAATTGTCCTGCTGGCTAACGTAGCATCTAAGGTACTTTTCCAACACTTGGTTAGTACATTCACAGCCCCTGTCCATCTCCGGATGATGCCCGGAGCTTAAGCCTTGTCCCACGCCAATCATCTTTAGGAATGCCCTCCAAAATTTGGAGGTAAATTGTACACCCTGATCGCTTATTATTTGTTCAGGGGTCCCGTATAGGCACAGATTGGGCAACTGGCTACATATTCCTCCACCTCTTTGTGAAGGGATGGCCACCAGAATTGCCACCTCAAAAGGTGCAAAATCTTTAGGAATCCGAAATGCCCAGCCTACTTTGCATCATGGCATCCTTTGGTTATTTTCCTTCTCAGGGGCTCTGGAATATACAGCCTATCCCCACTCCACCAGAATTCCTGCTTCTCTGTGAGGGTTGCTTTATTGGTTTGCAACCACCCATCAGTTTTTAACATTAACTGTAGCTCATTTTGTAAATCCCCCTCTACTGATAAATTAGGCTCTGACTTCTGACCCCTTGTAACAGCCACCATCCCTGATTGTTGGGTGGGGATGATTGAATCTATTACCTCTTCCCTCTGGCTGTTGTGTTGTGGTAGCTGTGACAAAGCATTGGCCAAAAAATTCTTCCCCTTGGGTAAGTACTTTAGAGTGAAATTGAATCTACTAAAAAACTGAGCCCATCTAACCTGCTTAGGGCTTAACTTTCTTGGAGTGTGTAGTGCTTCTAAATTCTTGTGATATGTCCGAACTTTGAAGGGGTGAGCCGCCCCTTCTAATAAATGCCTCCAATTCACCAGAGCCCAGCGCACTGCATAAGCTTCCTTTTCCCATATGTGCCAGCGGCGTTCCGTGTTGGTGAACTTGCGGGAAAGGTACGCGCAAGGTCTCAGTTTCCCTTCCTTGTCCTTTTGTAATAAAGTTTCTCCTACAGCAACATCTGATGCGTCTACCTGTACGATCAGGGGTTTTGTGGGGTTGGGGTGGCTCAATACTAACTCCGAAGTGAACAATGCCTTCAGCTGCTCAAAAGCCTCTTGGCATTCTGTCGTTCACTGCAGACTCGCCCCCAGTCTTTTCACCACCTTAGGGTCCCCCTTCCCCTTAGTCCTTAGCAAATCAGTGAGAGGCAAAGCTACTTGTGCAAAATTGTGTATGAATTGTCGGTAAAACTTTGCAAACCCCAAGAAACTCTGTAACTGTTTCCTAGTTCGAGGTGGTTCCCAAGCTACCACATCTCGCACCTTCGCCGGATCCATTTCAATCCCTTTGCTTGATACCCGATATCCTAGATAATCTAATTGCTCCTATGAAATTGACATTTTGACAATTTAGCATACAATTGATTTTGCAGTAACCGTTTCAGCACTTCCCTCACCAAAGGCACATGTTCTTCCATCGTTTCAGTATAAATCAGGATATCATCTAAATAGACTAACACCCCCCAGTACAGGAAATCATGTAATACTTCATTAATTAAATGCATGAAGACTCCAGGGCCCCCCCCCTTAATCTGAAGGGCATTACTCAAATGACCCCAGCTGGCAATTAAACACGGTTTTCCACTCATCTCCCTCCCAAATTCAAACTCAGAAGTACGCTTCCCTTTAGTCTAATTTAGTGAAGATCTTCCCCTTAGATAGGTAGGCTAGCATGTCCTTCATCAGCGGTAAGGGGTATTTATTGGAGGTACAGATAGCATTCAGGTGGCCACGCGAATGAACCCTCGTTCTAAGTTTTTGTCAATGAACTCCCGCAACGTCTCCAGTTCTTTGGGAGTCATGGAATACAGCTTAGTTCTGGGCAATTTGGCACGTGGTTCCAGTTCTATAGCACAGTCCGACTTTCTGTGAGGTGGGAGCTGGTTGGACTCCACTTCTCCGAACATCTCCTTTAAATCTCTGTACTGCACGGGGATGATCTCGTTCTCCTCTCCTGCCACTACCCCTCACATCTCATTCTCCAGGAGTTACCCCCTTATAAATTCCATCAGCAAAAGTTAATTGTCCAGTGACCCAATTCACTTGGGGGTTCTGGGCTCGCAGCTAAGCTAGTCCCAATACTACAGATTGATCAGATATATGAGCCACTATAAATCTCAAAGTCTCTTCATGGCTTCCTATTTGCATCCAAACCACTTCGATGCAATACTCTACTGGGCCCCCTTTCATCTCTGTCCCATCAAGTTGAATGAAACTCATGGGCTTTTTCAGCCTTCTCACTTTTAGTCCCAGTCCAGTCACTAGGGCGGGATGCATGAGTCATCTGGTACACCCCAAATCCAACATCCCCACTAGATTCATGCTGCCATGACCCCCTAATGTCTCTATTTGTAATCTCACCAGCATTGCTGGACAATTTCCACTCATCATGGAATCTTCATGCCTATTTATAATTGCCTGCCCTTCGGCGCCACTTAGAACAGGCTCCCGCCATTTCCTGCCAGCTGGAATTCCTCCTCAGTCGAGTCTTCTCCTTCCGATAGGGTTTCGCGAGCCCTTCCCTCCATCACAGCGGCCGTGACTCCCTTGGTCTTCGCCCCCGAAAAGCTTGCGCCACTCTCTCTCGCTTTGCTCGTTGTCGGGGTCGCGGATTGCGGGCAGCTGGTGATGTGATGACCCTCCTTGCCACATTTAAAACATAGTCCCTCTTAGCTCGCTTTCCTTTTACTCGTCCCACGACTTACAAGCTCCCCATCTCTCTGAGGGAAGGGTTGGCACTGCTGGTCGCTTCCCCATTGGTTGGGCTCGTTGCTGTCTCTTGAAACAAATTTGCATATCCTCTACTTCGCTGGCGAGACAAATCCATCCTCTTAGGGTTCCAGGTTACCCCCTTGCTAGGGACCACTCTAGGATCTCTGGGTGCAACCCCCTTGGAAGTATTCAATTTTCAGTGATTCCAGCCAGTCTGTTAGCTTCCCAGCCAGTCTTCTGAATTCCATGGCGTACTCCGAGACTGACCTGCTTCCTTGTTTAATATGTTGTAAGCTGGTCTTGGCTCTCATCTTAGAAAGGGGGTCTTCAAACTGGTCCCTTAAAGTGCTCATGAAACTCCCAAAGTCCTCTAGCTCCAGGGCACCTGAGTCGTGCAGTTCTAGGAGCCATTCTGCAGCCTCGCCTTCAAGGTGAGTTGAAATGTACCGCACCTTGGAGCCTTCAGTGGGAAATAACTCCTCACATTCTTCCATGAACCCTCTCACGTGTGTTAGGAAGCAGGCCAGGCTTTTAGGGTCCCCAGTGAACTTCACTCTCAAGTCTCTCACCCTGAACTCGGGGTGTGCTCGGGGTCTGTCTCGTTGCCCCGGCTTGGGTTCAGTCGCGAGGGGGGTGAACGGTTACCAACCTGGTCATCCCGTGATCTCCTCCTGTTTTGGATTCATCACTCTCTCCTTCCGAGGACGTCCGATCTTTCATCGCCATCATGTTGGTCGACCGCTTCCTGCAGGTCGGATACATGCTCTCCTACGGAACTAATCTCTTGTTCCATTTTCTCCATCCACTGCTCCGAGGCTGACCACCTGGAGCAAGAGGCTCTTTCTCGTGTAGTCACCCACCAGTCTGGATTCCTCTCTCCACCTCATCCCACCTCCAGGGACCAAGCAAACTTGGTTCCTTTCATTGTCCTGGTTTGGGTTGCGCTCTTGAGGTTGGTTGAGACCTTCTGCTTGATTCCCCGCTCCTCCAGTCATCCCCTGCTATCTCGCCTGGTTGGGTTCATTGGGGTTCTGAGTTCCGTCTCTCTCCCCTCTCTCCCACTTGGCGAGCAGCCTACTCACGCTGAGCACTTCTGTGCGCTCCTGACAGAGCCCTCTTCTCCTCCATACTCCCCATCTCCCCCTCCCAATATCAGAGGGGTTCTCATGGATTCTGGATATTCAATTTGTAGACCTTCCTCGGTAAACTTGGAGTCTTTGGGTAAGGTCTCCATAATGACTTGAATCTTTCTGTGATGTCCTCAATTTGTTGACTATTAAATCAGAGTTCCTGACACAAGCCACTCAGGGATATGAAGGAATCTTTATTAAAGCCAGTGATCCATTGCACATTAAAGATTCGAGTGAATCAAGCTCCCGCAACCAACAGTTTAATAATCTCCATGCTCCATGTTGCACAACAGTCCACCCTTTTTTACAACCTCTGGAACTCACCTAGACCGTACCGCTGATATTTCCTGAAGCTGCAATCTTTCCTGAAAAAGTATGTTCAGTCAGATTTTATTTCTATGCTGGTGATTGTACGTGCCCTTTTAAAAAGCCCTCTCAAATTTTAAAAAGTGGGCTGGAATTTGCACCCCAGTTCTTTGCCAACACATCCCCCTTGGCACCTGGAGACTGAAAGAACAGGGGGCGGTCCAGGTTGGTTCACCTGCTTCTGTCCACCTGTTCCTGCCCTGCTGGCCCACACCTTCCACAGCCAGCATGCCTCCCCTGACTGGCAAGATGGGCACTGCGGCTCCAGTGATCGGGGAAGACCAGACTGGGGCGGGCGGACAAGGGTTGTCAGGGCTCCCCACGCCCTTCGCCTCTGCCTTCCTCAGCAGTGTGGCCTGCAAGTGCTCGGCATGTTTGTCTCAGCACTGGGAACCTTTCCCTGTGCCCGCTAAGAGCTCCGAGCAGCGGCACTGGAAAGGCATCTTTGCCCCTGGGATCATCAGCACTCCTGCTCGCCCGAAGCAACGCTCTCCGTTTTTGAAAGGGGAAGGGCAATGCGGGTCTGATTCCCTCCAAAGCCTGGAGACTGGGGTGCACGCCCCATCTTTAAATAAAAGGGCACCATATTCTTCAATGCTGGAGGGAATTGAACCAGAGCAAAGTATGGTGCAAATAGGATTTAAATCCTTGGAAGCCCAAAGAGAGACATTGTGCTGAGCACAGCTTCCTTCTGGAGTCTGACCCACTGCAAGGGCATCCAATTATTTATTTATTTATTTATTTATTTATTTATTTACTTACTTACTTACTTACTTACTATCCCGCCTTTATTATTTTTATAAATAACTCAAGGCGGCGAACATACCTAATACTCCTTCCTCCTCCTCTTTTCCCAACAACAGCAACCCTGTGAGGTAAGTTGGGCTGAGAGAGGGACTGGCCCAAGGTCACTCAGCCGGTGTAATGACCCCAAGTACAATGCCCTAATAAACACTTCTCGATGCAATTCACTGAAATGCAGATTAAGCTTTATTCAGGATACATGTAAATTGAAGCACTCTTAATGATCTGAATGCAGATTCCCGCCAAACCTTGCTAACTTAACTCTCCCCCTTGCGAGCCAATTTCTCAGCCTCAATGATGTCGATATACAAAACTTTCGCTCTCCGTTCCCAGCCTCCAACTCCTGCAGGTGGTTGACCTTGACGCTGCATTCTCCAGTCTCCAGAAGAAGTCATAACACTCCGTGCTTATGCCCCCTCCTTGCAGTTCACACACTAACTACCCTACACTCACTAATGACAGGATTCATGGCGATGAACCCTGACAGCCGGCTTTCATGCCTCAGGCGGGACTAGAACTCTCAGTCTCCTGGTTTGTCATTGGCTCCTTCCTAGGGCTGAGAGACAGGGACTGGCCCAAGGTCACCCAGCCGGCTTTCATGCCCAAGGCGGGACTGGAACTCACCGTCTCCTGGTTTCTAGCCTGTTGTCTTAACCACTAGACCAAGCTGGCTCTCCTATGCCCCTAAATGCCCCTAGAAAGCTTTACTTCTTAATGCCTGTGAAACTGGTAGATGCTTGATTGTCATCTGTAACACAACACAGCAAAACAAGCACCGCGCATCTGACGTTGACTCAGGCGCAGCGTGACCAGGCAGCTAGGCGAGAACAGGTGCCGGGAATTTCTAGTGAACATTAGCAAAGATTCTGTTTGGAGGCCGAGGCGATTGGACAGATGTTGCTTCACTGTGGTGAAATTGGAGGCGCCGATATTAAAGGGAAAAGTTGTGGGAGATGCACAGCTGTGGAGAAGAGGAAGGGAAGCTGGTCTGGGCCATTGGGAAGCAAACTCCATCATTTTCTCTTGCAGTTCGATGCTGCCTTTTCTCTGAGAGCTCCATGGGGGCCCATGGGACGGTTCCTCTCATTATATCCCCACAAGAACAGCGACTCAGGGAGATGCCTTGGGCTGGGACAGAGCGCAACTGGCCCAGAGTCCATCTCTAGCCCCCCATGTGACCCATGGCCAAGGAGGAGTGGCGCCTCACCGACCCCTTACTCATTCTGCCACACCAGCCCTGCGTGTCCTTTCAGGTGGGACCCTCACACCAATGGCTCCGACTGAGCTTTCGGTCTAAAAGAGAAAATGGACAGGGAAGAAAAGGAAAGAAATGAAAGAAACTAGAGTTAAGGTAGAATGACCCTTCAAAGAAGTGTTACAAGAGAGATTAATCTCCCAAAGAATGAAAGGCGCATGGACTGGATATGGAAGCTCTTTGGAACAGAGAGAGCAGGACGGTGCTGCAGAAGGGCGCGGAGTGATGCTCATGGGAAGCGTGGGAAGGGACAGCAAAGGGAAAGGAGGTTCATTTATGATCTTGGTGGATCATAGATGAGTATATTAGGTACAATAAGTTTAATTAATATAGCCAGCTGGGTGACCTTGGGCCAGTCACTCTCTCAGCCCTAGGAAAAAGGCAATGGCAAACCACTTTTAAAAATCTTGCCCAGAAAACTGCAGGGACTGGTCCAGGCAGTCACCAGGAGTCAAAAACTGACTCGAAGGCTCTCTATCTCTATCTCTATCTCTATCTCTATCTCTATCTCTATCTCTATCTCTATCTCTATCTCTATCTCTATCTCTATCTCTATCTCTATCTCTATCTCTATCTCTATCTCTATCTCTATCTCTATCTATCTCTATATCTCTATCTCTATCTCTCTCTCTCTCTCTCTCTCTCTCTCTCTCTATCTCTATCTCTATCTCTATCTCTATCTCTATCATCTCTATCTCTATCTCTATCTCTATCTCTATCTCTATCTATCTCTATCTCTATCTCTATCTCTATCTCTATCTCTATCTCTATCTCTATCTCTATCTCTATCTCTATCATCTCTATCATCTCTATCTCTATCTCTATCTCTATCTCTATCTCTATCTCTATCTATCTATCTATCTATCTCTATCTCTATCTCTATCTCTATCTCTATCTCTATCTCTATCTCTATCTCTATCTCTATCTCTATCTCTATCTCTGTCTCTATCTCTATCTCTATCTCTATCTCTCTCTCTCTCTCTCTCTCTCTCTCTATCTCTATCTCTATCTCTATCTCTATCTCTATCTCTATCATCTCTATCTCTATCTCTATCTCTATCTCTATCTATCTCTATCTCTATCTCTATCTCTATCTCTATCTCTATCTCTATCTCTATCTCTATCTCTATCTCTCTCTCTCTCTCTCTCTCTATCTCTATCTCTATCTCTATCTCTATCTCTATCATCTCTATCTCTATCTCTATCTCTATCTCTATCTCTATCTATCTCTATCTCTATCTCTATCTCTATCTCTATCTCTATCTCTATCTCTATCTCTATCTCTATCTCTATCTCTATCTCTATCTCTATCATCTCTATCATCTCTATCTCTATCTCTATCTCTATCTCTATCTCTATCTCTATCTATCTATCTATCTATCTCTATCTCTATCTCTATCTCTATCTCTATCTCTATCTCTATCTCTATCTCTATCTCTATCTCTATCTCTGTCTCTATCTCTGTCTCTATCATCTCTATCATCTCTATCTCTATCTCTATCTCTATCTCTATCTCTATCTCTATCTATCTATCTATCTATCTCTATCTCTATCTCTATCTCTATCATCTCTATCTCTATCTCTATCTCTATCTCTATCTCTATCTCTATCTATCTCTATCTCTATCTCTATCTCTATCTCTATCTCTATCTCTATCTCTATCTCTATCTCTGTCTCTATCTCTATCTCTATCATCTCTATCATCTCTATCTCTATCTCTATCTCTATCTCTATCTCTATCTCTATCTATCTATCTATCTATCTCTATCTCTATCTCTATCTCTATCTCTATCTCTATCTCTATCTCTATCTCTATCTCTATCTCTATCTCTATCTCTATCTCTATCTCTATCTCTATCTCTATCTCTATCATCTCTATCATCTCTATCTCTATCTCTATCTCTATCTCTATCTCTATCTCTATCTATCTATCTATCTATCTCTATCTCTATCTCTATCTCTATCTCTATCTCTATCTCTATCTCTATCTCTATCTCTATCTCTATCTCTATCTCTATCTCTATCTCTATCTCTATCTCTATCTCTATCTCTATCTCTATCTCTATCTATCTCTATCTCTATCTCTATCTCTATCTCTATCTCTATCTCTATCTCTCTCTATCTCTATCTCTATCTCTATCTCTATCTCTATCTCTATCTCTATCTCTATCTCTATCTCTATCTCTATCTATCTATCTATCTATCTATCTATCTATCTCTATCTCTATCTCTATCTCTATCTCTATCTCTATCTCTATCTCTATCTCTATCTCTATCTCTATCTCTATCTCTATCTCTATCTCTGTCTCTGTCTCTATCTCTGTCTCTATCATCTCTATCATCTCTATCTCTATATCTCCATCTCCATCATCTCTCTCTCTCTCTCTCTCTCTCTCTCTATCATCTCTGTCTCTGTCTCTGTCTCTGTCTCTGTCTCTGTCTCTGTCTCTGTCTCTGTCATCTATCTCTATCATCTCTCTCATCTCTCTCTCTCTCTCTCTCTCATCTCCATCTCCATCTCCATCTCCATCTCCGTCTCCGTCTCTACCTATCTCTACCTCTACCTCTATCCACATTAATACTGGTGGATATTAGATATAATAGGTTATATATACACACATAAAAAGGTAAAGGTTCCCCCCGCACATTTGTGCAGTCATGTCCGACTCTAGGGGACGGTGCTCAACTCTGTTTGTTAGCCGAAGAGCCAGCGTTGCCTGAAGATGCTTCCGTGGTCATGTGGCCAGCATGATGCACGCGGAACGCTGTTACCTACCCACCGAAGTGGTACCTATTTATCTACTTGCACTTCCATGCTTTCGAATTGCTAGGTTGGCAAGAGCTGGGGCGAGTGCGGGAGCTCACTCCGTCACGCGGGGCTAGGGATTCGAACCTCCGAACTTGCGACCTTCTGATTGACAAGCCTGGCGTCTTACCCACTGAGCCACCATGCCCCATATATATATACACACATAGGGCATACCAAAAGTCAGGCCCCATGGGCCAATCACAATAGGTTTTATTAATTTTTCCCCCCAGGAACTTGTTTCTCTACTTAGGAACGTTCAAAGGTCCTGTGTCGAATGAGAAAGGATTTTCTGTTTAGAAGGAAATGGCAACCAATTTGAACCTTTAGTGGCATTGATATGAAGCACTGTCCACGGAGCCTGGCTTTGGGCACCCCTGGATATATCTCCTTTGCAAGGAATGTCGTCGAAAACTGAAAGAGCAAGAGAAAACGCCATTGGACAGAAATAAAACGTTGTTTGGGAAGTGGATGAATAGAGGTAAACAAGGGGCCTCCAGCAAAGTGAATAGAATTAAACATCCATTTAGGAAATGATGGACGGAACTGACACGAGGAAATGCTGGAAGGGGAATTTTAGAGATTTGTGTGGAAATGCTGAGGAGGGGATTTGAAATTAATGCTCTAAATGTTGGTGTCCAAGAAAAAAGATGAAAAGGAAGTAATAAAAGATGTGAGGATGTTGGAAAATAGTAAGGCTGCTGGTGTGAATACTGTTGACTGGAGACATGTTAAACGGATGTGGTTTGCTTATGGCTGTGCGTGAAGTTTGCCTCCATCCCCGACAATTGAAGGATGCTGTTATCGTTCCCCTACCTAAAGGGGGAGGTAGCAAGAACGAAGGCAAAGCTGGGGGGGGGGGGGCTGGGAAAATTTGAGAAGTGTGGTGGGGCTTTTTGCTGAGTAGCGGATAGGCAGGACAGACTTTTGCTCTTCAATAGGTCACTAAGAAACGTATGAATGTGAGAAAGAAAGTTTAATGTACATTTTTGATTCATAGAAAGTGGATGATAAAACAAGTAGGTTTGAATTATGTTTTTTTCAGAAATGCATAGCTGGAAGTTGGTTGCTGAATATGGTAAGAACAGAAGTAAATTGAATGTGTAGCGATTCAATATTGAGCAAGGAGCAAAATGAGGGTGTGTGATGTCCTGTAGGTTGTTTCAAGTATTTATGGATAAATGGATAAGCAATGCTTGTGGTGATGCTAGAGATGTGTTTGTTTGAGACGTGAAGGGATATGTATCTTCATATGTAAGGGATACCATTGCATGTGAATTAAATTTGCAGCAAATGTTAGATAGAGTGTATGATGCAACGAGGTCCATGAACCCAGCCATTATAGTTATTCAGCAAACCAAAAATGAACAAATAATGGCCTAATAGAATATGTGAACCTAGTTAATGGCTTGTTCTATACCTGGAAGTGCTTTTAAATGTTTCTTTGATTAGCAGCAGTCGATTCTGTGTTGGAAACAGGGCTGGCCAGCACCTCTGTTGTGTGAGAATCAGAGCTCACAGTTTTAGCCTTCTTGAGCTTATCTAGCCCACCCTTCTGTGTTACTTACTGTTCCCCCGAGAGCTCATAAGCTCATGAGCCTGGAGTGGACAGCTTAAGTCCCTTTCCACTGTCACTTCTCAGCATTTAGGACCTGCCACCTCTGATCCTCTGATTCAAGAGTCCTCAATAGTAGAAGCCTTGAGAGTATGGATACCAGATCTGACCTGGAAAATTCCAGATAATCCCTAGATGGCAGCAATTGGATACTAAAATGCTGAATCTTTGCCGCCACCTCCTGGCACTCTGGAGGTTTGCATTTTAGATAAAGGAGCCCTAACGGGGACTCTGATATTCCATGAACCTGCTCAGTCTCCATTTCAAATCATCCCAAATGGTTGCCATGGTCACAACCGCTGGCAGCAAATGTAACTGTTTCACGGTAACACTGTGTGAAAAAGAATGTCCTTTTCGTGGTCCTCCATCTCACTGCATTTTGTTCCAATGGATGACCTGAAATACGAATATTGTCAGTATGGGCATTCACAAGTGTGTGTGTGTGTGTGTGTGTGTGTGTGTGTGTGTGTGTGTTCAAGATGGCAGCTGTGACTGCAGAATCAAAGCCCCAGCCCTTTCTAGGTGCATTGCATCTGCCACCACCATCTTTACTTTTTGGACATCCCCCTGCGGATGCCCTGATTGTGAGAGATGGAGAAGCGTGTCTCTCTCCCTGCGTTACCCATGCCTAACCCTGTCTCCCCACATCCTCTTTCATTCCAAGCTGTCATTATTGTGGTGGTGGTGTTCCTTCCAGTCAATCCTGGCTCCTGACAACTATGCAGTCTGTGCAGTTTTCTTGGTGACATTTTCAGAAGTGGTTTGCCAGCACATTCTTCCAGGATGTATTTTGATGTCCCAGTTTAGGTCTGGGAGAGAGTAGGGTGACCGATATCTGAACAGGCAAAGGAGGACACGGACAATTGGAAAGGAGGACAAATGGACAGGAAAGGAGGACACACTACCTGTTTAAGTTTCTTGGCATCCACAACAAAAATTACAGTGAAAAACTGCAAAGGGAGAGAGAGAGAGAGAGAGAAAGAGAGAGAGAGAGAGAGAGGGAGAGAGAGAGAAAGAGAGAGAGAGAGAGGGAAAGAGAGAGAGAGAGGGAGAGGGAGAGAGAGAGAGAGAAAGAGAGAGAGAGAGAGAGAGAGAGAGAGGGAGAGAGAGGGAATGAGAACTTAGGCCTACATGTATATGGAATTACTTTTTCCAGCATCAGAAAGACAAGTTTTTCAATCGCAGTATTTTTCCAACAGATCTTTATTTTCAAGAACATATGCTAGCGATAATACGGAATCGACAACGCGCTCTTCAAATTTCACCCTAGAAACGTATGACGAGTCATGCGATCTACGGACTATAGGGATCGTAAATTTGAAGGGGCCGGATTGAAGCCGATGGCTGGAATCAGGAAATCAACTACAGGAAATCACGTGAATCTAGTTTGTAGAGTCTGTCGACGGACGAGGGAAAGAAAGAAGCAGACAATTTGTCCCAGTACGCAAATTTTGAATGACTAGTGTTGTGAAAACAACAACAGCAAGACACTCAAAAAGCCAGACAAGATTTGGTTTTAAGGCGATGCCTGCCAGTCGGAGAACAGGAGGACAAAAAAGAGGACATGTCCTCCTTTTGCTGGACGTCTGGCAACCTCAGGAGAGAGGG
The DNA here is from genome assembly GCA_023362775.1 of Charina bottae. NCBI lineage: Eukaryota > Metazoa > Chordata > Lepidosauria > Squamata > Charinaidae > Charina > Charina bottae. The sequence goes on from JALMGJ010000010.1 coordinate 3,444,436, forward strand.
ACTGGCCCAAAGCCCCCTTGCTGGCTTCTGTGTGAAAAGAGGACCCGGGTCTCCCTACACCAAACTGGCCCTCTCTTTCCACGCTGATGAGACGTCCTTACAAGCCCCCTGGCCATTCTGTGGCCCTTTCCACACTTTTTCCAGCCCAGAACATCCTTGCTAAGCCTGGGGTCCCAGGCTGTGCACCATCTCCAAGCGTGGTGTCCTCCCGTATCTGCACACGGTGCTGCCTCTCTGCTCCCACCCATCAGAAGCCAAGTCCACTGAGTCTGTACCTTCAGAGTTGGCTGGAAAAAGCCTCCCTGGCCCTCGATGGAGCTGCTAGAGATAAATATATTGGTAAGTTAAGCAAAATTAAAAATGTTAAGAATTAACTAAGGGCAAGCTAGATTGAACGGATAATAAGATAACCTCCAGATGTTCATCATAGAAGGATTTCCAGACAGTTAAATTGCTTAATGCGTTTCCTTTGGCTAGCCTATCAATCTCCCAGCCTGTCTGAAAGGCTTCGCTAATAGTCTTCCTCCTTCAACATGATTATCGCCGAAATGCCTCAGTGGTACCAGCGGTGGTTCTCCCACCAGGTAGGGCCTGTGATTCATCGACGGCACTCAAGTGTGGAAAATTGATTGCTAGCTATTGTCAGCAGGCTACGATTAACTCGCCAGGGTTGTCTTTGCGACACAAATTAATAGTGGGGAGAATAAAAGCAGAGTGAATAATTTTATTAATTAATCACTTCCTGTAAATAAATGAATTGCGATTTAAAGGAACAAAATCATAAAAGCAAACTCTGGGGGGTGGTTCTCTAAAAATGGGGGCCCTTGGCCCTTGGGGCTGGCAGAAGAGCTTTCAGAAAAGGACAGCAACTCTCTTCAAGGAAATGGGGACCGTTTGTAAATCAGCACTGAGTCACGGTCCATGGAAGGTGGCTGGAGAGCACAGGTCTCTGGGTCCCACCTGCTTTCAAGACATGGCGCCCATCTGCCCTTAATCTCTCTAACGCAGAAGCGAAGTCTCTCCACGGACCTCAAGAATAACTAAGGTGATTTCAAGTTGCTGGAAATTTCTTTCAAGTCCAGATGAGTTCCTGAAATTTCACAGCCATCTCTTAGGCCACTGTCTGCCCAGAATTAGAGTAGTGGCTGGCTGTTGGCATCTTGATTTTTTTTTTCTGATTTCCAAGTAGAAATGGAAACCGGAAAAAGCGTACAACTGGCTTCTTCCCAGATGTTATTTTCAACATCCCATTCTTACTTAAGACGTAGGGTTTCCTGGTGGTCACCCATCCAAGAAAGAACCAGGTCAGATACTGCTGAGCTCCCAAGCTCAGGCAAGGTAGGTCATAATTTGCCATCTGCTGAGGATCTACTTGCTTGAAGGAATTTAACCCCAGAACATTGAGAATCCCTTGTACTCCCCCTTTAGCTTTCTGTAGATATAAAAGGTAAAGGTTCCCCCCGCACATTTGTGCAGTCGTGTCCGACTCTAGGGGCCGGTGCTCATCTCTGTTTGTTAGCCAAAGAGCCAGCGTTGTCCGAAGATGCTTCCACAGTCATGTGGCTGGCATAACGCGCATGGAACGCTGTTACCATCCCACCAAAGTGGTACCTATTCATCTACTTGCATTTGCATGCTTTCAAATTGCTAGGTTGGCAAGAGCTGGGGCGAGTGCGGGAGCTCACTCCGCACGCGGGGCTAGGGATTCGAACCTCCAAACTTGCGATCTTCCTATCGACAAGCCTGGCGTCTTACCCGCTGAGCCACCATGACCCTTCTGTAGGTATAGCGAGGTATAAATCAAAGGGAGATCTGAATGGAAATCTAAAAAATAAAGGCGCAAACAATCCAGGGCCAAGACCTTGGCTCTTAAACTCATTCCCAGGCCTATGGACACACTCAAGGCTGGCAGGATGGGGACATGGTTCGGCTGTCTTTTCTCTTGGCGGATTTTCCACGCCTGGAGAACAGAGAGCGTAGAAGCAGCCGCACACACCTGATGCCGCCTGCCGTGGTCCAATCTGTGTCTGGTGGGGCAGTGACCTGATTTTGCTGATGATCTAAGTGGTACCAATTGCACCAAGCCATTTCATGGGTCCTGGGAACAGCTGCCTGCTACCCTAAATACCAGGTAACTGGTTTGCTTACTGGTTTATGTGTTTCTTAACCTGAACCTCCGTTTTCCGAGTCTCGAGCCTTCAGGCAACCTCGGAGTGATCATTGAGAGAAGAAAATTAAATTTGCATTTTAAACTGACAGCAGCTGTTCTTCTTCAGCATGCCTTGAGGGGCAGATGATCGAAAGCAAAAAAGACACAGACTCCTGTTCCTCCTTGATTTTGGCGAGACTCCGTCGAACGGCACCCTTGGTGCATTAATACACCTTTCCCATGTGCACCGCTTTGAAGGTCTCCCTTGACCCTTCCTTCTACCTGTAGCATCTTTGGGGAGTAGTGTTCTGTAGCAGTTGGAGGGAGAACAGCTTCCCCCAAACACTTCCCTTTGCTGAGGTTCAAAGCCACTTGGGGCCTCTCTGAACTTTCCTTTTTCCTTTTGCCCAAATTGGCCACATACGCATTAAACCTCATGATTGACTTTGGTTGATTTTAAAAAGCTAAGTAGGGTTAACATGGTTAGGACATGGAAGGGAGACCACAAGGAAATCCTACATCTTAATCGAGATTGGGATGTTGAAAATAACATCTGGGAAGAAGCCAATCGTAAGCCTTCTCCATACCGTTGCCAAGGAGACGCCACAGACCTGTCCATGAAGTCATGCGTGAGATTGACTTGAAGGAGACTTTATTTGTTGACATTTTAAGCAGCTTGCCTGGATGGTGTGGCTGGTAGCTAGATAATTTTAAATTCTGGACCTAGAGCTCTTTCTGACAATTCTCTTAAAATTATTAGTGGTCCCCCTGATTTCTTACCTCACAGCTTGTCTTTGGCTGTATCCAGTTACCACACTATGGTTTGTTGAACGAACAAAGCAACTAGTCCACAAATCATGGTTAACAAGCCACTAGCGGTGTCTGCAGGGGGGTTTAAAGATTAAACATTTTTATATGTGATCTGACATTTGTGGCCACCATCTTGACTTTACTGACCTCCCTTTGAAGCCCTGTTCCATTTTAAAAAGGGCAGCCCTTTGATTATACAGTTATGGCTGCCATATTGACTTTGCAGACATCTCTACCTGTGTGGTTGGTTCAGTGTGACATATGAACCTAAAAAAGAGAATGAATTGATTAAACCATGATAAAATCAGCCTTATTTTGATATTACTTTAGCTGATCCTTTTAGATGGTGCATCTTTCTTTTAAAGTTTGGTCACCCTCATGTTAAGTAGGATAGTGGGAGGTTACAGACCTCTGAGTGTGGGCAACGTTGGCCTGGCCGCCAGCATCATGCCAAGGGTGTCTGCCATGCAGAACTGGCCCCCAGGTCAACATCCTACAGAAAGTCACGCCTGGACAAGGTTTTGACTCACCTTCTGCCATCGGAATGGAAAAGAGTTTAGTCTTGAAAATAAATACAGAACATTAAAGATGCATCTTCCGGTCATCAATAAATAACCCAGAGCAGGAAAAACACACAAGATTTGTCACCAAATGGGAGAATGTAACAAACAATGAAAGTTTCCAAAATTAATTTTCTTCATTTTGGTTTATTAAAATTGCTTTCATCCATCTCCCGTGTTAAATATTTTATTTTTTCATATTAATGGCTGCAATTTCTACTGTGCCTTCCTTCTGTCATTAACACTGTACAAACTTAATATCATTAGTAGTTTTTTCCTTTAATTATGTGACTGGAAGAAGAAAAACATCAAAGTTTCCGTGAAATTGGAATAGTATATCTAAATTGCCTCATGTTTATTTTAACATTAACAGTAAATGAAGCTAATGGGCTTCTATATTATTAAAAGCAGCCATTTGTGTCCTGCCTGCTTTAAAAGATGTTAAATAATTAGTTATTTAATAGAGAGGTGCAAAACAAATCAAACAAGCAGAAAAACTTTCCTGCGAGCGGGAGGAATGTGGTTGCAAACTGGAAACTCTTTTAGAGAGGTAGGAGAGAAGGAGGGCGAAGCTTTGCGTCCTGCTGAGATACTGATAGCTCTAATTTAATAACAAGCCTGGGGGGGCTTTCTGTCATCTTTGAGATGTAAAGGAGTTCCATGTCTTGAAAGGATATTTGGAAATAATTTAATGAGTTTTGATTGGATTCCTTTGCTACCTGAGAGGTTCACTCAGCATCAGCCACTGGAGAGCGACAGAGAGGGAAAGAAAATATGGGACGCTTTCCTCCCTGTTATGCTTTTGGGCCCTCAGTTGGGGAAAAGTTAGAAAGGATTGTGTTGTCACCATTCTTTAGAGCAGTGTTCCTGAACCCCAGCACCTTTAAGCTGTGTGGGCTTCAACTCCCAGAATTCCCCAGCCAGCACGCTGAGGTTGAGCGACACTGCTGTAGATCAATTTTCTTCCATCTGTGATCTCCAGATTCATGAGACCGGCAGCTCTCCAAATACTCAGAAACTCTGGCCAAGTTTGTGGTGGCTGAGGATTTTGAGTCTTGTAGCTGCAGCTCAGAGTGGTTTTAGAACCCGAGAGAGAAAGTCCTGCCTTGCTTCATGAAGGAGGCAAGAGCAGGGGGTCAAAAAAGTAAAAATGGTGCCCTCGATCCAAGCCCTGACCCTTTTTTGACGTGCACTGATGCCAGTGGTTGCAGGCTTCGGTTCCTGCATGTTTTTTTGTCTTCTGAACTGGCACAAATCAGGTGGTGTCATTTCCATCCCTCTGATACGCATAATAATAACATAACAACAAAATAATAATAATAATAATAATAATAACAACAACAATAACAACAACATATTAATAATAATAATAATAACAACAACAACAACATACCAATCGAAGAGACAAACCAGAAGGACATGGAAACAGAACCAACTGAAAGCAGAGGACAGAGCAGCACTCAAAAACCTAAGGAGGGACCAAACTATCGTCATCCTCCCAGCAGACAAAGGCCGCACCACTGTCATTATGGACAGATCGCAATCTATACAGAAGGCTAAAGTATTACTTGAGGACAAAGAAACCTACACCTCAGTAAACACCAATCTGATACAGAAACTGGACAACAAGGTAAAAAGAACTCTTAACGATCTCACCAAGAAAGGTCAAATCACAAAACAAGAACAGAGGTGGATGAAAAGCAGGGGACCCATTCTCCCACACTTCTACACAAACCTGGCATGCTGCTTCAGCCAATTGTATTGTTACCAGGGACTCCCACTTACAACATAGCTAAAGAGCTCACAAAAAAAAAAATTAGGCATCTTATGGAGGAGAGAGAATATTCTATCAACTCCCCACTACAGTGCCTCCAGAAAATCAAAGACTTAAAAATAGAAGATGAAATTATGGTGTCATTCGATGTCATTGCACTTTACATCCATAGACCCAGCACTAGCAGAAGAATCCATGGCAGCAGTTCTACGCAACACACCTGACCTAGTCAAATACACAGAGATAGAAATACCCAGAATCATGGACCTCATCGACCTCTGCCTCACTACCTACTTTCAGTTTGATGGACAAATATACCAACAAATCAAAGGAACATCCATGGGAACACCACTTTCAGGACTCATAGCAGAGATTGTAATGCAACCTCTAGAAAGGATAGCACTCCCACGCATACAACCCAAAGTATGGATTCGGTATGTAGATGACACCTTTGTCATAATAAAAAAGGAACAACTGGAGAAAACACATGAAACCATCAACAGCATCTTCAAAGGAATAACATTCACAAGGGAAGAAGAAAACAACAACACACATTTGGACATCCTCATCAGTAGAGGAAATGAGGGCATTCTAGAAACACAAGTCTACTGGAAATCTACCCACACTAACCAAGTGCTCCATTACCAAAGCAACAACTCAAACTCCCACAAGAGAAGCTGTGTAAGAACATTATTCAGAAGAGCACTAACACACTGAAGCAACCCGAAACACCAGAAAAAGGAAACAGATCATCTATACAGCATCTTCCAGCAAAATGGATACCCACTCAACTTTATCAAAATGTGCCTGACCAACCCACCAACAGAAGCTATGAAAAGGATAACACTGCCATACATCAGAAACATCTCAGAAACTACCAATAGACTGTTACAACCACATGGCATCACCGTAGCACATAAACCAACCAAAACCGTTCAGAACATCGTAAGTAACCCAAAAGACCCAGTAGCCCAAGAAGAAAAAAAACAGGAGTTATCTACAACATACAGTGTAAGGACTGTAACAGCCACTATGTAGGACAGACCGGCAGAAGACTAGCAGAGCGCATCCACGAACACCAACTGGGAGTCAGTAGACACGATGAAAACTCCTTAATCTCACAACACATGGACAGACTCAACCATACTTTCAACTGGGAAACTGTGAGCATCTTAAACCAAGCCAAATCCAAAAACACTAAAGAATTCCTGGAAGCTAGGCACTCAGACAAAGCAGCCATCAACAGACACATAGAGGTAAACAACATTTACATATCATTCTTAAGAGACAATAGAAAAGCCAAAAGACCAGAACACTTCCTTGCCAGCAATCAACACTCAGATATGCAAAGATTAACACCAGGATTAGCATCAGAGGAACAATCAAACAGCACAATAGACCCTAATCAAGGAACTATTAACACAGTCAATCAAACAAGCAGCAAACAACAGCCCAATCAAGGAAATCCTAAGGGGAGAACAACACCTCCACCAACACAAGCAGGACAAGCCATGGTATATAAACAGAGAGCAAGTCCCACTCCCTTTTCGCACTGAAGATGTTGCCTAGTCTGGCAATGAAACATCTGCAAGAAAACAACAAGGCTCAGAGAGCACCAAGGACTCCACAATAACAACATAATAATAATAACATAATAATAACAGAGCCAGTTTGGTCTAGTGGTTAAGGTGCTGGGCTAGAAACCAGGAGACTGAGAGTTCTAGTCCCGCCTTAGGCACAAAAGCCGGCTGGGTGACCTTGGGCCAGTCCCTGTCTCTCAGCCCTAGGAAGGAGCCAATGGCAAACCAGGAGACTGAGAGTTCTAGTCCCGCCTTAGGCATGAAAGCTGGCTGGGTGACCTTGGGCCAGTCCCTCTCTCTCAGCCCAACTCACCTCACAGGGTTGCTGTTGTGGGGAAAATAGGAGGAGGGAGGAGTATTAGGTATGTTTGCCGCCTTGAGTTATTTATAAAAATAATAAAGGCGGGATAAAAATTAAATAAATAAATAAATAAATAAATAAATAATTTCCTGATGACTCCTCTCTTGCAGGAAGATCAGTGCTCTGCCTGTTTTTTATGTGCATTGCCTGTGCGGAGGTTTGATCGCACCGTTATGGCTACCATCTTGACTTTTTTGACCAGACCCTGGCTAATGGCTGACTTTGAGATCAACTGTGCAAGCTGATTTGATCATCTCTTTTCTAGCCTGCTTCAATAATGTCCAGCCAGTTTCACAGGCAAAATCCCATGGATTAATTTTCCCTAGACACATCTTCCTGCAGTAGCATTGTTCAAGGGAAACCAAAACAGACAGCAAGTCTGAAGCAGATCTACTGTTAGATCACCAAAGACACAATTGCTTGAAAAAGCTGAAGGACAACCTGTGTCAGGAAGATGGCTTGAGGTAAGCATCATTGTTCAGTGTGGGAGACGGTTTTATACCTTCGTAGATCCCCTCGCCTTCCCTACCAGTAGTCCAAGATCCAAGGAAGCTTGTTTGTCTGTCCAAGCAGTTGATTATTGTGACCTGGCAGCAGTGAGTTTGAACAACAGCAGGAAAGAGAGGTGGCCAGACCATGACTGTGCAAGTGGGAAAGGCAGATGGGCCTGAGAGTGCTCGGAGCACCTCCACCTCCATCCACCTCCTCTCTCCTCTCCTCTGCCTAGTCAGGTCTGTCTGGCTCTGACGGTAGCTGAGATAGAAGTGGGTCAGTAGGAAGAGGCAAAGCTCCTGGCCCTTCAGTTCTGGCCCGGTTGGAAAAGCTGCACCAGAACATTTGTTCTTCTTTCCTTGGGCTTCTAAAAGAGTTTGGGTGCACAGCAGAGCAAAATTGTAAGCCTACCTAGCTCTTTCAGTGCCCCAAAGGACTTCTGAGGTAGGAGGAAGATGTGGTGGTGGCTGGACAGGACCACTGGTCATTTAAAAAATGTGTTTCTCACTGAATTTGGATGCCTCCCAGGCTACGAAGCTCTGGTCCGACACTAACAGCAGCTTTGGTTGGGTAAGAACCAAGGAGATGAAGCTTCAGGCCCATAGACATCCAGAGCAGCTACTCAAATGAGCATGGGCCCCTCTCTCTCAGACCACCATCCCAGGACTGTGGGAAGAAAAATGGGGCAGGGAAGCCTCCTTAAGCTTCTGGAGGACAGATGAGGTCTACATTTAACACATTATTAGTCTTGATTGAGGTTCCTTATTTGCATGGGTCTTAGTTGGCCCATTGAGTTAACCAGGGTCTTCAGGCACAACTAGATCAACCAGGTATCACCACCAGGACCACAGGGCGTCTTGCTTGCTTTCATGCTGTTTAGGTGGAGCACCATCGATCGACAGCTAGCCTGCTTGTGGTTAATGGACAAGAGTCCATATCAGAGGGAGAAGGACCACTAAGTATGGTCCCAGCCGGAGGACCAGGAGAGAGGAAGTGTTAGCTTTCCTATCAGTCGGTCTTGCCTGTGTGGGTATCAAAAGAAAAGTCAAGATGGCAGCCATGAGAGTATGGCCAAAACCCTGCCCCTTTTACATAGTCACTTTTTTGACCCTCCTCCAGTGGATGCCCCTGCAACCAAATTATCGTTTTTGATGGGAAACAACCCACTGGCCCAAGTTTGTCTTATTGTAATGCGAGAAACTAGATCTGATCTGCTGGATGATAATGATGATAATGACGATGACGATGACATTGACAGTAATAATAATAATAATAATAATAATAATAATAATAATAAGGCCAAGTGTACTGGCCAGCTGCAATCAAAGGGGCATCATTTTTGGACACCTCTAGTGTGTGAAAGAATAATTTCTGCCTGAGAATTATTCTTTTAAAAAGGAGCTAGAATTCACTGAACGGCTGTCGGTGATGTAATAAGGAAATTCTGAAGGCATCCAGAATCCCCAAATACCTTGTCAGAATCCAGCGCTTGGAATATCCATCACCCACTCCTTAAGACATATTAAAGCTGATTTAAAACAATGAGTATTTTCCCCCTCTCTTTAAAGGCAGACATTATTGTTACATAGGCTTTTGTTTTAATTAAAATAGGTATTGAAATCCTCAGTGAAGCTTTGGCGGATGGTTAAAAGGGTACCTATCCATTTGCTGATCTGCAGCACAGCCAAAAAAATATCCCGGTAATTGTCATTTTCCAACACGGAGAAGGCTTAATTTAGTTCAATCGAATCAAAAAAGCAGCTTTAATTTACAGAGCAATAAAATCCACCAACCTCACTTTCGATCAAAGAACTAGGGGAAAAAAAACAGTCCAGAGCACAGCGGAATGTTTATTTTGTACAATGGTCCATAACTGCATTTATGTGATTTAAAAGCTTTTTTTTTTTGAACCATAGGGTAATATTACATGCATATAGAATTGAGCACTTGTTATGGCTCATTTCTCCCCACAGAGACCAAAAATCATTTGCTCCTCAATTCCTACCTAAAACACTTCTTTTTGTATATAATTCTCACAGTTTACTTTAAATGGGATCTTTGTGTTAAGGTTTTTCTTCCCCATGGCCGCAGTTCGTCAAAGCAGCTAGTGAGGGGATGCTTAATGCATCTCAACATCTTGGCAAACATTTCTCCATTTGGGACACAAATAAAATAAAAAAAAGAAAACAGCGGTGTAGCTGTCCAGAAAATCCCACTTGGAGAAGTATCTGCCTCCAAGAGATACTCGCAGTCTCACACAGGAGAGGCAGCCTTCACCCTTTATTCCCCACCAAACCTTCAACCAGAAACTTATCAGGTTATCTATACAACATGTTCAAATAATAGATAAATTTGTTGTGGCCCATTCGAAAGGAGAATAGGGAACACTGCAGTATGTAATGTACGTTGCTGCATGATTGACACCAAAGTCATCTTCCGAAGGATTTTTCCCCTTCCCCTTCAATGTTTTTCAAATGTTTAAATTGGGAAGACATCCATAAAGGGCAAGGGGTTAAAAGGTCAGCCACCTTCTAGCCCTTGTGAGTGTGAGGATGAAGCTTGAAAGTGGTGGTAAAGTTTGAAAACATTTCCAGACTTCAGGAGATCTTAGAAGTGGGGTGGAAGTTCTCTGCAGAATGACCAATGGCAGAAGAATTAAGAATTAAGCATGGGATGAAATTTCAGCCATAGGCTCATATGTTCATTCTTTCACCACTATAGATTTCCATTTGCTATCCTTGGTCCTCCATGTTGAAATAGCAGTGTCTCAACCCAAAGTGGAAAAGGAGACCCAAAACCAGGATTACTTTTCTGGCTCCTTGACTAAAGGAGAAAGAGTGAAAGGTGCTGCAGGCAGATGGGGCAAGGAGTAATTCCTCCATCAATGATTAGCCACTAGATCAGTGTTTCTGAACCTTGGCCACTTGAAGATGTGCGGACTTCAACTCCCAGAATTCTGGGAGTTGAAGACTGCACGTCTTCGAGTGGCCAAGTTTCAGAAACACTGCACTAGATTGTCAAGGGACGCCAGGTCTTTCTTACATGAACTTTTGGAGAAAGCAGGGGTAAAGCCAGCCTCGCTTGCATGGGACAACCACATGAATCAGCTCACATGAAGGGCCTTTGACCTCTGTGATAGAAGATGGCAGGGCAGGGCAACCAAATCTGGGCTGCAGAACTCCAGGAGACCACTAGATGGCTGCAATCCTTAGGGCCACCACCTCTGGATGGGATTTTTGCAACCCTGAGGCGGTAGTCCTAAGGCAGGAGGCAGGAGCCAACAGGACTGCAGTTCTGAGCCTCTTCCTGGGGCAGGAAAGAGTTTAGTCTGCCTTCAGCCCCTCCAGGGTCTTACTGAGCCTTATTAAATCTGAGCAAAGTTCCAGCACAGTTTGATCTGCTCTTTGTTTCTCACCACTAAGCACCTCCCGGGTTGTGGGTCCTTTTGAAAACCGGTAGATAGGCTCTTTGTGCATGGGTGCTGTTTCTGGGTGTGCAATGCCTCCTGCAGCCGTACCCATCTGGGCACTACCCAGAGGTTTTGAGACTGCAATTCCCAGAATGCAGAGCTGAGACTGGGAATTCTGGGAATTGTAGCCCTGTACTTGTAGTCCCAGTTCCAGACTGGAGAAGGCTGACTGAATTAATCCAACACCACGTTAAACAAGATCCTAAGCTGCTGTGCGTTGAAGGCCATGTCACGTAAGACCCAGCAGCATATTCTGACTCGCTGCCAAGTCTGCACTACAAGGAAGAGACAAAACTGGCATTTGGCCTGATCCAGCACAGCTTTTCTTTGCTCATCTTCTTGCGATGCATGACTTTTGCAAGGATCCCTCCTTTGCAAACTCATACTACGTTGCATTGTTGAGATGATGCCCAGAAGTGACGCCTGCAGAACATTAGACGGAACTATCCATTGAGTTGGAGTCGGCCCTTCTGGGCCTCCTTGGCCGGGCATGGCTAAGAGTGGTGGGTTTCGTACAACCCTCAACACAAGTGTGAAAAAGGTATTGGGGGTCCTGTCACTTTAGGAGCCCCGTTAAAGTGAGCGGCAAAGGACCCCGCTCAGCCGCCTGGAGCCAACAGAGGCCTCTGGCACCCGTCGTGTCATCCTTGTCCTTGGCCGCGGCCGGCCTTCTGCCTCTTCCCAACGTCTATGGGAGGGGGGGCTGCCTCTTTCGCCCCCCTCCCCACGGTTTCCTTCCCATCCTGTCCCAATTGTGTTTGAATCTGCTCTTTCCTTGTTGCTTTGAAGATGGCTTTATAGAGAGCAGGACGCCTCAATAGCAGCAGATGGCAGATAAGTAGGAATGGTAAATAGTTTTAATTACTGGATAATGTAAGTGAGACAATAAAGGGAAGAGAGTGGGAGCAAGCTGCTGCCACGGCGAGGACTGGAAGTGTGGTGGGACCCAATTTGTCTGGAAGGCAGCATGTGTTGCTTGCCGTCTTTGGAGGGCTTTAAAAAGAGAGTGCCGAAAAAATATTAATTGCCTGGTTCATCTGCCCATCCGTCTTCTCCACCGAAGTCGCAGGCTTCCTTTAATTTCAGGGGAATGGTTTGGAAATGGGAATCATGCAAATGAGTATCTTAGCTATTCATTTGTTTTACTGCAAGCGTTTTGTGAGCAAATGGCCTAAAGCCTGCAATGAATTAAAAGACGCGGCACTGGAGACCGATTTTTAATACAAAGTCCTGACACGAAGACGACCCCGACCGGCAGCGCCGAAAATGTTGGCATAGCAACTTTGGGCATTTTCATGCAAATTGGCTCCTATATAGATGATACCAGTGCAATGATTTCCTTCAACTAATCATCATAAAATTAGTTTCACTATATTTAAATGCCTCTACTTAATGCATTATATCCATATGCATGAAATTGCCTGAGCTAATGCAGTACATAAAATGCCAAAGACACAATGAATAGCCAAATTGCAGGCAGTTAGGTTGCCTCCCATTAAAAAACTCCTTTTCGTCTATTTTTTTTTGGGGGGCGGGGAGAGAGATTGGGAAGTGTTGTTATTGAATGTGTGGTTCCCCAAAGGCATCTATCACCAATTGCTAACAATGCACACAAACATTCAGCATTCGTTTAAGTAACGTTAAGGTTGTACAAAATCCGAGACCCTGATAACTGATGCTGTCTCGGTCCCAGGAGCAGAACGGAAGCCAGCCGTTCCTGGGGAGATATGCCAACGTGGAAACTGGCAGATGATCAGAATGCAAAGACTGAGAGACACTCCATTGTTTAATGATGACGACGACGACCACAACAATAACAATAACAATAGTTTAGAAAACCAATCCTGGCCTACTGAAAAGTTTAATCCCTAGCCAACAAATCTGATGTAGTGATGGACTCTTCAGAACAACTCTGCAGGGGCTGTTTCATTGCAAAAGGATATGTGTGCAGAATATCATGGAGAGGAGAGGAGAGGAGGAAAAGAATAGAAGCAGAATCTTTCCCACTTACACCTAACCATGGTGGAAGCTTGCAGGGATTTAAGGTATCCATTTCTCATACTTTGAGTCTTCTCAAACCTTCTCCTCAACGGGTCTTGGCCCCCCAACTTTTGGAATGCAGCCCTCGCCATGCTGCAGAAAGCCGATGATGATCCTTCAACTGATGGGAGTTGCCCACTCTTGCTTTAGGCCAACACTCATAGAAACACACAGGGCAGAACCACCAAAGAAAAGCCCACATCAGTTGGAGGGATGCCAGATGATTCTCTGACACAGAAATCACCATCAGCTGCTGCCTTCCAGATTGGTCCGTCTTGGGGCCTGAACTGACTCCCGATACAGGGACATTAAGCACTGAGAATAGGCCTGGAATGCCATGCAACACAACCCTCTTGTCTGGGTGTGCCAAGAAATTCAAGAATGTGTAGACCAAGCAAGAGTTCAAAGGCTGTCCAGGGAGAAGGCTGTCCAGCTCATTTTGCCAAGTTCCTTCAGCCTCAAGATGCCATGGGTAAGACCAAGTAGCAGAATCCATCCCGTGGCCCAGCCTGTCTCTAAGCTGTTCTCTATGGTGGCCAGCTGGCAGCCTTGCTCACCCACCTTGCGGCAGAGCCAAGGGGGGTGGGGCTTCTGGAGGAATTGGCTGGATTGGCACGTCACACCGAATCATAAAATGACTCTGTGCTTTTGGCTCACCTGTTACAGCAGAGCTTTCCAGACTTTTCATGTTGGTGACACACTCTTACAGCAGGGCACAAGGCAGGCACTAGGACCTGCGCGGAATCACAGCAGGTTTGGAGGCAGCAAGGCACAAGGCAGGCACTAGGACCTGCGTGGAATCCTGGTAGGGCAGGTTTGGAGGCACCCAGGCACAAGGCAGGCACTAGGACCTGCGCAGAATCCTGGCAGGGTTCGGAGGCAGCAGCAGCCGCGACACACCCAGACAGTGCAGCCAACACACTAATGTGTCCCGACACACAGTTTGGAAAGCTCTGTGTTACAGGAATCCAGCCGTTGGTTTATGGCCCTCTGTGATACATGTGGATTAGCCAGTTTACCATGGCTTAGAGGGCCGTGTCCTGTCCTGAGTGCTCCCCAGCCGAGGCTCACCAACTGCAGCTGCCCATTTCTCTCTTCCCTATTGCTAAGGGGGCAGCAATTCCATCCACTCTGGATCAAGGCTGTAGGGACATCCATGGGGAGGGGGAGGTGTAAAAAAAGATGGTAGGTGTGACTGTGCAATTGAAGCCCCACCTCTTTTTAATGTGCAGGATGGCATGAAAAAGGGACAGATCTTGAACTGTGGGCATGCCCACTATAGCTTTATTGTAAACTGCCCAGAGTCGCGCTTTGAGTGAGATGGGTGCTGACGAAATTCGAAATATAAATACTGAAACCATTTTTTTGCAACTATAGAAGACTGTGCAATCCTCTTCAACTTCCATCAAAGAAAATATTCATAGAAGTGCCTGACCTTTCCAGGAAAGACAACACTTTGCTACTGATTATGGAATGAATCTAAGAAACACCAAGCCAGGCTATCGTTTTAAAAAGATAGAAGAGCAAAGTTATTATATATCCCAAGAGTCATCACATGACAGCATTTAATTCTTTTAACGTAATTATTATTACACTTCACCTTCTATTAAAGCAAATGTTGCTTTTACCCCGGCCCCATCTACTCTAAGGCGCATCTATATCCCCAACATGGCACATTGCCTGAAGAGTGCTGTGTAGCTTCCTCCACGGGAATATTTGCAAGTATGCTTTATTGCACAATTGTGAGTGTGAACTTCACTCATTCTTAACAAGTTGAGGGAGGGAGGACAGAAATGTTTGAGCGGTGGCCAGAAGTACCTTTCAGCTTTCGCTCTGCAATTCACAGGAAGCGCTGCTTTAGCGCTCCCTTCCTTGATCTCGTGTTCTTCAAACACCTTCCATTTCAACTCCCATAATCCACAGGCAGTGCCGCTGCTTTAGACAAGGAAGGAGCCACAACACAACTTCCCACCCTGCCTGGGGGCCACTAAAGGTGTGGCTGATGGCTTTTGGATTCTTTTGGAAAGTATCCGTGTTGCCCCTTAGCGCCCTCCCCCCAGCAGTTCACAAGGCCAAACAATGAATTTGAGCACCTGGGCCCCACTTGCTCAGGGGCCTACAGTCACAGTTCTGGGGGCCACACACAGCCCTTGGTCATCCAGTCTTGCAGGAGTGAAAAAAGTCAAGATTCTATCTATCTATCTATCTATCTATCTATCTATCTATCTATCTATCTATCTATCTATCTATCTATCATCTACAGTAGATGATAGATAGATAGATAGATAGATAGATAGATAGATAGATAGATGGAGATAGATGGAGATAGAGAGAGAGAGATATGATAGATAGAGATAGATGATAGACAGACAGACAGACAGACAGACAGACAGACGCTACACAGCACTCTTCAGGCAATGTGCCATGTTGGGGATATAGATGCTCCTTAGAGTAGATGGGGCCGGGGTAAAAGCAACATTTGCTTTAATAGAAGGTGAAGTGTAATAATAATTATGTTAAAAGAATTAAATGCTGTCATGTGATGACTCTTGGGATATACAGTATAATAACTTTGCTCTTCTATCTTTTTAAAACGATAGCCTGGCTTGGTGTTTCTAAGATTCATTCCATAATCAGTAGCAAAGTGTTGTCCTTCCTGGAAAGGTCAGGCACTTCTATGAATGTTTTCTTTGATGGAAGTTGAAGAGGATTGCACAGTCTTCTATAGTTGCAAAAAATAAATGGTTTCAGCATGTAAATCAGTGAAATGAAGTTGCTGGAAGCCTTGCAGCTTGGGCACCGGACCCAAAGCTTTGCAGGGACGCGCGTGGCTTGGGCTGCACCCTTTTCTCCTGGCAGGTTAGCCTCAATCTGCATTCCAGGTGGGCTTCTTTTCCGAATCAGAACCAAAGAGAGCATTTGCAGGCAGAGAAGTTAATTCTGGGGCTATGGAAGAAGACTTGCTCCTGCCTGGAGGGTGGCGTCTCTTTGGATGGGGAGGGGCCAGCGGAAACCACTGACTCAAACAGAGGGGTGGCCGATCCAGTGCCTCTGACAAGGGGCCATCCCTGGACTTAGATGGCCGGGCCACTTGCCCAGGGCAACACCAGAACTGTCAGTCAGGGGGGAAGCAGCTTTGCCTTCCCGGGCCGGGGGGCAAAGTCATTCCTCGCGGCCTTGAGACCCTCGGCCTGGCTAGTGCAGATTGGGAGTGTCTGCTCAAAGAAAACGCAGGCTCAATCCAGCTAGGCTTGTTAACAATTTCCCCCTCTCCTCTGATTCCCCACAATGGCTGGATGCCAAATATGCCATTGTCCCATAACTCATCTCTCAAGTGCTAATTACAAAACTACTTAATTAAGGGAAAGTCTGTTTTTCCCACGTTAGCTGTATTTTCTATGGCCCTTGTTGGAGCCATTTGCTGCAAGGGGGAATTTCCAAGGTCCTGCAAAGTCGTGCAGGTGTGACCGCAGGGAGGCTGACTCAGCTCCGGGAGTTACCTAGCAGGAGCCACTAAGGAGGGCACAGAACGTGCAAGCCGGTCTTTACTGGACTGTGGAGAGGCCTCCTTGGTTCCTGAGGTCACAGTGCGAATGCCCTTATCTCAGCGCTATGTGGGCTCAACCAGGGGCACCTGCAGAAGGAGTCAAAAAAGTCAAGGTGGCAGCCACGGCTGTGTGATCACAGCCCTGCTCCTCTTTTGCACATTAAAAAGGAGGGTGGCTTTGATCATATGGTTATGACTGCCACCTTGACTTCTTTGATAACCCTCCCTCGGCACTCCTGGACTCAATTTACAGGTAGTCCTTGCTTAACAACCATTTGTTTAGTGATGGTTCAGACTTACGACGGGGCTGAAAAAACCGACTTATGATCGGTACTCGCACTTACAACCGTCGCAGTGTCCCTGTGGTCACGTGATCATGATTTGGGTGCTTGGCAAACGGTTCACATTTACGACCATCTCAGCATCCTGCGGTCACGTGATTGCCATTTTCGACCTTCCCGGCCAGCTTCTAGCACAGGGCTTTCCAAAGTGCCGCCGCTGGCGACACACTCGGCGGCGGCGGCGGCGACACGCGCGTGCACGGCGACAGTGCGCGGGGGCATGCGGTGGCGCGCGCGCACGGCGGCGGCGCGGGGGGCGTGCGGCGGCACGCACGCGCACGGTGGCGGCGCTGGAGGGGCGTGCGGCGGCGCGGGGGGCGTGGGGCGGCACGCGCGTGCATGGCGGCCGCCGTGCACGCGCGCGCCGCCGCTTCCGGGTGGTGTGGCGACACACCACGCTGTGTGTCGCGACACACAGTTTGGAAAGCTCTGTTCTAGCAAGTAAAATCAATGTGAAACTGCACGATTCACTTAAGGACCACATGGTTCACTTAATGACCATGGTGATTTGCTTAATGACCACCACAAAAAAGGTCGTAAAATAGGGTCGGATTCGCTTAATGACCGCTTTGATTAGCAACCAAAATTCCTGTCCCCATTTTGGTCATTAAGCGAGGACTAACTGTACAGAAGAACGGTCTGGTTGTTAGATGTAAACGTAAGGCTTGCTCTTTTAAAACTCACTCTGCTCCTTTCCTTTCAAGGAAATCAAGCAAGGGAAATCAGTCTGTCATTTTAGACCAGGGGAAAACTCTTAAAGACACGGGATGAAGCAAATAACATAAATAAGTAAAGCTAGGCAGGGGATTGCGTGTCCTGTCCGTTGAGCTGAGCTGCTTCCAAGCTACCTGTCTGGACCCCATACTGTGAGCATTAACTTCATAACTGAAGTATGGTGAAGGTTGGTTCCTCCATATTAAAAAAGGGAAAGATTTATGGTTATCTGTAATTGCACACTGAATATTTTATGCCCTTATATTGTACCCCTATTTTCAAGCTGTTTGCTACAGCTCTGCTGATGTATAATGTTCTTCAATCACAAGACGGCTTTTGGTAAGATTCTTGGAGATGAATCCACGTCGAGACAGACGGGGTCCTCCTGACGTGGTCCTCGGTCTTCTACAGATTGGAAGCCACAAGCTCAAGGTTGGCCATTCCGACCAGAGGGTGGGTGGGTGGGCAGACTAGTAGAATACGGGCCCGAATATTTGAGTCAGAGAAAGAGGATTCTCTGAATCAAATCGAGAGCACAAGCAGATCTAATGGAGAATTAATCTAGCCTTGGGCACTGATGAATGGGACACGCCAAGAAAAAACCACAGTTTGAAACGATGTCTGTTGGGGAGAGAAATTATTTCACAAGGCCCAGACATGTTACATTAGAAGTCATCGTGAATTGTTCCAACAGCACATTCTTCCTGTACCCTTTTTTACTAGACTGTGAGAAAGGTGGACCCCACTAAAACGAGGCTGAAATAGACTTAGTTATAGACTTAGTTATATCTTAACAGCATGCTGTGAATGGTGATACTCCCTGTCCCTGCTTCCAAATGCAGATATTTTTCGGTTACGGATGTCATTGGGAATTCTAGGAGTTGAGATCTAACACCTTTAGAAGGTTCCAGATTGTGGAAGTCCTCACTGTATATATCTTTTAAATTACCATTACTGGGGAGAAGAGCCCAAGATAACCTCACATTTCTAGAAACGTTGTCCCCGGATTCCTGCCAAGGGTCCCGAACAGAACCGTGTTTGTCAAAGGTTATACTTTGGGGAGGAAGAAGCCCGTCTGAGTGTCAATGAGCCTTCTCCTTTTGTGCGTTTCCTCGCCCAGAGCAATCCTGTGTCACAGGAGAAATAATTGGGACATTTACAATGTCGCTCTCTTGCCGTTGCCAACAATTTTTCAAGCTGTTAATTCACTTCATCTTACTATTCACAGGGAAAGTGCCTCCAAGATATTGGCAATCATAATTTTTACGACTAGTTATTGTAACTCTGGAGTCAAATTTATCTCCATGTCACCCAAGAGAATAACGTGGCATCAAATTAGCATGATAAGCAAAGAGAACAAGAGGGAAAGAGACAGAAGCTGATGTACATCCATGCTCGAGAAGCCGTCCCATGGAGATCTGGTATGATTTGAGATTCAGGCTTAAAAAACAAATCCAGGCTTGTTTAAGGCCTCTTCCTTGTGCCTGAGTTGAAGTGTGCCAGTATAAACCACTGCTGATCCTTGTTTTGCCATGATAATAATAATAATGGCCAAATGATGCTATATTTAGTCACTTACTGGGCCAAGTGAAGGGGGGAGATTGGCGGGAAGTCCTGGTTTCGTTTCTCCTCTCCCCCTCAGAAGATCAACCACCAACCAGTTTCCCGAATGTCAGGGGAGCCAAGGTTGGGCGATGCTTAGAAAGGTGCCCAAGTAGATGCCAGGTGCTGAGGAGGGTGTGTGATGGTGTGAGCGGGAACTTCTTACTGCTATTCCACACAGTTCCTTCTCCATGCTTGCTACCTGTCTTCTGCAAGGATGCTGAACCGGTGTCGGGAAATAACCTGGCTGATCAGCCTGGGGAGTGGGTGTGCGGAAAACTGGCAAGGAGCAGCGGAGAACAACTGAGCTCCAGTTCTCACTCCTGCGGGAAGGATATGACTAAGAAGTCCAGCTCTAACCCCTAAAGCAGTGTTTCTCAACCTTGGCAACTTCAAGATGGGTGGACTTCAACTCCCAAGAATTCAACTCCAAGAATTCCCCAGCCAGCCACAGCCACAGCTGGCTGGGGAATCCTTGGAGTTGAAGTCCACCCATCTTAAAGTTGCCAAGGTTGAGAAACACTGCTCTAAAGTAATGGTGAACACACCAAAGAGATGGTTATGCCCCTTGAGCTGCCCTTGGTGGAGGTCAGGATAAGAGGGAAAAGACAACCTCCAGGCTGGTCCACCTAAGGACAACTGATGCCCGTCTCATTCGTCAACTGGGACAAGGTGAAGACAATGTCATGAGGATATGACATGGCAGAATAGCAATGTTTCAGGGCATGTCTGTGCCAAGGTTAGGGACAAGGAGGTGGCCTTGGACTGGCAGCCAAAATTAGACCATTTCCCAGGAATTTCAGTTCTGATGTATTTTCTCCAAGAAGACCATATTAGCTGGGGGTTTGAAGTGTCCTGACCCTGCTCCAGGCTACCTCGAGGTTATTTGCTCCTAAAGCAGGGTAGGCAAGGTTTGTGGGGCAGAAGCCCACAGGTAATTATGGGAGGCATTGAAGGCTAAAAAGTAGTGGGTGGACCTCAACTTTGGGAGGAAGTATTGGGGGGTCGTTTGGCTTTTAGAACATTTTATATGTCTATTTAGGCCTTACTCTATACCAGTGTTTCTCAACCTTGGCAACTTCAAGATGGATGGACTTCAACCCCAAGACTTCCCCAGCCAGCATGCTGTCTAGCGCAGAATTGTGCACGTCTGTAGTCAGACACGATGATTTTGGCACCTCACAGCTTAATCTCAGGGACCTCACAAGATGAAATGGGAGATGAAGCTTTCTGTAGGGCGAAGACATCATGGGGAAATGCAATAATGGGAAGGAACCAGGGGTGTTCGTAAGATGCGGTCAAAGAAGTCAAGATGGTGCCACGACAGAGCATTCCAAGTTCCTCCTGTTTTTTTATGTGTGATACAGATGAAAAAAGGGCAGAGCTTTGATCGCGCTGTCATGGCCGCCATGTGGACTTTTTTGCCCATACTGTGTGGACATCCCTGGAAGGAACAGAGTGGAGCAGAACAGAACAGTGCTTTGGGAAGAACAGACAACAGGACACATCTTTGGACATATTTATTTGGGAATAAATAAAGGAGGAGCGAGACCCACCTGGAGCTGAGGTAGACTTACAGCTTCATCTGAGATTGCCTTGGAGCTGCTGGCAGAGTTTGACACCAATCAGGGGTGATGCACATTCAAAAGGGGCGGGGCTTTGATCCCATGGCGGCGGAGAACACCTTGACTCGGCTGGCCCGCGGATGTTCCACGGACGCCAGTGACGAGGGAGCCTTTGGCTGGGTGGGAGGAACCGAACCAGTTTGCTTTGGGTGAATTGGGGCCATGTGCCTCATGATGGCCATTTTATCAATGGAGAGTTTCTCCCCACAGCAGCCATTTTGTGTGAGTGCCCACCACAGGTCCTTGGCATTCCAAACGTGCACACCCGTCTCCTTTGCCAGTGTGAGAAACGGCTGACCAGGAAGCCAGGTGGGGACTGAAGCAGCTTCCCCAACTGGTGCCCTCCAGATGTGTGGGAGTAAATCTCTGATTGCAGAGGTTGTAATATGACACATCTGAAGGCACCAACTTCACCTCTTTGAAGCAAGATGGTTCAGATAGGTCAGATAAGGAAGAAAAACCCTAAGAGGATTAATTAGGGACCAAGCCTTGGTTCCCCATAAATTTCAATGGATTAGTTTAATAGTAAAAAAATTACCTGCACTTTCCTTCTAGCCAGGGTGAGCAGGCCCCCACTTACTCACTTTGTTTATTAGCTTGTTGTCCCACTTTCCTTCAGCAGCTCAAGGTACTGGACGTAGTGCTCCCTTCTGCTAATGTCCCCCACAGCAATCCTGCAAGGCTGGCCAAAGTCACCCCATGAGCTTCCACGGCTGAAGGTGGAGAAGAAGCTGGCCTCTCTGCTCCCAGTCCAACGCCTTCTCCACCGTGAAGGAGGGCCCTTCTGCAGGTCATAAGCCCTTGGCCACGTCACCACCCCATTCTGGGGGTGGGAAGAGGCAGGTACTGATTCTAAAGCAGGAGAGGACCTTCATCAGCTGGTAAGCGAAAGGGAAAGCTGCTCATCCGAGTACCAACCAGGACTCATCCAGCTTAGCTTTCTAGATCTGCCACCATTGCAGCGTTTCTCAACCTTGACAACTCAAGCTGTGTGGACTTCAACTCCCAGAATTCCCCATGCTGGCTGGGGAATTCTGGGAGTTGAAGTCCTCATAGCTTGAAGTTGCCAAGGTTGAGAAACGCTGCAATATTGGCTCAGTGCTGCCGTTTTGCTGGACAGGACAGTAAGAATTCAGCTCTAGGCGCCTTCCCAGTCTAGTCTACAGCCTTGGGTGGCAAAAAAGTCAAGATGGTGGCTGTGATGATGCAATCAAAGCTCTGCTTGTGGATACCCTGCCTGGTGGTCTCCCATTCAACTACTAGTCAGGTTTGACCCTGCTTATTTTTCTGGGATCAGACAAATGTGTACTTCTGAAGAACATTTGGCAAAGGGCGTTATTATCCCCTCAAATGTCAAGACTTAACTCATCCTTTACCAAAATAAAAAAACAAGCACGCTGCAATTCTCTTTCTCCCTCAAAGTGTTATTTAAAGAAAAAAATATCTCTAGAAATTCATTATTTCTTTTCCAAGTTTCATTTTTCCTCCTGCAAACCAAAATGGAAGTCATTTGTGCATGTTTCTTGCTAAAAAAAAAGGGGGGGTGTCATAAAAGGTAATGCCATGGGTAGCAGAATGTAAACACACACACTTCTCCTCAATAAACATGTTAATTTCTAGCAATCATATTCATGCGTGCCATATCCATCACGCAGACCCTATTTGGCAAAGGCAGCAGGGCCTCATCACTCAAGGGAGTCAGGCCCTGCCAGTTCTCTGCAGGAAACAAATAGTACAACTTAACTCACTTGATGATGCCCCCAGGAGCAAAACAGGAGCCTCATAAATGAGTCTGCAAATGTGATAAAAGGATAATCTTGCATAAATGAGACCACATTGTCATTACCTGCACAAACATAACTTTAAAAAAGCAGCAGAAATATTGGAAGAATGGGTGTGTATTCAGTACAAATTAAAGCTGAGGGAAAGACACGTTGGCTGACCTGCCTTGTGGCCCATGGCAGAGCTACAAGATTTGCTAAAGATTCTTGTCTTCACCCTGATAATATTCCCCCAAACATATGTCGATGAAGATGAACAAGGCAACCAGGTGTAAGGTCAATACAGCCACCCTGGAAGACACATATGGGGTCCCCTCACCAACTTTTGCCCAGACTGAAGAAGCTATTTGGACAAGCAGCGAAACGTTTCAACCAAAAGAGAGAAATCCAGTTGCCATGACTCAACCTACCGATAATTCCCCCAAACGTTTTAGATGCATCCACCAAACAGATCAGTTCAGCATTCCCGGATCATCTGGACCTCAAAGCCCATTATTCCCAACAACATGGCAGTGGCTGGCGGGGATTTGTAAGCCCGGAGAGATGCAGGGATGGTGCCTGGGGGAGAAAGGCTGCCCTAACTGAATCTAGAATGTCTACACAACATACATTAAAAGGAGCAAAACTTTATAACATGCAGTTGTAGCTGCCATCTTGACTTTTTTGACCCCTCTGGTGGTTGCCTGTGCCAGGCCAGTGTTGCTTGGACATGTGCCTGGCTGCCCAGAAATAAAAAGCAGTGGTAAGGAGTATCTGTGATACTCACAGTGAGCTCCCGCACTAGCTCCAGCTCTTGCCAACCTAGCAATTCGAAAGCATGCAAATGCAAGTAGATTAATAGGTACCACTTCAGTGGGTAGGTAACAGCGTTCCGCGTGCGTCATGCCGGCCACATGACCGTGGAAGCGTCTTCGGACAGCGCTGGCTCTTCGGCTAACAAACAGAGATGAGCACCGGCCCCTAGAGTCGGACACGACTGCACAAAGGTGCGGGGGGAACCTTTACCTTTACCTTAAGGAGTATCTGGCAGTGAACATTGGGCTTCAGGGCCTCTCAAGGGATGGATCAATGTCACAATTTAACTTCTAGGACAGTGTTTCTCAACCTCAGCAACTTTAAGGGGTCTGGACTTCAACTCCCAGAATTCTCCAGCCAGCATGCTGGTTTCAATTCTGGGAATTGAAGTCCACACATCTTAAAGTTGCCGAAGTAGAGAAAAACTGTTCTAGGAAGTGGTGTTTTGTGACTGGTCATGTCTCTGTTTTCTGAGAACTTCCAGGAGATGCTCTGCAATTCCAAATTTACCCCACAACGTTGCCTCCTCCTTGTCAGGGATTTTTCTGGGAGAGCAGCCAAAGAGAGTGAGATTGGTGGTAAAACTGGAAAGATGGGAATTCTGAAAAGTACAAATCCCTTTGTCTCTTCGTTGCCCCATGAGGGCTGTCGACGAAAAGAGATCTCCAAGTTTAGCAATGAAAATATTGATGTGGGTGGAGGAGAAAAGCATTACTGAGCAAATCAAAGCCCTGGTGGAGTGGAAAACCTATGAATATGTGCTTTAAAGAAACCAAATATTTATTATTTCTAACTTATATCACGGCCCATCTCCCCCCACAAGGGAACTCTGGGCAGTTACATCTACAGAGTTGGCGAAATGTGGCGGTAGAGGAAAGCTACTGCCAGAAATGGTGACTCCTAAAATCGGCTGATATATAGAACGAAAGTGGGTACTGTAATATAAATTTCTAGTCTTTGTTTGCTAGAGGATGTGCAAAGAGAACCTTTGAAATACAAGAGAACGAGCCGGGAAGAAACCAGATGGCTTTTGAAATCCCAGGCAAGATTCTTGGAGGAAGAAGCAGGGTGTCTAACACAAGGGGTGGTGAACCTGAAGCCCGGTCTCAGTTCATCTGCCATGAGAAGCGTTTGGTCTCAGTGGCCAACACCCTGTCTGTGATTGCGGGCAGTGTTGGTGAACATATATATGTTAGGAGTGGGGAGACGTGGCTTTACTTTGCAACAGAGCGGAAACTTTTCTAAACTTGCACTCTCCCACTGACATTTAGTTAGCATTCAACCTCCAGAGAGAGCCAGTTTGGTGTAGTGGTTATGGCACCAGGCTAGAAACTGGGAGACCGGGAGTTCTAGTCCCGCCTTGGGCACAAAGCCAGCTGGGTGATTGGGCCAGTCACTCTCTCTCAGCCCTAGGAAGGAGGCAATGGCCAACCACTTCCGAAAAACCTTGCCAAGAAAACTGCAGGGACTTGTCCAGGCAGTCTCCGAGAATCGGACACAATTGAACCGATAAAAACAAACAAACAACCTCCAGAACTGCCTAAATTTTTCTTCCCTAAAAAAGGTAAAGGTACCCCCCGCACATTTGTGCAGTCGTGTCCGACTCTAGGGGCCGGTGCTCATCTCCGTTTGTTAGCCGAAGAGCCAGCGTTGTCCGAAGACGCTTCCACGGTCATGTGGCCGCATGACACACGCGGAACGCTGTTACCTACCCACCGAAGTGGTACCTATTCATCTACTTGCATTTGCATGCTTTCGAATTGCTAGGTTGGCAAGAGCTGGGGCGAGTGTGGGAGCTCACTCCGCACGCAGGGCTAGGGATTCGAACCTCTGAACTTGCAATCTTCCGACTGACAAGCCTGGCGTCTTACCCACTGAGCCACCACGCCCCTTTTCTTCCCTGGCCCCGCCTATTTTGGGGTTATGGCTACACCACTCCGTCCTGCTCCAATGCAGGAAAACCATCCATGCGGTCCATGAATTCCTCTGATCCAGCCCTGTCCCTCCGGAGCCTCATGGACCTTGCAGGTGAAGGAAAGGGTCATCCAGGAGCTGATGGGCCCTCAACTGACCTCTGGCGAGGATGGAGCTATGCCAAGTGCATGTACCCTTCCCTTTCCCTGCCGCCCTACCTTGGCAATGAAGATATGGAAGCCAAGCTGAGCCTGCAGGACCAGTCTAACTCTACCTGCAGCAGGATGAAGGGTCGTGTTCTCTCTCCAGGGCAGAGGAGTTGGCAAACCTTAGCCTCTGATCCTTCTCATGCTCTTTAACCCTTGAGACACAGCCTTGTTCAGCCCCGAAGCCAAATGTTCCTTTGAACCCCTTCCCCGTTCTCTGGCTTGCTTATCCAGCCCTGTGATTTCTCTCTCTCTGCTGTTTTGATGTCAGTAGTCAAGTTAATGGGAAGGTGCGGCAAGAGCCAAGATGCTATAGTAAAAGAATTCTGGGTTAATTGCTTGCTTTGAGTTCCGTGAATGAAAAATGTTGACTCATCAGAACGTTGAAAATATGGAACCGTGTTTTGAATAGGGCCCTCCATAGGTCTGGGACCTGGGGCCATTACCTCCCTTAAGAAAGCGGAATAAAAACCACAGGCATACCAGGAAAAGACGCTCAGCTTTTACCACCTTCTTTGCTGGTTTCTTCTAGTAGGGATAATGTTGGTCTGAGTGGTAAAGACTTCCTTGGCACGTAAACTCTGCAACCTGCTCGTGCGTAGAAAGTCCATGCTGGCAATTGGTTTCAAGAGGGACAGGTGACCCGGTGCTTCCAGATGTTTTCGACTCTGAAACATCTGGGGAGTATTAAATTCCTGGGGGAAGAGGGCCGTATCCAATAAATCTGTAAGGGTTTTGTAACTTGCTAACAAGTTCAAAGCTCCTGAGACTCCTTTTATTTCTAGTGTTTCTGGTTAAATGACCTTTATTATTCTACTGTGCTACATAAATAGGTAATAAAGATACATACACATTTACTGGACACTACTGTTGTTGTTTCACTTTGGATGTTCAGGCAGCATTTTTTTTTTAATAATACACAATTTCAACAATTATTTCTTCATTTCTTACACATGCTTTTATGCCACTTCAAACAAATCTAAATGGTTTAACAAGCTTACAGTTTGTTTTAGGAACATTAGTGGACCTCCCCACCCCCAGTATAAAATATTGAATCTTGCATATTAATACTTCAGTGCATCGCAGCAATTCTTGTATTGGCAAAGAAAGTACCCTGCACACACACAACACACACACACACACACACACACACACACAAACACACACACACAGAGAGAGAGAGAGATTTTGAAAAGTCTGGTAAGTTTGAGAGGCAATTTTAGTGGAGAATTGTTTAGACCAGTGTTTCTCAACCTTGGCAACTTTAAGATGGGTGGACTTCAACTCCCAGAATTCCCCAGCCAGCATGGCTGGCTGAGGAATTCTGGGAGTTGAAGTCCACCCATCTTAAAGTTGCCAAGGTTGAGAAACACTGGTTTAGACTGCATCCTCCTCCCCGTAACCTACAACCAGGGATACTTTGCAATAACCCTGTTTCACATCAAGCACCTGATTCCCCAGGTAATACGGGGAAACATTTGAAGTGTTCCTCTCCTTCCCACTGCTGTATTTGGCCTCAGCCATTTCCTTTGCAGTCAGACTCAACAGGGGGCAGTCTGGTTGAGCCTTTCTGCCCTGGCATCCAGCTGCCGCTCCAGCATGCCCAGGCAATCTCTTTTGGCTGCCAAGTCCCCACCATGTCGCCCTCATTTGATCTCTAGCCTGTAACAGAGGCAACTGTCAGTCACTCTGGGCTGGGCTGGTATGAAAAGCATATGCCCCCTGCTTATCCTGACCCCAGTGTATGGCCAACCCCTTTAATTCCTGGAAGATCTGAGATCCCAAGCTACCCAAAACAGAGATTTCAGACGGAGGTTTCAAAAGAAGACAGCTTTTATTTGGCCAAATAAAAAGGGCTGGGTGAGTCCTTTCCCTCTACACTAGGGTGACCATATGTCCCGTTTTGAACAGGACAGTCCCGTTATTTTAGCATTTTTGAACCGTACCGTCTTTTTGACAAAAATCTCAGTATTGTTCCGTTTTGGGAGACAGCCTGGAAAATGAAGCCCTCCCGCCTATCAGCGCGCAGCAAAGGAGGGTGGAGAGGCGGACCGAGCAGTGCGAGGCCTGATTGGCCAAGACGCA
Organism: Charina bottae; assembly: GCA_023362775.1. Taxonomy (NCBI): domain Eukaryota; kingdom Metazoa; phylum Chordata; class Lepidosauria; order Squamata; family Charinaidae; genus Charina; species Charina bottae. Next base: position 3,472,281 of record JALMGJ010000010.1, read on the forward strand.
CAAACAGCGTGAAATGCGAATAATAAAAGGGGCAGCGCAGCCAACATGCGCTGCCGGAGACACCCGTCTATACCGGTCTTCTATGCTGCCCTGGAAGCCCAGTTGTTTCGCCATGTGCGAGCCCATCACCAGAACTAGCACCACAGTCTACCCCATTCCTGCCTCCTTACCTGATCCTGTCGGTGCCGCATGCTCTGAAGCCCTGCAGTGGTGAGTCCTGACCCTGAGCCTTGCCTCCTGACCAAAGATCCGGTCCCTGAATCCCATCCCTGCCTCTCTGCCGGGAGTTCTGCTGCCAAGCCTTGCCTCGCTGCCAAGAAGCCAGCATCCAAATGCCCACTCAGCCTTCCCCCCTGGAATCCGCTGGGCTCTCCGCCACTTTTGCCCCATTCGTGCACTCCAGTCTTGCCGCCTCGCCTCGCCACCGCTCTTGCAGCCGAGCCGAGCCTCACGGCCCCCAGTCCCTCCGCCCCGGCAGCCAGCCTAGCTTACGTGCGCTCACACACCCTTCCTGGTTAACCCAAACTTCCGGCCTGGCGGAGAAGTTCCTCTTTCAGCAGCACTGCTGAGCCGAGCTGTCCCGGGTCCCTGGGAGGACTGAGCGAGGCACGGCAGGAAGCCTCCCGGCATGGCGCTCTGAGCTCCTCCACCCCGGTAGCAGCAGCGGGCCCCGGGATGGGAGGAGAGCGCTCTCACCACCTGTCCATGCCGGGCAGGAGGAGCCGTCCCAGCCAGAGCAAGCCAGGGAACCGGTTGGCCGGGTCACCGCCGAGCTACGCGGTGGGATGCAGCCCCTCCGGGTACAGAGCTGCCTCCGCCTCCTGGAGCTGCTGCTGCTGCTGGTGATGCCAGCCCTCGCTGGAGGTATGCAGGATGGCGGTGGGGCCGGCTACATCCTGTTCTGTCCCTTCGGAACAGGCGTGGGGGAGGCGATGTTCGCGTCTGCAGTGCTGGAGCTGGTGCTGGCGGGAGAACCCCTCTGGACAGGCACAGTCTACCGTTGGGGCCACGGTGGGCTGGGCGCCCCTTCCCGCCTGAAAAGATGCAGCTGATGAGATCTGCAGTCCATAACATCTTAGGATATCAAACTCCAGTGTCCCTTAGTTAGACCTTGTCCTATATTTCTAGTCTTGCCGTATTGTCAAACTTTGACAATATGGCAAGGCTAGAAATATAGGACCAATTGGCAGCAGGGCAAGGTCTGGGTCAAGGTTCCCTTTGACAGTCAATATATATATTTCCAGTCTCACCCTATTGCAAAAGGGAACCTTGACCCAGACCTTGTGGGGGATCGCAAGTCTTTTTATATAAACATATATAAAATATACCCCTGTTTAAGCAGGGGTACCCAAACTTTTTGGCACGAGGGACCAGTTTCGTCGAAGACAATTTTTACACGGACTGGGGGGGCGGGGTTTGCAGGCGGGAGCCAATCACGCATAACGGGGGGCAGGGTTTGCAGGCGGGAGCCAATTGCGCATAACGGGGGGCAGGGTTTGCTGGTGGGAGCCAATCGCACGGAAGGGTGCGGGGTTTGCAGGCAGGAGCCAATCGCGTGGACCAGGAGGCGGGGTTTGCAGGTGGGAGCCAATCGCACGGACCAGGGGGCAGAGTTTGCAGGCGGGAGCCAATCACACGGATCGGGGGTGGGTTTGCAGGCAGGAGCCAATCACGTGGACCAGGGGGCGGGGTTTGCAGGTGGGAGCCAATTGCATGGACTAGGGGGCGGAGTTTGCAGGCAGGAGCCAATCACGCGGATCGGGGGTGGGTTTGCAGGCAGGAGCCAATCACGTGGACCCGGGGGGCGGGGACCCCTGTCCCGTTTTTTCCATCCCAATGTCCCGTTTTTGTCTCAAGGAAATATGGTCAGCCTACTCTACATGCAACCTGAGTTGAGCAGGGAGGGACTGACACCCCCATGGAGTTTAATCAAAGCATTATATAGGTTACAGAGAACAAAGAAATTTACATTTCTAGTATAGGAACCAATCACACAATTTACAGGCAATTGAATTTTTATTATCACCTCCCTTTCTGACATCTTCTTCCTGGCATTTCCAGATGTAGGCACGGAAAGAAAATAATTGGCCAGAAAAATATTTGGCAATTCTTTTGATAAGAGACAGCACTGACCAGTCAGCACTCCCTAATTTCTCTCCCCCTCTATCTTAGAGAGCTGAGACCTTGGGGGCAATTTCCTCCTGACTGGCTCTGGCTTCAAAAGAAAACATTTACACATTCCTTCACTTCTTATCTCTTACAATGGAGCAGCTTTCTTCTAAACAGACAGGCTATAGAGTGAAATGAGTTTACAACTTGATTAGAGTGTTAGAGACTGGAAGAAATGCTCAAACTATAAGGAAAAGTTTATTACTAAAGGTGTTTATTACATTTATTACAAATGCTAAAACTACACAGATAGAAACTATACATGCAAAATATTAAAACTATGAGGGGGGGGCATATACCAGGCTTCCCGTGGAATCGTCTGACACACTGCACTGAACATTTTGTTGGTGGCACAGTCAGGTGGCCCCCTCAGAGATCAGGTCAGCCTGGTACCTGTTGACCAGTACAGACCTGGCCCCTTCTCTCTGTTCCCTGGGTGCCATCTTCCCGGCCATTTTGCTTTGTGCAAGGGAGAGTCCAGTTCTTTGAAACCAACCTCTCTACTGGGAACTGCTCGAGCTCCAGGCTGACTCCCTGTTTGGTGACCTAGATCAACCTGACTAGCTGTGGCAGCAGAGGGATTGCATGGGGAAATGGGAGAGAGAGTGGGGGAGAGAGACCAATCTCTCTTGGTTGCTTCGTGGCACAACCCTCCCCACTCCTCTCAACTCTTGTTCTGGCTGCTTTTGAACGTGTGTTTAGCACTCTTCTAGAATACCACTAAACCTTTATCCTAAAGGAGCCTATTGACTGAGATCAGATGTAGCTGGGCTCCCTTGGAATGTACCTGCAAAACCAGGGCACGCTTTAACAGACAGCTAAGCTGACCACTGTAGCCATCTGTCAAAACTTGCTTCCTCCCCAGCCCCAGCTATCAATGATGACTCTAGTACAGAGCTTTCCAAACTTTTCACGTTGGTGACACACTTTTTAGACATGCATCATTTCGCAACACACTCTTACAGCAGGGTATCATTTCGCAACACACTCTTACAGCAGGGCACAAGGCAGGCACTAGGACCTGCGTGGAATCACAGCAGGTTTGGAGGCAGCCAGGCACGCGCTAGGGCCTGCGTAGAATCCTGGCAGGGCAGGTTTGGAGGCAGCCAGGCACAAGGCAGGCACTGGGACCTGCGCGGAATCCTGGCAGGGCAGGTTTGGAGGCAGCCAGGCACAAGGCAGGCACTGGGACCTGCGCGGAATCCTGGCAGGGCAGGTTTGGAGGCAGCCAGGCACAAGGCAGGCACTGGGACCTGCGCGGAATCCTGGCAGGGCAGGTTTGGAGGCAGCCAGGCACAAGGCAGGCACTGGGACCTGCGTGGAATCCTGGCAGGGCAGGTTTGGAGGCAGCCAGGCACAAGGCAGGCACTGGGACCTGCGTGGAATCCTGGCAGGGCTCGGAGGCAGCTGACACACTAACCTGTCCTGACACAGAGTTTGGAAAGTTCTGCTCTAGTAGGTATGCTATCCCACCACCAACTCCCCTCAGTGATATGAAATTTCATTGTGCTGCACCAACTCCCATCCCCCCTTTGATGTTAATGGGCATCTTGACAAAAGTGCAAGTCAGCCAGCTGTGGTGGGGGCCCTCTTGTTTTTTCTGCTGACCACAGTCTCAGATTCCTGCTCCAGAATCTGTATGGATGCCCTTAACTGGCCATACCGGGCACATGCTCAGAGGGCTGAACATTCCAAGAATATAGCATTTAGGCACATGCCCCTACATGACTGGGAATATCCTGAGCCAATCAGGATCTTTGCCCATATCTATAATTTAGTTATTTATTTAAGGCAGTGTTTCTCAACCTTGGCAACTTTAAGACGTGTGGACTTCAAGTCCCAGAATTGAAATCCACATGTCTTAAAGTTGCCAAGGTTGAGTAACACTGATTTAAGAAATGTATTTGGTCACCCATTTTAACAAATAACTTACAATCTAGAACTATTAAAAAACAGCATAAATACAACCTCCCTCTCTCTCTCCCTCTCCCTCTCTCATCCAACATAGAATACAAAAGCTGAGGCCCCTTACACAGAATCCTCAACCAACATTCACCAATATTGGCCTCCACTAACAACCTGGTGGTGATTCCTATGGGAAAAGCCTTTTGAATGGCAGTTGGGCCCCGCTGTTTCTCTGGAGGAATCCCTAACTCTTCCTGCCGTAGCTTGGCTGTGTCTCCTGGGGGGGGAGGGCCTCAGCTGTTGCCAGGAGTCACTTTATTCTAGAGAATGTGCCCCCCCTACTGAATATCCAGAGGGAGGCAAATGGCCGCCCCCTTTCTTCTGTAGCTGGACCTGACAGAAGGGTGTGTGCTAAATGCTAGATGCCTGTCCCAGAATGACCACCACGGGTTCCTTGCAAATTTCACTCATTATTACAAATAACAAGATCAGAAATTAGGGGAAAGAGGGAAGGCAAGGCAAGGCAAGGCAAGGCAAGGCAAGGCAAGGCAAGGGGGAGAAGGAGACAGAAGGAAGGAGGAAGGGAGAGGGGGGAGTGGGAGGGGGAAGGAAGGAAGGAAGGAACTACTTTTTGGAGAGGTTGACCTCAGTCACTGCTCCCTCAGCCCCAAGATCTGACCCAAATAGACACCCATCAGAATAAGGTCATACAGCCCAATATCAAGCCATGAATCAAAACAAGACAACTACTTTCACTGATCCTAGCTTGCTATCCCAATTCACTAGAACCAGCTCTGTTGCTGAAGGATTTCCCCTTATCTTGCTTTAGCCAGCTTTAGAATAAAAATACGTAACCCCCCTCCAAATGACACAGAATGGAGGCTGCTCTTTCTTCTGATACTGCCACCTCTAGGGGAAACCCACCCTCCTGATTGGGTCTCTGGTATTTTATTCCCCCCCTTCCACCACCACCATTTGCTTCTCTCTGGCCATTACTTGGGTGGACAAGTCAAGTCAAGCTAACTTTCCTTTAATCTTACAGTGCCCGAAGCTCTTGGCGTGGGGTTTCCCCACATCTGCCCCAATGCCAAGAGGCCAACACACCATTTCACCCAGAGGACTTCTCCTTCTCATGCCAGCCAAAGGAGTTGCGGTTACACAAGTTGCGGTTTTAGTGCAGGAGAGGGTGTTCCAAAATGCCTCTTATGATGGTTTCCTTCGAAATGTCTGCTGGATCTTGGGTGACAACAGAGCTCCCTTGATCCCCTTCAGCACCATTAACCAACTGGAAAGGCAGACAGAGAGGGAGGGAGGGAGGGAGGGAGAAAGGTGTGTCTGTGTGAGTGTGTGTGTAAAAGAGGGTAACTACTTGCCACTGTGCGCTGCTAAGAATTCGTTTTCACTTGAGTGGGCAGGAATCTGGACAAAGCTGTGGCCCTGCAGGATGACAGCAAAGGGCTGGGTGATTGGAGGCCTGCGTAGTTGCTGCTGAAGTATAATTGTGGGTCAGAACTAAGACAATGTGCAGGGTAGAAAGTTTCCAGGTTATGAGGAAACAGAGCACGGCCCCTGCGCAACAGGAGGATGTGTCTCTTTTCGGCCCATCTCAGTTTCAGAGTGGCTTATTCATCTGTCCTACTTCGACATTAATCTGTGACGTTCTTTAACCCAGATGCACACTGCGTTTTCTCTTAAAATAAACATCTTAAAATGTATTGGATGCTGTTTTTATTTTCTGAGCACTCCGAGACCCCAGTCGGAACATTTGGGAAATGGGCTGGCACGCAATTTTCAACTTGTTTGCACGTCAGTTTTGGAGATGTGACTCAAGACCTGTCTTATTTTGATATTTTCAGCACCTCGCGGGAATTGGTTGGCAACTCCAGTTTTCATCCTCCTCCCTGTAATGCTGATCTTGTCTGCGGGCTTCGATTTAAGCTTCTCCTGATCTCTTTGGTGCCACCAGCCAGCCACAAAATACAGAGGAGGACAAAGATGCTCCAGAGAAGAGCTCCAACGCCGGCTACTTCTTCTGTGCCACATTCACCCCATGCAAATTGGCTCCATCGCTAGCTAGGATCGTTTCTGCCGAAACAAATCAGGATCTAAATGGGTTTTTTGGTTGTTAGCACATTTTCTTCTCCTTTAACCTCCCCTCCTCCCTGCTGCGGCCCACTTCCCCAAACCACTTATCTCTTTCTGTGACGCAGACCTCATTATATTTTTTTCCACCAAGGGAATATTTATCATCATTTTATCCCGTCTGTCAAGTGAACGCTCCTGGAGGAAATCAAGTTATTCAGTGACTTGATAGGCATTTAGCCCTTAGCTTCCGCCTTGGATAGGAGCTTCCTGGGGACTCCAGTGGGGCCACATTAGCCCCCAGAGGGAAATAGAGGCATTTGCTCTCCAGCAATTGAAGAGAAATGTAAAACCTCTATTAATTACCATGCAAATCGCAGCAAGGAAAGATTACCGCCCTCTCTTGCCCTCGAAGGGCTGCCTGACCCAGCGTGGATCCCTCTTGTTTCTCCATAACTCCTGGGGACCCCAAAGGTTGCACCGGACCCCATCTTGCACAGGATTCTTGTGGCTCTTCTGCTCCCACCAGCAGATGACAACGGCCCAGCTGCGCCAAACAAAGGGCAGGATGAGATCTTTCGCAAGCTTGGGGGTGGGGGAGGGAGCCCTCTGGACTGGGGAGCCATGTTGCTTAGCAACCTCTGCTCACCCTGGAACCAGCAGCATCCTATTTGCTGCACCAGCAGAATCAGCAGAGGGAGAGAGGAGCCAGGTCAGGCACGTCCAACCCTGATACACGCTTGTTTTCTTTGCTTTTTTTTGCAGTGTCCTCATGATGTTGCCTTCACCTGCTCCCAGCCCATGACTCAAGCCGCCTTAAATTGTCCCAGACCGTACAGGGGTGAAAGATTTTCCATGGGTACCACCTCATGGGGGCGTGGTGGCTCAGCGGGTAAGATGTCAGGCTTGTCGATTGGAAGATCGCAAGTTCGGAGGTTCGAATCCCTAGTCCCGCATGATGGAATGAGCTCCCGCACTAGCTCCAGCTCTTGCCAACCTAGCAATTTGAAAGCATGCAAATGCAAGTAGATGAATAGGTACCACTTCGGTGGGTAGGTAACAGCGTTCCACGCGTGTCATGCGGCCACATGACCGTGGAAGCGTCTTTGGACAACGCTGGCTCTTCGGCTAACAAACGGAGATGAGCACTTGCCCCTAGAGTCGGACACGACTGCACAAGTGTACGGGGGGAACCTTTACCTTTACCTACCACCTCATGGGATTCATGGACCATTCTCTGGGCGGTGCAGTCAGACAACCCTAAGGAGACAGGATCCACCTGGCACCCATCGGCTATTGAAGACTGCGGGGAGCTCACCCATCTCTGTTTCCCGGGCTCGGTCTTCCAGGCCTTTCTACTTCGACCAGTGGGAGGATCCAACTCAGAAGCTTGGAGACCTACAGTAGATCAGCCCAAACAGCAACTGACTGCACATTTGGCTTCCTGAGATGAGAAGAAGGTTAAGGCCATAGTCGGCCTCTTTTGACCCCTGAATGTGGCACAAAAAGTGATGGCGCTAAACCCAAAAAACAATCATGATTCCAAGTTAAAAATAATCTAGGAAAGAAGGCAAGCCCTACGTTAATTAAATTTATTTATGACATACTGTATGTGTGTCACCTTTTCATGTGTCCCAAGGAAAGTTCATGGAAACATAATGGAGATGATTAAAACAAAAAAGAATATCAAAGAATAGTATAATAACAATCAACAGAAATGTAGAATAAATGTCAAACATGTATTAAAAGGGATTTAAAACCCTAGGGAGATTATCTATGTCCATTGCCCCAAAATATCAAGGAGATGGGGGTCCTCATAAAACACCTTTCTTTAAAAAGGTGGGGAGTATGTGAAGAGATGTGAGGATACCTCGACCACAAGCAGAGCAAAAACTGAATTTGGAATCATAGAGTGGGAGGGACCATTGAGGCTATCCAGTCTAACCCAGTTTGAGAGAGCCAGTTTGGTCTAGTGGTTAAGGCAATGGGCTAGAAACCAGGAGACTGTGAGTTCTAGTCCCGCCTTAGGCATGAAAGCTGGCTGGGTGACCTTGGGCCAATCCCTGTCTCTCAGCCCTAGGAAGGAGCCAATGGCAAACCAGGAGAGAGAGTTCTAATCCCGCCTTAGGCATGAAAGCCGGCTGGGTGACCTTGGGCCAGTCCCTGTGTCTCAGCCCTAGGAAGGAGCCAATGGCAAACCAGGAGACTGAGAGTTCTAGTCCCACCTCAGGCATGAAAGCCGGCTGGGTGACCTTGGGCCAGTCCCTCTCTCTCAACCCTAAGGAGCCAATGGGAAACCAGGAGACTGAGGGTTGTAGTCCCGCCTTAGGCATGAAAGCTGGCTGGGTGACCTTGGCCCAGTCCCCGTCTCTCAGCCCTGGGAAGGAGCCAATGGGAAACCAGGAGACTGGGAGTTCTAGTCCCACCTGAGGCATGAAAGCTGGCTGGGTGACCTTGGGCCAGTCACTCTCTCTCAGCCCAACTCACCTCACAAGGTTGCTGTTGTGGGGAAAATAGGAGGAGGGAGTATTAGGTATGTTCGCCACCTTGAGTTATTTGTAAAAATAATAAAGGCGGGATAGAAAATAAATAAATAAATAAATAAAATAAATAACCCCCCCCACTCAAGACCAATATGGAAGAAACCAGGACTTCTCCAATGCAAAGACTGCCTGCGCACAGTGGTGTGGTTTGGAATTTCCTTCCTCTAGGCAAGGTTTTTCTATCTGCCTCCAGAGAGAGTTCAGCTGCAGGTCCATAACAGCTGGATGTACAACCTGAGAGCCTCTGAAATCTGGATGTGGCTCCTGAAGGTCTCCCAAAGTTGCCACTGAATTCTAAATTTCAGTGGTTAAGGGAGCAATCATAATCTGCATGTAATTGCTTTAATGTTGATTACATTTAAAGTTTACTTTAAATCAAACTTAGTTTTGTCTTAGTCCCACCCACCTCTTTATCCTGCCCCCACTGCTTGTTTGAGTGCAGAAGCCAAGATGGCTCTCAGTTGGGAAGATCGTGGTGTCTCCTGATGCCAAAGTGGGCTCTTCTACTTAGGCCAGTGGGAAAAGCCTCTCGAGAAACAAGCTGCAAGATGTTCTGGGTCAAGGAATACAACTCTGCATGTTGTCCTTCAGGGGAAGTTCTGCCTCAGCATCCAGATCTGCAGGAAGCTTCTCAACTCTGGCTCCCTCAGCTGCTGAAAATGGGCATTCCTTGGAAGGAGAAATCCTGCCATTATCTGCAGCTGTCGATACTTCATTCTTTTCAAGGCCTTCGCTTACAGCTTGGGCATTTCGTATCAAAATGATGGACCCCACCCAAAAGGAAACACATCTTGGCTACGTACACCCTCTATTAAAGGAGTGGAGGGTTGTGGTTTTGACTTGGAAAGGGTGGATTCTGCCTTCAAACATTTCTGAGAAGGGATACAGTTTCAGGAATTCAAACCCCTTCTTTAGATGTTCACATGGGCTGTAATTTAAACAGTTGGTAGATGACTCTGGGTCCAGCAGAAGGTGCAATTTCGTCCTCTGCTCCATGGCCATCAAACATGCCCAAGTGCTTATAGCTGAGTCTTATAACAAGAACTGGTTCTGTTCATCCTGCATGCGTTCTGGCAAGACCCCGCAGCTGAAATACCAAGGGGTTCTGCTCCACACAACACACAGGCCAGCTGCTCATGCAACCTTTTGCTTGGGCTTGCCGTATGTCTCCGTTTCTGGACATGACCTACTTTCCAGCCCTTAAGTCTCTCCAGTCTTTATAAAAAAGGCAACAGGTCTGGGATTTCACCAGGCAGAAAGAGCAGATGTCCCAAAGGGGGCAGAGGCTTTGGGGGCTGATTTGATCTGGAAGAGGAGAAAAGAAGAAAGTACTTACCCTGAAGCACCATTCTTGATCTCAGAGGGGCTGTTGAGGGGGGCAGAGATGGTTCACAGCCAGTAACGGAACCTGCTCTCTTGACACCACGGCCTCAAGCCCACCTCAGTAGCTTATATAAGCCCAGTTGGTGAAAGGAGAGGCACCTCCCCTCACCCAGCCCAGGAACTGGGGTGCAAGAACAGCTGTCCACTGGGATCCACCTGCCTTCTGCAGATGTACCACCCAGCTTGGGAAACTGGAGGGGGGACGAGGGGGAGGTGTGACTCTGGAGAACCACCCACTCAACCATTCATGCTACCACATCACACAGAGGGCTCTTTACACTACCCCACATATTGCCATTTGCCTCAAGACTCAGAGATACATAGGAACAAAGGCAGGTTACACCTTTTGTTGTTTACCTTCCGAACTAAAATTTTCACTCACATGCATGCACACAAATACAGAGTACACCTACACAATGGCAAAGTAGGTCTCCTGCTTATGTATTTGTTTGCTATATTGCGCAGTAGCTTCATGGTGCAAATTCAAAATGATAAAAAGAACATTATATGAACATTATATGAACATTATATGAACATTAGGGGTAAGTAAATATTCAGTTTGAAGATTTGATTCTAAGGCAATTCAACCCAGTGTCCAAATAGAATCAGAGTTTTGGGTTGTTAGCAAGTCATTGGAAACTTTGAGGCTTCAAAATTAGCGTGGACTGTTGGATGACTATTCACATGTGCAGATTCCCCCCCCCCCCCGAATCAGTTCGGACATTCAAACTGAATTGATTTGATTACTGTAATTCAAGGAGCCAAACAAAATCAGATTCATTTGCTGAATCAGACTGAAAACTGAATCAAACCTGAGTGCATATCCTAGTTTAATAACTGATTTGGATCAGATTTTTGCCTGATTCATATACTCCCAAATGAACCTGAACTCTACAAGAGAATGAAACCAGCAACTGCATAAAATGAGCCGAAGCAGATAACTTTCATGCAATTTTTTTTTCCACAACCCCAGAAGATTGTAAGATAGAAACATCTAGGAAAATAAAAATACCTTCTATTGGTGCTAAATAACCCCAGAATTTCGGTACAAAGGGAACAGCATTCACAAGTGACATCACCAATGAAGATCTCCTAATGAGGAAGAACATGAGATGAGTCCCGGGGTTGGATCAGAAAACTGTCCATCTACTCCAGCCTTCCATGTCCCACCATGTTGCACCAGAGGCTTCCAGGAATTCACAAGAAGGACAATTTCACGCTTGCTGTTCAGGGGCTGGTCTTCAAGGCCTCCTACCTGAGATTCCAGGAATAGTAAATGTCCTCCATAATTTTGTCCATTTGCCTTATGAACCCATCCAGTCTTTGGGCCATCACCGCATCTGAAGGTAGTCAATTCCACAATTTCACTCTGGGTTAGATAAAGAAATTGTTCCTTACTCTCAACACCTTTAAGTTGTTATGTTGTGCGATAGGGAGAAAAACGTCTCTCTCTCCACATTTTCCACATTACGCATGATTAGATATACGATATACTTCGCCTTCGCTCTCAGCTAAAAAGCCCTAGAAGCTGCTTAGTCCCCTAATAATTTAAGCTTCCCTTTTTTTGGACCTTTTCCAGCTGTGCAATAGTCTTTGTATTCAGTAACTGCTCATTTCACTTATTCGGTGGGGACGTGCAGAGAGGGCCCTTGAAAGCTGATCATAAGGTAATCCTTTAAATATACCAGCCTGTACTTTTTCAGTCTTGGAAACTGGATCTTTGAAATGGACCTGAATCAGCAGGGCCATCGGGCAGGGCTGCCTGAGTCCCCACCCCACCCCTGCCACAAAAACATTAAATGCAAAACACACACACACACACACGCACACACACCTGAGGATCAGGTCTCCCATTCTTCCTCTCTGGAGAAATTAAGAAGCTGGATTACATTCAGGACTTTGCTTGGCAGCACAGCCGTACTCTTTAAGAAATTTACAAAGCAAGACAAGATGGCTCTCCTTGGTAAGTTGGGGGTAGGAGGGGGGAAAAGAAGTGAGGGAGAAGATACGCAATAGGGGAGGCGAGAAATCATAGACTCATGGGGTTGGAAGGGGCCTTCGGGGTGCTCTGGGCCTTAGGCCATCCTGGACTAATGGCTGTCCAAACTTTTCTTGAAAATCTCCAGTGTTGGAGCACCCACAACCCACAGCTTAATAGCTCTCACAACACATGTAAAAAGGGCAAAGCTTTGATCACATGGTTGTGGCTGTCATCTTGACTTTTTTTGACACCCTTGCAGGCAGCCTTGCTAGGAATGGAGAACTGAAAGGATACACTTGGCCCAGGACATCCAGGTGTGCTTTACCCATCGGACATCAGACCTGGCAGTGCATACAGATCTCAAAGCAACATGCCCCCTATGCTTTCTGGTCCCCAAATCTGGTCCTCTTACTTTGTTTCTGAAATTTAAATGAGTCTATGCCATCAGAATGGAACGGAACGGAACAGAATCACACACCACCCCAATAAAATTCTAAAATTTTAAAAGAGTTGGGAATCTCTGGGGGCTGTATGGCGGGCTATTTGATTCAGGTGGTGACGGGCAGGGGACGGCATGACGGGAACCGGAGGGCAGGCCATCATCGGGGAAGGCGCCCCCGGTGTTTGCTACCGGTGGCGCGTTCCGGCCCCCCGTGTTCATACCCAGGCCCAGGTAAGCAGATCCTCGTGGGCTCCGGTCTCCGACTGCTGCTGCTGAACGCCAGGTCGGTGAACAACAAGGCCCCCCTTATAGGTGATCTAATCATAGAGGAGGGGGCTGACCTGGTGTGTATTACCGAGACCTGGCTGGGCCCAGAGGGGGGAGTAGCCTTCTCGGAGATGTGCCCAGCCGGGTTTCGGGTGTGGCATCAGCCGAGACACCGGGGCAGGGGAGGAGGGGTGGCAGTTGTCATCCGAGAGTCCCTTGTGGCCTTCAGGGGCGCTGCTCCACAAGTGACCGGGTGTGAGACCCTGTTTTTCAAGTTGGGTTCACGAGAACAGTTGGGAGTGTTGCTGCTGCACCAGCCTCCCTGCTGCGTAGCGACCTCCCTGCCTGAGCTGCTCGAGGCTGTCTCGGGGTTGGCGGTGGAGTTCCCCAGACTTATGGTTCTGGGGGACTTCAATCTGCCGTCTCTGGGAAGGTCCTCGGAGGCGGCCCGGGAGTTCATGGCTACCGTGGCAGCCATGGGCCTGTCTCAGATTATTCGTGACCCGACTCGTGACAGTGGTCTCACCCCGGACTTAGTTTTCTTGTCTGAGCAGTGGCAATGTGATCTGAGGGGAGAGTTACATCTTTCCCCATTGTCATGGTCAGACCACGCCCTGGTGACCCTGAGACTCTCTTGTGCTGCCCCACTCCGCAGGGAGGCGAGACCCATTCGATTGGTCCGCCCCCGGCGACTGATGGACCCAGTGAGGTTTCAGAAGGAGCTGGGGGTTATTCCCAAGGACTTGCTTCACGGTCCAGTGGAGGTCCTGGCCGCAGCCTGGAATAAGGCAGCGGCCGGAGCCCTGGACAAGATCGCGCCTATGTGACCTCTCCGGCCCTGCTCGGCCCGCTGCTCTCCGTGGTTCACGGAAGAGTTAAGGGCTTTGAAGAGGGTTAAGAGACGTCTAGAGCGCCGCTGGAGAAAGACGAAGACTGAATCTGACCAAACACAATCTAGAGCCGCAGTTAAGGCCTATCTTGTGGCGGTAAGAGCGGCGAAACGTGAATATTTCTCCGCTCTTATTGCATCCGCAGAATGCCACCCGACGGCCCTTTTCAAGATTACAAGATCGCTTTTGGGTCGGGAGCAGGGGGAGACCCATTTACAGGGCCGTTCGGAAGAGTTTTCTGAGCATCTGCAGGACAAAATCACTCAGATTCATTCCAAGTTGGACTCCACGCGTGAGACAAGATCTGGGGAGATGCCAGAGGCTCGTACTTACCATGTTACCTGGGAACAGTTTGATCCTGTTGCGCCTGATGAAGTAGACAGGATCCTCTGGATTGTAAACGCCACCACATGCCAGCTTGACCCATGTCCCTCCTGGCTGGTGAAATCAGCTAGTGAGGTGACATGTGGCTGGGTCCAGGCGATGATTAATTCGTCCTTGAGTGAGGGAGTGTTCCCGGCTGCCTTTAAGGAGGCGCTGGTGCACCCCCTCCTCAAGAAACCTTCCCTGGACCCTACAATCCTGGGCAATTTTTGCCCAGTCTCCCACCTTCCCTTTTTGGGAAAGGTGGTTGAGAAGGTGGTGGCGTTGCAACTCCAGAGGATTCTGGAGGAAACGGATTATCTGGACCCCTTCCAGTCAGGTTTCAGGCCGGGATATGGGATGGAGACCGCATTGGTCGCGCTTATGGATGATCTCTGGTGAGAGCGGGATGGAGGGAGTGCGTCCATCCTTGCTCTCTTAGATCTCTCAGCGGCTTTCGATACCATCGACCACGGTATACTTTTGGGGCGGCTCAAGGAGTTGGGGGCGGGCAGCGTGGTTTTGCGCTGGTTCACCTCCTTTCTCCAGGGCCGTTCCCAGTCGGTGTTGATAGGGGAGGAGAGAGCTGACCCGCGACCCCTGACTTGTGGGGTGCCGCAGGGGTCGGTTCTCTCTCCTCTCCTATTCAACATCTACAGTACATGAAGCCGCTGGGCGAGATCATCCGTCACCACGGGATGAGGTATCACCAATATGCTGATGATACCCAGTTATACATCTCCATCCCGGGTGAAGTAAGTGATGCGGTCAATGCCTTATCTCAGTGCCTGGAGGCTGTGGGGGTCTGGATGGGGAACAACAGGCTTCAACTGAACCCTGGTAAGACGGAGTGGCTGTGGATTGATGGCCCCCCTGGATCCGGGAAGTTGTCATCTTTGGTTCTGGGTGGGGTGGCACTACCCCACTCGGATCCAGTGCGGAATCTGGGGGTCCTCCTGGACTCGCGACTCCTGCTCGAAGAGCAGGTGGCAGTTGTGGCCAGGAGGGCCTTTGCACAGCTGCGAGTTGTGCGCCAGTTACGCCCTTTCCTGGATCGGGAGGCCCTCCGAACAGTCAGTCACGCCCTTGTCATCTCCTGTATAGACTATTGTAATGCGCTCTACATGGGGCTACCCTTGAAGAGTATCCGGAAGCTTCAGCTGGTGCAGAATGTGGCGGCGCGAGCAGTTATGGGTGCCAGGAGATCGGCACATGTGACACCTCTGCTACGCGAGCTGCATTGGGTGCCAGTTTGCTTCTGGGTCCAATTCAAGGTGTTGGTGATTACCTTTAAAGCCCTACATGGCATAGGGACAGGGTACCTGAGGGACCGTCTCGTCCCGATAACGTCAGCCCGCCCCACCCGTGCATGCAGAGAGGGCATGCTTCGGACCCCCTCAACAAGAGAATTCCATCTAGCGGGGTCCAGGAGGCGTGCCTTCTCTGCGATAGCGCCCGCCTTATGGAATATCTTGCCCCCGGAGGTGAGACTGGCCCCCTCCCTCCTGGCCTTTCGGAAGGCCCTTAAGACCTGGCTCTGCCGCCTGGCCTGGGACGACGGAGGTGGTAGTGCCTCCTGGGGTTGGCTGGCCCCGTAGCCGCATGATCCATTCTGTGGGTCCTAATCCATCTTGGATTTTATTTTATTTATTTATGCTTGTGAGATATTTTGTATAGTTTTTAAATTTTATTTATTGTAACCCGCCCAGAGTCCCTTGCATGGGAGATGGGCGGGGAATAAATTTAAAAAATAAATAAATAAATAAATAAATAAATAAAATGTCTGAGTTTTTTTTACCCCTACCCGACTGCACCTGGACAAACTTGTCTGGACCAGCTGATCCTGGGTGGTATTTTGACAGAAGACCACCCAAAAATCCTAGAAATGCTAGTAGAAAAAACCTCTCAGGGGAAAGCCATGTCAAATCACTTCTGTATCATACCAAGAAAATAATTTAATGTAGTCATTAGGAGTTGAGTTCAATTCAAATAAGATTTTCCTTTTATAAGGAGGGAGCCAGCCTCAATTCCCAATGCAGCCTGTGCTTGCTCTCTCTCTCTCCTATCTATCTATCTATCTATCTATCTATCATCTATCTATCTATCTATCTATCTATCTATCTATCTATCTATCTATCTATCTATCTATCTATCTATCATCTATCTCTATCTATCTATCTATCTATCTATCTATCTATCTATCTATCTATCTATCTATCTATCTATCTCTATCTATCATCTATCTATCTATCATCTATCATCTATCATCTCCCTTCCTCTTATCTATCTGTCTTGTACATAGAGTGATATAAACTGTATGAAGACGTCGTTCCATAATAGAGAAAGCCGGACTGTAATGGATCCTTTTCTGATAAAGAGTAGCCATCCAGTTTGGGTCTGTTCAGATGTGATGGGACTGGCTGGTATTCTGTGACTTATGGTCCCAACCCATTTGGAGGGCTTCAGATTGGGGAAGGGTGGGCTGAGGGCCCCGCCTCTCAGAAAGGTCCCTACAAGCCCTGGGGATATGTCCTTCCAGAGTTGCTGAGGTTTGTGGAGAAGAAGGAGGAGGAGGAGGAGGGTGTCCTTACAGATGTATCATGGCAAAAAGAGGTCTACTTTAGCCGTGAAGAAAATGAGTAAACTCCACGTTGGTTTGGGGGAGGGGGGAGTTCAAGAGCGATGCTCTTGAACTTTTCTTGGTTGGTAGAACAACTGAACTGACCTTCTCTGCTCACGGGCATGAATTGCCAGAAGGACTGGCCAAATCATACAACCAGTGAAGAGCCTCTTTGCTCCACCTCCGTGAGGCCACTAGATGGCGGAGGCCATTACAAAATGCTTTGCCAGTTCAAAGTTAGCCGGTCTCCATGGCTGCCCGAACGGAGCTCCAAGCTCCTAATGGGATTGAGCCTCAAAGCAGGAGGAAGTGTTGGGCAGATTCTGATGCAGAGACAGGCAGGCAGACTCGGTTGTGCATGCTTCAGAGAAGAGGCTCTCCAGCCCTTCACTCTCTAGGTCAGTGTTTCTCAACCTTGGCAACTTTAAGATGTGTGGACTTCAACTCCCAGAATTCTGGGAGTTGAAGTCCACACATCTTAAAGTTGCCAAGGTTGAGAAACACTGGTCTAGCTGTTCAGGTTTTTATGTTGCCAGTTCTTTAATAGGAGGTGAGTGACCTTTCCTGAGCTGCAGAATCTGACCCAAAGCTTCTTATTCCTGTCCCTCCTTGCGCCTAACACAGCACAAATCTGCCCTGGCGTCGCAACCTCTTCTTGCTGCCATGAGCCCATGAGCGAGACAGCCTTAAGTCATCCTCAGCTGTTCTAGTGTTGGTGTTTCCAGAGAGCTGCGCTATTTGGGTCTGAAACCGGGGAAGTGCTTCACATCTGGCATGGCACCCTCCACATCTGGCATGACACCCATTGGCAACTCCCGAAAGCAGCCGTGACTTTTCCGGGGTCCGCACAATAGCTGTGCAGGTTCAGGAAGACATCAAGTGTGGCTACCCTGCTCTCAGCTCCTGAACTTGCAGTTTAAGGAGTTGCCAACAGGTACAGAAAGGTGCCCAGGCTGGATCGGAAGCACCTTTGCCCACTTTGGATCCAAATGCTGCACATCCCTAGGGTTTCCCCCTGATCCTGACACCATCAAAAAGTGCCTCAATTTGTCAGGTTCTGTTATCCATGACCTTGGAGGGAAGGGAGGTGCCTGGGAAGAGAAGCAGCAGAGACAGGATCAGCAAGGAGGAAGGCAAAGCTTGTGTCAATGCTGTCTGGGTGGAAAGTACCAACCCAGCTATGGGGAAAGGCCCTCAGCGTTGCAAGTTTCATGTATCTTTACAGGAAAAAAAAGGAAAATAAAAAGGAGAACTCGGGCAGAGCACTTACGTATTTGCCATATTTGTTTAAAAAGTTCATTAAAATAAGGAATAGCTTTGATGGACCATGAGAAAATTGAAGATCATTCAGTGGCCTGTTAGAACCAGTGAATGGAGCAAAGCTTAACGTTGTATAAACTTGTGGGCAGAAAAAGGAATATTGTTTTAAAACACAGCCTGTGAGCACGTTCGAGAGATTCAGGTTCTTATTCTTACACTTTTAGCCCACCCAAGCATAAAGAAACACACGCTTAGACATTGCAGGTACAAAAAGTAAGTACAAAAGAGTTCTTACATTCATTCGGTCCAGGTACAGCCATTTCAGTAGAAAATTGGTTTCAGTTCTTCTTTCTGTTCCCTAAACTGCATACCTCTGGCCCTGTTTGCTGCCTGAGGCTGCGTGGAGAAAGGGGTTTGAGGCCTAGCACATGGCCTCTCCATGAAGAGGAGCAGCCACAAGCTGCTTCCTCCTCGATGGTGGAAGAATCAATGTGAGAGAAGAGGAAGTGGGAGGGGCAACAAGCAGCTTCCTCTTTGCCTCCTAGAGCAATCACCCATATGCTAATGAGGCATGCTGAAATTTTGCTGAATTCCAACAAAAATAAGAATCTAAAATCTATAGCTAAGTATTAATTACCTGAGCTAATTTTATCAAGCCCATAATTAGGTATGAACTGGCCAGTTCTGAAACACAGGACTACTTGACTCCAAGCTGTCTCCTGCCATAAACAAGGTACCCAGGTCCATGGCCTTGGCGTTTTCAGAATTGGTGAGAGGGTCTCCACCAGTATGCTTGGTCCCTAAATGCTAGATGCAATCTGACATGGATGCTTCTCACCACCAATTATTCATGTCTATTATCTGCAACTTGAGACTGACTTAAAAGTGTTCATCTCAAGGGCTTAATTTCTGGATGTTCTTGCTTCTTCTCCACCCTTTGACTGTTGCAATGCCTTGTTGCATGTGCTTGAAAAGTCACAGGCTCTTTCGTGCTGCTTTGGTTGGGTTGCCTGGTGAAGAGGATGTTCACAAGGAGTTAGGGGTTGGTCTCTCCTGAAGCCCAAGTCTGCAGCTGAAGGGGAGGGGCATCTTGCAGCCCCCAAGCCCCTGAATGCATCGTTTACAACATTGTCAATGAAATGGCACAGATGGTTTGTAAAGCATGACCTGTGTTGGGAAAGGAGGAAAAAGACTAAAACTGAAATAGCTCAAGATGAATTCATACTGCTGCCATTCTGTGCATCCACAGTGCAGTGCAGCTGGAATTTAATTTGACTTTTATTATTTGCTCATGTCAAATGGCTTGTTTTTGGTGTCAATTTATTACATAAGTTAATACAGCTTTGGGGAAAATGTAGCAGTTAAAGATGTAAATGTGATCTGAAATCATACTCCCCAAATATTACAAACTCTGGCTATATTGAGCCTGGAGTTCAGCAAAGAAAGCCATTTTATGTGGGTAGAAAAGAATTTACACTGTTCATGTTTCATGTGTTTTTTGTCAATTTGTGAAATGTCTTTATATTCCACAAATGAGAAGATAGGGCAATGTTTATGAAGGGTTTAGATTTAATAATAAGGTTAAGGATTGAATTAATTTCATACTAATATTATATGGAACCATTTTTTCTTTGTTTTTTTACCTCCTTAAGTTTTAGTTTATTTTAAGCACTGTAATACATGTCTTCTTTTATTAACCTCTTGTTTGTTTGTTTGTTTGTTTGTTTGTTTGTTATGCTTCAGTAATAAAAAGAAAAAGAGATAAGGCAGCATTACAGAAATATGTCCTTTAAAAATGTCTAGCAAGCAAGGCATTTTTGCATTCTGATTTGTGCAAAGTGAGGATGAACTTCATGTCAATGTTGCTGATTGATATGATAGATAGATAGATAGATAGATAGATAGATAGATAGATAGATGATAGATAGATAGATGATAGAGTTAGATCAGGGCTCCCCAAAGTAGTCAATATTGGCTGGGGGTCAATAGGGGTTCAGTAAATGTCTGGGGGTCAATAGGAACAGACTGACCTGGAAGAGCATGGTGATTTACGATTAAATCTCACCAAACTCCAACCAAATATCAGTGCCCTTGTTGACGCTCATCAGATGCACCTTCCCATTAATGATATCAACAGTTTCAGTAAAAAAGGTATGTTAAATCTTGTATTTTTCATATTTTAACTATTTTATGGAATTATTATTATTATTTGTAGTACTATTAGTTAAAGTAGTATTTATTAAATTATTTTCATATAATAAATGTTTGGGGGTCGATGAACAATCTGAAACCTCATGAAAGGGTCAATGAGCTGAAGAGTTTGGGGACCCCTGAGTTAGATAGATGATAGAGATAGCTAGAGAGCTAGACAGACAGACAGACAGAGGTGATAGATAGATTAGATAGATTAAAAATGGTTTGGGGGAGGTTGATCAAGTGATTAGTTCACAAGAATGGGGAGGGTCAAACTTTTCAGTTGGGAGGTTGAAGGGGAGAGGATTAGGGATGAATGGGTTGCTTTAAGTCTGTCCTCTAACCCCCAAGCCGCCCTCCAAAAACAAAAATCACCCCCAAATATTGGCCTGAGCCCCTCTGGCCTTGCTACAGGTTCTCTGGGCTGCCCTTGGGTGCAAAAGGGTTGCTGGGGAGTGTAGGTGGGGTTGGGCAGGGGTGTCCCGTGGGGTGAAAAAGGTCAAGTTGGCACACAGCCGTGTGAGCAAAGCCCTGCCCCTTTTCATATGCATATTGACTTTTTGACCCTTCCCCCAGATGCCCCTGTTTAGGGGCAATTTCTTGCTGATAAAGGTGCGCAAGTTATAACCACCGGTTAAAACTAACTTTGGGTGGATAGCCCTGCAAACACTTTTTCACCCAATCTGCAGACACTGGAAAGGATTTGCCCGTCAGTGAAACTATTCTTCCAGGCAGAGAAGCAGGTCACTGATCTTCCTGATGCGTTGGCAACCTTTTCATGGAATACGGGGCTAAGGAAGAAGCTGCTCTATGGCTTTCTCCTTCTGCTTCAGCTTTTGTCATGGTATTGCAAAACCTCTTGCATTCCTGCTGTCTGGAATCACTTAATGGAAGGTAATCAATAATGTGGGGGGAACTATATAAGTGATGGCAGCACACAGGCTATAGGGAATCCTCCTCCCTGATGGAGCTTTGAAGGTTAATAAAAGAACTCCAAGCAGCTAACAACAATCTTGCACAGTAGAAGCGTGAACCAGCAGGGACTTGCACTTTAAGCTTAATTACATTCAGAAATAAATTCAGTCTTCACACATTAGTTAGATGAAGAAAAATAGAGATAGCTTACATTTATTCAGTAGATCTGGATACAAGTAGATTCATAGTAGATCTGCATGCAAGCGAGATGAAATGGTTGAGAGCTGCATTGTGCAGCCCTCCTGCTTGCAGGTGTGCCCAAGGAGTAATGGAGGTTGTTAATCCCCCAAACTCAAGAAGGAGGAGGAAGTGGAAATCAGGTGACCCATGTGACATCCCACAGGCACAATAGAGATGCGTTTTACTAGAAAAGACCCCCCTTATGCTTATGAGACAATGCTGAGTTGACCCCTGATGATTCAAACACTCCCTACATCTGAGGTCAAGCCAACTGGTTTTGAATGAATTGCGACTGTCAAACAAAGCCACACGGCCCACTTCCTCTTTAACCAGTGGCAAGTGGTGTCTCATCTGGATCCTGGAGAGAGGTTAGAAAACACAAGGGTAGGCCTGTTATCTCTCCGAATGAGAAGTCCCAGAATTGCCAATGGATGCAAAGAAGGTGGCTGCTCACCTCCATGGTCTCTTCCTTCCTTCTTCCCTCCTCCTGTGTTAAGGAATTGCAGAGCTTTGCATTTTGCCAACTCTTCCACGGAGGTGGCTTTGAGATGATTTGGAAGGAAATGTGAGATATGTTACTAGGAGGGTGTGAATCCCCCGAGATCCCACTCAAATCCTTGATTCAATTTGAAGAGTCAGCTTGGAAAAAGGGGCATTGCATGTTCAGCTGCACCCAGTTCAATGTGACAGGGTGATTCCAAGAGGGGTTTTGGTCTTCAAATCTGCTAAATTTGACTTTTACCTAGATCTATATGTTATGATTTAAGAAACAAAAGTTATTGGTTGTAGTTGGAATGATAGGCCACTTCTGATAGCCCCTCTCTGATTTCCTGTTAAGATTTGAAGGCAGCAGAACCAGGTGGTAAAGCGTTCCCTGGGCGGTACCACTTCAGCTTGCAGAAGGGAGATGGTGGATCTCTTATTTTATTTATTTATTATTAAATTTATACACCGCCCATCTCACTATAAAAGTGACTCTGGGTGGCTTACAAATAAACTAGTACTTGAAGCAACCTCCTCGCTCAGTGGAAACTGTATTGACCTAGCATTAGGCTTTTCAAGCTGGTTCTGCTTTTGAAATGGTTCAGCTGTGCCGCGGGGGTCACTCACATCCCAGTTATGTCACAAAAACCCACCAGCCCACTGGAAATGCCAGGAAGTGACTTGGTCACCCCTGTCGAGGCACAGGATCCAAGAATTAGCAGCAGCTGCATGGCGTTCTCCTGTGCATCGCTGCACATTGTTGGCGCTTAGGAGGCACAGGATGGGCAGTAGAATGCACTCTCCGCCGTGCTTCAAACGTGAGCACGAAGCACGCACCTCGTAACTGCGGACCACTTGCTAGAAAGGCCACATACTTCGGGGAGTCGATGCTACTGCAGTTGCAATTCTATGATTGGGTTTAACCCAATTTTTATTCTTCCTTTGTGTACAGTTGAACCTACATTCTTTCATCGTTTCACATCACTGCCTATCAGCCACTTTTGGGGGCGGGGAATAGACATCTAGGCTTCTCTTCTCTCTCCTGTTTCTCAAGGCCTTTTCCCCATTCCCTAGTCAATTTCAGAACCAACTTCCGGAAGATCCTGAACTAGACAATTTCATAATCTCTTTGTCGGTTTCCTAGAGAAGCCTCTGATTTGATATTCCATTTCTATAAGTAGCCACTTCCCACCAGCAAAACTGATTGTATTGTGGCTTTGAAATCTAACCTGCAATATAATCAGCGTACAGAAGACATTAGTGCCCCAAAGAGTCCCATAAAAGCAATGAGGGGAGAAATGGATTTTGTGGGGAAATGGTATCAAGAGAACGTGTGCAATATGTTCTGTTGGTGAGAGAATAGGTGGAGTAATGGGATACAACACCCATGATGATCTACCCCTTGTCAGACACAACTGTGGTCAAGGTGGTGTAAAAGAGATGCAGGATCAGGTACCTACTTAGATTTTGGTAAAAAGTAACTGCAGAAGGAGAGACTGTACTGTATATTTAGAGGTAAATTTAGCCCAGAGATCAGCAAACCTTTCCGGCACTGGCTGTGAAAATAAAAGCTTTTTTCTTAATGTCTAAAATCTTGCAAGATTGTCAGATCTCATGCAGTTTCAACAATCTCACCCCAAAGATCTTGGATGATCTCATATAAGAATACCACTTAGAAGATTTGATTGTCTTTGATGTATTTCAATGTATTTATTCATTTGAGGGTTCAGCAGAAACTGTAAGGATATGTTGCAGGTAGCTTAGCATCTATGAGTATCCTGGTGCTGAGCCCTGATTAAACATTTCCCTTTTGATTATGTTCTCCTTCCCTGATCAACAATTCCTCCCTCCTTCCAAAGCTTCTGTTTTGCCAGTTAGAGAAATCTGTAGTTGGAGCCCAACCAGAGGCTTCTTTGGTCCAGCTGGAACAATGCAGCCAAATGAGAAAGAGACCATTTAAGGAAAAGTTCCACTGATGGGGTTTTAGTCAAAGCATGGGAAGGACATGGCGTGTGGTTTTGAAGGAACTAGCTGGGCACTCATTTCCCAAAATGTGAAATGTACTTTTTGCTCCACTGAAGTGTCATCAGAGTTGCTAAAATAACTTGGTGGCCTCAGCTGAGGTCTCATAATCCACAGCACCACAGTGAGCCCCAGCCAGATGCTTCTCCTACAGTTGAGGGACACCAGCTGAGGCTCCAGGTGGTCCTGAAACCTCTGGGTGCAGCTGCAAGAGGTCTCCAGCAGGTGCAATCGAATTATCATGCTGAATGTGACGAAGTATAATATTATTAAATGTAGGACTAGAGAGTAACTTTCTTAACTATATCTCCTTTCAATTCCACCTAAATGTAAATACAGTTGCACAAGTGTTGCCCTGGCCACATTTATTCCTCTGGAATCCAGTTACTCAGACTGGAAAATATTGCCCCTCTTCTCCTGCAGCATCAAAAGACACAGCCATCTGTCCAACGTAGAGCTGGGCTGAAATTTTTGGACCAGCCGGACTGTGTCATGGAGAAGGAAGGAAATAAACACACTCAAAAACAGGAGTGGGGAAACAAGGAATTGGAAGTCTAGTCATGCATTTCTGGCTTGACTTTAGGAGATGGCCAAGGATTTTCTTCCCATAGCCTCTAGGAGAAGGTAGCGCAGGGTAGGGTAGGAATCTCCCAAGTGCTTATTGCAATGCAGGACAAATCCAGTTTTTTCTTGGAGCTGGACCATCCCTAAGGCTCCTGGAGAGTTGCTTGGAAAGCCCAGATGGGATCTTCCAGTTCTGCACTTTTAATGAGG
This sequence comes from Charina bottae, assembly GCA_023362775.1. NCBI lineage: Eukaryota > Metazoa > Chordata > Lepidosauria > Squamata > Charinaidae > Charina > Charina bottae. Next base: position 3,496,813 of record JALMGJ010000010.1, read on the forward strand.
AGGGGGCTGTCCCTTCTCTGTCTGAGCAAGGAAAGCCACCTGCCCAACCATTTCAGAAGGCCTCCATACTCACAGGGGCAGGTAGTCTCAGCTTCAAGAAAAGTAGGGTCCCATTCCCAAGAATTCTTCCAGCTCAGAACTCCAGCGAGGAGGAGCAATAATGTTGTTGACAGCCTGTAACAGGTAGGACATTGTTCAAATGGGATGAGGTAAGGTGTCCCTTGGTCTCCTTGTTGCACTCAAAGGTAAACCAACTCATAAACCCAATTCTGAGAATTCTGAAAACATGAACACATTGAAAAAATGCACCCACACCCTCACAGGGTGAAACAGGAGAAAAAATGACCTCAGCACCAGTTAAATAAGCCTGACATCATCAGGAAGTGAGTGTGGCAGCACTTAGCTGACCTTGGCTGATCTCAAAGTGGGGCTTTGTTGGGCCTTAGATGGGAGGCCAGCATTGAAACTCGGGGCTGAAGCCTAGCCTGGGAAGTGCAGAAAACATCCTGGAGATGACAAAAGCAAACCACTTCCATACGCTTGCCAAGAAAACAACATGGACGTGTCTGTGAAGTCCTCACAAGTCAAGCTTGTGTTGAAGGAGAATTTATGTGTGAGGTTTCCTCCAGCAAACTGGGCAACCCAAACAGGAATAATCCTGCTTGTCTCATTCACCAGGGCGACAACAGATCTTTCCTTCTTGGCAATGGAACGGTTCATGAGCAAGGTCAGAGTGAGGTTGCTTTGTTTTACAGGTTGCCTGAGATGGGTTCCTGATTGCTATCGTCAATTTCTTCTAGCAGATGGCCTACTAAGGCTTCAGACCAAGGTGGGCATCAGGAAAGGAGTCTTACTACTTAGTGCTTTAGCATTGACAGGGCAAGAAAGTGGGGTGGAAACATGGGGAGTTCTTGACAATTCTTCTGCAGACTCAAGTCAAGGCTGAGCTGAGCTGATCCACCAGGTGCTGCAAAGTGGGTAGACTTGATGTTTTCAGGCCAGAAGCTGCTCAGGGTCTCTTGCCTGCTTCCACTTTTCTTACTATCAACCCTTCTGTGTCCCCCAGATGAATGAGACAGCTTCCAGAAGGTGTCCAAAGAGCTGCCCTGCTTTTGTCAGTTTCGGTGTCCCTGGGCTGGAGGAAGGCACAGCCCCATGGGCAATGCCTCTGGTGGAGTGTGGAGAGGGAAGTGCACAAGCCCAGGGAAGCCATGGTCCAAGGGGAATGTCTGCCTAATTCAGGGGGGGGGAAGCCTGGGGTCCCTCTTGTGTGGCCCCGGGAGCCTTTTCCAAGCAATGGAATGGGGCAAGGCAGTGCCAGTCTGTCTTGAACTGTTTTCTGGTTGCAACCTTCTAGTGGTGAAGAAGGATCTTATTTCTATATCCAGCCAAAGTCTGCAGACAAGCGATCCCAGGTACCCCACTCTTTCCTTCCATGGAAGCAACTTCCCCAGGTAAATGGGTCACATATTTTAGATTGCCTTGCCAGTAGCCAGAGCTGATCCCAGCATTAGGAGAGGGAATGGGAAGTGCAGGAAGCCAGACTCTTTAACACCTGTCAGGAATTGCCCAATGACTTCCTTATTGGTCTCCCACCATCTGTTTGAAGTCCCAGGGGCTGGCAGGCATCCAACTCATTTTCACAAGGCTTTCTCCACACAAACATGCCTCCGTTATTCATATTCTGCCCCATGCCTGTTGTGGACACACCCAAGGTTGTGTTAATGATACAAGCAGGGGCCTCTGAGCCCCTGGACTCCAATCCCCCTCTACTGCAGGAGTCAAAATTAAAGTATCCCCGCAGCTGGTTGTCCAGCTGTGCTTGAACACTCCCAGTGAAAGGTGTCCAGCATCACTCTAGAAGACTGGTCACATCGTTGAACGTTCAACCAACATTTGCCTTCCTGTAACTTAAAATTGTGTAGAGAGCTTAGGAAATGGCATTGAAGGACAGAAGGAAGAGCTGCTATCAAGGCTACAGTCAGATAAGTGGGGCTTGAGCCCATTAACATTTTCTGAAAACATTTTTGTTTAAAATGTTTATTGGGGTATCACATGTTTGTTGGAAATGTTCTCATGGTGAAGGAACTTTTTATCATCTTTGATGGACCTGTGAGAAGGCTAAGAAATTCTGAGACCAAATATGTGTGATGATCCAAAAGATTCTTAAAATAATTAATAATTTTCGTCCTGTCTCCCACCTCCCCTTTTTGGGGAAGGTGGTTGAGAAGGTGGTGGCGTTACAACTCCAGAGGATTCTGGATGAAACGGATTATCTAGACCCCTTTCAGTCGGGTTTCAGGCCGGGATATGGGGTGGAAACTGCATTGGTCACGCTTATGGATGATCTCTGGTGGGAGCGGGATGGAGGAAGTGCGTCCATCCTGGCTCTCCTTGACCTCTCAGCGGCTTTCGATACCATCCTTTTGGGACGACTCGAGGAGTTGGGGGTGGCTGGCGTAGTTTTGCGCTGGTTCGCCTCCTTCCTCGGGGGTCGGTCTCCGATAGGAGATGAGAGATCCAACTCTCGACCCCTCGTTTGTGGGGTGCCGCAGGGTTCGGTTCTCTCACCTCTCCTATTTAATATCTATATGAAACCGCTGGGTGAGATCATCCATCGCCATGGGATGAGATATCATCAATATGCTGATGATACACAGTTGTACATCTCCATCCCAGGGGAAGTAAGTGATGCAGTGGCCGCCCTCTCTCAGTGTCTGGAGGCTGTGGGGGTCTGGATGGGGAACAACAGGCTTCAGCTGAACCCTGGTAAGACGGAGTGGCTGTGGATTGATGGTTCTTCTGGATCTGGGAAATTATCATCTTTGGTTCTGAATGGGGTTGCGCTTCCCCATTCAGAACCAGTGCAGAACCTGGGGGTCCTACTGGACTCACGGCTCCTGCTCGAGGAGCAGGTGGCAGCCGTGGCCAGAAGGGGCTTTGCGCAACTTCGTGTTGTGCGCCAGTTACGCCCTTTCCTGGATCAGGAGCCCCTCCGTACAGTCACTCATGCCCTGGTCATCTCCCATATAGACTACTGCAATGCGCTCTACATGGGGCTACCCTTGAAGAGTATCCGGAAGCTCCAACTGGTCCAGAATGCGGCAGCGCGTGCAGTTATTGGTGCCCCTAGATCGGCCCATGTGACACCTCTGCTACGCCAGCTGCACTGGATGCCAGTATGCTTCCGGGTGCAATTCAAGGTGTTGGTTTTGACCTTTAAAGCCCTACATGGCATGGGACCAGGGTATCTGAGGGACCGCCTCATCACCATAACCTCAAACCGTCCCACTCGATTATGTAGAGAGGGCATGCTTCGGACCCCGTCAGTAAGGGAGTTTCGGTTGACGGGGTCCAGAAGGCGTGCCTTCTCGGCAGTGACGCCTGCCCTTTGGAACATTCTGCCCCCGGAGGTGAGGCAGGCCCCATCACTCCTATCCTTCCGGAAGAATTTAAAGACCTGGTTTTGCCGCCTCGCGTGGGACGGGAATAGGAATAGCTCCTCATGGGTATGGTTGGTGTCTTAGAGCCCTTTTAAGATCATGTTGGTCCTAGGTTGGTTGAGATCGCCCGCTTGGATTTTCTATTTAATTTATAATAATAAGTAATTATATATTGTATTGTATATTTTTAGTAGAATTTTAATTTTTATGTTTGTAAACCGCCCAGAGTCCCCTGTGGGGGAGATGGCGCGGTGATAAAAGTCTAATAAATAAAATAAAATAAATAAAATAAAAAATGGATATACAGCTGAAACCAGAACTGTTTCTTTTGGGTTTGATGGAGAAGCAGCATGGGACTTTGTTTCGGTATATGATAACAGCAGCAAGACTTTTATATGCTCAAAGATGCACAAATTCCCACAGTAGAAGAATGGATGGATAAGTTAATGGAACTGGCACAAATGGCTAAGTTGACAGCACCGATAAGAGAAAATACTGTGATTGGATTTATTTCTATTTGGGAACCGCTTTTGGATTATTTGCTTGTATCTGAAAAAGATTAACGTTTTGATTTTGGGTTCTGATGACTGAATGGTTTGATTTTATAGAAATAATGTTACAAAAGTTTAACTAATGGTAAGAGATTACATTTGTATAATATGTCTATGAAGGTTCTCAGTCATCCAGGTGGAATTGTCTGTAGCTTGAATCATGTCAACTGGATTTCTATTTTCTCAGTGGAAAAGTTTCGCTCCTTATCCAAGAAGCTTCTTCATTCTGAGCAAAGTTAGTAAGGGAATCCTTAAATATGTTTCTAGGGTGGCTGTGTGACCTTGCACCTGGGGCTAGGTCATGGTTATTTGAGATGTTTATTTCTAAGTCCCTTTATCATCCAAAGGAGGATCATTAAGATTACCTTGCTGTTGCGAAACAGCATTGTTTTGCGACAGATTGCGAAATGGTCTTAATCTTCCTAGGCACAGAAGACAAAGCAGGAAGGAAAATAGGGGAAAGATTGTGCCTGAGGCCCCCACCTCTATTCAAAGAAGGATTTTCCAAGTTGGCATAAATGGATTCCTTGACCCCTCTTTCAAACCACTTATCTTCCCTGTCTAAAATGTGAACATTAATGTCCTCAAATGAGTGTCCTTTTTCCTTTAGATGAAGGTAAAGGATTCCCTTACAAACTTTGCTCAGACTCAGGCCTGTGGATATCCAAATTGGGCCTTCACTAAATCTAAGTCTACCAGACCTAAAACAGCGACAGATAGGGCTGAGACTCAGAGTAAACGGAAGAACCTGGTCATTCCTTACATGGCTGGCGTGTCTGAAAAGATAAACGGATATTTGGCAAATACCACACACCTGTATATTTCAAACCCACCAACACACTGAGACAGAGGCTTGTACACCCCAAACACCAAACTCCAAAACACAAGAAAAGCAATGTAGTGTATGCAATCCAGTGCAGTGAGGAGTGCTCTGAACTCTACATTGGAGAAACCAAACAACCTTTGTACAGGAGGATGGCCCAACACAGGAGAAGTAACACCACAGGACCAGAGTCAGCAGTTTATCTTCATCTAAACGAAAAAGGACACTCATTTGAGGACATTAATGTTCACATTTTAGACCGAGAAGATAGGTAATAGCATGGTAATCTTAACTATCCTCCTTTGGATGATAAAGGGACTTTGAAATAAACATCTCAAAAATAACCATGACCTAGCCCCAGGTGCAAGGTCACACAGCCACCCTAGAAACATATTTAAGGATTCCCTTACAAACTTTGCTCAGACTGAAGAAGCTTCTTGGATAAGGAGCGAAACGTTTCCACTGAGAAAATAGAAATCCAGTTGACATGATTCAAGCTACAGACATTTGTATAATATGCATTTATACCTGTGTTGGAGACGGTCGGAAGTCACTTTCCTTCTATATTTTCTATCGATTTCTGCACTTTTATAGTTTTTCTTTTTTCTTTAGTTCTGTATCCTCTTTTCTGTACTTTACATTTTGTATTTTACTTATACTTTGAAAATAAATGAAGTTTTTTTTTAAAAAAAAGATAAGCAGGGCTTGAGCCAATGCCAAGAAATTAGTTTGAGAAAAAGTCTCAGACAAGCCCCTCCCTCTTCACCTGAAGATAAAGTGAGGGAGGAGGAAGCACATTCAGGCTTGCAAGGTTCTGTTACTACAGCTGTTACAATAAAAGTAACCCTGACCTACATTTGTCTGCCTTGTTGGGCTAACAAATCATTTCTCCCAGTCCTGTACTCTAGAGCAGTGTTTCTAGTGAACTCCATGATTCCATGAAATATCAAACTGAATTTTTGTGACTCTGGTGTTCTATGTCACCTGCCCCCACCCCAGCAAACTAACTTTTTTATCTCATTCACAGCGCCAGGTGGGATCATTTTTTTTTTAGATTTTCTTTCCCACCTTTATTATTTTTATAAATAACTCAAGGCGGGGAACATACCTAATACTCCTTCCTCCTCCTATTTTCCCCACAACAACAACCCTGTGAGGTGAGTTGGGCTGAGAGAGAGTGACTGGCCCAAGGTCACCCAGCTGGCTTTCATGCCTAAGGTGGGACTAGAACTCTCAGTCTCCTGGTTTGCCATTGGCTCCTTCCTAGGGCTGAGAGAGAGTGACTGGCCCAAGGTCACCCAGCAGGCTTTCATGCCTCAGGCGGGACTAGAACTCTCAGTCTCCTGGTTTGCCATTGGCTCCTTCCTAGGGCTGAGAGAGAGTGACTGGCCCAAGGTCACCCAGCCGGCTTTCATGCCTAAGGTGGGACTAGAACTCTCAGTCTCCTGGTTTCTAGCCCATTGCCTTAACCACTAGACCAGAGCTTTTCAAAGTGCTGCCGCTGGCGACACACCAGCGGCAGCGGCGGCACGCGCACGGCGACGGCGCGGGGGGGCGTGTGGCGGCATGCGCGCACGGCGACAGCGCAGGGGGGCGTGCGGCGGTGCGGGGGGCATGCGGCAGCGCGTGTATGTATGACGGCCGCCATGCACGCGCGCGCTGCCACTTCCGGGTGGTGTGGCGACACACCACGCTGTGTGTGGCAACACACTTTTGTGTCACAACACACAGTTTGGAAAGCTCTGCACTAGACCAAACTGGATCTCATATCTATATCATATGTACTCATATCTGAGTACATATGAGTTCTCAGATCATATTAAACCATAACTTGCTTGACCATTTGTTGCTGAATAAACCGCCAGTGGCTGGATTCTCATAACATGCACCCTAAGCCATGGGTCCTAAACCAAAGCTTCCCACATGCATGGCTCCACACAGTCTATGATACTCTGTTTGCCCATTAAGCTGGGCTATTTTCTGTATTTCCTATTTGCTCCCTTTCTTCTCTTTCATTTTTTAGCTGCCCATCAGATGCAATCCTGCCAATTCACTCTCTTGTCTGTAGGTTTTTAAGTTCCATTCCTACCACTTATGTCTGAGAAGGATTAGAAATAATGGAGTGGGATTGCTGCAGCCCAGACTGGGTATCCAAACTGCACTCAATTCAAGGTTCTTTTCCCTCCAAATTTCTTTTGGGTTGTAGGTCTTCCTCCCAACTTTCTTCCTTCTGGAAAGCTAGTTTGTGCCTTTACCATAAATCTGTATGTGCTAAAAGTTTTTCATGGAATGTTTTGGTCTCTGCGGTCCTAGATATTCAACTGAAACTTTGAATGGATGCAAATTTAGTACAAGTGAGTTAAAATGTTGTTCCCCCAACTCAGATGGCAATACCAAGCTGACCTTAGCTGATCTCAAGAAAAAGGGGAGCAGGACTGAACCTGGTTAGTACTTGTACAGAAGGCCATCAGAAACCCCAGGTTTGTAAGCTAGATGGTGAGTTGAAAAAACATCCCAGAAGATGACAGTGGAAAACCACTTCCACGCTGTTGCCAAGAAAGCTACACGGATATGCTCCTGGTCCCTAGGATTTGAGCTCAGCTTGAGTGAGACTTTATCTCTTGAAAACATTGTTCATGGAGACAACTTTGGCTAACACAGGAGTATGCAAACCTTTGAACTACTCAGGGTTCTTGACCAGGCAGAAGACCAACGTGAGATAAACTCTAAAGCTCACTGTTGCTTCTTAACTGAACCTGTAAAAATAGCAGGTAAGAAGTTGGTTTTTTAAGCCACATTTGATCCCTCTGCTGAAGTCATTCCTCAGAAGACAGATGTAAAATGACAGTAAACCCGAGATTTATCAACTCGGAAGAGCTGCGGTGACAGGATACCAGCTCCTCACCCTTTATGAAGTACTGTTGAGAGTGACCTCAAACGAACTATGGGAAGGGGCCTGGTGGGGAGATGGAGAAAGGGAGTCAAGTTCTCTTTGTTTTGGACAGGCATTGGTCAACCATTAATCGCTTCCATCACAGCTTTCTTTGCTGCTATTAGTTGTCAGCCATTCTGTTTCTTTAACAGGAGCTACTGCAGGCACAAAATAAGGAGCAACCTTTCAAAGGTGTGGCTCAAAAGTAGAAGCTGGAAAACATACCCTGGATTGTTGGAGATGGCTTGAAAGCCAGAGAAAGAAAATTCAATCCTTGGGGACCACCAAAGGATCTCGGTCAGGGATGAATGAAAAACTTGTTTAGGTTGTTTACCAAATGTGAATTTCCATGTTTTTGAACAAATTGCAAACTCAAACCCAGTCATTCTAAATTTACAGTGAATTTTGCACAGCCCTTTGCCAATAAAAACAAAACAAAACAAAAGTCTGCAGAGAAATGTATATATTTATGAAAATCAAAGAACGTGCATTATGGGGGGGGTGTGTGTGCAAAAACCATGGACCATTGGGAAATTTGTACATGTTTGCTAAAATAATGCATTTAAAAATCTAGAAGAAACAAAATGGAGAGATTTGCCCATCCCTCACTGGGCTTGCAGAGCTGTTTTTCCTTCCTTCTCACCCAACAATATCCTGTTGCTGAATTTCAGCCACTTTAAACAAAACAAACATAGCTCCCCACCCCTGGAGAACATTTTTTAGTCTATTTAGTCTCTATTGCAGTGTTTCTCAACCTTGGCAACTTTAAGACGTGTGGACTTCAACTCCCAAAATTCCCCAGCCAGCAAAGGGAGTTGAAGTCCACACATCTTAAAGTTGCCGAGGTTGAGAAACACTGCTCTATTGCAAGAGTATTAAGAGCAGCTTATTCTGAAGAAAGAAATGAGATCAGGCTTTCTGGTTTGGGCAGATGAGTAGGCAGTAGGATGGCCGAGAAGCCTCAGTTGGCCTTCCTGGACATGGATAATGGGAAGGGTAATCTGGACACCAAGCTGCACTGTTGGAGAGTGTGTTTTCTTGCACACGCAGAGTATCAGAAAGCGATTAGCACTGGAGACCAATTAATGACGCCAGTCATTTTAGTAACGCAATTGCAGTTATATTTGTTACTCATAAAAACAGATATTTACAGTTATCTTCCAGATCCCTGGAAGTGCCACAAAATCTCATACCAGAATAAGCAAGCAAACAGGAGTAAGCAAGAAGAAGGAGTAAGCAGGCAGGGCAGGCAGGCAGGTTCTTTTATACTCTTCAGCCTGGATCAGGTGCTGCCTGACCTTTCAAAGTTTTCAGGTGTTTACCTAATAAGGTTATATTGCTGTGACTTACTCCTCAAGAATAATACATACACCAACACTCCTCTTATTATGCTAGAGGTGTAAGTCGCAACCCAATTTTTTCAGTTAACTCCTTGTGTTTTACTACAGCAAGGGGCTTTGTTAGAAAATCAGCAATCATGTCCTTTGGGTCACAATACTTTAACATGATTTCACCTTTGGCTATTAAATCCTTGACATGATAGCATCGTATATCAATATGCTTAGTTCTGTTTCTACAACCCTCAGACTGAGCCATATGAATACAAGCTTGATTATCTTCAAAAACATTTACAGGCTGGTGCAATTCCATGCCTATACCTTTTAATAATTGTTTAAACCATACAATCTTGTTACAGATTTGTGCTAGACTATAAAATTCTGCTTCTGCTGTAGAAAGAGCAACAAGTGTCTGTTTCTTAGAATGCCAGGCAATTGTTGAGCCAGCATACTGTATTATAGCTCCAGAAGTTGACTTCTGATCAGTGGGGTTTGCTCCCCAGTCTGAATCAGCATGTGCTTGTAATTCTCCTGTCCCAGAAGCAGAAAGCCTCAGACAGTAATCCTTTCTGCCTTGTAAATATCTAAACAATCTTTTCAATCCTGCTTTCCCGGTAGATGTGGGTTTTTCTACTTGTCTGCTTAAAATTGAAACAGCATTAGAAATATCTGGGCGAGAATGATTTGCAATGTACAATAAACTTCCAATTGCAGATCTAAACCCATCTGCCTCAGATAACTCAGGTTCTCCCATCTCCTCCTGGAATTCAGGAAGCATGGGGGTTAAGACTGATTTATTTATTTATTTATTTATTTATTTATTTATTTATTTGATTTATTTGATTTATCACCACCCAGCTCCCACAGGGGGACTCTGGGCGGTTTACAATAAAACAGAACCAGGCAATACAATATAAAATCACACAATAAATACAATATATATTAAATAAATATAATAGAAACCAAATGGCTCAAGTTCTTCTACTACTGCAAGTGGAATGAGGTTGTATTAAGAAACTAGCCATCCCCAGGAGTGGCTACTCTTATTCTTTCCCCAAGCATGATGGCAAAACCAGGTTTTTAAGTGTCTGCGGAAATCCAGGAGCGAGGGGGCCTGTCTCACCTCCAGGGGGAGGATGTTCCAGAGGGCAGGTGCTACTGCAGAGAAGGCCCATTTCCATGACCCCACTAGATGGAACTCTTTAACAGGTGGGGTCCATAGCATGCCCTCTCTGCATGTCCAGGTGGGACGGGTCGATGTGATGGGGACAAGATGGTCCCTTAGGTAACCTGGTCCCATGCCATGTAGGGCTGATTTACATGAATGATTGAATGATTTACATTTACATTCCTTCGTGTTAAATTCCTCTAGGAGTCTCTTGATCTTATTACTTTGGCTCACCAGGAAACTACCATCATTTTCTCTGTATATTTCCAAGCCTAAGTAATTTGTTACTATGCCAAGATTCTTTAACATAAAATTGTCCTTCATGTATGTTTCAAAATCATGTCTCTGTTTGTCTGATGAAGTAAGTAACAGTAAATCATCAACATACAAACACAAATACATAAAACTTTGTCTCTCTTAACATAAACACATGGATCTGCTTTTCCTTTTTCAAAACCAAAACTTCGCAGTTTTTCATCTAATTTTAGGTTCCAGCAGCAAGCTGCTTGTTTCAAACCATAGAATGATTTTTGTAGTTCACACACTAAATTTTTTCCTTGTTCAAAACCAGGTGGTTGTTGCATGTACAATTTTTGGTCTAATTCACCATATAAAAATGCAGTTTGAATATCATAATGATGAACTGACATTCCTTTTTGTGCAGCAACCTTCAGCAACAATCTGATTGATTCACCCTTTGTAACAGGTGCAAAGGTTTTGTCAAAATCTAAATGTTTTCTTTGAGAAAATCCTTTAGCAACTAACCTTGCTTTGTATTTTTGAATTTTCCCACTAGCATCCTTTTTTTAGTTTGAAGACCCATCTACAACCCAGACAACGTTCATTGGGAGGTAGATTAACTAATTTCCAAGTTTTATTTTCTTTCAAGGAATCTAATTCCTGTTGCATTGCATCATACCAGCATTTTGCAATCTCAGGTGGCATATCATTTATTTGCTGTAAAGACTCTGGTTCAGAGTAAACATGGAAAACTTTAACCATATCCACCTCAAAACATTGAGGAGGAACACCTTTATTACTCCTCTGTGACCTGCGAGGTAGGACAGGGCTAACATTCCATCACTTTCCTGAGTATCATCTGTTTCATCAGACAGATTTTCAGCTTGCTCCTCTTGCTAAATGAACTCATCTGGCGAAGAATCTTGCAAAATGTTCTCAACAAGTTCCTGTCTTTGCCCTGATTTCAAATCAACCTGAGAACTGGAATTTATTTTTTCCCAGTTTTGTTCTGCAAATGAAGCACTCTTGCTTCTAATTAATTTATCTCCTAATATGAACCTTCTTTGGCTTTGTTCATACCCAACAAAAATTGCTTTCTTTGTTTTGGATCCTCCTTTTCTTCTCTGTTGTTTTGGTATGTGAACCCATGCTGCACTGCCAAAAACTCTGAGATGGTTCACTTTTGGTTTTACACCATAAAACAAATGAAATGAAGTGTCCTCAATCACACAATTAAACAGTCTGTTCTGAATATAACAGGCAGTTGATACTGCTTCACCCCAAAACTTAAAAGGTAATTTTGCATCTTTAAGCAAGCACATCATAGCTTCTTGAAGCGTTCTACCTTTCCTTTCAGCAACTCCATTTTGCTGTGGAGTGTAAGGGTAGAAAAGAATTTGTTCTATCCCCTTCTCTGTTAGGAATTTTCTAAAAGCATTAGAAAGAAACTCCCCTCCTCGATCACATTGTAGGGCAGACACAGGTTTTGGAAATTTTCCATTTGCCCATGTTACAAAACTTTTAAATTTATCAAATGCCTCATCTTTATGTTTCAACAGATAGATAAATGTTTGTTTATTTATTTATTTATTAAATTTCTATCGCCCATCTTCCCCAAAGGAAGATGTATATCTTGAAAAATCATCAATTATGGTCATTATGAATCTTGCTTGTCCCAAACTTGGAGCAAAGGGGCCAATTATGTCACAATGAACTGTTTCAAGAGGTCTAGTTGTAACTCTGTCTCTGTGCTTACTCACAGGAGCTTTCTGTGTTTTGCATTCCTTGCAAACTACACAGTCTGTAATATTTATCACAAGGCATTTGTGCTATGTATCTGAAGTTTGCATGACCAAATTTCCTGTGCATCAAGTGTATGCACTGATCATGAATTGGAATGTTGCCAATTACAGCTTTTGCATGCCTTTTAGCATTCTGTACTATGTAAAATGAATCTCTTTGTACACCATTTGCACACAACTTACCATTCTTACATATCTCACAGCCATCTTTCTTAAATATTATGACATATCCAGCTGCTACTAATTGGGATACAGATAAAAGGTTAGTTTGCAATTTAGGAACAAACAGCACATTTTTAACAGTTTCCCCCAAACAAGATAGATACATGTCACCTTGACCCATAATTTCTATTGTAGACCCATCAGCCATAGAAACACTTTGTCTATTAGTTTTAGACAGTGAAATAAAGGAATTTTTACAATTAGATATATGGCAATTAGCACCAGAATCTAACACCCAGAAATCAGAATCATATTTTTCATGCACTTGAGCAATATGTGTAGTTTGCAGAGCCTTCTTCCGCATTGCCTCTTTGTTCTTTTTTTTCTGTCTTTTGCTCTTTGGGCAATAAATTACAGTTTTTCTGTAAGTGTTCAGGTGAGCCACAATTGAAGACCAGCAGCTGGGCAGGGCTGTGGCCTCAGCCTGATTGCTCTTCCCTTCTCTGGCTTTTGCACACTGTAGCTTATCAGAAGGAATGGGTGGAGCTGAGTGCCATTCCTTTCGTTTCTCCCATTCAGCAAGTAGCCATCCAGAAACATATGAAGGAGTAAGTTCAGCCTCGGGCATTGCTTCCAGAGTGCAAATTAATGTATCCCACATTTCATTCAGTGAGGATAAAATAATGTTTGCTTTTCTTAGAGGTGTAAACTCCATTCCTCTCTCTTGCAATTCTACAAACAGCTGCTGAATGAAATGCAAATATTCAGGCAGGCTCCCTTCTTCTGACAGATAAGCTTTATACAGTTCTCTAGTTAGAGAAAGCTTGCTTCCAGCTGTTGCTTTGATATGCAAATTTCTTAGTGCCTCCCACAGTTCTTTTGCAGACTGTAAACCACGTACATTTACTAGCTGATTGTCTTCAACTCCCAAAATAATGGACGCTCTGGCACGTTCATCCAGCCTAAGCCATGCATTGGAGGGATTTGCTGGAGTAGGTTCAGCGATAAGTAAAGGTAAAGGTAAAGGTTCCCCCTGCACATTTGTGCAGTCGTGTCCAACTCTAGGGTTGGTGCTCATCTCTGTTTGTTAGCCGAAGAGCCAGCGTTGTCCGAAGATGCTTCCGCAGTCATGTGGCTGGCATGACGCACGTGGAACACTGTTACCTACCCACCGAAGTGGTACCTATTAATCTACTTGCATTTGCATGCTTTCGAATTGCTAGGTTGGCAAGAGCTGGGGCTAGTGCGGGAGCTCACTCCGCCACGCGGGACTAGGGATTCAAACCTCCAAACTTGCAATCTTCCGATTGACAAGCCTGGCATCTTACCCGCTGAGCCACCACGTCCCCCATCAGTGATGGGGGACCATAAATCTTCTCTCCGAAGATACATTTCCATTTTCAAACTCCAGTTTATATAATTAGAATCTGATAAACGGTTGAGCAGCATTCCTAAGTACTGAGAAGCGGCGGCCATGGCTCTATCTTCACTAAGCACCTCGTAAATTCCTCAGCTTAGCTTTTCTGCAAACAGATAGCTGCTAGAAGCCTTCCGGTAACTTCAAAGAGAAAAACACTTCACTTGCCTTGTTTACTTGTCTTCAAATGCGAACGAGCTGCTGCTGAGCTGGTTTCTCTTCGTGCCGTCTGGGCCCATAACCTGTTGGAGAGTGTGTTTTCTTGCACACGCAGAGTATCAGAAAGCGATTAGCACTGGAGACCAATTAATGACGCCAGCAATTTTAGTAACTTAGTTGCAGTTATATTTGTTACTCATATAAACAGATATTTACAGTTATCTTCCAGATCCCTGGAAGTGTTACAAAATCCACATACCAAGAGTAGTAAGCAAGCAAACAGGAGTAAACAGAAAGAAGGAGTAAGCAGGTGGGGCAGGCAGGCAGATTATTTTATACTCTTCAGCCTGGATCACGTGCTGCCTGGCCTTTTAAAGTTTGCAGGTGTTTACCTAATGAGGTTATATTGCTGTGACTTACACCTCAAGAATAATACATACACCAACATACACTAGGTCCCTCTTTCTACCAGGTAGAAGCTACACTGATGTCATCATGTGCTTGATGTCACTTGCCCTTCCTGAGGTCACCCATAGGAAGCCCTTATGGTTTACATCTTTATCTGTGTATAGGGACCATCAGGAACACCGCCTCTATTAAGTTAAACTGAGACTTGAAGAAACATCTCAGAAGACAATGGCAATCAGATAATTTAATGCAATTGGGTAACATAGAATCCCTTAATGTTCCTCTGTTCTGACTGTCCTGCATCAGTTCTCAGCTTCAGAATATTGCCCCTCATCCAACATTTATGGCAAAAGTCTGCCTTGCAAAAGATTGTGGAGAGCTGTAGCTGGTTAGAAACAGCAAGATCAAAGTTTCTCCAGTGTGTGTGGGAGGGAGCAACCCCTGCTTCTGGGCTCTTCCCTTTGGCAGTCCCCATACCCCGTAACCTGCATGGCCTGGTGCCTCACCATCCTGAGACGTGAAATGCTCCACGGGATCCTTAAGGTGGGCTTAAGGTTTCAAAGACGAACAAGCTCCTCCCCTCTCCAAACCAGGGGGAGTAAGAAATTCCTGGTCCTGCCCTCATGTTGGAAGAACAGGACCCCGTAGCACATAGGCACCTTTGCCACCACGAGGGGTCCAGCGACAGAATGCCAAGGAAGGGCATAGCTGGCAAAGGCCGGGAGGAATGGGAGGCTCCATAGGGAGATGCTGCGGCTGGCTCTGGAGCCGCTGTCAGATGCTTTGAATTCTGTTGGGACCATCTGACCCGAGGGGAGCTGTCGCCCTTTCCCACCCACTTCTGGCTGAACAAACCCAGGATTTGAGTTTCAGCAACTAAAGGGGAGGCTGTAGCTCCCCCCCCCCTCTCATCCAAGCCTCACAAGATGCAAATATCTAGAGAATGTTTCTCTTCAAATTCTGGGGTCATGTTCTCCCCGGCGGGATAAGCCGCTGCCAAGCGCCAAAAGATGGTGCCAGACGCTTTATCAACAGCCGTCGCCAGTTTTATCTGGGTGCATAATAACAGCAAACAGGAAAAAGAAAAGAAGACGACAAAGGAATGGTTTAATCTGTTAATTGGAGCCCTTGGGGGGGGGGGCTCTCGTTGCACATACAGCCTCTCTTGTGAAAAGTCCTCTTGCGCCTGGGAACAAGAGCCTCCACAGATGCCCGACCGGGCCAGGCTGCTTCAGCGTTGTGGGCATGTTTCTCCCAGGACCAACAAGCCTCCGCAGACCCTGCCCACGCTCAGGGCACGCCCAGCGTGGCGACAGGTGGTCTGCAGCCGGAGACAGACCCCAAAGGGCAGCGCATGCCTCACCGCCAGACTGTCTTGCCACACACCATAATGTCACCCAGCCATCTGACGCCTACGGTGCCACCCAGCACTGAGGGGGCCTCCTGAAATGCTGCCTGAGATCAACGGTGCCACCAAGGAAATGTCAAGCCCTCTTGGAAATGTCTGGGAACAATCGGCCGTGTGTTTTCCTTTGGGAACCCGTTGGTGGAAAACAGGCCAAATGTTTGTTCTTCTGCCCTCCTGGGAAGACTGGCAGACAAATTCTGCCTTCCTAGAAATCCCCAGCCGTTTGCAAAAACATTTTCTTGTCAAATCACCAAAGCAATGGGGCAGGAGATGGTCTCACAGGTGCCCACGCCAGGCTTTGGGCAGCCTAATGTGGGCTGAACCCCGAAAGTGGGCAAAGCAGGACCTCTCTTTGGAGGAACTTTCAGGGGCAAATGGGGCCTTACGCCTCTGCACCGCTTCAGGGACCTCCCACAGACATCCCAGAATGCAAACAAGAAAATGAGAAGCGACTTCGAAAAGCAGTAGCAAGCCATTTCTTCATGTCCTCAGGGCAGTTCTGGGTTCATCCACAGAGGAGTGTCAGGATCACGAGGAGTCATGGCTCCGCTTGGGGCTGCACTGGTCAGGCTGAACCTGGAACACCGTGTCCGGTTCTGGTCAACAACACACAAAGGGGGAACTGGAAAAGGAAAGTCACGGAAGAGTGAGAGAGATGTTAAGGGACTTGGAGGCTAAATCCTACCAAGCACAGTTAAAGGAACTTGTCTGTTTAGCCAGAAGAAGAGGAGGCTGAGCAATCTCCCAATATATGAAGAGATGTCTCAGGGCAGAGGGTGCACGTTTAGTCTCCAGAGCATCTGAGGGTAAGACAAGAACCAATGGGTGGAAGCATTAGATTGAAACTTGAAATAAAGAGGAATTTCCTGACCGTGAGAGCTATGAAGCAATGGGACAGCCTTCCTCCGGAAGTTGCGGGTGCTCCATCCCTGGAGCGCTTCCAGCCAAGTTGGAAGCCCATTCCCCAGGATGGTCTGGGCAGGGGGTGGGGCTAGACCACCTCCAAGGTCCCTTCCAACTCTAGGACTCTATGATTCAATCAGAAAACCCCAATTTCCGGAAGGCAGATTGAAAAGGTTGCTCCCCAATGACCTTTCAGTCCTTTAGATGTGTTCAGGGGTGTCGGCGGGGTGTGGTCAAGAAAGTTAAGATGGTGGCCACAAGCAGACCTTTAATCACGCCATCATGGCCACTGTCTTGACTGTTTTTAAATCGTACTTTGCGGACATCCTGGATGCACTCCTCCGTCGCAGCTTTCCTTCGTTTACCACTTTTTCCCCAGACAAATTCCTGGGATGGCTGTGGCTGTTACCCGTTCCATTTCCCTACAGCTCCACGGCTCTTATGCAAGGCCCAGAGGCATTTTTGGAATACAGACGGAGCCGGATGCGGGTGTTGTGCTCTGCTTGCTGCTCCGTAGTTCTTTGTGAATGACTCGACGCTGCAGAGCGGAACGTCTGCAAGGCCCAAGGGAGATGGCCCTGTGGGGACTTGGGCGCCCGAGGGCCCACCTTGCTTCCCCCTGCGGGGGCGACAGCCAGAGCACCCCTTCGGAGTCCTGACTCCTGAGCACGCGGGCAGGTAGAGGTTTTCCCTGGGCCTCTTTGCCAAAGGCCGCGGGCGGAGCCTGACCGCAGGTCTGGCTTTTCAGTGGCCGCCTCAGCCTTGGCGATCCAGCCTGGATTTCCTTTTGGGATACTTACAGTCTTGACTTTGGCTTGGTCTCTTCCTCTCCTCGATCCAACTGACCTACCTCCCCCTCTTTTCCGTCCATCCTTCCTTCCCGATTTTGGCCCTGAAATGATTTCCTGCCTCCTGACCTCTGGCCGGAATGTCCCGGCGTGGGCTGATCTGTCCCACTGGCATTTCGCTTCCCGTTGGCCTTTGGTTCCCGCGCAAACTTCATCGCCCGTCCTCCTGTTGGCGGGTCCCCTGCTGAAGCCACTGGCGGCCATCCCAGGCCTGCCTTTGTGCAGAACGCAGCTGGCTCCGTCTCATCTGCACCTTTCCACCCAGCATGTGCGAGAAAGGAAAAAAGAGTTGTGTGTAGGTGCATTTTTCTGGGTTGGAGCTTTTCAAGTCCTGATTTGGGCAGGAAGAACCAGGCTGATCATCTATAGGCTGATAATCCTACAGTGTATTTCCAAAAAGGCTTTTTAAAATCCTATTTTGCTAGGGCCAAAAGAGAATATAGCTCACCTCTTCTTCTCCTATCACAAAGGGACATTTTGAGTAAACTCAAAGGAAGCCTCAGGTCAGACTTGTGACTATGCATAGCTTACTTGACTACTATATCTCTACTATAGAGGTAAGATAGAGAAGGATTTTTTTTCAACTTCCCAGTCTAGATCCCAGCCCTGGGACTTCCTAGTGGTCTCCCATCCAAGTGCTCACCATTTCTTCCATGCTTACCTTCTTTGAGATCAGGCCAGGTGTCCTGACTTCGAGTGAAGGAACACGCTGAGACTTGGTGTACAGGCTCTAGTGTTTTATTGTTCTGCTCTGCTAGACAGAATCCAGCTAAACTGAAATGAATTAGTGATGCTCAGAGAAAAGGAAACCATAATAGGGTAAAGGAAGGAAGGAAGGAAGGAAGGAAGGAAGGAAGGAAGGAAGGAAGGAAGGAAGGAAGGAAGGAAGGAAGGAAGGAAATCGTAATAGGGTAAAAGCAGGCAGGCAGGAAAAGAAAGAGAGAGAGAGAGAAAACCATAGTAGGGTAAAAGCATTCAGGAAGGGAGGGAGGAAAGGAAAGGAAAGGAAAGGAAAGGAAAGGAAAGGAAAGGAAAGGAAAGGAAAGGAAAGGAAAGGAAAGGAAAGGAAGAGAGAGAGAAACCTATAATGGGGTAAAAGCGTTTCCTAAGGGTATGTTTTGGCTTCCAATATGGAACCCATTAGTGGCTAAATCCACTTCTTCGACATGCCCCGGCGTCCTAATTGTGCTTTTCACTAGCGTTTAACACACAGAAGAAAGCTTTGTTGGGTTTCGCTCCCCCGTGCTAGTATCTCTTACCCACAGGAAATTAAATAAAGTCGCCTTTTCAAATGGCTGTCAAAACAAGCAAGGCTGCCGCTGCACTTTCCATGGTTTCACTTCTCAGCCCTTATTTTTGACTCCTGGGCTAACTTTGATCTAATTTGATCCAGAGTCCGAGCGCTCCAGGCAGATGGGCCTGACGCTGTGCTAAGAAACTATGCGGAGAGGAGAGTTGGGAACTGTACCTGTGGGTGGTTTTATGCCATTATGCATCATTCTCTATGTATCTCTGTTCATGGGGTAGAGCAGTGTTTCTCAACCTTGGCAGCTTGAAGATGGGTGGACTTCAACTCCCAGAATTCCCCATGCTGGCTGGGGAATTCTGGGAGTTGAAGTCCACCCATCTTCAAGCTGCCAAGGTTGAGAAACACTGGGGTAGAGCAATTGAGCATGCACATAAATCAGGCGAGGCTTCGATGTCACTGTTGTGGCCGCCATCTTGACTTTTTGGACCACACCCTACCCTGTGGACACCCTGCTGTCTTTCAACTTCATTTTTGTTTCAAGCTTCAGGGTCACTGAGCTGAAGTCCTCTCTGTCTCTCCTAGAGGCATTTTGATAGCCTTTTCTGGGCACTCCCACAAAATGGCTGCCATGATAGATGCAGCTAGCCACAAAACCCCCATTTACCCCTCCGACCTCGCTCTCTTTTTCTACAGCCTCCATCCAAGCCTTGGGCTGCAGTCCTCTCCGTGGGGCATTTTTGGAAGAAGGAAGCTACTTGAGATTGGGGCTTGGCTAATACCCAAAGCTGGTGAGTCCCAAGGTCAGCAAAGTGTCCCCAAAACCATATTGCCTACCACTACTATAAATATAAATTCTGTGATTAGTTCAGTTGAGTTCAAAGGGCACATAGCAACTCCAATCAGACTGGACTAGAGGACCAAGGATCTGACCTGGTTAAAGAGAGGCTGAATCCTAGCCTTCTGCAGATAAATCAGATGTTCCATCCAGGGAGAGGTGTCCCCAGCCCTGACATTGGGCCATGTAGAACAGGGATGGGCAAGCTGGGCCCCTTCACGTATGCTGTCCTTCAACCCCCATCAACATCAACCAATGTTAATTTGTACCAGGATACTAACTAAGAAATAGTGTTTGGGTTCAGCTAATACACAGTTTGATCTGCAAAAGCATGCTGGCCAATTGGTAAGCAATTGGATTGGTAACCATTTTTACTGGGTAACTTGTATTTTTTATTTTTATTTTTTATTTTACTGGTAGCATTTTTGGAGACTCACATTCGCCATTTCCTGGATGGCATATCAATGCCTTGAAAAATAAGAGACATCATACATCATCTGCAATAGTCTTAACCACCACTAGGTGGCAGTCAAACGTTAAGATTTTCTGTATTTCTTTGCTGCCATCTAAGGGTTGCTGAGATTTTGGTAACCCAGGTTTGCCTATTAAAAAATGCCAATTGCAAGAAAACAACCAAGCTCAGAGAGCTCCAAGGATTCCACAATACCAATTCTGTTACTGAGTCTTGTTTTGACTTTGCTGTTACAAAATTTGTATTTTATTTGAGAACATTTTAATTTGTATTTATTTTATGTGTTATCGCAGAAGCCTGATATAGGATACTGGCTAAATGCTTCCTTGTTCTATGCGTTAGGAGGTTAGGGAGTCCTTCTGGGGGAGTTCAATTATCTTGGATTGTGCAGAGCTTAGTTGGAACCTTCCTCCAAATTGCAAAATATAGGGAGTGAGGAAAAAAGGCAAGATTATACTTGAGGCTCTTGAGAATATATATTTTATACATAAAATATGATAAACTGTAAGGTCAGGGGAACACCTGTAGGACAGAAAGGTTGCCTATCCAAATAAAATGGGAGATGAAATTTAAAGCTGTTCAGCTACAGCTAATGGTAACTTTGCCTTAAAGGAAACTGCTCTGTAAAAAGTGGGGCACCCTAACTATGCCCCTCTCCCCCTTCCAGAGCTGCTTCTGAAGGTGGTGCACCCCCAGCATGGAGGACATTGCACAGGGTCTTCAACGCACGGGGATGGAGAGACGAGCATTTCCACGTAGGCACAACACCACCACCAGCACCATCAACGTCTTCAGAAAATAAGGAAGCAAGCATTGGACTGCTCTGCCAAACTCAAAATCAGTCAGGCGGGCCATAAAGATACAAAAATTCGGCATTCTGCTCCCCCCTCACCCAAATCTTGCTCGAGAAGAAAGGAGCGCGAAGGGGAAACCCTTCAGCCAAGGACGGCTCAGGACGGCCAGGCGTTGTGAGTCAGTCGCTGGGAAACGGGAACCCTTTTTGGTTTCCTTTCAAACTATCTGTATTTAGCTTGGGAGCTAAACCACCATATCCTGTTGGACAAGAGTTGCAAGACAAACACCCGCACGTCCAAGGAACTCATTCAGAAGCGGTGTGTTTGCATTTCATGCTTTGGACAATTCCAAACAAGAGACAGTGAAGTCATTGCTGAGCTGTGCGGCCAAAGGGGAAAGATTACCCAATTCCATGTCAAGGAAACACTTCCCTGTGTAACTTTTAATCCTCTGTATTTTCTTGCAGGACCTGATACAAAACAGTGTGCCAGAGGATCAGGACTGGACCAAGATACTTTGTCCTCAGCCTCCCCCGCTTCCATCCTTGGACCACCCCCAAAATGCTTGCTGTGCTCTGGCCAGCCAGAAGTTGTCCCTCTTTTCTTTATGGGTATCATGTTGTGTGAATTCACCCGACTGTAGCTTTTTCAGTAAATCAGCCACAGGGCATAGGCACCAAATGTGTGTAGCTACAATGGGTAGACATCACCCAGCACGCTGGAATTTGAATCCAGGCGCTTGGTGGGATCAGTCGGTTAGAAGTGGGCAGCATCAAAATCAAAGAAATAAGTAAATAAAATGCTGCCAGGCCTCCGCCAAAGCAAACAGGGATCTGTGAATCAACCTGTTTAATAATAAAGAATTAGATAAAGAATTAGATTCAGTGGTGCCTCATTGGCCCTTTCAGGCGGAGTAAAGAAGTAACATACCTTTTTGTTTTGCTGGGCAATCCAGTTAGGCTAAATGTCTGCAGTGCTTGGGATTTCTGAGAAGTGCCGGATGTCAACTCAAGGAAGGCTGGCCTTGACCCTGCTGGAAAGAAAACAATGCAATTTGTCTCCTTCGTTAAAGTCACACACGCACACGAAGAAAATGCTCTGCATTCTGTATCCCTTTGCCCTGCATCGGTGATGAACATAGGTAAATTTAGACAGATGGTCTTACAAGAGCCTTCCCTCTTAACGGGAACATGCCTTGTTGAAATGTGATAAGCCAGCCACTTTTCTTGGGGGGCAGGGTGGGGGTCTCCTTTGATGTGGCCCCAAAAGTCAAGATGGTGAGCCTGAGGGGGCAATCAAATCTCTACCTGTTTTTTTCTGTGCATTGCATATTCAGGTAGTCCTCGTTTAGTTGGGACTGGCAACTCGGTCACTAAGCAAAGCAGTCGCTAAGTGAAACTGTGAGTGTGCTTACGGTCCGACTTCAGCTTTCCTGTGCTTTACTGACCTGCGAAGGTCATAAATGCAAGGATTGGTCGCAACGTTACTTTTTCATCACTGTTGTAACTGCAAATGGTTGCTAAACGAGGCAGTTGCTAAACAAAGACTACCTGTCACTTTGATCACAGTTTGTAGCCCTTCAACTGACGTGATGCATTTTGATATTGCAATGTTTCTCACTCACTTTTTTAAAAACAGAATTCAACTATGGAGTAAGCATACCAGGCAACGTATTTCAGAAGTCTTGCTGAGCCCAAAAGCAGCTATTGAGTGTTGAATGAGGTCGGAGTGTGGGTTGTGTGCTTTCCACTGTTATGCCAGCAGTTTTCAAGCAAAGCTCTTCAATGCTGTTGGATCACTATTCTGCAATAACACGGGCAAGGTCTTCAAGTATTAGAGAGGCAGATTTTTCTCTGGAAAGAAAATCTAGAACATTTGGGATGTCATCATTCATTGGCGATCACTCGTAGCCGAGTAAGATTGTCTTCCAAAGGTAAAATTTTAACAGTGGATCCGTAAGTGGCTATAAAGGCCAATTCTGGATCCGCACAACCTCCCACAATGAGGGCATAGGTTTCTGGGTGGAAGACGGTCATGATGAGGGTTTGCCTGACGTGCCTTCCTTTTAGCTCGTTTCTCCCTTTCGCCCTGTACTCGTGCTTCTTCAAAGTCCGTAGCGCCTTTAATAAAGGCTGACCTCCAATTGAAACGCTCATGAGTTAGGGCTTCCCAGTTCTCAGTGCTGATATTACATTTTTTTAAAATTAGCTTTGAGAGTATCTTTGAATCTCTTTTGCTGTCCACCAATATTCCGTTTTCCATTCTTAAGTTGGGAGTAAAGTAGCTGCTTTGGAAGACAATGGTCAGGCATTCGAACAACATGACCAGTGAAAAGGCATTTCGAGGAGCGTGAGAGGGCAAGGTGTGAAAAATGTAAACAGAAAGCTTCTTTCCTTGTTTCTTTTCAGCAGCATGTAAGGCCATCTGTGACATCCATTGGGGCTAGGCTCAGGACAAAAGAAAGCATCCCTTGTGACCTGTAATTAATTTGGGGATTTCAGTGCCGTCAGATGAGCTGATGCTCCTTGCCTTGAGCCCCGTCTCCTGAAGGGAAGAGTTTTTCTGGAAGAAGCATACAGATTGGCTCCATTTGACTGTTTGATTCGGATGAACGTGTTGATTCCGTTCAAACTCTCGATGTGCTGCAGGAAATCACCCAACAATATTCAAAATGGATTTGGCCGATTCAGAGCTTCAAGTGAAAAGTCTTTGAATACGATCTCCCGGACTGAATACTTTCGCAACACCCTGACCTCGTTGAAGGGGAAGGGGCCAAGCTGAGAGCGTTTGGTCTCCTTTTTCAACGTTTTTTGAGGATTTGGAGAGTTTTGCTCCTCCCGTGGTGCCCCTGCTGGTGAACTTGCCCAGGTCTTCTTGGGCTATTCAGAGGTTGCCGGTGGAGTTCTGGTGGAGGGTTGCTTGTCCACCGCTTCTTTAGAAGGAAATGGGATGTGTTCACAGACAATCGCCCACGGTCAATTCAGATTTTCGAGCACTCCCCACTCAAAGAATGTCTCAAACCTCATAAAATGGCCAAATTTCCCACAAAGCCCCTGAAATCTTCTGTAATTGTCTGATATATGAGTTATGCAAGATCTCGGACGATTTCTGTTTTCTCACAAGAGATCTCAGACACATTTTTTACCATTAATTGATTTGAGGGGCCACCCATGGGCTCTTGGGGGGGCAGCAAGGGCTGCTTTCATGCTGGCAATTTGGGTGTTGCCAATTCCTGTCCTTTTTCTAATAAGAATTTTATCAAGTTTAAAGCAAAGATAAAAACTACAAAAAGAAAAAAAACTAAAAAGTGTGAAATACAAGAAGAATTTTTTTTTAAAGATTACATAGAGTTAACTTCCGACTTTTAACAGCAAGAATATACAGCAATTTCCATAATCAAACCCTTACTCTATATCAAACCAAAATCACATTATTTCTATAAATCATTCCATTAGCACATTATGAAAATCACTCAATAAAATTGTTCCCTCCCCTTATATTAAAAGAAAAAGAAATACTGTATATAAGCCTCCTAATCAACTTCCTCCCACGAAGACATTTACTTAATTATTTCCTTCCTACCACTATTCTATACAGTACATTTCTGTCTACTATAATAGAAATCAAACTAAAAAAACTTATAAATTGTCTACTTTTATAATTAATAATACTATAACAATCTTAACCCTATTAACCCTAAAACCAAACAATTATTATTATACCTTATAAATCTTAACAAATCATTAAGAAGAAATAAAAACAAGCAAACCTTAAAAACAATCCAATTAATCTTAATCCAAATCATTAAAAAAGAATAGAATCACACAAGCCTTAAAAGCAGTCCAAATAAACATTCTTAAATCTTCACCTCACTTCAAAATATACCAGAGCAATTACATATTTCCATAATAAACACTAGGCATTTTTCATAAAACAGTAAAACAGCCCAACTGCCCCCCTTAGAAACTCTCAGCAGAAAACCTCCCACAGAGCAAAGTCTCCTCTTTCCCATAACATTCCACCAGAAAAACAATTCCATTTGTGATTTGTGATTCGGTCTGTGCCTTTAACTCCTTCAGCACCAGAATCTGGTCATCATCATCCGGCACAAAAAAAGCTTCAATTTCGCTGTCGGTAGAAACATCTCCATCTTCACTAGAATCAACTAGGTCAACGAACTCTACTTAACCACAGAAATATACAAACAACTCACACAATAGATGTGCTAATCCAACACATGACAGCACCACACCCCCTAATCACCACAAAGAACCCTCTCCTAATCTCTTGTAAATGACCCACAGAAGACACACACCCTCTCAGCAGCTATAAACACCAGCAGGAACACACACCCTCCACTTGGGCACAGAGAGAATCTTCTAGCTGTGCTCCTGTCCTCTGAAGATGCCAGCCACAGCTACTGGTGAAACGTTAGGAGCCAAATCTGCCAGAACACAGCCACACAGCCCGGAGAACCCACAACAACCATTGGATTCCGGCCGTGAAAGCCTTCGACTATACCAAGAGAGATCGCTTCTCCTTGCTGTAGAAAGCCTCTCTTGGGGTACATAAACTTAAAAAATATAAATTGGGTGATTTAGAAATGGGGTGGCTCAACTTAGTGTCCCTTTAAGGCTACAGCACAGTTCGGAAATGATGACGTCCCAGCCTCCCGGCGTCTCTTACCGGATTGTCGCTAACGCTGTTCGCGATCCTCTGGCTGCGAGGCGCTGTTCTGGAGTACAAATGAGATGATTCCGAGCATTTTCCTTTTTCTGGAAAAACATTCCTGGGCTTCAGGAAAAGCCTGCCTGAGCCCATAAAAAAGCCGTATTGTCAGATCTGCCTGCGGACCTCGCGGGCACAGCTGTTCAGTCGGCCATGTCCCCACTGGAAATCTGCCAATTCCTGTCCTAACGCAGTAGGGAGCTACAGCGTGGTCCTCTTCTGCTGGTGGTGGTTTTCCGAGACATAAATTGTTGGCTGACGTGATGCCAGAAGAACCTTTTGCTCTGTCCTTCTGAACCTTGAAAGGCTTCAGGAGAGCGTTCCAACTTGCAATGGCCAGAAACGCTGCGGACTTGCAAGGGGCTGAGGATCTCCCAGTTCTACCTTTTCCATTTCCTCATTTGCTGTGGAAACCTATGAAGTAGCGAGAGGTGTTGCTCAAGAGGGTGGAAGACTAAATATCATGTGCCTGGTTACTTATGGGGCTGTAATCTAAATCATGCTGGCTGGGGAATTCTGGGACTTGAAGTCCACACATCTTGAAGCTGCTGAGGTTGAGAAACACTGATCTAAATTAGGCACCAACCAGCTCCACAGTTTTTGGTTTATTTATTTAATTTCTATAGCCGCCCATCTCAACAAGTGACTCTGGGCGGCTTACAATCATAAAAACTATAAAACAGTCAAAATACAGTAATTAAAACAATTAAAAGTATAAAATAAATATATATGGTAGCCATTATATATGCTGATCGACTAGGATGTCTGGGGTGCATGTGCTGGCATGCATTCCTGCAAGACCGGCTGGTGGCTGGATCCCATATTTTGCTACATAAGCAGATTGAGAGAGCCAGTTTGGTGTCGTGGTGAAGGCACCAGGTTAGAAACCAGGAGACCGTGAGTCCCAGTCCTGCCTTAGGCACGAAGCCAGCTGGGTGACCCTGGGCCAGTCCCTCCTCTCTCTCAGCCCCAGGAAGCAGGCAATGGCAAACCACTTCTGAAATCTTGCCAAGAAAACTGCAGGGGCTTATCCAGGCAGTTGCCAGAAATCAAAAACTGACTCGAATTGGGGAGGAGGAGGAGGAGGAGGAGGAGGAGGAGGAGGAGGAGGATCACAGAACTGTTCTCATCTTTTTATATGACATGGGTTACTTTTGCACTGGGGGTGGGGTGAGGAGAGAGAATGCAGGACACCCTTGGGCCTGAGAAGCATCTCCCTTCCCTGAATTCCCACTGCCACCCATGGACCGTGTGCCTGACTTCACCATTCTACCCACAATCCTTTTCTACACCACTCATTTGTGAAACTCCACACACTTCTGTGCACTCTGAGACATAATTCTCCCTGCTCTGTTCCACGCAGCCTCCACATTCTCTTTCCTTTTCCATTCCCGGAGAGCCGGGTTAAGGGGGCCGGCAGCACCTTTTCCAATGAACCAATTTTGTTAAAAGGGAGAAGCTTTCATGATAAGTTTTCCTTTTGCATGAAAAGACCTACCCTTAAACTCCATATTCAAAACAAACAGACCTTTTTCTTCGCAGATGCTTTCCAAACACCTTGCTCTTTCATTCTTGGATCTTTGCAAGGCCCAATGACTTTTTCTGTACTCCTCTCATTCCTAACAGAATTTTTTAATGGAATCCCATTAATTCAGAACATTGCACAATCTTCCCCCACGCTCATGTCTGCTTCTTCCATTATCACTATTTACAGGAAAATTATATCACCAACCCAGAAAGCTTTCAGGCTTTCTAAGATATGTTTTAGTCCTTTGATTCATAATTAAAGTGACACTTTCACTTCCATGCATGCATTCATCAATCCCCTTCCACAAGATCAGAGCACTTTTATTCAGTTCTTGTTACCCCCATCCCCTTTCTCTTAGTTTCCCAGGCATACAACATTGGTTTGAAGTTAATCCATTATTTTTCCCATTGTAAACTGGGAAAAAATGAGATTAAAGTAATCTAGGGATGCATTGTTTTTAGGAGGACTTTTTGGAAAATCCTACATGTTATATCATTCATTTGCTACAGTAGGTCCAAAACTTACTTTGCAAAAACCCATTTTTATGGGCTCTCAAGTCACCTCCTGTTTATGTTACATCCTGAGTCATGGATCTGATCCAGAGGATATTTTTCTTACATTTTTTCCCTTTATTTATTCCTCTGTTGTGTCACTTAGAATACAGATCAAATAAACAAAACTTATTTTTTTATTTCTTTATCCATTACTATTCTTTGACAACTGTGCTGATGAAGCCAATTCCCAATTTAGTAAAATATGTGCCAAATGGAAGATATCCAATCATCCCACACTCTGTTTTTCCAGATTGCCTGTTGATATAGACCCCATAATTTTTATCGAAATGCCAAACATCTTAAATTTCATAGCAGCCTTTCTGGTTTCTGCTGAACAAACTGCGATTCCAGTTGTAATTTTAATCCATGGAGAAGGCACCAGATTAGGAAAGGTGGATGTGAACCATAGAGTTTATTGTATAAAGTCTTTCTGAATCGATCAAGAATCTTGATCCCACATTAACTAACCAGATACTTCTGAGAAGTCAATTAAATCTAAAATCTGATCTAATCTGATGTAATTTGTCTAAAGCTGCTGCCTTTATGCCAATTGCAAGGAATAAGCCCCACTGGATACAGTGAGATTTATTTTCATATCTTTCACGTGAACAGAGCAAGTAACATGAAAAATGGGACTCAGATGGTCAACATCATCGACAAAGCTAACCCTCTCAGTTTAAGACCTGTGCAAAGAAATGGCAGGGCTTCTTTGAATAACCAGCAACAGGCAATGAGGATCTTTCTCCACTTGTCCCTAATCACATCCCAAGCGTGTCCTGGCAGCCTCTCAGTCCCCATGCTATTGCACCATCTCCTCCCCAACATAAACCAGAGGCAGCTAAAAGTCATCCTTAGCTGTTTTGCTGTTAAAGCAATGCTCTCTCTTTTAAACAAGCAGCAGACCGTGAGAGTTTTGCCATGCGTGGAATCTGCCATGCTTCACCAGTCATTCTGTTGATGTTGCAGTCAGGTGACCCCTGGGATCAGTCCAAAACCTATTGGCCACTTTAGGCTGCTATGGGACCCTCCTGGCCTCTAGGCACTGTCTCTCAGGACCATTCTGTTTTGGTCAGTGGTAAACTCCAGTTCCTTCAAACTGGATTTCCCCTGGACCCATCGAATCTCTGAGCTCAGAGGCCTGAATCAGCCCAAACAGCAGCTGATCAGCTCTGGTGGTAGCAGTAGATAGGCTGTCAAGAAGTACAAGACAGAGACTCAGTGTACTTTCTGCCTCTAAAGGGTGCTACCCACCCCCCATTATGTCTGTTAGCTGTTATTCAGGCTGTTTTAGAATTTGGGTTGACCACTTCTTTAGAGGAGCACTAAACCCATTTTTTTAAAAAAAATCCAAATTTTGGCAAGTGTTTGGGGGCGGGGGGCGGGTGTGAGATGAAATGGAACAGCTCTCCCAACACATTGACCACCTACCTCTCATCTGTCAGCTGTTAGTTGGGCTACTTTTCAAATTGGCCCAATGCTCTTCTGAAAGAGTGTTAACCTGTGCCCAAGAACAGCTTGAACTTGGGTTTAGCTCTCTTTCAAAAGGGTTTAGCTCGCTTTCAAAATATGTTTCAGAGTAGCTCAAAAAATAGAAGACAACCCTGGAGGGGGGTGAATGTGGGATGAAGCTCCCCTTCTTATCATGCACCTCTCAGGGTTTTGTCATTTCTTGTCACTAGCAGATACAGTTGGCTTCCTCCTATCTTTCCACCCCCCCAGCCCCAAGGATCAGCTGCCAGGGATGGATGGCATGGCAGGAGAGGTTATGGGGCTGGCCAGGGGAGCCTCTTTGCTTTACTGACTGTGGCTTCCACATCCCTGCAGATCAACTAACTCTGTACCCCATTTTGATAGACAGCCACCTCTGGGGTTTAGCCATCCATCAAAACCAGTCTCCAATCGTAGCAGCTTTGCGATTGGTAGATGGTTTCCCATCGGAGGGGTGATGTTGAGAAAAGGGGAGGGCAGGAAAGCTTTAGTCGACGGCACGTCCTGCACCCCCTACGTCAGGACCACACAGTCTGATGGGTGAGCCAGAGCAGAGGCCATACAGGCAGTAGAGAGATTTTATGCCGGTACTGATTTCTGATGACTTGAGCCTTTCACCTTGGCTGTGAAGAAAGGCTGAGTGTAAGATGACTAAGTTGTGGAAATAGGGGCATTCCCGGGAGAAGGTGCTGGCTCTGAGTCCACAGATGGCCACTATTGTCCCCTTTCAAAAGACTTTGAGAACCTTGATAGGTTTTTAATGGAGTGAGTCAGAAACATTATCTTGTCCTTTTCCCCTCTGGTTCCCATTTAGTTTGATGGAAGAGAATTTGCTTTAGAAGCTTCTCTCAGTGAAGGAGAGGGTTTGGGGACATTCTCCTGGGTTCAGGGCGGCATCCTTGCATTTTTTATTGGGCCTTCCTTCTCTCCCATGGTCTCCATAAGTTCCCACACTTTTGTTCAATCCAAGGGGAGACATCTGGAGGGAACTCCTG
This sequence comes from Charina bottae, assembly GCA_023362775.1. NCBI lineage: Eukaryota > Metazoa > Chordata > Lepidosauria > Squamata > Charinaidae > Charina > Charina bottae. Next base: position 3,527,057 of record JALMGJ010000010.1, read on the forward strand.
CTGTGGCTTTGCCTCACCGCTACTGTGACCACTAAGGAAGAGTCCTGCCCTTGAAACTGTTGGAATCATCAGGGGTCAACTCAGCATTGTTTCATAAGCATAAGGGGGGTCTTTTCTAGTAAAACACATCTCTATTGTGCTTGTGGGATGTCACATGGGTCACCTTCTTCTTCTTGAGTTTGGGGGATTAACAACCTCCATTAATCTTTGGGCACACCTGCAAGCAGGAGGGCTGCACAATGCAGCTCTCGTCCATTACATCTCTGTTAGCTGCTTTGAGTTCTTTTATTAACCTTCAAGACTCCATCAGAAATGTGCTTAGATAATTTCTCCTTCCCTTGGAAAAATTCCAGGAAATCATCCATGCAACTTCTTTGCCCATATAAGGTAAAGGTTCCCCCCCGCACATTTGTGCAGTCGTGTCCGACTCTAGGGGCCGGTGCTCATCTCCGTTTGTTAACCGAAGAGCCAGCGTTGTCCGAAGACGCTTCCACGGTCATGTGGCCGCATTACACGTGCAGAATGCTGTTACCTACCCACCGAAGTGGTACCTATTCATCTACTTGCATTTGCATGCTTTCAAATTGCTAGGTTGGCAAGAGCTGGAGCTAGTGTGGGAGCTCACTCTGCACACAGGGCTAAGGATTTGAACCTCCGAACTTGTGATCTTCCGATCGACAAGCCTGGCGTCTTACCCGCTGAGCCACCCCACCCCACAATATATTTGTTTTTTCTTTTCTTTTTCCTTTTCTTTTTCTTTGCCCATATATTTTGAGGCAAACCTGGACAGGCTGTGGGTGCTGCGCTCCCGTCTTTGTTCATATTGAATGGGTGAGTCTTGACAGCAGCCGCCTGCTCGATGCAATATTTTTCATTCATTTCTATTTGGATGGCTTTAAATGTAGTGGTACGGTATTAGTAGCGTTGAACTGGATTGAGGCAGGATAGAAAGGTTTTAAACCAGACGCAAACACCTTCCCTTTGCACCTGGTTGCCTTCTATTGAGCTGCAAATTAAATCTTGCAGAATTAAAAGGGCTGCAAAAAGTGTGGCTGTCTAGCTGGTGGGAGGCAGGAGGCAGGAGGGTGCTTTGGCCACAACGAACTGCTGGAACTGGATAGGGAAAGATGCAAGACAAGCCATTTGCTGAACTTTTGGTCTCACCAGGGAGAACAAAGCAGAGTTACATTTTCCACTTTCCTCTGCTTTACCCATTCCTAATTAGTATCTCGGAGATACCCGTGTCAGTATTTTACAACCTTATTAGAACAAGGAAAACTTAGCCAGAATATCTTGGTGTTCTAGCAGTTTTATCGTTTACTGTCCCATCCTGTGCAGAACATTGGTCTTTGCAGCCAAGCAGCCTGGGTGTTCTGGGGAGGCCAGGCCAAATGTTGTTGGGCTCCAGAGCAACACATTTAGAACTGAGATTGCAGCTTGACCTGTATGAGCCCAAAAATACCCGGAGGGGAGGGGTCCAGGGAGGCAGCTGTATGGAGATGCAAACTGTTTTTTGTGGAATATTGCTTCTCTCCCATTCCCAATCAGACTTTATTCCCAATAAAGGTCTGGATACCTGGCTTCCGCAGAGGGATCTGGCTGCTTGTCAGGTCTTATGCAGGCACCTTATAAGTATGGGTTTAGTGCTCTTTTGAAAGAGTGCTAAACCTGCTTGTTAAATGTCACTTTAGCAAGCTTTTAAAAGAACACTAGACCAGCTAGGCCTGTGCTGGACAGAAGGTTAAAATTAGAAGGAAGCAGAGTTGGCTGGACATCAGGAAGAATTTCCTGTGGGTAAGAGCTGTTCCACAAAGGAACAAACTGCCTTGGGAGGTGGTGAACAATCCTTCTTTGGAGATGCTGGATGGTCATTTGTTAAGGATGCTGTAACAATGGATTCTTGCACTGGGCAGGGAGTTCGACCACCTGATCTCTAAGATCCCTCCCAACCTTTACAGTCCATGATTCTATGAACTCAAACAGAAATAGAGCGCAATCTTTCCTATTCTCCAAGAGATGTTATCCAGCAAAATGGCAATAAACCCACTCAAAAGGAAGACTTTTAAGTCACATAGCCAAAGATTTACATTTACAATAAAATGTGAGAGTAATGTGCAATCTTTCAAATTAGGCTCTGCCAGGATATGTGAAATGATTCCAGGCTCTGCTGACTCTTTTTTGGCTAATACTGTATATACTATCCCAGATTCTCACCGAGATTATCAGTATAAAGCTGTCTAGTTTCTCTCTGTTCCCAACTTTGAAGGCTTTTAGGAACTGCAATTAGTCCAGAATGCAGCCGTGGAAACATTGGCAGTCGCTTGCAGCTGGAACTATATTAAATAGGTCCAAAAAAGGCAGCATTTATCGCCCATTTGTTTCTGGATTACAGTCATGATGTAGGTGATGACTATGGAGGTGCAAAACATTTCGTTCTGGACACAGAATGTTCTGGAGAAGTTGGGAACTTTCTCTTTTTCTCCTGGATCACATCAATCTGGAGTTCTGGGGATGGCCCTAAATTTTTCTAGAAGAATACCATCCAGGTGTTGCAGAAAGCTTTCATACCACCCCTGAAACAGCCAGATTGCTATGATCCAGGAGAAAAAGAAACCCTTCTGGTCTTCTCTGAAGTGTTCAATCACCAGAATGGCAAGTTTTGTACAGGATGGGGGCACTGTGATATGAGGATTTATGGTATTTGCTGTGAAATGTTTATATTCTCAACTTGCTGGAAGTTTCTGTTGGTTGGCTAAGTAAAGGTGATTATGTTGGAGGACTTATAAGATACTTAAATTCATTTGATTCAAGAGGCATAGAAGTAGCAGTATAAATGAAATAAAAACCTAGTGGTGATTTGGAAGTTTAAAAGGGCTTAAGTCCAGGATACCTTAGGGAGCTGATGATAAAGGCTGTTCCCTGTGCCATCTCAGTGCCACACAGCTAAATTTTGGATCTCCTTGCAGAGATTAGATTGACCCCTTCACTGATTCTGCCAGTGGGTCAAAAGCTTCCTTTTTAGTTCTTATGCAACATTCATTTTGGACGATGGTTATTCTTTGTCTCTGCCTGCCTTATATTTTTATTAGATAGTTGGGTAACTGTTTAATAAAACGGTGTCTTTTCATCTTTAAAACATTATTATTGATCAAATGAATTAGAAAGCTAGGCTAGATAACCGCCTAGAGTCGCTGGGAGTTGGACGGCGTACAAATATAAAATAAAAAAATTAAAACAAAACAAAATAAAATAGGTATCTTTGAATAAATAAAGAAATAGGTTCTCATTAGGGAAACCATGGCACCAGCAAGAGCAAGGAGATCTTGGAACCAGGAGAGCAAAGTTGTCAATAGGACAGAAGCCTGTGAAATGCATAGAAAGTACATCTTCCACTGCGGTGGAGCAGAACAGAACAGAATCTTTATTGGGCTCAATGACCAGTCCATAAAACATGTGAATACATAAAACTGATATGGATTAGCTAGGCAAGTAAGAGATTTGTCAGTCAAACTGCTGCGCCTCTTACATACTACTTGACAGAATTTAGCCACACTTAAGGAAATAGTGCCATTTGGATCTGAGAGTAAGAACTTATCAGAGTGGCCAGGATATTGAGTTAGGTGTGGAATTAGCAGCTCACAGCGAGTGTTGGCATAAAATGGGCAGTGCGGTGAGGCGTGTTTGTGGTTTCTATGGCTCCGCCACCACGTGGGAGAGACTGAATTTCAATGGGGTCCAACTGGAGGTATGTGGCTCTGCGTGTGCCACTCCAATGGCTGTTGACACGCAGAGGTTCCTAATGGATCTTGCCCGATCAGAGTCGCGCAGGCCGTGATTCTTCAATCCGAGGCATCCCTTTGTTTCCCAACCCATCTTCCGATGATTCAGAATCCAGCAAAGATTTATCCAGGGAAACAAATCATTAAACAATTTGTCTTACATGATCCACAAGGGGTCACTCACTATCCTGGCAGACACAATCTCTTGACAATCGGGAGGAGAAATAGGCCACTTCTGGTTGCCCATCCTGGCTGAAGAACATCTGGTTTCATGGCAGGGGCATCCACAGGGCAGGGGCAAGATGGCCTAACCCTAACCCTAACCCTAGCCTTAACTCCTTCCTTTCTTATGTGCAATCCCGATCACACAGTCGCGGCTGCCATCTTTATTTTTTTGATCCTGCCTGCGGATGCCTCTTTTCACGAACAAAAAATTTAAAAAGGTAAGTTCTGTACATGCTTTTTAACAGGATACAGATCCAAGCCACTTGGACCTATTTTGGATAATGACATCATGGGCAAAAACCTCAGGACATGGTTGGACACGGGAGGCATTTTGAAAAAGATCTGTTTCACTGTGGGAAATAAAAGGGGGCTATCAGTTACCTCCAGAACATGAGAAATTTTTTTTTGGGGGGGCGGTAAGGAGGGCAAGGGACATGACATGCATCATGGCAAAAAACCAGGAGCCTCGTGCTTATGCCTTAGAATACAATTTGTTAATCAGAAAACGTGCTACCTGACACGTGACTTTTTGCCACTGTAGACCAGTACATATTTCTCAACCTCAGCAACTTTAAGATGTGTGGACTTCAACTCCCAGAATTCCCCAGCCAGCGTGCTGGCTGGGGAATCCTGGGAGTTGAAGTCTACACATCTTAAAGTTGCTGAGGTTGAGAAATACTGCCATAGACTAACATAGATCTCCTCCTACCATGAACACATGCATCATGATGTCATTTGTGCAATGACATCACAATTCAGTCAGTCAGCCAGCCATTTATGGTAGTCACTGACCAGAATTCCCCTTAAAGAAGGCAGAAATTAAACATTACAAAATAAAAGATGAAAATAAACAACAATAACTCGGGAATTTAATTAATAAGGGGTATATAAAACGCAGCCTTGCATTTTTATAAAACGGGCAGTGCAACAACACATGGATACTATTTTCAACCACCCCTTGGCCATAAAGACAGAGTCTTGAAGAGTAAGGGATTTTCCTGAATTTTTCTCCAAGGGTGGCTGCTGGAAAAGCATTAAAACGTTAGTTAGGGCTCTCCTAAACTTAGGGGTGACATCACAGGGCACATGAGGTCATCACGGTTTGTACCAGGCGCCTTTGCCCAACACTTGGTTATTGGGTAGATTTGCCATCTTGCAAACAAATAAATAAACATACCCAAGCAGATTGGTCTCTTTTTAAAATTACAACCATGTGGACTTAAACTGGAACCATCTTGGCAGCTAATGCAGCTGTAAGAAGTGGGTCTGGCGAGGCTTCTCTAAGCAGCCTCTAAGAGACCACGGCTTGCCCACTTAGCTGCTGCCCTTTGGAAGAGGAACCGATCCGTCCACGTGGCACAGCCAGGGAGCTTTCCAGGGAGAAGGGGACCAGGCACAGGCAGGACTCCTGGGGCCATTCGCTGCTCACAACCCTTCACGGGACATGGGTGGCTGATCATTACGCAAAAAGAGGTGAATATGCCTCACTTCCTATTTGCTTATTTTATTATATTTATTTCTATTCCCCCCTGCCTCCTATCGACTCCCGGCCCTTGAAGGCGTCAACAAATGAAAGATATAGATATTGCCAATTGATTAAAAAGGGCTAAAACGATTGGGAGTCCAACTTGAAATGCTTGGCTGAAGAGAAGATCTTAGCTCCTGTCTATGGCTTGGGATGGGGCAGGAGAATCTCTCCCCACCCCAAGCATTCATGCCAAGATCGGCAGCTCCTCGGTCACCAGCAGAAGCCGCAGGAGGTGCCTGTATTTTGCGTTCCTGTGTGCATGTCCACTCTCCCCTCGAGTGGTGTCTGTGGGAATGTGGGAATCCTGGGGTGGGCTACAGTCACTCTACTCTGGGTCATGGGACCAGGAGGGGGAGGCTTAGAATGGAGCTACTGCCCAACTGCCCCCCCCCCCCCCCCAGGAATCTTGTTGGGTTGGTAAAGGCTTCCTTGGTCAGTCCTGAGTGGCTCCTTGTAGTTCTCTTGCTCTGCCACGATCTTCTTCTGGGTTGTGTCTTTTGACATCCCAGTCTCGCCTACTGCCGCCAGGTCTCCTGGTGGTCTCTCATCCAAGTCCAAACCAAGCCTGATCCTAGTTTGCTTTTCAAGGTCAGCCAGGAGTTGCCACAGGCAAAGCAGTTCTCCAAGTGTTATTTTAACCCAGTGTTTCTCAACCTTAGCAACTTTAAGATATGTGGACTTCAACTCTCAGAATTCCCCAGCCAACCATGCTGCCTGGGGAATTCTGGGAGTTGAAGTCCACACAACGTAAAGTTGGCCAGGGAATTCTGGGAGTTTATCGACACATCTTAAAGTTGGCCAGGGAATTCTGCCTACACATCTTAAAGTTGCAAAAGTTGAGAAACACTGCTTTAGCCCATGTGTAAGCAACGTGGAACCTCTATCAGATACTTCCTCCCACCCGACTTGATCTTTTTAAACGGAACTTTTAATTAAAGATAAACAAATAAATGTTGCAATAACACAATGCATGAGAATAAGGGGCAGGGCTTTGATCACATGGTTCTGGCCACCATGTGGACTTTTCGATCCCTCCCTGCAGACACCCCTTTATCCTTGAGAAGAGAAGACCGGAGGGCAGGCATAGTGGCTCTCTTCAAATATCCTTTGATCGTGAAGGCCAGGACTTCCTACAGCGTGGGGTGAAAGACACCAAATAATGGGTTTCAGTTACAGGGAAGCCGATTCCAGCTGAATGTTAGGAAAGAGAGCCAGTTTGGTCTAGTGGTTAAGGCAACGGGCTAGAAACCAGGAGTCAGTGAGTTCTAGTCCCGCCTTAGGCATGAAAGCCGGCTGGGTGACCTTGGGCCAGTCCCTCTCTCTCAGCCCTAGGAAGGAGCCAAAGGCAAACCAGGAGACTGAGAGTTCTAGTCCCGCCTTAGGCGTGAAAGCCGGCTGGATGACCTTGGGCCAGTCACTCTCTCTCAGCCCAACTCACCTCACAGGGTTGGTGTTGTGGGAAAATAGGAGGAGGAAGGAGTATTAGGTATGCTTGCCGCCTTGAGTTATTTATAAAAATAATAAAGGCGGGATAGAAAATAAATTAAAAATAAAAATAAAAATAAAAATAAAAAAAAAAATAAAAAAAATAAAATAAAATAAAATAAAATAAAATAAAATAAAATAAAATAAAATAAAATAAATAAAATAAAATAAAATAAAATAAAATAAAATAACAAAACAAAACAAAACAAAACAAAACAAAACAAAACAAAACAAAACAATAAAATAAAATAAAATAAAATAAAATAAAATAAAATAAAAAAATAAAATAAAATAAAATAAAATAAAATAAAATAAAATAAAAAAGTCCTCACTGCAACTTGCAAAGGGCCAGAGGGACGGTGAGCTCTCCTTGGATGTGTTCAAGCAGAGTGTTCAAGTGGAGGTGGCAGAGGATGGACCGCCATCGGTGGGGAAGGCTCAAATTTGGACTCCTGCTCTGGGCGGGGGGTGGATCTTGATGGCCTCAATGGCCCCTTCCGGCTGTCCAGTTCTATGACCGTTTAGATATTTGTGATCAAAACTCGGGGTGCCTCTCCTGAGCTGCCTCAGGTCACCCCGGCTGCTAAGAAGAGGGAGGTCCTGCACCGCCGTCCGGCTGCTCGCCCCGCGGCTGGCTTGCTGGCGTCCCCATCGGAAGAGCAGGAGGGCTTCCCAGCGGGGGCCAAGCAGGAAAGGGAGGTGCGTGCAGGGCGGATAATCAGGGCAGAGGCGTCCCTGCAGCAGCATTGGGGGAGTGGCGTGAGAACCCGAAGCAAGCAGGAAACTGAAGCCGGTGGGTGGAAAAACGACTTCTCTGGAGCTGGCCTGAATCCAAGCAAAGGAAGCTGTTGCCCCACTGCAACGTGCCATGCCTGTTGAACTTCTGTCTGTCAGGAGCGTGTTAAAGACATTGAGTCCGTATGCTTTCGGTGAGCCTTCTGGGGGGGGCGCTCCACCTGTGTGGATCGCTCTTCCAGAGTTCCTCAGCAAGCCGGCTGGTGTTGACAGTGCTGGGACATCTGGCAGATACCCAGGTTGGAGAAGACTATGGGGCCTCCTGATTTTTTTGCATAGATGCAGAAAAGTGCAAGAAAACAATGATTTTTTTAACCCACAGTTTCTGTCCAACAACTGGCATTGAGAGATATACTGTTTCTGTATCTGGAGCAGCGTTTCTCAACCTTGGCAACTCTAAGATGGGTGGACTTCAACTCCCAGAATTCCATGCTGGCTGGGGAATTCTGGGAGTTGAGTCCACCCATCTTAAAGTTGCCAAGGTTGAGTAACACTGATCTGGAGGTTTCAAGCTATCATAACTGGGCCACTGACAGGTTTATTCTCCATGAGCTACTGTGATCCTTTCGGGCGGCCTTGGGAGTAAGTGACCAGCATCAGACTTCCAGAGGGCAAATCCTGCAAGTTCAGAAAATGTTTTATAAAGAAGGCACTTCATTGGGGAATCCTCAACTTCCTGCCAATCAGCCCTAATTTAAGATCTGTCCCAATATAGGACATGCTCAGGACACACTCACAGAACACTCTGACCCTAAGCAAAGGATCCTTGCTGGGTTCACATGACATGCAATGCCCAAAGACAGAAACAAAGGAAGAAAGCGTAATGTGATTACCTGATTCATCCAACGTGCTGAAACAAGGACTGGATTCCTACCGCACCCCGAACCGCAAACTATCCAGCCTCCAGTTACCCCAATCAAGTGTAGGGTGTGAACTGGCTCCATTGAGACTCCTGGACTCAGCTTCTCCAGGCGTCCCTTGTGGCTTTATTGCTCAGCATGATGGCTCCAGCATGGTTTGGAGATGGGGGTTCTGGATTTTGCAGGATCAGGCTACAAAGATGTCCCCTCATTTCTTTCACCAACCAAGCGAGCACCAGCGCTTTGTTTAGAGAAGACTTGACTTTTCAGAGCCCATTTGTGTTCAAAAGCAACATTTTGCCAGGGTGATAGATACGGTATTTGCTCCATAATACTCATTTTGTGTAAAAGCTGCATTTGAGAGTGATCTGGAGAAAAAAAGAAACAGAGGGTGGAGAGCCCATTTTTGGGGGGGGGGGGGCAGTGGACAATTGGGTTTTCTCCAACCATTTGATAAATCGTGAAAGCCTCACTCATCCCAACATTCTGATCTACAACCTTCATTGTTTGCCACACCAAAGCAGAGTTTTACAACAGTATCGAATAACCCACAAACGCCACAAAGGACAGGATGTGTGTGTTTGTTGAGGCACAAACCCGAAAGGTTTCAGATGTCACACATAACTAACTACAGAAGCTCAGTTCTTTGCAGTGAGCAAGCGCACAGGATTCCCAGACAACCTCTCAGAAATGCGATTTTGAGTGATGCATGCTTACCTACTAATCAGGCAACCACGCACACTGTAATAATTTCTGGTGGGTTGCTACAGCCCAATGGCTATATTTCAACTGCAATAAACTTAGCCACCACCACCACCACCCATACACCACCCTCTCCACCACCATCCTAACTTTTCAATGTCACATTTTACAAATGCATCTTACCAAATGGATGAGGCTTAAAAAAAAAACAGTTCCGGGCAAAGATACTTCAAATTCCAGCCCAAGAAAGGCAACAGGAATTACTCAATTTAAGCAAATGTGCAAGTTGCCCCAATTATGGATACGCTGCGTTACTTGCACCCAACAGGTATGCAAGTAATTCCTGACCTACCTTGGCTGACCTGAACATAGCTGGTTACTACTGGGAATGTTAGCATATTAGAAGAAGCGAAAACCACCAGCACTGAAACAATGATCATCCAACATCAACTTCGCTGGACCGGCCATGTTGTTCGAATGCCTGACCATCGTCTTCCAAAGCAGCTACTTTACTCCCAACTTAAGAATGGAAAACGGAATATTGGTGGACAGCAAAAGAGATTCAAAGATACTCTCAAAGCTAATTTTAAAAAATGTAATATCAGCATTGAGAACTGGGAAGCCCTAACTCATGAGCGTTTCAATTGGAGGTCAGCCTTTATTAATGGCGCTATGGACTTTGAAGAAGCACGAGTACAGGGCGAAAGGGAGAAACGAGCTAAAAGGAAGGCACGTCAGGCAAACCCTCATCGTGACCATCTTCCACCCGGAAACCTATGCCCTCATTGTGGGAGGTTGTGCGGATCCAGAATTGGCCTTTACAGCCACTTACGGATCCACTGTTAAAATTTTACCCTTGGAAGACAATCTTACTCGGCTACGAGTGATCGCCAAGAAAGAAAGAAAAAGAAAAAAACTACTGGGATGTGAGACCACCAGGAAGTTTGATGGCTTATAGCGTAGTCTCAACTTTTAAAGGGGGCTTGGTGGACTGAGCAGGGGGTTGGATTAAATCACACTGCCCTGGCCCTTCTCACAACTTTGGGGAGGGGAGTCTCGGGTACATAGCACGTCTCCCCACTGCCCCACCCCAAATGTGGGCCTCTGTGGCATCATGGGAACCCTCCCAGTGAGGAGAACACGTTCAAATTGGTTCAGCTATCCTTTACCAGAGTCTGCCTAAAATCATAAAACAGCTTTGAAGAACGAGGAATGGAGCCAATATCATACTGCAAACTCTGGTGCTGTCCTGGCTGAGATTGGGCTCTTCCTTATCTCCTACCGCCAAAGTTACCCACCCTGGATTTAATTTTATTATTTAAATAGTGCCAGGAGCCAGACAGGCATCAGTTCATGAATCCTGGGAGAAGCCAGCTTGTTCTTTAATAAAGGCAAGATTTTGCTGGTGCTCTCCATGATCGGAGGAATAAAAACATAAAGAAGTATTTTAGTTAACCAATCAGCAGTCGTGTGAAAAAGAAAGTACACCCTCTTTGAGTTCTATGGTTTTACATATCAGGACATAATAAAAATCATCTGGTCCTTAGCAGGTCTTAAAATTAGGTAAATACAACTGCAGATGAAAAACAACACATAACATGTTACACCGTGTCACTATTTATTTTACAAAACTAGAGCCAAAATGGAGAAGTCATGTGTGAAAAACTAAGTACACCTTATGATTCAGTAGCTTGTAGAACCACCTTTAGCAGCAATAACTTGAAGTAATCGTTTTCTGTATGACTTTATCAGTCTCTCACATCGTTGTGGAGGAATTTTGGCCCACTCTTCTATACAACATTGCTTCAGTTCATTGAGGTATGCAGGCATTTGTTTATGCGCAGCTCTCTTAAGGTCCCACCACAGGGTTGAGGTCTGGACTTTGACTGGGCCATTGCAACACCTTGATTCTTTTATTTCTCAGCCATTCCGCTGTAGATTTGCTGGTGTGCTTGGGACCATTGTCCTGTTGCATGACCCAATTTCAGCCAAGCTTTAGCTGTCGGACAGATGGCCTCACATTTGACTCTAGAATACTTTGGTATACAGAGGAGTTCATGGTCGACTCAATGACTGCAAGGTGCCCAAGCCCTGTGGCTGCAAAACAAGCCCAAATCATCACCCCTCCACCACCGCACTTGACGGTTGGTATGAGATGTTAGTGCTGATATGCTGTGCTTGGTTTTCGCCAAACATGGCGCTCTGCATCATGGCCAAACATCTCCACTTGGGTCTCATCTGTCCAAAGGACGTTTTTCCAGAAGTCTTGTGATTTGTTCAGATGCAACTTTGCAAACCTAAGCCGTGCTGCCACATTCTTTTTAGAGAAGAGGCTTTCTCCTGGCAACCCTTCCAAACAAACCACACTTGCTCAGTCTTTTTCTAATTGTACTGTCATGAACTTTAACATTTAACATGCTAACTGAGGCCTGTAGAGTCTGAGTTGTAACTCTTGGCTTTTTTGCAATTTCTCTGAGCATTGCACGGTCTGGCCTTGGGGTGGAATTGCTGGGACATCAATCCTGGGAAGATTGGCAACTGTCTTGAATGTTTTCCACTTGTGAATAATCTTCTTCACTGTAGAATGATGGACTTTAAATTGTTTAAACCCTTCCCAGATTGATGGGCAGCAACAATTGCTCCTCTAAGATCATTGTTGATGTCTTTACTCTTTGGCACCTGAACGCTCGACACCAGCACACCCCTAAAACTTCGGCTTTTATAGAGGTGGTCACACTTGCTGATGATCAATTAATCAAGGGCATTTGATTAGCAGCACCTGGCTGATTGCTACCTGGCCTCTTCATACCTATGGAAGCAGTAAGGGTGTACTTAGCTTTTCACACATGGCTCCTCCATTTTGGCTTTATTTTTGTAAAATAAATGATGACACGTGTAGTATGTCATGTGTTGTGGTTCATCTGAGGTTGTATTTACCTAATTTTAAGACCTGCTAAGGACCAGATGATTTTTATTATGGCCTGATATGTAAAACCATAGAACTCAAAGAGGGTGTACTTTCTTTTTCACACGACTGATGTGATGGATGTGGAAAAATCAGAGCTGCCTTGATTTACCTTCATCCTGAGTGAGGGATCATTAGCCAGGCAGCCAGGTGGAAGAGGGGCACGTCTGCATTATGTGTATATCATCACCAAGCACATGCAGTTATGGGGAACACACACTTTAAAAGAGACTGCCAAAGAGATGCATTTGATTATTGTTTAAAAAAAAGCCTTGGGTTCACAAAGGCACAACTGTAAGAATGCTTGCAATTTGCCCAAATGTGAGCTGTGAAATAGCTGAGGTTGATTGTGTAATAGAGGGGCTGTTTTAATTTAACAGAATCCAATATAACTGCAAGCCCGTGTTTGGGTTTTGGTTCATTTTGCTTTGCAGGGCAACCTCAGGACAGATGCTCCTTTTGGGGAGAGAGAGCGAAACCCTAACCCAGCTACGGGGCAGGATTCGTCGGAAGAGGCGGGAGGAGAGGGTGCTGCAGCGTCCAGAGGTTTTCCTGGGGAGGAAGGAAAGAACATGGCAGGCAGAGGGGAACGTCACAGTCGGGATGCGAAGAAGCAGGCAAGAGCTTTTTGGAGCGGGGGGGGGGGGAGCTGCCAAGAATGGGGCCTGCTACAAAGGTGGCAGCTCCATCCTTGTCGGTGCCTCCCATCAATAGACACTGGGTTATCGGTGCAGAAGATCTCCACCTCAGGGGGATCCACACGGTGTGGTCAAAGAAGGCACAGTGGTGCACTCAAAACTCCACCTGCTTTTGTGTGTGATGCACCTTTGCTTCAATTGCACCACTGTGGCCACCTTGACTTGTTTGACCACACCCTGAGGACACCCCTGCTGTATTAGGGGAGGGGACGCGCCACTTCTGACCCAGTTGGTTCATCGTTCTGGGAGAAAGGGCATATTCGGAGCGCACCAGCCAAAATGGAAGCCAGGGAGGTGCATTAACAAAAAGGCTCCCACGGTGATGGCAGTTAGTCACATAATGCCAGTTTACCAGAATGTTAACTGGCAAGGTATTCCTCGCCCCTTCCCAGATTCCCCCCATGCCTTTTTTTCTGGGCAGGCAGACACCCTTCCACCCTGGGATGGAACCACTCGCCATGTTTATTTTCCCAGAATGCCATTGAGGCCTATCTGGAGCTCAGCACCATTCCTGTAAATAAAGTTGCTAAGGCTTTGCCACTTTTTACGCTGCATTTAAAATTGTTTTAAACAATTGAGTCTGGTGGGCGGGAGACTGGCAGGCACCAAGACAGCCATCTGCGGACCTTCTGGGCCCCATGAGCACCAGGTCTTCTACCATCCCAAAACAAATCTTCTCGAACCTGGTGCCCTCAAAATGTGTTGGATTACACCTCCCATGTTTTTGAGAGGGACGAAGGGACCTTAATCAGCCTCCCCCAACCTGGGGCATACTGGGACAATTTCCAGAATCTCCATGTTGGTTGGGAATTGGGGTTCAACACATTTGCTTCCACTGTTAGGAAGCTTCTCCTGATGTTCCTCAGTATCTGCTTCCTCACAAATACCATCCTTAACTTCAGGTCTGCTCCATCTTCCACCTGGGCATTTGAAGTCCACCACCTTCTTCACTCTTTATGCTCAGTTCAGCCATTCTTCGCTGGCTGTTTCTGAGCCCCTAACGCGCTCTAGAAAAAGATGGGACACAAAACCAAGACGGAACTTCCAAGGCAGAGTATTTCACAAAACAACTAAGTTCTATGATCTGAGCACTAGATTTTGGTTTATGCCATTTTAAGCACTCTGGAGGTCTAGATTTTTCCAGCCTCTATCACTGCCTACCTGGAGATCCCAAGTTACAGGAAGGCAGATTCTGACTGACTGTTGGGGGTGCGGAAGGGAAAATCCTAACCGGAAGAGCAATTGCTTGACTTTTTTGACCCCCACTCCTCTGCAGATGCCCGTTTGAAGGGTTTCCCAACCCTTGTCCTCACCGCTGGCATCTTTTGGCACCCCTAACCAAAGCAATCATTGCACCACCTGATGAGACTTGATAGTTGAAAAAAATAATTAAATACAGGTAGTCCTCATTTAGCAACCATAATTGAAACCATCAACTCAGTTGCTAAGCGGAGCGGTCATTAAGCGGAACAGTTGCTAAGCGATCTTACTTCAGCGCTATGATCTTACTTCAGCTTTCCTTTGCTTTACAGAACTGCAAAGGTCGTCAATGTGAGGATTGGTCACAAATATAGTTTTTCATCACTGTCGGACTGCAAATGTTCGCTAAACGCGGATTACCTGTATGTGGAGAGCAACGGTCTTTAAAGGCTATGAAATGTGAATGCAATTAAATCAAACGTAGGTTTTACAGAGCCCAATCCACTTCTTTGCCCTGGAGGCGCAAGTGTTTTGGACTGGGTCCCTGGCATGTTGCTCAAAGCCTGAACACGGCCTTTAATTTTATGTGCCCTCAATTTTAAGAGAATGTAAGGCCTTCTAAAGGAAACATGGGTAGGGACTCCTTTTAACTTCATTCCATGCCAACTCCAGAAGTGTATTTTGCTGAAGTCATAAATCTTCCCATTTTCTTTATTTAAAAAAAATACAAGACAATGGGGGCACCTATAATGCAAATAGTTTATTATCAATGAGCAACTGGTACTAGCTTTTGGCCTGGGTATTACTATTAAAAAACTATACAGCCAAAATTCTGGCATTACTCCAATATTTGCTGTATATTTTTTCCATCTTTTTTTAAAAAAACCTGTAGTACTGAAAGACTTTGAGCCAAAGTGCATTTTCCATTTTTTGTCCATATACACATTGCACCGTACATAAATAATGACATTGTAAAAATGACTCCATAATTACAAGTATAATATATATTTTCATATAATATATATAAAACTTTATATTAAATCTAGGTAGATGATATTTGGGGTCCTTGGGCTTCCCTCCTCTGCAGCCAACAGCTACCTATTGTTCGTGTTGAGCAAGATTTCTAGCCAACAGGGACAAGAGGTGATGAACTGCCGGGAGTAGCAAGGCCCCCAGCCTTTCGCAAAGCTGATCCGGACGCTATTTGGGTCATACGGCCCATCTGGATACTCTAAGTCAGTGGTATGCTTCAAGAGGCAAGATTTCTCATAGTCAAAGACCTTTACCGAATACCCAGGCATCACTTTGCGCACGATTAAGGTTCGACAGCTGGGAATGTCCAGTGTTGGGGAATTGACAAAGATCGGGTGCTCGCTTCGGTTGTACGCCCACACGCCGTCCACTTCCTTGCTGAGCAAAATCCCATATCCAATCTTACTCCGAGTCCTCTGGACTGTCTCGTTTCTATTCTCCAGGTTGAGCTGTCCGAGGCAGAAGCCGTTTCCTTGAGGTAGGTCATAAAATATACTGACAGACTGTTCATACACTGTGTAGAGGCGTCCGACGCGCGTCCGATGTTCCCAGTAGGCGACGCTGCACCAGTGGCTGTGCTTCACGGCATCAGGCGACATGCTGGCATCTGAGAACAGAGGAAACACAAGTCAGGTCAGCCCAAAGGAAGAGCAGCTTTGAACCAACATGGTTGCTCAAGGGCCGAGTAGGAAACAGGCTGAGCAATAAGAGAGGGAAGGATTTGCAGGGCCCTGCCTGGAAGCTGCCATGCCCAGGAATCCTGATCCTGAAAGGACTCCCAAGATGAAGCAGCCTCTTTCAAAGCAAGCAGTCCAGAAAACCTAGCAGGCTCTTTTCCAACAACCACAACCACAACAAACTGGGGAATTCCAAAGATGACCATTGAATAAACAAATTCTTCATCCAGGCACCCTCTCTCTCTGTTCTGCTCCAGCCCAGCCTTTTCGCAGCATTGTTTCTGCCAAGTGCCATTCTGTATTTGAGCCCTACATCCAGCCACCTTTGCCTTTCCAGCACCCAGATAATTTACTGGATCTCCTAACGAAAGGAAGTTTACAGCGCCCCAACGCAGGGAGGGGTGCGGATCCTCGCAGATGAACTACCAAACCATGCCACAAAATGCCTTCCTGTTTTTTGCAGGTCAGGAGGCAAAGGCCTGGACGCCTTGTAAAGGCGACAAGAGTAACTGGCCAGTCCTGAGCATCCTTCTGCCATGTCCCTGAGCCTCTTGGCAGGCCAGGAACTCACTCACTCTCACTCAGAACCGAAGTTGCTCTGCAGAAAAAGGGGGAGGAGCAGGAAGGACAAAATAATTGAAATGAAATAACGAAGCAACTAACAATGAAAAAAATGGAAACCACGAAGTGGGTGGATGCAACGTTGCTCAGACTAATTACAAACAATGGCATGGCAGAGTAGCACTGTGATCCACTGACATCTGTGCAAAAGTTACCATTTCTGACTTTCCAAGTGTAGCACAAACACAAGTTGAGAAAGCTGTTGAAAATGTTGTTATGGGATTTTCGCAAACAAACTGATCATGATCTAGAACGCCACACACCGGACAGAGCCAAGATTGGAAAGAAAAGAGCAATTGTTGTAGATACGGCTATACGCAGGGACAGCAGACTTGAGGAAAAAGAAAAAAAAAGATTGACTGAAATGCATAGATCATGGAAAAGTCACCCTTGTAGTGATCGATGCATTAGGTGGAATAACGAACAGATTAAACACATTTTTGCAAGAAGTAAATATTTTGCCTATATCAACAGTGGATTTACAAAGAACACCTTCCTGGTGGGTTATATCCCACAATGATACTTGGATCATTTCTAGGTTCCTGGCTGGAATCTGAATTTCCAAAGAACAGCAGTCAAAGATGTGGTTCTCTTGTGCCGTGTTATTCCTAGATGAATAAAAACATGAAGGCCAAGCTGAGCA
The DNA here is from genome assembly GCA_023362775.1 of Charina bottae. NCBI lineage: Eukaryota > Metazoa > Chordata > Lepidosauria > Squamata > Charinaidae > Charina > Charina bottae. Next base: position 3,544,267 of record JALMGJ010000010.1, read on the forward strand.
TGTCTCCCCCTTGGCTATTTTATTCTTGCTTGAAACAGGAATCTGAGAAAGACGCTTGATCGTCTGCACCTTTATCTGGAATCCTTCAAACCTGAACTGCCCAAAACCAGAATCCCCCCTTTCCTCCACGCCCTTTTTTTGGGAGGGGGGGCACATAAAAACACTTTCTAGCAGCCCAAAGGTTGTTTAGCTACATAGAGATGCCATACTTAAATAACTAAGCAAACTGTGCACTAGAAGGTTACCCTTACTCCTATGAGTAGTTTGCACGCGAAGGCTACTTTTTTCCTCTCTGGCTGGACTTCCCCCAGGTTCAGCCAAACATTCTTGGTCTGTGGGAAAACCCTGAACCTGGCGCAGGGGACCCCTTTGCTTCTGGGGTTGGTGTACAGCTTCCTAACACATCTATCTCAAGACTTCGCCCTTCTGACCTTCTACCTTTATGCCATCAAGTCCAATTAACTCTGAAGTCAAGCTGATACCATCATTTTGCTTGAGAAAGTCGACCGACTCACTGGATTTCAAAAACAGAGGCCTCGTTTCTCTCTCTCTCCCCCCCACCCCCTTTTCACTCTCAAATTTCACTGGCAGGAAAAACAGACCTTACTTGCCCAGAGAACCAACTCTAAACCGCTGTTGTTTTGTTAAAGATTAACTTGAGTTGTAACTCTACAGTTTTCAAATGGGAAAGAGGAGGAGGGAGACAATTGAATCCCCCCCTCCCCAGGCAAAACCCCAAACAAAGAATTTTGTTTGGACCCAAAAATTGGTTTTAGGCTACTTTAATCAGTCAAAAGTCCCCTTGTGAGAATGCTCAAGAATAACAGTCAGAGGAAAAACGTGCATGTGTGAATAAAATTTTTCTTCCGTAATTTGTCTGCTTGCATTATAAATTTGGCCAACATATTGATAAACAACTTTCTCCTGGACCTTGAGGTTTGTTCCCCAGGTCTACTGAAGCATCTGTGCCCAAACGAATCATGCCACGTGGCTCCTTAAAAGCTAAATTAGGAGCATGAAGGCCTGGCCTGAAACGACAAGGACTGTCCTAAGTTCAAACTGGGGAATGAGATATGAGGAGTTTCTGAATCGAGACGGTTCAGGAAAGAAGTGCAGGTTCAGAGGAGCTGCTCGGTCAATCAAGGAGAAAAGATGGAACGTACTTCATACACCCTGAGAAGGAACAGGAACCTACATCCTTGCACAAGAGATTGCTGGCCTGCTGACAACCTCCTGCCACTAAACTGTTCCAGCTCATCTGTTGGCATCTTCCAGATTTATGTCCTATTCTGGCAGTCACCCATCTACTGATACCAAATCTAATGATCCTGGAGGTATTTCCTGGATGTTGTGATTCTGAGCATCTGAACATTTGGGTGGCAATATATATTTTAACATGTTTTTTTTAAAAAATGCTATTTTTCAAAATGCTGCTGGCACATTAATCCTGCTATATATGTTTGTGGGATCTAAATGCAACAAAGTATTCGCTCTTGGTGATAGGAAACAAAGAACATTTTGAGGTTTTCCAAACTCATGAGACTTGGCACTCAGCCTTGACTCTGAAGGAAAAGGTTCAAAAACTCAAAAGATTGCTGAAATGCCCGATTTTGTGGTGGAAGAAACAGTTCCTGCTGAAAGCCAGTCAAGAAAAACAACATTAATTGGAGGAATGGTGGAAGGGGAAGACTGGATGTCATGCGACTTTAGGCCCCAGCCCATTCCCTAAGCATGAGGACATTCTTTGCTTGGACTCGGAACAAAAAATGTTTCCTGATCCATGCAAAACTCCACTGCTGTTTTCCTCTGCAAAAGAAATGGCTCCAAAGTCATTTGATGGTGACAAACAATCTATTTGCAAGGGAAAGAGTTGATGGAGGCTGGAGAAATGAAGCAGCATATCCAATTTCTGGAAGCATTTAAGAGGAAGAGTCCATTGCAATCTGCCCAGAAAAAAACAAGGCACCTCATGGACAATTAACATCAAGGGTCAGGCTGGGAAAATTCATTCCCCAAACACAAGAACATAATTGTTCGAACCATGAGGGTGGAGTGGAGGCAGCCAAATGACATCAGAAGATGTTTCAAAAAAGCCCTTGCTGACCACTAAGTGTAGACTCGTCCCACTTCCAGTTTTGTTCCTAACTCTTTTCCATTTCTGTAGAGCTTCCAAAGTTAGATTAGAAACCATATTGAAGCAGGAAATGAATGAATGAATGAATGAATGAATGAATGAATGAACGAATCCAATTTGATTGTTGATCTTCTGCAAACCCATCTGCCTCCTAATTCCGTAGGGGGGTTGAGGAGGGGGATGGTAATAGTGATAAGAGACATTCTATACACCAATAAGCCACAGCAAATGTGTCTGAATAAAATCCAGTGCTGGTCTGCAGAAATGCATCTCATTACATTTTGAAAGACTCAACTTTTAGAAGAAACCATGAGCAGGCCTGAAAATGCCACTCTTCAGCATTTTGTCCACAATCCTTGAGGATGCTGTGATGCAATCATCTCTCACTCAGGGTCAAACAAGTTTTTACTTGCTTAAAAGCAGTTGTAAGACCTCTGTTGAAAAAGGATTCCTTGGAAGATCTTTTAATTATAGGCCAGCCTCAAATATTCCATTCTTGGGTAAGGTGATCAAGAAAACGGTTGCCTCCCAGCTCCAGATGCATCTAGATGAAGCTAATTTTCCGGATCCATTTCAATCAGGGTATTGTCTGAAAAACGGCACTGGGACTGCTTTAGTTGCATTCCTATAATAAGAATTAGGTGAAGGGAATGTCACCCTCCTAAAACTCCCGGAGATATTGGCTGCTTTCAGTACCATTGACTTTGACATTCTTCTGGGCCATCTGCTGGATTTGGGCCTTGAGAGCCCTGTATTTATTTATTTATTTTCTATCCCACCTTTATTATTTTTATAAATAACTCAAGGCGGCGAACATACCTAATACTTCTTCCTCTTCCTGTTTTCCCCACAACCACCCTGTGAGGTGAGTTGGGCTGCGAGAGGGGGACTGGCCCAAGGTCACCCAGCCGGCTTTCCTGCCTAAGGTGGGACTAGAACTCTCCTACTACGTCTGATTGGCTCTTGGGCTGAGAGACAGGGACTGGCCCAAGGTCACCCAGCTGGCTTTCATGCCTCAGGCGGGACTAGAACTCACAGTCTCCTGGTTTCTAGCCCATTGCCTTAACCAGTAGACCAAACTGGCTCTCTTTTTTGCCCAAAGGTGGGGCTGAGGGACTATTGTTTGACACCTAGGTTGTTGACCTTTAGTGTCCGTTAGACTTTGTCTCCTATGCTGTTTAACATCTACATGAAACCTGTATCTATATGGGGGATGCCCTAATATTTGGATGACACTCAGATCTACCTTCCCTATTTTCTAAGTCCAAGGAAGCAATCCTTGAACACTGTGTGATCTTGATAACAGACTCAAAGAGGGAGAACAAGCTGAAATTAAATCCAAGCAAGACAGTGTTGCTGTTGGTAAACAGGGAGCTGGATTCAAGATTGAGGTGAAGCCTCTTCTGGATGGGTTTGCCCTCACTCCAGAAGAGCAGGTTCATTGTCACTGAATTTGCAGGTGATGGTCATGGCCCTTCCTAAGTTGCTTGGACTTAGTGATGATTATCCATCTTGATTACAATCTGCCTTGACTACTGCAATGCATTTTTGTGGGGCTGCCCTTGAAATTTCGTTGGAGGTTACAAATGGTGCAAAAGGCAGCTACCAGAGTGCTGGACAAGGATTATATGACAACCAGGCGCCTCCTGGGCAGGGAAGGAGCTGCTGTTGTCTTGTAATGCCCTAAATGGCTCATTGGCTGCTTCTCTGGTTAGAACCCTACCTGGTTATTTACATCAGCAGGAGAGGCTGGTCTAAAGACTGCCTTCATGGCCAGAAGCTCTACCACTGGGTACATGAACAGGGGCCTTCTCCTGGGTGACACTCCGGTTGCTGAAGGCATTCCCTAAAGAGGCGCATTTAGTCCCCACTCTCCTAGTTCTAGGGAGTTGGAAAAAAGATATGTTGCCAAGCTTTTAATGGTTAATTAAAGATTGATTTTTAATTTTAGTTTTGATTTTAATTGTACCAATATTATTACGCTCTATTTTTTAAAAGCTGGAAGCCATCTTGAGCAGTGTTTCTCAACCTTGGCACCTTTAAGATGTTTGGACTTCAACTCCCAGAAGCTGGCTGGCTAAGGAATTCTGGGAGTTGAAGTCCACACATCTTAAAAGTTGCCAAGGTTGAGAAACACTGATCCTGAGTGTTGGAATAAAGCAGCGTGTGTCTGGTGGGCTGCAGTGTCTGGGTATGTCCCGGCTGCTGCTGCCTCTGAGCCCTGCCAGGATTCCACGCAGGTCCTAGTGCCTGCCTTGTGCCTGGCTGCCTCCAAACCTGCTGTGATTCCACGCAGGTCCTAGTGCCTGCCTTGTGTCCTGCTGTAAGAGTGTGTCGCAAAATGATGCATGTCTAAAAAGTGTGTCACCAACATGAAAAGTTTGGAAAGCTCTGGAATAAAGAATTGGGATATAAAATCCATCCATCCATCACCAACTTTGATCTCAGGACTGAAGTATCCTTTTGTACTTGATCAATGATTTAAAGAATATTGCTTGATTTCCCTACCACAGCAAATACCTGATTTTGCATCATTTTCCCTACTCCATCAAAAGTTTCACCAGCTAACATTCTGCAAGCCAGGCCAACATTAGGCATTCAGAGCAGGGGAAATGAGAGAATAACATTACATAAAGTGAAGATCCCAGCCATTTTTTTTCACTACCCCACCGCAACCAATCATCTTGGTATCACAGCCTCCCCCTTTCTGGTGCCTTCCAGAGATTCTGGAGCATGGTTCTTACCACTCCCAGCCAGCTAGCCTGTTGGCTATGCTGTTTGGGCATGACAGGAGCTATAGCCCAACACATCTGGCTCCTGCTGCATTGTGGGAGGTTTCATTAGCACCTGCTTCAGATCCACTCAGCCTCCGACTTACTTCCGTCCCCTCTACTGCAGATGAACAATGCTGGTGCTGCCCTCTTATTCAAAGTCATGCCAGCTGCACCATAATTGGAGGTTTTCTCTGTAAATTTTCAAGTCTGGGAGCAATTAAAGGCTTTGCTGTCTGCTTAACCCCTTCCAGCCTTTCTAAAGCACCACCAGCTCATAAGATATACTGGCATGGGGCATATGCGTGTGCAAATGGTATCACTTTTAAAGCCTTAATTTTTTCTCCTAAAACTGGAGACGAAAACTTGCTTGGCTTGGTGATAAAATGCAAAAACATCCAAATGTTCACCTGCTTTCCTGAAAATGTTTCAATAAGTTCAATTTAGCCATTCATGTTTTATGTCCCTTTAGGGCTGACTGAGCTGTAAATCCTGTTTTTCCCCCAGATTCTCTTCCTCTGAAAAACCCAGCATTGCATATATCCAGCTAGTATTTTTTATTGACCAGTTTCTTTTATTAACCTCAGCGGTTAAGATGCCAGGCTTGTCAATCGGAAGGTCGCAAGTTCAGAGGTTCGAATCCCTAGCCCCGCGTGACGGAGTGAGCTCCCGCACTCGCCCAAGCTCTTGCCAACCTAGCAATTCGAAAGCATGCAAATGCAGGTAGATAAATAGGTACCACTTTGGTGGGAAGGTAACAGCGTTCCGCGCGTGTCATGCGGCCACATGACCGTGGAAGCGTCTTCGGACAGCGCTGGCTCTTCGGCTAACAAACGGAGATGAGCACCGGCCCCTAGAGTCGGACACGACTGCACAAATGTGCGGGGGGAACCTTTACCTTTACTAAAAGCCAAAAGCCTCAGGATTCTAACTCAATTGCACGGCCCAGTGAAATAGAAGGAACTGAAACTGATTAACTTTAGGTTACATCCAGTCCCCAGAACTTAACAATTAATCTCATAAATCCTTTTTGTGCAAAGAATATTTCTCCATTCAATGACCCCAAATGCTGGTTTTTGGAATGCAGAAAAGAATTATGACAGGTTGCTATACCATATTTCCATCTTTTACCAAACCTCCATCCATCCCAACCAGCAATCAGCAGCCAGGAGAAAAAAAGGGCAGAGGCATTTGGAAATTTCATTTTTGATCAAAAAGAGGGGGAGCTTCTGCTGCCAAATAGGGGCTTCCTTCCAGATCCAATTTTGAATATTTCAATAAATCCATTTGTCTTGCTCCTTTCTTCCTCGCTCTTTCTAAAGACAGCCATGAATATTCAATGTCTTCCAGAAGAGCTTCATGATGCCCAGCTCAGGTCTCCTCTTTCAGACAACTACAACCAGATAAGCTGGCACAATCTTTTTGGCATGGTGTCTTCAATCACCCTTCTGCCAGCCTACAGATGCTGAAGATAACCTGGACACCTTTTGGCCTGCCCCAGCTGGGACAGGTGCTCAGAGCAAGAACGTAGGAAGCCCAGCCTTGGATCCTGCTTTAGGTTTACCTAAAGGTCTCAGACGTCACAGCTGAAGGAAGGAGCCTCTTGGGACCTCTTTTGGAGCCTTCTGAATCTCTGGCCTTGGCCCCCCTCTTCTGGCCATCCGGAGAGCGAGAGCGTCAAGACCTGGCTCTGCCAACTAGCATGGGGATCCAAGAGTGGTAGGCAGCCCTGGGGGTGGTTGGTGGTTCGAAGACGCTCTCTCCGCCTTTTAGTTTCCCCCTGTTAACCTTATGTTCCTTGTATTTTTTTAAATTGGTTTTTATGACACTTTATTTGTAAGCCACCCAGAGTCACTTCCATAGTGAGATGGGCGGTGTATATATGTAATAAGCAAGCAAGCAAGCAAGCCCAGCCTTTAAAAAGCCCCCTTTCACCAAGGCTCTGCAGATTGGGTGCTTCTTTTCACACAAAGTAAAAACGATGCACCTAGGGAAACCAAGTTCCAAAAACCTGAAATGTGTACAAAAACCTGCCAGGCACAGAAGCCCCAAGTCTGACCACTCTAAAACATACTTGGTAACCCATCTTCCTTTGGAGATCTATCTCACCAGGCATGAATTCCCACATTTGCTCAGACCCACTCCATAGTCACAGACCTAGTTATTTGTTTAACCGTGATTTGTTCAGTAAATGACAATTCACCCAACCTATTCAGCCACGAACCATGGTTTACAAACCACCATGCTTGGGTTCATAGACCACACGATGCTAAAATCAAACTACCCACATTTGGGTTTAGCATGATGCATTAACCCAGTCATGGATACCAGACGGCCAGTTTGGTGGTAGTGGTTAAAGTTACCAGGCTAGAAACTGGAAGTCTGCGAGTTCTAGTCCTACCTTGGCCATGAAGCCAGCTAGATGAGTCACTCCATCTCAGCCCTAGGAAGAAGGCAAGGTCAAGCCACTTCCAAAAATCTTGCCAGGAAAATTTCATGGACTTACCCAGGCAGTTGCCAGGTGTCAAGAATGACTTGACGGCAAACCCCCCCCCCCACCAAAACCCCCCAATCACAATCTTATGAAAGAGATGACTTGCTAAAAGCCTTAGGACCCTTTTATCTTCATCCACTGCTTCATGCTGCACTTTCTCTGCATCAGAATCAAGCAGGTATTGTCTCCAATCAACGCCTTCTGGAACAAGTGGTTCAATAAGGAACAAGTTAAAACTCCCTTGCAGAAACCGGTACCCAGAAGGGAGGGGGAAAGTTATCCCAAACACCTCAGGCTTAGAAGCTGCGGCTGGAATGCATCACGCACAGCAGAGCTAGCCCAACCTCCGAAATGTCCCATTCCATTACAAACCTCCAATGGTGTGTGAGTGAATTATCTGGTGGTGGGAACGTTTACAAGAGGCATAGCCAAGCTTTCCCCTTATGCGCAAGGTGAGACTGGCGAGCACGATCCATGACACGCAGGGGGCAAGGCAGCAGGGGGCAAGGCAGCAGTTGCGTTTCCACAGCCTCAAACGGCTTGTTTGTACAAGCCAGCTCTTCAGAGGCATACCTTCGGAGTTAAGTCATTCTGGCCGCTTTTCTTCCCCGCCCCTTCTTTCAAGACCCTTCCTCGCTTTTTAAAAGGTTGCCTGGAACGGAGGGGAAGAACTCAGGCACACCTTCGTGAGCAACAGACGGGGGGCCCTCCACCGCTGCCTGCGGTTTGCACCTCTGAATCGGGGCTTTTGGGGGAGAGGGCCAATGTGGCTTGAGAAGGCCCTTTCTTGGTGAAGCAGCCAAGGAGCTTCGGAGAAACCAAAGGGGGCATTTCTTTGAACAGTGAAGGCATTCCAAGCTACATTACGATGTCGGATGTGGTATGACGGCTGCTGGCTCTAAACTTCTCTAAGATCAGCATCAAGTCAACGAGGGTCAAACCACCTCACTGGTCTCCTTCCCCATTTGCTGTGGAAGCCCTCTGAGCAATCATCCCCAATGAGAAGCCTCCAGAAGCGTTGGGACAGCAGTTCTGCAGGTCCCAAATGTCCTGCCAGCATGCCTGTGGAGGGGGAATTCTGGGAACAGCAGTTCTAGCACACCTGGAGGGCACCAGTTTGTGGAAGGGCATCTCCATAGCTCCGTGTGGGCCCAATAGGATGACTAATGGCGCCGCGTTATGCGACAGCCTCAGATCTCTTGTCTAGCTTGTGTCATGCAGAAAATGTCCGTGATTCTGTAACGGCTAACTCAGCACAACCAAGCAAAAGTTTTTACAAAGGCCCAAGAGACTCAGCATAATATATCAACTCATTTCAAAACACCCCATCAGACCGCCTTTATCTCCCAGCTCCTTGGATACCCGGGGCAAACCGCCAGCAACAGTTGTTGTTATTAATTAATTCCGCGGGTGCGAGTGCATTTCTAGCATTTCTAGCCTGCCTACCCGCTTCCTTCAGAGGCTGGTGGCTGAGGTGATGGACACAGCGCAGGCTTGCCAACCCCCTTCTGCTTCTTACAATGCTGTAGCCACAAAGGGTGGAAAAAATAATCCTGGGCAGGCACACACTGTGAAGCCCATCCAGACCACCCAATTTTAAAAAATACGTTTTTTGGTGGAAATCCTGCAGTTATGGAAAAATTGGAAGAGACAACAAGTTTATGGAGAGAATGCCAGAGCATGGGAAGAAGGCACAGGAACACAGAGATTAGATGCTGGGCAGGTACAGCATACAGTATCTCCCTGGGCCATGCTAATGACAGTCCATCTAGAACTTATATGACAGTCTTTCACCTCCGTCAACCTTCCCCAGCTCTAGGCATGCTTCAGGTGTGCAGATGTCAACTCCTAGCATCCAGGACTTATGTTGGGTGGGGGACTTTCCCAACTTGGCTATTCTCTAGGTGGGTGGACTGCAGAATAGCCAAGTTGGGAAAGACTGGCATATATAATGGGAGCTTCTCATAAACTTAACTGGGATGCGCAGATGGGACAGCTCTCATATTTGTTTGGTTCTTCCTTACTAGAGTGAAAGTTGGAATTTCGGGTAACAGGGAACCAGTTCCTAGCTATCTCCTATGCAACACCCAGGTGGTAGAGACCAGACTTCCTCAACCTGACACCATTCAAATGAGATGGACTACATCTCCATAATCCCCAGCCAGCACAGCTAATGATCACCCAGAAGGCAACAGGTCGAAGGAGGGTGGCCAAGACAACATGGAGCACTGGAATGGCGGGGAAGAGCAAACCCCTTCTAGATCAGGAATGGATGCCCACCACAGACCAGAAAGAAGCCAAGTGGGCTACAGATGTGGCAGAGCAAATACTCTGGCCAGCACAGAAGGCCAACCTCCGTCTCTGCCGGAGTTCATAAGCTCTTGGACCGAAATACCTTCCCAATGTCTCCAGCCCAAAGTTGTGATAAGCGGATGGTCTGATCAACTGGTAAAAATCTGGGCGAGGCTGGATCGCTGTAATCCCAGGTCCCTGCAGAACACCTGAAGAAATGGGCAAGCAGCAGTTCCAAATAAAATAAGCCTCAGGGCACTGAAACCAGAGCCAGAGGAGTAACAAAGAAAGAAAAGGACATCTGATCTGTTTTGTTGTTAGAAATCCGGTGAAGGATCCCGGCAAGGGCACATGATGGAAGTTCTGTTTACTATGGTTTATTTTTGTAAGGCTTCCTATTGTGTTTTGGGGAGGGGGCAAGAGGGAGAACGCCTCCAATGCCCTCTCTCGGCCTCCCCCCCCCCCCACGCAAAGGGAACTGCTGGCAGCTGATGAGGTCGCTGGAACAAACAGGAACAGGATCCCCCACTTTCTTTCCCCCTTTCCTGAACTGCTTCTGCTCACTTTTAAAGGAAAAGAAGAAAAATAAGATCCAAACTTGGGTTAAATCAACATCTGCCAAAGATATCCCCACTGAACAAAATAGCAGGATTTCATTAAGTAAATTGCAACTTGGCAAAAACTCTGAAAGAAAAAAGGGGAAGCCACAGTCAGGCCTGTAATTTAAGCCTTGTTTGAGGAGCAACGGCCTGACTGCAACAGACTGCAATCCCATGATTTTTTCTTTAATCCATGCCCCGGCTCCTGCCACCCCATTCAGAGAACCACAATGTTTGCAGGTAATTACAACATCAGGGAGACCTTTCCTGCTGGGAAGATAAAGGGGGAGGCCAGGGAGGAGGAAGGAAAAGCTTCTCAGAAGCCTCCACCATGTGCAAAGCAACCAGGCTTGGAAGTGCCAATGTGGGCAGCTTCGAAGGGCAGGAACTGCCAGGACAGAAGCTAAGGCTGGTATGCCAGACCTGGTCGGGCAGGCTCCCAAGCCCCACTCCAATGATTTCCTCCCACTCCCACATCGAACAAAATTCACTCGCCCCAAGCCCGGAATTCAGTTGGGTAAGGCTTTCCATCAGCTGGGTTGTACCTGGAACGCAAAAGGTTGCTGGACGCCATTCATTCTGATGACTGAGCAGGGTGGGAATCTTCTCCCGCCCAAGGCCAGTCTGAATCAAAGGAGCAAACGCCCCAGCATAAAGAACAACCTTTTTGAAATACATCACAGCAGAGCATTAGCTGAAGTCGCTCTCTGAGACCTCGTTTTTATGCGAAGGTGACCAAAGGACATTCCATTTCGTAATTAAACATAAAAGTCTGCAGGAACACAGGGAAGGGGAGGAAATGCAGCTGCGCACACGGGGCCTGCTTTCTGCAACTTCCCTGGCACTTAAGTCTCCAGCGTGTTATTCTGGAAGCCTCTCCACCGTGCCCAGAGCTGGGAAGCCAGAAAGCTGACTTGCCCCGTGGTCTAAACATCCACGCGCTGCTGTCCCTTGTGGGAGAAAACCGTGCGCTTCGAAGAAACAGCACAAGAGCCCTTAGTGTGCTTCTCCGTGTGCAGAACAAACAGGCATCGCCGAGAGGAGGAAGGAGAACACCGCAAATCGCAACGCCAGTCTTTCTGATGTTCAGCCAAGGACTTCATTCACCTCCTCAATGCCCGGTAGCCCCTTTTACGTTAAAAAGCATGACCTGCAGCTCAGGAAAGCTTCACGCCTTTCAATTAAATCTGTTAGTCAGAAAAGGACCTTTCTGATTTTGGCTACCATAGACTAACATACCTCTCCTCTTACAATGTCTGTTCGATGCCTGGGAATCCCACCCTTCTCTCGACACCACACCAGCCCCCTAAGAAGTGGAAGATCCAGAGGGACAAGGTATTCAAGACCCCCTAAAGGCAGGGGGAGGGGGCCAGACTGTCAGAGACTTTGTAGGAGTATAACCCACTCAGATTAGACCAGTGTTATTCAACCTCGGCAACTTGAAGATGCGTGGACTTCAACTCCCAGAATTCCCCAGCCAGCATGCTGGCTGGGGAATTCTGGGAGTTGAAGTCCACACACCTTAAAGTTGCTGAGGTTGACAAACACTGGATTAGACCATGCCAGGTTAGAAGGCCAAAGACATCATGCTAATCCATGGATTTGTACATTTGTACAGCAAGCCAAATGGTTTGCTTCATAATCCTGCTAAGCTGCCAAGGACTGGCAACCCTTTGCTGGCTTCTATTTTGGGGGGAGGATGACAGCCATCCTAGACAAGGTGCTGTGGTGCACTTGGAGATAACCTAGGATTTTCTGCATTCCCCTCCCTTTTTTTTCTTTTTTGGGAAGGAAAGATGATGATGATGATGATGATGATGATGATGATGATGATGATGAAGAAGAAGAAGAAGAAGATATGATTTTGCAGTTTTTTTAAAAAAAACATGCTACACCTATCTGAGGACTACAGTATGATTTTAATGTGTTTACCATTTGAGAGTGAAAACTGGAGTGCCTGGTGCCAGCAACCAGGGCTGGAGAAGACTTCAGAGGACCCACATAAAAGGGGCCGAAGGGGAGAATGGAGGTCTGGGCCTCGGCTGCCGGCCTCTGTGTAAGTCACAGGCTAAGTCTTCCAAACCACAAGCATCAGAAAAGGCTTATTCATACACCAAGAGGATTTTTCTTTTTAAAAAAATTAAATGTTATTTATCTTAACAAGTTTTACAAAATATATATATAGAAAACTGGGGAAAAAACCCAGCAAACTTCACAAAAAAAGGAAAAAACAACAACAAAAAGAAAATAAGGGGGGAAACTATGTATACTTATCAGATATCCATCAAATATCAAACAATACTTAAATATTTCTAAATCTACATTTTAAAAATGTAGTTCTCTATTGCTACAATGTTGTAAAACCTATGCCAAAGAAGAAGGTGTGTTGTGTCATTTTTGCATTAGTAGATAAAATGGTTCAAAAACATACATTACACATCTCTGTAAAAACAACCACCACCACCCAAGAGGATTCACACAAAGCCAGATTCTTCTCTTTGAATAGCTTATTTGTGTCTCCTTAGACCAGGTTTTCTCAACCCGGGTTCCGTGGAGACCTAGGGTTCCGCCAGAGGTCCCTAGGGGTTCCCTGGGAGATCACGATTTATTTTAAAAATTATTTCAAATTTGGGCAACTTCACATTAAAGAGATAAGTTTCATCCTTTATTTTTAGTTGAAGAACACTGTTCATGCATATATTTATTTATTATTTATTATTTGAATTTATCCCCGCCCATCTCTACCATGGTAGACTCTGGGCGGTATATATACAGGCCTACCCATGAAACGAATATCATCATTTGGTCACTTCCGGCCTATATTTGAGCCTGAATATGCAGGGGTTCCCCAAGGCCTGAAAAATATTTCAAGGGTTCCTCCAGGGTCAAAAGGTTGAGAAAGGCTGCCTTAGACTCAAGGTCCAACTCAACCCTTCCCTTCCTTCCCCTTCTGCTCCGTAACTCTGGTCAACCAAGGGTGGCTGCTTCCAGAATCAGTGACCCTAGCAAATCTATGAAGATCTAATACTTTGCTAAGCCACCTCTATATTTATAAGTAGGTTGGAGTTGTCTTCTCATAAAATATACATCTTATAAATTATTTCAGAGCTAATCAAATGGAAGTGGAAAGAAAATAGGAGGAGGAAGGAGTATGAGGTACGTTCGCCGCCTTGAGTTATTTAAAAAAATAATAAAAGTGGGATATATATAAGTCACAACTGAGTTTGGTAAAGTTAATCCATGTTGTTACAGAACATGATGGCATTGATGGGAGGGCTCAGCCCATCCCATCAAGAGAAAATGAGCATTTGGTTCCTATCTGAGCATGCAAAGTACAACACATGAAGGAGAATGAAGGAGCTCGGGTGATCTTTCAGACATCCCGCTTATTCCACTGTTAATGTACCAGGTGGGGAGAGGAAGCTACAAAAAGAATTTCCTTTGTTGAATAAGTATTTGAACATAGCCACTTTACTCAGCTGAAGGATCTCCTAAGTCTCCTCAGAGTTAAGGTAAACGTAAAGGTTTTCCCCTGCACAGTCGTGTCCAACTCTAGGGGGCGGTGCTCATCTCCATTTCTTAGCCCAAAAGCCAGCGTTGTCCGAAGACACTTCCGCGGTCATGTGGCCGGCATGACGCGCGTGGAACGCTGTTACCATCCCACCGAAGTGGTACCTATTCATCTACTTGCATTTGCATGCTTTTGAATTGCTAGGTTGGCAAGAGCTGGGGCGAGTGCGGGAGCTCACTCCGTCACGCGGGGCTCAGAATTCGAACCGCCGACCTTTCGATCAACAAGCCTGGCGTTACCACTGAGCCATCCTCGGAGTTACCAGCTTGAAAGTTGCATAATATAAAAACATGGAGCGGAGAGAATTGTTCTGGTTTTGTCTTTTGCAAAAGCTCCCCACCATTGATAATACTATGTTCTGTCACTAGATGTCACTATTTACAGTCTATAGCTAGGGTCCTATCCCTTAATTGAGACGGCAAAAAATCCAAATTGCACAAGTGCCTGAAAAGGCATGGTCTGCCTTCCATTATTTCAGCAACTGCTGAAACATGGGTCTGCCAGCAGTGGAATATGGGTGGCTGCTGAGGTTGGAGAACATATGCCAAGCCCCAGTACAAGTGTAGGCACCCTGATGCACCCCACCAGTGTTGGTCAGCATGCTAGATAGTCAGCTATAATAGAAGATGGTCCAAAACATTACATTGGGGGCATTAGATTGATACGCCTGATTTTTTTAAAAACCTAATTACTGTACTTCAGCAAATGTTTAATTTTTACATTCTCCATTCCTGCTCACTCTCACATAGTGTGTGAAGCGGTGTAGTGTAGGGGTAAAGGTGCTGGACCAGGAGCAAGAGGACCTGGGTTCGAGTCCCCCTCGGCTACAGAAGCTCCCTGGGAGACTTTGGGTCAGTCAGTCTCTCAGCCCAGCTTACCTCACAAGGTTGTTGCTATAAGGAAATATGGAAGGCTAGAGTGCTATGTATGCCTTTTCTGGAGGAAAGGCATGGTATGACTGACAAATAAAATACATAAATAAAAAATGTGGCTGGCTGGGAATTCTGGGAGTTGAAGTCCACACATCTTAAACTTGCCATGGTTGAGAAACTGTTTTATCTGACGCTAAAAGAGATTGCTGAACTGGGCAATCTCAGTCTCCCACATTTGCAGTTTTTCAAAGTACGTCTCTCTACAAAAGACAACTGGCCCCACAATTTGCACCCGTCCCAAGGGGGCTAGAAAATATTACTGCCTCTGGGATCCACCCCGGAAGGCAGAGAAAAGGACGTCTGAGTGTCCCGAAATGGTTTCCTTCCACAGAAACCCCGGGATAGAAATAGTAGGGCCCGCTAGTAAGTAAGTTTATTGTTGTAACCACAGGTTATAACACATAATATACCATAAAATACAATAAAATAACAGTAGAATAGTAAAACTGCAAAATGAAATAATTAAAATAAGTAAAGTGTACTAGATGTAAGAAAGTTAAAACAAGATAAAGCCAGAGCTACAACTAAGAACGTAAGTTTTTCTAAGTTTAAATGACAGCAGAGCAAAAGGAACAAGGTGGTTGCTAACAGCTGGGAACACATCTGCGAGAAGATAGTTCAACCATTCAAGGTCCAAGGCCTACCGTCAATAAATTGGCCCTAATCTCACTGTAACTGGGGCAGTGGAAAGGGGGGCCAACAGGTAACACTAACAGACCCCCCCCCCAGTGCAAGGAATGTGGGAGGAGAGAAAGCATGATGGAAGAAGCTAGAAGGAGAGGTCTTTCCTCTGTGGAGCCCTCAAGTACGCCTTGCTCTACACCACAGCTTTCCAAACTCTGTGTTGCAACACTGTGTCACCTGTGGGGCCCAGGTGTGTCGCATCAAAACCCGGAAGCGCTGATGGCGCACCGCTGCACACAGCCGCGGGCCATCAGCGCTTCCGGGTTTTCGCACGGCACACAAGGACACCGCTGCCGCCACCGCTGTGGCGCGTAAAAATCCGAAAGCGCCACACTGGCGGCGGCACGCAAAAACCCAAAAGCACCACGGCAGCAGCAGCACTTCCAGGTTTTTGCGTGCCGCCACAGCGGCAGCGCTTCCAGGTTTTCTCGCACGCCGCCGTTGGTGTGTCGCCACGGGAAAAGTTTGGAAAGCCCTGCTCTACACCATGTAACAGGGACCAAGGTTGTCTTCTACGGTGCTCACCATTTCTTCCTCCCCCACCTGCCAGCTTTTAATTCTTCTCCCCCCCCCCCTTTCAATCTTTACACTTGGCTCCACTTCCGATCAAGAAGCCACTCAGGGCGAGCATTTCCTGGAACAGGTGACATTTCAGAGGAATGAGATGACCAAGCATGTTACTGCCACATCTCCATGGCTTTCTAGAATGGAACCCATTTTAGGACCACGTTTGGTCTTACAGGGGAAGGCTTATATTTGTTCAGGTTCAGTCCTTGATATAATCCAAAGGGATGTGAGTCGCAAGGCTGGGAAAAGGTGACACTGGACTTTATGTCATGGGAGATGTTGCACATTAAAACTTTTCCTGCCAAACGACCAACAGGTCCTTAAGAATAAGATGTGGCTTTTAGTTCTAAGCGCCCTTGTCCCAATAAGCAGAAACGGTTTACAGAGAAAATATAGTCTATAGAGTCTAAAATTAGCATTTGGGAAGAACTGTTTGGGTTATTCAGCCCTCTTGGGTAGGAGACTGATAAACGTTTTAAGGCCTAAGTCTATTGTACAAATTTTAGGAAGTACTTTAAACATTTACTATACAAACATTTAAGGAAATGTTATTATGTCTCCAAAACGCAACTGCTGATAATTCTGGACTCATCAGAACTAACTTCGGGTTCTTTTCCCAACAATACTTTCCTTACTGATGCAAAAATAGCAACAGAATAATTGTTAAATAATTTTCTTATCTTGGCTCAGTACCTTACAATCTAGGTTCTATGTAAAATAACTCTTAATCCTGTCTCTTTCCTTACAAGGCGGACACAGACACAACCCAAACCCCTGAATTCTCTCTATATGTTCAGATTTAATTATATTAAAAAGGTAAAGGTTCCCCCCGCACATTTGTGCAGTCGTGTCCGACTCTAGGGGCCGGTGCTCATCTCCGTTTGTTAGCCAAAGAGCCAGCGTTGTCAAAAGACTCTTCCATGGTCATGTGGCCGGCAGGACGCACGTGAAACACTGTTACCTACCCACCGAAGTGGTACCTATTAATCTGCTTGCATTTGCATGCTTTCGAATTGCTAGGTTGGCAAGAGCTGGGGCTAGTGCAGGAGCTCACTCCGTCATGCAGGACTAGGGATTCGAACCTCTGAACTTGCAATCTTCCGATCGACAAGCCTGGCGTCTTACCTGCTGAGCCACCACACCCCTTTAATTATATTATGGTTGTGCTAATAATGTTTACTTGGATCAACCCAGCTTTGTGACTGTGCTTTGACCTAGTTCCCTGTCACAATCTGGTGGCTAATACCAAGTTGGCATACACTATTATCTACCCCATTTTGCTTTACACTTCTGTTTGGTACACCAAGGTTCAAGAGTTGCCTTTTTCAAAGGAAGAAAAACAGCACCCACTGTGCTGGGGAAAGAAGGCTGATTTTCAAAGAAATGACTAAATGTTTGCTTCTAAAATTTCTTAACTTGGAAGTACATCTCACTGAGATTAGATGTCACTTTCACTTGAAGATCCATATGACACAAGTCATATTTCCTTAGATTTGGCCAATCTGGGATCAATTTAACTGCTAGAGCAGAGGTTTCCAAACTGTGTGTTGCGACACAAAAGTGTGTCGCCACACACAGCGTGGTGTGGCATCACACCACCCGGAAGCGGCGGCGCGCGCGTGCACGGCAGCAGCGGTAGCGGCGCGGCATCAGTGCTTCCACATTTTAGCGGAGGCTGCCGCCGCCGCATGCATGCGCCCGCCGCCACACGCCCCCCGCACCGCCACCGCGCACGCGTGCGCCGCCGCACGCCCCCCGCACCACCACCGTGCATGTGCACCCCCCCGCGCTGCCGCCATGCGCACGCGCACCGCCGCCACCACTGGTGTGTCGCCAGCAGCGGCACTTTGGAAAGCCCTGTGCTAGAGCTTCATCTAAGGAATCATGCTTCAACAGTTTACCCATGGCTAAATAAACTATGGTTTATTCAGTTGATCATTTTTTCTGGCTTCACTAGAGATGGCCTGGTTTCACACAACATGCGAGGCTAAGATGTGATTGACTGGCTTGTACTGTCCAAGCACAACCATTATTTACAAGTCAGCCACGGCAGAAGCAGAATAATTCTGGCCTATGTCCCTGACAGAAGTTCTTCAATCTCTACTCCCAGTCTTTAATGGGAAGCAAGAAGCCTATTAGCACACAGATTGCTTGCAACCAACATGGCTGCTCTAGTAGGAATCTAGACCAGTGTTTCTGAACCTCAGCAACTTTAAGATGTATGGACTTCAACGCCCAGAATTCCCCTGCGAGTTGAAGTCCACAGATCTTAAGTTGCTGGGAAACACTGATCTAGACCATCAAACAGAGTCATCTGAGCTACTCTCCTCTGGCTAGAGAGACCTTGTTGGAGCACACATTCACCCATCCATATACTCACTACAGAATTCCCAACCAACTCAATTTTCCACTCATTTTTACAAAAACAGAGTAGCACCAAGTATTTGCTTTAAGAAACAGCAAAGATCTAATCTGACCTACACAGTGGAAAGGAAAGGAACAGCTGGTGGGGCAAGCTACCTGGATGCCAGATAATGCCTAAAGTAACCCAGTTACAGATTTCCCTTATCATACAGAATCTTAACCATTTATGTTGTAATTGCTTTTCAGCACTGAATTCAGCAGGAACCAGCGGGCACAGCTAAAGACCATTTTGTTTGTTCTTGGAAACATCTCTGGACTGGCAAGTAATCTGGGTGCAGCCTTCAGTGATACCCCTGATCTTGTCCTTCTGAGAGCAGCGCTGGGAGGACGGAGTATCTCAAGTGAACCAAGCATGGAGGTGTTTATGGACACAAACCACCTCCCCATCCGGTAGCCAGTGGTGACCGGTTCATTTTCATGCTGACTTACAAAATCTCCTTTGCTTGTATTGTTGCACTGGAAGGGGGTTGGAAGAATACGTTTTACTGTTTCTGGCCACAAAAATTAGGAACTGTTGTGGGCTGGCGATGGAGGGACTAAAGTTCCTGTGCTTGGTGTGTGCACGCTGGGGCACAGGCACACAGCCGCCTGAGATGCCAAATGACCAGAAACCACCTCTTCTCCTTCCAGCTGCTTCTACCACACTCTCAGTCTCAGAAGGGACAGGATATTGGGACTCAGCTGCATTGGACAGATCTGCTCCTGCCAGCCAATACATAGTGGATGGAGGGCATCTCCAAGCCCTGGCTGAGATCACCCAACAACATGCCCACCTAAACCATGCACTACGCATTTTCTGATATTCCACTCTGAACAATCAAAACTCAGTCAAAGCCCATGAAATAGCAAAATGCTTCCAAGTCACTGCAACTGATTTCTCTGCAGTTGCATTTGTTCACTAAGCAATTTGGAGACCAGTTCTTGTGGCTAATCAATTTTCAATTGCCGAACTCTGTTGAAACCAGGCCTTGCTTCAATTTTTTTCCCCCATGGAGCCAAGATGCCTGTTTACCTATGCAAATCTAGCCCCAAAATCTACAAAAGATCCCCATGCCCACACACTCTGCTTTGGGAATTCACGCTTAACCCAGAGCAATCTGTATTTATTCTACTAAAGTGGCCGAGGAGCCAGGAATGCAGGGTGCTTTTCAAAAGCAACTGAGCAGTCTTCCCGACAAGGTTGGACTAAAAGTCCCATCACCCACATCCGGGCAAGGCTGCAAGAGACCACGGAGCAAAAGACTAAGGAGGCTACGAAAGCCGCCAGACGTAAGCAACAAAACTGCAATGCCAGTGCTTGGGGGTTGCTTTCTCTATCCTGCTTTCAAGGAGAAAAGACATTTTCACAACCAGCTGTTTTCAATTGTGCCTTTTTCACAGCCCGCCAAGAGAAGCACTGGGGGATGGAAAGCCGAGGACCAGCGGAGGGTTCTGGGAAAGGCTGGTGCCCAGTGAAGATTAGAGCTGAAAATAATATTGTGGGTAGCTCAGACAAAAGCCAGTCGGCTGGAGCCAATCCGAGTGGACGGAGGCAAGTGAGACATTTGCTGCATCCCTCTGCAAAAGACACACACACACAAACACACACTGTGGCAACTGCAGTGAGTATACCAGCACTTAAAAGTTGTTGTGACCCCAGTTCATTGGAAAACGGAACCTCCTGTTTCTTACGGCTATCGTTGGATAGTTTATGTTGGCCAACGATGTATGTGCCCCGATCCATTAAAACTGAAGAAGGACAGACAGCTTAAAACGTCTTCTTTAGGGCAGACCATTCCAAGCTGGGTCACCTCGGGGAGAGGAACAGCCTGTCAACCAGATACAGGGCCCAGCGGAAGCAAGAATGCAGGCTTCCTAACCCACCCTCACAGCCCCAGAACTGCACCTCTGAAATCTGGCAGCAAAATGACCGTTTTTGCTGACACAATTTTTAGCATTCGTATTTAAGCTATAAAAGTGTGTTTTTAAAAATCCCAGCCCACTACAGTGATAGCACAACCCATGTCCTCTAGAGCAGGGGTCCCCAACCTTTTTGGCACCAGGGACCGGTCGTGGAAGACAATTTTTCCACAGACCGGGGGGCAGGCGGGAGCCAATTGCACCACTGGGGGGCAGGGTTTGCAGGCAGGAGCCAATTGCGCACAGCGGGGGGCGGGTTTTGCAGGCGGGAGCCGATCACACGCAGCAGGGGGCGGGGTTTGCAGGTGGGACCCAATCACGTGCACCAGGGGGTGGGGTTTGCAGGTGGAAGCCAATTCCACGCACTGGGGGGCGGGGTTTGCAGGTGGGAGCCCTGCAGCCCACTTCCTAACAGGCCGTGGCCCACTAGTGGGCCGGGGCCCACAGGTTGGGGACCCCTGCTCTAGAGACCAAAACAGATTATATAAAAATTGTGGGGCCCCCCCCACAAAGGGTAGCCCATCCCAGTTCCAGCAAAAAACACCAATTTTAAAATAATTTCTTGCATGTCACTTTGAATATATTGATAGGTCAGTGTCGACTCTTAGTGACCACGTATATACAATCTTGGGTTTGGGTGACAAGAGGAGAATTGGCAGAGCCAGGGAGGTGTAGTCCACATGGAGTCCTTGAAAAATTATTTTGAATCACTTTGTGATTTAGCATCCAAATAATAGATTAGATACTTCCACCATCCAGATTACAGATAGTCCTCGCTTAACAACCACAATTGAGACTGGAGTTTTGGTTGCTAAGCGAAACGGTCATTAAGCAAATCTGACCTGATTTTACAACCTTTTCTGCGGTGGTCATTAAGCGAACCACGTGGTCGTTAAGTGAATCACGCAGTTCTTCATTGATTTTGCTTGCCAGAAGCCAGCTGGGAAGGTCGAAAATGGCGATCACGTGACCCGTCAGAAATGCGAACCGGTTGCCAAGCACCCAAATCGTGATCACATGACTGCAGGGACGTTGCGATGGTCGTAAGTGTGAGCATCGGTTGTAAGTTGGTTTTTCAGCAGCGTTAGAAGTCTGAACCGTCACTATGGTCATTAAGTGAGGACTACCTGTACAGCACTTCAGCTATTTTTGCAATTAAAAAAAAAGCAACTTTCTTGTTCTTGCAATTTTAAAAATGAGCTTAAGCAATTTCCATCTTTTGCAATTTCTTGGATATTTAAGCTGAGGGCTCTTTCAAGACAAAAACTAGTGTTTGCAGTGGTATCTACTGTTCTGATTCTCTGGACCAGAGCTTTCCAAACTGTGTGTCGCGACACAAAAGTGTGTCGCCACACACAGCGTGGTGTGTCGCCACACCACCCGGAAGCGGCGGCGTGCGCGTGCGTGCACGGTGGTGCGTGCACGTGGTGTGTCGCCGCCGCGCGCACGCACCCCCGCCGCACTTTGGAAAGCCCTGCTCTGAACCTTCAGATGTCCTTCCTGATCTCCATCTCCCTAGAACTTTCACATGCAGCTCCAACAACCAATGTGAAATATACTGGATATGACAAGTGGGTGAACTGGGCAAAATCTTTTTCAAATTGTTGAACTGATTAAAATCTGCAATCTGATTCAATCTGAACATTCAGCTTCATTTGGATGTCCAGATCATACGAATTATCAAAATTGTCTGAATTGATTCAGAGGTATCCTGTTTGACTCATCTTGACTGAATCACCCTTAAATTTCTGAATCCAATATTCACTGTACATGCAAATGCAGCCTGATGTCAACCCTCCCAAGTAAACCAGACAGGAAACACGACTAGATGAGCTAATTCTGCTTTACTGTAAGGCTACACTAACAGAATCTTGCAGGTCTGCCCTCCCTGTTGACCGCCTGAGTAATTAGGGCGGGCTCTTCTTAAGTCTCTTTGGCCGTTACTCTGTTGCAGGCTCCTTCCTTTTATTCGATCATCTCTTCCCGTCTTCCAAGTCACCCTCACATTCCATCACACCTGGATATAAGATTTGGGATTTATGAGCGTAGAATTTCTAAATAATTTTTTCCTACATAAGCATCTCTATCCCAGACTGACTCCTTGAATGCACTGTACCTATTTGCAGGTGAGTCTGTGTTGCAACATCCAATAGCATCTGTACTTTACAGATGCAAACAAACCATGAAGATGAGAAAATGAAAATGAAAAAAGGGGGGAGCATGCTGGCTGGAGAATTCTGGCGGTTGAAGTCCACCCATCTTAAAGTTTCCAAGGTTGAGAAACACTGCACTAGACCCCAGTCCTGAAGTGGGTCATACCATTTGGGCTTTCCAAAAATCCTCCTCCTCTTTCAACCCTTCCTTGCTCAAACCTTGGACTTCTTCCCTCTTCCACATAATCCATTCATTATAAAAGGTTCACCAGGGGACCCTCCCACATTCTGGGGCAGGGAGCACGCAGAAAGACACCGGAAAGGTAGGAGACAAGCTGGACCTCAACTCCTATCAGCCAATGCAAAGAAGTCCAAAATACCTGGCTGCCTACTCCAGCAAGCAGGTATGTTCTACAGCAGAGCTTCCGCGCAGGTCCTAGTGCCTGCCTTGTGCCTGGCTGCCTCCAAACCTGCTGTGATTCCGCGCAGGTCCTAGTGCCTGCCTTGTGCCCTGCTGTAAGAGTGTGTCGCGAAATGATGCATGTCTAAAAAGCGTGTCACCAACATGAAAAGTTTGGAAAGCTCTGTTCTACAGTGACTATGATCCAGCAGAGTTAGACAAGCTGAAGTACATTTGGCTCATTCCAATGTGTTGAGACTACAATTCCCAGCCTTCTGTTAGCCATTGTGCCTTGGAATCCTGGGAACTCCACTCCCAAAAATGCTGCCATGTCCTGCTCTCTCTATACCATTCTGATTGTACTTCAAGATCAATTTAAGTTCAATCAAATTTAGATTCTGTCCTGACTCCATTACTATTTTGTCCTGATCTTACCTACTTTGGGCAGTGTGACCGCAGCCTGCCATCAAAGGTCAAGTTGTACACCCCTGGTTTAGTATGTCTATGAAGGTTCTCAGTCATCCAGGTGGAATTGTCTGTAGCTTGAATCATGTCAACTGGATTTCTATTTTCTCAGTGGAAACGTTTCGCTCCTTATCCAAGGAGCTCAGACTGAAGAAGCTCCTTGGATAAGGAGTGAAACGTTTCCACTGAGAAAATAGAAATCCAGTTGACATGATTCAAGCTACAGACCCCTGGTTTAGATGCCTCTGCTAACCTGTATTGTTGCATTATGTTAAGTATCGTTAAACTACATTAAAATATATTTAACTGTCTTCAGTGCTCCATTAGAGTGAGAAAGTAAGGAATAAATTCAGCAAACAAGCAGAAATGGAATTACAGGAATAATATGAAGAGTGAGGCCAGGGATGTTCATCTCTAAAGACCCCAGGCTCTAAGTGTTGGGGGAGAAGACCCAGAGATTTGGGATACAGAAACTTTGACCAACAGCTAGAGAAGAAAGAACAGGAAGGTTTCTTAGTGACTTAGCGGATCTGCTGAAGAGATTCAGGAGACCTAGAGTTCCACAAGAGCTTGATGGGATTTTGTAGGAGAATAAGTAGAAAAAAGAAAGTTCACTCCAACATAGCCAATCTTCTTTCACTACAGTTTCGCTTCTTGATCAGGTGTTTGGGGATTTTGTTTTTCATGGCTTCTGCAGCCTGAAAAAGTTCAAAAAACCCTGTAGGAGATCAACATTTTTGATGCATCATCCAATTTTTGAGGAGTCCGACTGCAGCTAACTCCAGGCACAATCTTTGCACCACCTAAATCACAGATACACTGACACGGAGAAGAACATTTTACATGCCATCATTCCTCTAAGGAAGGAATTAAATCCTAAAAAATGCTTCCATTCCTCCTGTCTTGCACAGCAAAAAGCAGTCAACAAGGAGAAAGAAAAAAAAACCCACTGTTTTTACAGGAAAAGAAAAAAAGGTAAGCTTCATCCAGCAGCATTTCCCAACTGTAAAACAAGGTTCACTTTATTTATTATTTTCCAAACACAAATTACTTCCAAAAGGAAGAAAACGGAAGGACACCGCCTGCCAGGGTTGGTCAGTCTGCCGGCACCGGGCCAGTCCCGTAAATATTTGGCAGTCAGTGGAATAGGGAGCCCTCTCCTGCCCTCTTTTAACTAAAAAGAGGCTAGTTACTGCAGCCTGCCCCTTCCCAGTGGATTCATAAAACAGTCTTCATCATTCAGGATGCATTTCCTGAGCATCTCCATCCAGAAAGCGAATCCTCAGAACTCGCTCCTCTTGGTCTTCCTGCCGAGTGGAAAAAGAAGCTAACATCTTCCAGTGGTATCAACTTACTGGAAAGCAGCTTTCTACCCGCATGGGCCTCAAGCATTAGTAAACACACAGGCTTCCCCGCGTTCTTCCATTTATCACCCACCCGCCCCTCTTTTCTGTTTGAAAAGCTGATTTCCACCCCGTGGCAGAACCACCGATGCACTGTGATTCCAGCTTCTGCCCGCGCTAAAGGAGAAATTCAATAAAAGGAAGAGCTCCAACAGATATTACAGGTAGTCCTTGCTTAACGACCACAATTGTGACCGGAACTTTGGTTGCTAAGCAAAGCGGTCATTAAGCGAATATGACCCGATTTTACGACCTTTTTTGCAGTGGTCGTTAAGTAAATCACTGTGGGCATTAAGCGAACCACATGGTTATTAAGCAAATCACACGGTTCCCCACTGATCTTGCTTGCCAGAAGCTGGCCAGGAAGGTCAAAAATGGCCATCATGTGACCATGGGATGCTGCGATGGTCATAAATGTGAACCGGTTGCCAAGCGCCCAAATTGCGATCACGTGACCGGGGACCCCGCTGTGATGGTTGTAAGTGTGAGGACCGGTTGTAAGTCAGTTTTTCCCGCACCATCGTAAGTCCAAACCATCACTATAAACAAATGGTGTTAAGCGACGACTACCTGTACTTGGAGCACACCTATGCCAAAATGTTTAAATTTCAGGTGGATAATGGGCTGGTCCATGAAGTCACGAAGAGTCGGAAGCGACTGAACGAATAAACAACAATGCATAGATGTGTAACTGAGAGCCTGATCCCAATTTGTAACCGATTGTCATCGTCTTATTCTTCTGGGAGGCTCACCAAAATTCAGCCCTCTATAGAGGAGTTATCGGGACATTTTTTGTGCTGGTGATGGGGGAGAAAAAGGTGGGGGGGCGCTTATGGGTCAAATTAACCAAAGGAAGGACTGCAAGTTTTAATAAAAATGCCAGTCACATTTGTGGAATGTTAGGAAACTGACATTAATATATTGCTATTAACTGACATTATTTTTTATATATAAATATAAATATAAATATAAATATAAATATAAATATAAATATAAATATAAATATAAATATAAATATAAATATAAATATAAATATAAATATAAATATAGTTTTCATTTGCTCTTGTATCTGAACCTCATCCAGTAGAGCAGGGTTTCTCATCCTCAGCATCTTGAAGATGTGTGGACTTCAACTCACAGAATTCCCCAGCCAGCCATGCTGGCTGGGGAATTCTGGGAGTTGGTCCACACACCTTCAAGTTGCAGAGGTTGAGAAACACTGCACTAGGGGTAATACATTTCATGGTCCCAGTGAAATAGAGCAAAGTATGATCTAGGAGAAGGAACCGAAAGTCCCTTGCCAGGGTGCCAAGGAACTCAAGTTGGCACTTTTATAGTTTGAGGGTTGGGTCTCAATGTCTGCATATCCAAGATCACAGCCATGCAGTTTGGGGGGCCTACAAAATGGCTTGTGCTAACTCATGGTTTAGCCATCATCTTGAATAACTTACAGTGAGTGGATTAGTACATAATGGTAAACCAGAGATGTATTATATTTGATGGCTGAAGGTCACAGTATTTATTTATTTAATTTATATTACCGCCCATCTTCCCCCGAAGGGAAGTATGCTGGAGACAGCACATTTAAAGGAGAACAGTGCCAGGGAGGGGAAAAAGCACTAAAAACTCAATTGCCATCTTCCCCAATCAGCACTGTCATGTTGTCTGGAATGCTAGTCCAATGCATGTAGAGATTACTATCTTAGAGTAGGATATATACAACATTGACACTCAAACACCAGCTCCACCTTAATTTCTCAGTCTTAGGCAGTGGCCCTGGAGTGAAACTTCCCTAGGCTGAGTCTGGGTATAAATCTTCCTGGTTTCTTTGATCTGTTTTCATCCCCTTCCCACGCAAGCAGCAAAGACAGTAAAAAGTAGGGGCCCCCTCCCGCATGCACAAATGGAGAGTTCATTAAGAAATCATGGGCAATCATGGGCATCTCTCAGTTTTCCATAGGAAGCAATAGGTATGTTCCCCGCCTTGAGTTATTTATAAAAATAAGGCGGGATAAAAAAAAATCTGAAAAATAATAAAATAATAGTAATAGCAAAAAGCTTGAAAAGCTTGGAAAATCTTATGTTGCTGCCACTGAAACACACAACCCTCCCCCACCTTTTCAGCCTGGATTATTAAATGAGAAAGGGAATTTTAAGGTTATTGTTAACCTCTCCCCACAAATTAAGGACAAACCCCCCCCCCCATTGCATAAGCCAGGCAATCCCATATTTCTTGGAATATCTCACAGACAGGGTGAAAAATACAACATTTTGCAAGGATGGGGGAAATCATTGGGGTTATTCAACACCACACCTTTGTGCTCCCTCATTGGTTATTTAATTATTACATTTCTATCCCAACCTCTCCAAGGAATCCAAGCCATTTATATTAGACATTTCCATTCCTACAAAGGCAATTGGTTGGGCTGAAAGAGGGAGTCAGTGGCCCAAAGTCCTCCAGTGTGACTAAAGATCCTGGGTACGCAGGAAGTTGAGGTAGGAAACAGAGCCCAGGGAAGGGGGGGAAGCGTGAGAAAGAGAGTCGGAGTAACTCCACCTTAATTACACTAGGTATAAGTTAATTTGGAGAATTGCTTCGACAGGCTTTCCAGATGCTGTCACATCACCCTCCGAGCAATAAAGATCTTTCCCGAAAAACAAACATCAGAAGAAGCCTTGAAAAAAAGCAGTGTTCAGCAGGTTCACGCTGGAAGGCACAGCTCGAGAAAGCAAGGGAGCACCGATGCATCTCCAACCAGCATGGGAAGCATTGCTGAATCTGGGTAGGGCCACCTGGATGAAAAGTGTAATCTAAAGGGGAAGGAAGGGAGAGGGAGAGGGAGAGGGAGATGGAGAGGGAGCCTTCAGGTCTCCAAGTCCCACAGCTCACAGGCTCCACAGGTTGGAAATTTTAGGGGTCCAGGGCCAACTCACCTGGAAGGCACAAGGTTGGGCTGATACTACCCAGAGGTCAACACATTTCCGCCCACTAAGCCTGCATCCTTAGCGTTGGATTTTCCCATCTGAAAGAGGCTAGGCCAAACAGCTTCTTTTGTTAGGTTTTCTCTAGATGTAAGGATTTTAAAGATCATCATTACCTATCCTTGAAAACCAAGGATTTTTAAAAAACTGAAATAAGTGTGTGTGTTTGAAGGCTATGAAAACCAGGGGGGAGGGGGGAGGGGGGAGTGAAAATGTCCGCATGTTTATCCCACTCCTCCACCCACGACTTTGATGTTCTTTCCTACTTTCCCCCCCAGACTGGCCCGCTCTCACCACCTCAGTCTCACCAAAGGCCAGAGAGGGATGCTGGCGTCCAGGGCATTAATTTGAGTTTCCGCCTCTCGTGTTCCAAATATTTTGGCTTCTTTGGTTTTCAAAACCCTGGAAGGGGAATGGGTGGAGAGTGCAAAACAGGGTTGGCTCCAGCCGGAACAGCTCAAAGGCTCTGCCAGGAATCTACCCTGAAGTCCCTCGGCTGTTCAAAGGCTTTGAGAGCTTAACCAGAAGCCGTAGGTGCCATTTCCCAGAGCTGAATCCTCACAAACAGCCTCTGTTCAGGTCAGGAGTTTTGTGAAATCAGGGGTGTTGTTTTTCCTGAGCGTTTCTGGCCCGTTGACTTGGGAAGGGTTCTACTTTCTCATCTTTCTCATCTCCCACTTTTTAAAAACAGCAGTATCCTTCTGACATCCAATTCCCGGTTTCTTCTTTTTAGACTTAGGCATCTTCCCCCAAAGTAAAGGGCTGAGTTTGGATTGGGCATTTCCCGGAAACAGAGGCCCCTTCCAGGAAGACCAAAGGAGTGGACTCCAACCAGCCTCTGTGAATGCCACCCTTTTAATTAGTTACTTCCGTGGAAAAAGCTCAGTCACTCCGTTTGGAACCCATATTCAGCATTCAGCAATGCCTCCCAAGTATCCAATCAAGGCAGAAGATGGGGAAAATAGACTCTGTAACTGGAGAAGTCCCCTCAGTCACTTCCCAGAAGAACCCCGAATTCCTCCATCTTTTTCCCATGCTAAAGACAGTTTTTTTCCAGACATGGTAAATAACTCCATCCAACAGGTATTCTCCGCCCCTCTCAAACCCAGCAAACCAAAATGGATGGCAGAGATTGGGCAAATCTCTGACGGGAAATTGGTCTCCCTTTATAGGGGAATGCCTGCATACTTCTTTCCGACCGTGGCTCCGATCCCCACTTCCCGCTTTCCCAGCCTGGAGAAAGCTCTAACAGGAAGAGTTAGGGAAAGTATATATCATGTCTAGGATTCTTGTGCCTGTGTGTGTGTGAATGAGGCCTGATCAGGGCAGATGCCTATGTGTCGCACCTCTGAATATGTGTTGGCGCTGAGAAGCCCAGGATGGGCTGCGGATGCTCTGTTTGGGGGCATATGACTAAGGGGGGGGGGGAGGCTTGGAATGGGAGAATCAGAAGCATCCAGAACCGCCACCCAGCTGCCCTTCTCACCATGATGGCATTTCTCCGGATTGTTTCTTCTGCACAGCCGCCAACTGGATCTAGCCCAGTCAGAATGCAACCTTTCTTCGGCTAGCATCTCCCCACACCAAACTTGGTCCCATTCCCTTCTGCTTTCAGAGAGTTCCCCAGAGAAGCGAAGGGGGGGCAGGGTCACAGGCTCCCGTGTTTAACTTCCTTCCAACCTTCTGTTGGGTTGGAACAGCCAAGTTCAACTCCTTGACTTCATCGACATCGGGAGGGGGGGGGTGTTGCACAGGATGGTCAAAAAAGTCAAGACAGTGGCCAAAATGGTGGGATTGAAGCTCTACCTGTTTTTTATGTGATGCGCATAAAATCAGGCAGAGCTTGGATTGCACCACTGTGGCCTTCATCTTGACCTTTCTGGCCACACCCTGAGGACTCCCCTGGTGACAAGGTTGCTTTCTTGTCAACCATGCAAAAGTGGCTTACCATTGCCTTTCCAGCATCTACAGCCTCCAGATTTCCTGGTGGTATCCCATTCAAGGACTGGAATTATACCCTGGGCTTTCTGAGGTTGGTTAGGGCCAGCCACATCCTGAGACAAAAGAAAAATCTCCCCAAGTTGAGCTTGATTTTTGGTGATTAAATGGGCGTGTCTTTTTCTTGGCAGTAATACAAAAGGGCTTGCCACGGTCTTCTTCTCAGTCTAGCCAAGAGATTTCCTGGTGGTCTCCCATCCAATTATTTACCCGGGTTGAGCTTAGCTTTCAAGCCTGGACAAGGCTGGCCAGGTGTTGCCACCTGCTAAGTCAAGACCCTAACAGATAAGGAATAGAGAGGGCTGAAACCATATCCTAAGAAGTGTCCCAAGTTCTTGATTTTCAAAGGAATTAATCATGTCTGTTTGTAGCACCAAAAAATCACCTTGTGGCCCCTTCCAAAGTAATCCTTTTTTTATCTGTACTTTTGTGAATCAGGTCCCTTGGCTTCACAGATCCTACTCAAGCTTTCCAAACTTTTCATGTTGGTGACACACTTTTTAGACATGCATCATTTCGCGACACACTCTTATAGCAGGGCACAAGGCAGGCACTAGGACCTGTGTGGAATCACAGCAGGTTTGGAGGCAGCAAGGCACAAGGCAGGCACTAGGATCTGCGCGGAATCACAGCAGGTTTGGAGGCAGCAAGGCACAAGGCAGGCACTAGGACCTGCACGGAATCACAGCAGGTTTGGAGGCAGCAAGGCACAAGGACCTGTGCAGAATCCTGGCAGGGCAGGTTTGGAGGCAGCGAGGCACAAGGCAGGCGCTAGGACCTGTGCGGAATTACAGCAGGTTTGGAGGCAGCGAGGCACAAGGCAGGCGCTAGGACCTGCGCGGAATCATTTGGAGGCAGCAGGGCACAAGGCAGGCACTAGGACCTGTGTGGAATCCTGGCAGGGCTCGGAGGCAGCAGCAGCCGCAACACACCCAGACACTGCAGCAACACACCCAGACACTGCAGCCGACACACTCTAATAAGACCCACAGGCTGCAGAGGTCCTTTTGGGCTCAGATATAGCTCAAGTTATCACTTCACCCCAGTGAATAAATCACTCACTGTTCTGCAGTTCCCAATCTGGCACCACACAAACATGTTCTAAGACACAATCGGCATGCAAACTTTTTTCCATCTGAAAATGCATCTTGCCCGATGAAGAATTCTGTGCAACTACAGCTGATGAAAGATTTATAGCTTACTGATTTCGTTTCTGCTTCCAAGATGAAAGTGAGTAAACTTAATGTAAGGACAGCGGAAATTCACAAAGTATAGATCCCTTCAAGAACATTGCAAAAAAGCTTGTGTTAAAAAAAATGGTTAATTTTTAGCACCAACTCCCATGCCCATCCAACAAGAATACCGTTTTCATTAGAAATGCAACCGTAATTTTCTTTCTGTCTGAGAAAGTTAGATGACACCGGAGAGGGAAAATACGAGGAGATTTTCTTTCTTTAAATACCATCTTTCATCTGAAAACGCAAGGGGGACACCAGTTTTATTTTTATTTATTTATTAATCAAATTTATCACCGCCCATCTCTACAGCAGTAGACTCTGGGCGGTTTACAATAAAATAGTTTGGTCTCCATTTTATTTTTGCAACAGCAAACTTGCAAGGTGGGTTGAAGTGAAAGACAACGATTGGCTCTAAGCAGCTCAGAGAATGGGGGTCTTGAATACAGACCTCTTGGACTCAGTCCAACAGCTCCCAAAGCCTCCCACTTAGAACTTCATAGCTGTTCGGTCAAATGGAAATCAGAGTGTATCTTTTGTGCTGAAAGTGTACACATGTACGAACTAAGCAATTCATAAGCATTCTGAGAAGGACAGAGAGACGTTCACAGAAAGGAATCTTCAACCTTCTCTTAATTAGCTTTCTTTAGCTCTTCTCTTCAATGGAGCATATTTGGGGTGGGTGGGAGGACAGGCTGTTTCCAGGGTCCAATATGCATCAGGCCCGACCAAGAAGATGGGTCACACAGCTTTCCTCCCATGAAGGAAAACAGGGTAGGTGGGCGGGATTTCTTCTGCAATCTCCTCACCAAATTGTAGAAGACGACAACATTCTTCTATATTAGACATTAATTAGACAGAAGGACAAGGACAGAAGACCTCAAAGCGACCAGAGAGACTTCTGCCCTGTGTCTCCTTGACTTGCACTTCATTAGATAGCTGGTGATTAAATAAAACGCTTAAAGCAGTTCTCCTGCCTAAGAATGTCAATTTCGTGTCACCTCACATTTTCAGGGATCCTATGAAAACGTATGCATATTAGCAGTAACTTCTTAATTTGTTTGCATTAAACCTGTGCAGGTGGAAGAGGAAAAGCAGCAGAGCTACTCAGGTAAAAATTGTGGGTAGTTATTTACAGTATCTGAATTTCCTAACTGCCCCGGTTAAAAAGTTTGTAAGAAGGAGTAAGTGGTGGATCTCCCACGGAGACTTCAGAAGTTGCAACTGCCTGTCCCAAAGATGTTTAATTTATTTCACAAAAAAAAAGGGAAGGAATGGATTCTTCTATGAAGAATGTGTCTTTTGGGTCTTTTTTAAAAACCAAAACCAGAATTGCTCAGTCATGCCATTTTCATTAGTATAGGTTGAAAGAGTTGTTAAAGCAGAGCTTTCCAAACTTTTCATATTGGTGACACACTTTTTAGACATGCATCATTTTCATGACACACTCTTACAGCAGGGCACAAGGCAGGCACTAGGACCTGCATGGAATCCTGGCAGGGCTCGGAGGCAGCAGCAGCCACAACACACCCAGACACTGCAGCCGACACACTAACGTGTCCCGACACACAGTTTGGAAAGCTATGTGTTAAAGCCATACAAAGAAAATCATCTCAAGAAGTACATGTATGTACTGTATACAAACACACATGTACACACATGGGTACACATACACACACACACATAAATTGAAGGGATGCTAATTAGGAAAGAAATGCAGTATTATTTAAAAAAGGTAAAGGTACCCGCCGCACATTTGTGCAGTTGTGTCCGACTCTAGGGGCCGGTGCTCATCTCCATTTGTTAGCCAAAGAGCCAGCGTTGTCCAAAGACGCTTCCATGGTCATGTGGCCGCATGACACGCGCAGAACGCTGTTACCTTCCCACCGAAGTGGTACCTATTCATCTACTTGCATTTGCATGCTTTTGAATTACCTATTGGCAAAATAGATACACAAAGGAAAAATGTTCCGTATAAAAGCACTTGACTAAAGGACCTCCAGGAGGGGACTTCACACTCCATGTTGCTTCCTAAGGAAAGTTGGTTTAACTAAGACCTGATTTGAATTCAGTGGTTTCGGGGAGGACACATCACTTGCACTGAAGAGGAATATGGGTCATGGGCAAAAAAATTCTCCCAAATACACCGATACCTGGGATGGAGCATCTGATAAAGAAAAATTCACCCATTTTCATGGGATTTGCTGTGGTGGCTGTTTAAGGTAGGCAGCGAGTCCCCACCAAGAGAAACCCACAACACCTGGATCATCCATCATCATCCTGCGTTCCAGCCTTTGTGGTCACTTCCTAGAAATAAGCTTGCCAAAGTTCAACCCCCAAGTTTCAAAGGGATTCCAAGAAATGGAACAGACTTGGAGAAGGACAGTGAAGATCATCTGGGGAGCAGCAACCTAATTCCTTGAAGAGTGACTGAAGGAACTGAGCAAGTTTACCTTGGAGAAGAGAAGACAGGGGACAGGGTGCGACAGCCTCTTCACATACCTGAAGGACCAAGCCTTCTTCTCTCTTATCGCAGAGCATGAAGGGACAGGAAGGCACATTTGGATTGAATGTTAGGAAAACTCTACCTGAAAGTACGAGTAATGAACAGTGCAACCAAACAGAAAGGAAAAGGGCAGGCTCTCTTTTGTTGGAAGTCTTCAAATAGGGGGTGACAGCCATTGGTCAGAAGCAGCTTTAATTTGGATTATAGGAGGAAGGTGGGTCCAATGGTAGGATTTTATGCCTTCTATCATGCAAGTGATTTAGTGGAAGGAAGAGGGTATTTCTTCCACATCTGCACTGGCTTTCTGAGCTGGTCCTTTGCAAAGAATTTGTAACCACTGACATGCCAGCTCTGGCCTTCTCAGTGCCCTTAGAGATGCCACTCTGATTTATACAGACCTAACTCCATCTACCCCAAGTGGTGCTATCCGATATTGTTTGGAGCTGCTGACAGGTGCGGCAAGCCCAACTTTGGGGCTGCTGGAGCCACTTAACAGCAGTGTTCCTCAACCTCGGCGACTGGAAGATGTGTGGACTTCAACTCCCAGAATTCCCCAGCCAGCATTCTGGGAGTTGAAGTCCACACATCTTCCAGTCGCCGAGGTTGAGGAACACTGCTTAACAGGACACTTTGCACAGCCTATATCAACCGAATTCAAATTCCACCCCCAGTTCTGCAAAAGGCTGAACCAATAATAATGTGGATGCTCTATTCATATGAAAGCCCGCTAGCTCAGGCACTTAAAGGAATAGCTCATCTGAAGGTAAATAGGTAGCTGAGCCAGGGGGTGGACAGGTCAGTAAAAGGAGATAGATGGTGGGAGTGAAACCAATGAGCAATGAGCTGCCCCAGGGCAGAACAGGTCTAGAGGTGGGAGCTTCATAAAATGAAATGGAAGCTGCCAGGGATCACTGCTACATTAGCAGTAGCAATATGTCCCTCTGGTCAAGAGCTTGTTCCTGGCAGGGAACACAGCTATCCTATACCCAGGACAGTCATTCTCTTCTACCAACTTCTAGAACAGAGCTTTCCAAACTGTGTGTCGCGACACAAAAGTGTGTCGCCACACACAGTCTGGTGCCCGGAAGCGCTGATCATCATCAGCGCTTCTGGGTTTTCCCGGGGCGACACACCAATTACAGCGCGAAAAACCCGGAAGCGGCAGCAGCGCTTCCGGGTTTTTGCGCGCTGCCGCACTTCCGGGTTTTCCCACGGCGACACACCAACGCCGGTTGGTGTGTCGCCGCGGGAAAAACTTTGGAAAGCCCTGTTCTAGAAGGACTCCCATGAAGACAGGAAGATGACACTTGTCTAGCCAGCCAGATAAGTCAGATCATCCACAGCAATCGGGGTGGGTGGGCGAGTGTAACCTGTTGCCGCCAGACTGCCCTCAAAGAAGAGCAAAGTCCCACCCCTTGAAGCCTCTACTAAGGACCCACGGTCTTTATCAGACCCATCCAATGAAACATGCCTGGGATCAACCTCAACAACCTTTGTGTAATGATGGCTTCCCTGAATGGCGCTTCCACCGATCCACTGGGAAAACGCTTCCACCGATCCACTGCCAGCATCTGGCCGTTCTGCTTGCAAATTCAGGCAATTTCAGCCAGCACATCTGGTGCCTCCCAGATTGGGGGAGGCTGATCCTGGAAACTGCTCTACGATCAGAGCAGCACAAATGTTGCTTTAGTATGGAGAGTTAAGAGTTAAATTGCAGCGAGTCTCTTATCCTATATATGTAACCCTGCCCACTGGGGAAAGATAAATAACCGACATTAGACTCTTATGAAGAGCTGAGCCACTTGAAATTCCACAGTAGGAGATGGGAATATCCAATTACACTACCATTTTGGTTACAAAGTGATCGTTATTTTGTTCTAGCAGAAAAGTTTAAACCCACTTTTTTTCCTTCTGACAGTTATGCAAAGGTAAGATGCCACACGAACCTTTCGCCCTGGAAACGAAGGGCTTCTGTGCACGCATCTGCAGCTCAATTAAAGAGAGAGAATTGGTACTGGGTCACGCAAAACATTTCAGAGCCAACAGTTCAAAAATGTGATAGTAAAAGCAACATATCAGAAATTGTATTTACTTGAGCTTCACAGCTGAGTCAGAAGCCAAGATGGGCCAAGTTCTACCATGAACGCACATGTTCCTTCCTGGAAACTGAGGCCCAAAAAGTATCTCACATTCCTACACATTAGAATCAAATTTCTGGAAGCTTTCTCAACCTTTCCTCTCTGAGTTGGCACAAGATCCATCTTGAGAAAAGAAAACACAAGCATCATTTGGGCTTTACTGTTTCCTGATCACTTGGAGCACGAGAGCCGTGGGAGTGGTAGGATCTGGACCGGTTCCATCTCTGGATTCTAACTTTCCACCATGTTTAGAGCAGGTCACACATTCTTAGGAGTTTGCTTGCTCCAATAAGCTTCTAGGAGCAATTGCAATAAGTAGGAAAAGTTCCAGGGTTGATAGATTAAATTTCACCCACATATAAGTATCTGCCAATTACTCAAATACACTCTAATGCAGAGCTTTCCAAACTTTTCATATTGGTGACACACTTTTTAGACATGCATCATTTCGCGACACACTCTTACAGCAGGGCATCATTTCGTGACACACTCTTACGGCAGGGCACAAGGCAGGCACTAGGACCTGCGCGGAATCACAGCAGGTTTGCAGGCAGCAAGGCACAAGGCAGGTACTAGGACCTGCACGGAATCCTGGCAGGGCTCAGAGGCAGCAGCAGCAGCCGCGACACACCCAGACACTGCAGCAGACACACTAACGTGTCCCAACACACAGATTGGAAAGCTCTGATCTAATGGAATACTGTGTTTTTCCTGTTCCTATGCTTGGGCCCTGACAAAACAAAAGGCACACATTCTGAAGTTCAGTTCCAACATCAGCAGCTGCAACCGCTGTGGGACAGGCTGTGATCAATGGGCCAAACCTGCCCTACAGGGCAGCCAGTGACCCATCTGCTGATGGAACTTCCCACCAGGTCCACCTTCTCACCAACGTCTTCTCTGCTCTGGCCACCCCACCATCACTGCTAGCCTCCCAGGTATCTAAA
Organism: Charina bottae; assembly: GCA_023362775.1. Classification (NCBI taxonomy): domain Eukaryota; kingdom Metazoa; phylum Chordata; class Lepidosauria; order Squamata; family Charinaidae; genus Charina; species Charina bottae. The sequence continues at coordinate 3,580,858 of JALMGJ010000010.1, forward strand.
CTTCAGTTGGGCTTACTCAGCAGTTACCTTCCCTCCTCCATACAGGACTCTGAATACAAACCACCAAGAACCACGTTATTAGGCAACAAACTAAGGAGCCATGTACATCTTAGAGAACTCTAAACTCAAGATTGCAAAGCGCATTTTCAAAAAAGGACCTACAATTGATAAGGCAAATTCTTCTTTCCCCCCCTAGACTAGCAGTTTCACAAACAATAACAAGAGGAGGGTGAGAATAAGGCTATCAAAGTTCCTGAGCAAATGGAGTCCTGCAAAACAGGAAGACCATTACTGGACCAACTGCTAAACAGGGCAGAAACACTGTTTAAACAGCAGAGGTGACATGTACTGTATGTCTATAGATATTTATTCATTTTATTTATTATTTAAACTTATATTACCGCCCATCTCCCCCAATCGGGGGACCCTGGGCGGTTCACAATAAAAACAAGGTTAAAAATACAATACAAAATCATCATCAATAAATAAATATAAAATCCAAGGTATATGTATGTTATTTTCAGACACACGTGCATTTGTATATGTTTCAAGGCAGTAATATGCTATATCCAGTCAGAAAACTTATTACCAATTTAAGTGATTTAATGAGGTTTTGGGGTTTGGTTGTTCTTTCCTGCAAAAAGTGAACTATTAATATTTCAGAGATACTTCTCAAGCATCAAGCTTCATGTTATAAGCAGAACTAGTTTAATCTTACTTTTAAATATGAGCATTCAGCCTATTTTTGGAGAAATGAATATTCAGATAAATGGAAATATTTAAGGACTCCACATGGAAATATTTGCCGGAAAGGCATTTGCAGTTACTTGGAGAACACCCACTGGCTATGAAAGATTAAGAAAAAAATCAACAGTTATCACTTATAGTTTTCAATACCCGTATTCAAATACATTGAATCTGTTTCTTTTCTTTCCTCGTTAATTCTTAACGAGTTTGACAAATACAGATTTCTAGAAATGGGTTTTTTTTGTTAAAATGTACTGTATTTGGTTCTTTCACTGTATTGTTAAAACACATTACTTTGCACATTTAACAATACTAGTGCTAAAGGTATATAAACATGGGAACCTTTAACTGGGATCACCAGGTTAGCCACAGGGTCAAGTCCATGTTAAGAACTCCTGCAAGGGGGGGGGGGAGAACATTAACTAGCTTTTCCTTGTGAAGACATGTCTTTTTATTCCTATCAATGCAAGTTCACTTTGGGACCATTTCTGCTGCTGTTTTGGTACACCAAGGTATTTTTCTTCAGAAAGTCTTGCTAAAACCGACACTGTATCCCACACATTAAAACATCTGCCTACCTGAAAAGTCTCCAGGGATGATGTTGGGTGAATCTGTAGCCTCTGTTTCAGTGTAGGACAATGTGGAATCTGAAAGATCTAGGAAGCAGAGGAGAAAAGGCACGTGTTATTTCCTAAATGGCCAATAACTTTATCATTCCAAGAAGCATTCCCACTCGCGCTATGCAATGCTTCAGATTCAATTCCCAAAAGGTGCTTTCAAAGACATGGGAAGGAGCACTTATGCAGCGCGGGTCTACTCTTCCTTAAAGCAGCCACATTGTTTCCTGGGATCACAGGAAACAGTTGGAAGCAGAAGCTTCACGATCTGGGGAAAGACACAGCTGCTTTAAAAAGTTGCAGACAGGGTCTATGTTTTAGCTCACAAACGTCTTTTCGTGAATCCAAAGCACTGCACAGCCCTGGTTGACATGGTGAAAAGTGGTTTCGACTTAGTGTGAACCTTAGGCATCATTTTTAATCATGGTTTATAAGAGCACAATGTGTAAGGACAACTCTGCCTTTTTTCAACAAACAATGGTTGAAACAAGCTGTGGTTTAACACAGTGAGAACTTAAGAGAAAACTGCTGCTGTTTCTGCTCTTGCCTTGTTGCCTGCCTGACTTTTAAGTAGCCCTCTTGATGAGAATACGATATAAGAAACCAAGCTCTCATCCTGATTATGCAACATCCCTGCCTCTTCTTAGCGGCAGGATGCTAGAAAGCAAAGAGCCCAGCCGTTTGCTCAGAGGAAGTCAGCAAAGAGGAAGGAGTGTGAATGTTTGTGGAAGGTGTGACCAGTAACACTAGCAACTATCCCATATCTTTGCAGAAGCGTTTTAAGAGGACCTAGTCCAGCCCTTCCCAAGAACAAAACAGTAACTCTGGATATGCTCTTAGGACACCAAGAACAGGGAAAGTGGTAATGTAGCTGTTTCTAAGGAACTGCCCTGCAGACAAACTCTTGGAACTTATCTCACCATAGAAGGCTGCCTTCTGCTTGGTGAAACCGTCACTCCATCTTGTCTGCTGACAATGATGGGCAATTGCAACTCACCAAGGTTTTTCTCCTAACCTTCCCAGAGATACCAATGGCCGATATGAACGAACAGCAATGGCTCTCTCCTCTTTTTCCAATGCACAAACACTGGCAGGATTTGGGCCTCAAAAATAACCCAGGTTGAGTGGATCAAACAAGTAGGAACTTGGAGCTCCATTGGGTAAGGTTACACTAAGCCTCCAAACAATTCATTGTTACTATACTTAATTATCACTATTAAAATTCTTGAAGCTGTTTATTCTTGTTTCCTTCCTTCCTTCCTCCCCTGCAGAGACCAAGAAAACTTTGTTTTAACAAGTTAAAAGTGTTTTGTTGGTCTCTCTCTCTCCTTCACTTACACCACTTTAATTAAAAATATGCTCTAAAAGCCTGCTCCAAAATCAATTTCTTATTTGTTGATTTCCCTTTTCTTTTCAATCCTGCTTGTTTAAAAAGCAAAGATCCAATACATGAACTCTGAGTTCCTTGTCTATCAAGTACAACCAGCATCAAAAAGAACCAGGGTGTCCAGATATTTGTTTCTTGATTTTTTTTTTTGGCAAATAAAAAATCCTCCACAGAAACTGGAGAACAGAACACAGGCAGTCAAAAAGAGCCACATTTTTCTGATAAACCATTTTGTGTTATTTGTCTAACTTTGTGTTAGACCAGTACCGTGCTCACGGGACCTTGGAGGACTGCCAGTGGCTACCATATTATCCACTCATCCTTACCTAGACTACTTCTGAATGAAGGTCAGTACAACTTGTTGGGTCCCAACAAACTGATTGTAACCCATTATTCACACATGATGGATCCACCACGTCTTTGAAACACCTCCTGACTTGGAGGATTTATGGGTGTACAGGGAATTTGGTTTGATGGGTCCGACTTCTGCAGGTCTCATCTAGATGAAATGGATGTGATCCAAAAGATAGTGAACAGCAGGTCCTCAAATCTACCCATATATATTCTTGGCGATCACTCGTAGCCGAGTAAGATTGTCTTCCAGGGACTGTGGTTGGAAGACGCCTGTGCGTGAATTTATTTTATGTGTGGAGATTGGTGCACAACAATCAGCACACAACCTTCACAGAAAAAGGCTCTAATCCAATGGCATGGATACCATGACGATTGGTGACCTTTTGTCTGCTGCAGCCTTCGCAGCCGTTGTAACAATACACCTTGTTATCTTCCGCCTGTTCTGCCGTTGAGGAATTTCTTGGGGACTTTCTTGGATCGTTCTTTGTCTGGTTCCTCCCCCTGGACCTTACCGCCATGGGTGACCCTACCAGGAGTACATGACTCCCGGCGGCTTCGCTCACAGGGTTCATTGGGAACACACAAGCCCACTCACCACAACAAGGTGACGATCCAGCGAGTGAGATATAGATAGATAGATAGATAGATAGATAGATAGATAGATAGATAGATAGATAGATGATAGATAGATATAAAATTTATATTTATATAAATTTATTTATATATATATTTATATAAATTTATATATAAATATAAATATAAATTATAAAATTTATTTTAAAAATTATAAAAATATTCCACAGGTAAGTATTTGATTGCCACTTAATAATCCATCCAACAACCACTTCTATTTCATACTGACCAGAAGTCTCTTGCTGGTGGGTGGGAGCTGGAAGTCCTGATGCATCTTCCACATGTTACAAATTCCTTCTGAAAGTTTTGCACAGGATCGCCTTGGCCAACCAAGCCAAAGAATCCAGGCAACCAGTAAGTTCTATTCTCTTCTATATTCTTGGCGATCACTCGTAGCCGAGTAAGATTGTCTTCCAGGGGCTGTGGTCTTCCAACCAGTAAGTATTTCCTACTTCTCACAGGCCTAACCCTTCCTTACTGGGGAAGGACAAATGAATTTCAAAACTCTCAGGTTCTGGCTTCATTCCATCGGTGTAATTTTGCTTTAATCCAACTCAATTCCCATCCACCTGCAGAGCCTCCATCGCAAAAAGCCGATGGCAGAGGCAGGCAAGTTTTCTGTGGATGCCTAGGTTTAAATGCTTAGATGACAATATATATTTTGGAAGGCTACTCCCTTTGGCGCATGCCAGTTTTTAAGTAGGTCACATTTTTATGCCTCGCTTCTTTGACCATGTTTTCTTTGATGCTTAAGAAAACAAAACAGAAGAGTCGCAGGGAGAGAAATAGAATTCCTCTCGCAGGGCAGTATTTAAAAAAAAGGTTGCCGCCATTTCTCCGACGAGCTTCCTGCATTTTTCCCCCCTAACAGATGCAGTATTATTGAGAGTTGAAATTTGTCTTTTACCCTCCCCTGCATCAAAAGGTCTAAGTGGGGGGGGGGGGGAAGTAGAGCAGCAAAAGGACAGAGGTGTCCACTGGGTGTGGTCAAAAAAGCCAAGATAGCGGCCATCATATGTGATGCACATAAAAACTGATGAAGTTTAATCGCACCATCACAGTTGCCATGATGGGAAATAACGAAATGTTCATGACAATATCCACATTCTACAACTTACATCCTTGCATCAGACACCGAGATGCAGGTCCGTCTCTGCATGCACGTCCGAGATGCAGGTCCGTCTCTGCATGCACGTCGTCATTTCAGTGTCCATGCAATTTACTGTGGAAGCCACTCTCCTGTCCCGGCCGTTAATTTTTGCCGGGTGGCCCCCAGCACACCATTTAAAGGCCCTTGGCTTAGGAAAAACACACACCTCTAATTTTGCGTGTGGTGTGATCTCAGCCAATTGTGGTTTGCTCAGTAAACCTGCCCTCTCTAGTTTACCCCTGAACTTTGTGGAAACGCAGGGGCAGGGTTACTCGCGCCCTTCTAGGCCTGCTCTGAAGCTCTTTACTAGCAACATATTCTGTTTTTTAAAGGAGGGCGAGGTATCTGGATGGCCCCAAAATGTCTGTTCTGATTGCATCTGGTCTCAGCTCACTTGAGAAGTCCTCCTCTGAGAAGCAGAAGAGGAGGAATCTGGGGAGAGCAGTCATGAGGAACCAGGGCTAAGCACCAAGGTCTTGCCAGAAGACCTTCTCTGAAATCTTGGACCAGAGCCCAAAGTAAGAACGACAAATCCCTAATTCACAGGAACAACGGCAGGAGAGACAGAAGAGCTAGACTGTTGGGAGGAGTGCCCTGAGAATAATGGCCTACTCAGAAGTATGCCATTCCTCCTGAATTGTCTAAGCAACCTCAGCTGGTCTTGAGCTTCTGGGCAAAATATATTTTGCCTGAACTTATTCTAATGCTGAAACAAGATCTCCAATAAACAGAGTAGGCCTGCTTGTTTCTTGAAACCAGCTTTTGCTATGATGGTTTGGATAATTCAGTCTCTGCCAGGACTTTGTGCCCCGATCCCTGGACCAGAGTCTTCCTACTGACTTTGCAGTATGTTTGTAACACTGAGTTTGACCCAGGATAGTCTGACTATATCCTATGTGGCATTCTGCAAGATCCAGGACAACACTGTACAAGCCTTTCATGTCTAAGTTTTGCATCATCTTAAGTTACCCACACAGAGAGAGAAGCCAAAAGCAGTCATCCTTCTCCTGGAGCAGAGTCAAAACTTGCCAAAATACATGTCTCTAGTTGTGAACATTACACGTGGACCACTCTTCCTTCTGCTTAGCAAACTGCAGTAGGAAAGTCTGGGTGGAGAACACACTTACCCAATGGCTTTTGCTCATCCTTTGGAGACAGCCGGGAATAAGGAGGGGGTGGTGATTCTGAAAAAGAAAGAGGCAGCAAATGAACATCATCCAAGTTTTCAAAAAGTTGGTTTCCACCCTAATGAAGTCACTTCTAGTTGAATAAACGGTAGGATATTGATCAGAATCTCACACGTATGACTTGGAAAAGGTACTAGAGTTGACAAAAAGCCACAGACAAGCTCCTTTGCCAAGGAGCTAGTAATCAAGCTGCAGGGCTTAGATGAATGCAACTTCCATGTGTAGTAGACTTCCCATGGGCCACAATGAACCCTCCATCAAGGTACACGCCTTTGGTTGACCCAACACTTTAGACTTGACTAAACTGAGGTAGGGTGATCCATGGGTCAGCCTTTTCTAGGAACCCTAACATTATCTTAGCATGTTGGGTCAACCAGACCATCAAGTTCAACCATAAGATGGTGCGGCACAAGTATGTGCTTTATTTGTCCCTTGTGCAATGCACAGAATAAATCTGTTACATAGGTTTAGCATGTTGTGTGAATCCAGCTATCAGGTATGCCTTAAAGAGTCTACTGGTTGCAATCTTCAAGCTCATTTACTCTAGAACATAGCTTTCCAAACTGTGTGTCGCGACACTTTAGTGTGTCGTAACACACAGTTTAATGTGTCTCGAAGTGGCGGCGTGGGGGTGCGCACGGTGGTGGCAGTGTGCATGGCGGCAGCGCGCCATCAGCACTTCCGTGTTTTAGTGAGGCCACCGCCGCTGCTGCCGCCACCGCGCACGCCGCCGCCGCTCACCCCCCCGCACCACCACCGTGCACGCACGCCCCCCCCCCGCACTGCCGCTACCACCGTTGGTGTGTCACCAACAGCGGCACTTTGGAAAGCACTGCTCTAGAACAATCCCATCAAACGCAACAAGATTTTGGTTGGCCGACTGCAGGTCTGGTCCTCACAAGGAATACGATCCACCCTGTAGTTAGTTTTCCCCATGTCAGTTGAAAAGGCAGTCCCTGAATTTAGAACTTTCTCACCAATGGGCCTGGAAAACTAGACCTATGAAGGCTTTTGCTGATGTCGAAGTATCTTCCTCACAAAACAATGTTCCCCAGCAATGCAAGTCTGGGTACACAGAATGCAGAGCATTTTAACATTGACGTTGTTTTCAACCAGTAAATAGCGTGTTCACATGCTGTGCTAACCCATGGTTCATTAGATATGGAGGCTTAGTTTGGGCAATGCACCAAATCCAAACCAAACAAATTGCATCATGGTTTAGTACAATGTGTGAAGCCAGTTAGTGCCATTTTCCCTCCTTCCAAGAGCCCCAAAGAGACCTGTAATTGTGGTCCAAGAGCCTTAAGCTAATTCAAAGGACTACAAACTCAAGGGCTGGCTTTGCACAACACACAGCCTAAAATGCACTGGGCTAGAGGTTCAGTGTGTTGTACAAATCCTACCAGCATGATTGATTGATTGATGGTTCAGGTGTTTTAAGAATCTGTGCAATTGAGCTAATTCAGCAAACCACATATTACTGTATTGTGTGGACACAGCCCAGAGCTCAGCAGGGACCTAAAGTAGTCAAAACTGACCACCAAACAAAACTGGTTTAACTCTGAAGCAGAAACATTCCTAACAACTCTGTCACTTTTTTGGCAAAGCAACACTTCCTCCGGACATGTCCAGCAATGCTCAAGACAGCCAAAACTTTCCTCTTCAGTTTCTGTGCATCTATTACAAGGAACACGGTATTTGGTGTTCCAGCAATAGTCAAGAGAAAGAATTCCATCGCTCTCCCGATAGGAAAGATACAAAAGACTGAATTCAGAGCATAACAGGAAAAATTGGTATTATAAAACAGAAAACTGAAGGAAAGCTCATCTCCCCATCAATGTGCACAGAAAAAGGAAAATTGCAAAGAGCAATGTTAGGAACTTTGAGGCTCCCCCCCCCCTTAAAATGACATAGAAAAGAATCAGGAGGGGGGAAATGGAAGCAGTTCCTTCCCCTCTCACAAACAGGCTTACGAGATGTAGAGTATCAGAAGTTGCATCCAAGAAAATTTTCCTGGACTCTTACTCAGTTCCAGATCTAATTGAGTTACATTACTGGGGGAAGAGAAAAACTCATAAAAACCAAGACATTCAGGCTCAGATAGCTGGTTCTTCTTCTCCTGTACAGGTTTTGCAAGTTTTAAAAACATGTTTATAACAGGAGAAAAACCTCACTCGCCATAAAGAGCCAGTTCTAAAAAAACGAGGCACTATGGCTTTAAGACAGGCAGCCAGATACACAGGCCAGTCAAGCTGGCGCCAACCAAATGCAAACTGCATATTATCACCACTTCTTCACCTAAATAGTTGGTTGGGGGGGGGGGGAGGAACTCCTTCAGAAAGCAGGGGGAAAGCTTTCTAAGCACAACTTGAAAATGATCTCAATTGAAAGGGGATAATGCCAGGCCAAAAGAGAGGGATTTGTATACGTGTATTTCTCTGTAATTCCCATCTTCTTTTGCCTTAAGAAACCAGTGATTTTCTGTACCTCCAAAAAGCTTTTTTAAAAGTCATACCTCCTTTGTTATAATCAAGACGATAGTAATTTTCTGGATACAATTACCACAATGAGGACTCTGCTTTTTAAAGAAAAGTGCCAAGGCAGTAAATGCCACCGACAATCGGAGATGGCAATCTGACACAGGGTTTCCTGGGACTGACGGTGGGCGCTGGGGAGTTGATTCTCCAAAGTTTTAAAAAGTTTTAAAGGGCTGACAAAGCAGCAATTAGCTTGGTCTTCCGAACTCAAGCCCTTCTGGGACTCTCTCTTAAATACCGTCCCCCCTTTCAAAAAATACAAATCCAGCTGCCCAAGCGAGGGAAGCTGGCAAACTTTGGTCTGCCTCCCCCTCCCTGGGCCGAGAGAGAGACCCAGGAGATTCAGCTGCTCCAGTGAGCAGCAGCTATTCCTGCTGCATCCACAGTCAAGGGGATGCTGGCCTGCCTTGTGGGGAGGCGGGCAAATTTGCTCCAAAATGAGAAAGCGCCTTTGGGAAGTTTTGCTGAGTTCTCTGCTTTACACACACACTCACACACACACACACACACACACACAGCTTTATTTGCCCCTTATGCAATGCATAGGATAAACTTTCAACTGAGCAGGCAAAACAAACAGGACTTTTTTTTCAGGACCAAGAAAAGAATCTAGTTGCACATAACTGGGAGTGAGGATCCTTCTGGATTCCAGGCCTTCATTAGGGGTCTCCTCTTACCATCCAGCCTGGAATCACACAGATCCCATTCCCACAAAGCTGTTAAGTATCCTCTCACCCTCTCCCAGGGAAATCTCTGGGAAATTTCTTCTTTTTAATTCTAGTTACTGATATAAAAGTTAACTCCTTGATGGCTGGGATCCAGCCATGGTGGCAGGTTTCCAACTGGTTTCCCTCAGGAATTTGGAAAAGACTGCCAGGAAGGGGACCACAGACTCTTCCAAGCGCAACCGGGCACATACCATCCTTCACATGACATGCAAAGCCGACCCGAGCAATTCCACCTTTCATCAAACACAAGTCAGGTGTCTAGATTTTACATAAATACTACTTTGCATTTCAGTGGAACTGCCAAAGGCTCAAAGCTCGTTTAATGCATGATCCTATTAGACTCCTTGTAAGAACCCTGCAATGTAGACCCCATAGGGTTGAGGCTGAAGAGCTGGCTAGCAAAGTTCGTATATTCTATCAGAGATTCCTTCATCACACTTCAGCCACAAGGTTGCACCAATTTCAAAGCCTGTGGATTGTGCAAAAGGAGGGAGGTGGGGGTGGCCACCCAAATGTTGCTGAGTCAGAGAGGCAGGAGCCAGACCAGCTGGACCAGTGATGAGGGATCCTAGGAATTGTGGTTCGGCAACATCTGGAAGGCCCCAAGTTGTTGATCCTCATGTAAAACATTGTCTGCAGCCAGGCTGGGGCTGAATGGAATTCCCTTCAGCTGTTAATACTTCTTTTAGTATCAACTGTGTTTTGCCAGGCCCTGTACAAAACAATGCAGTGTCAAAATTCTTGGCAAAAGGTTTGCAGCAGAAGCAGAATCCAGAACAGAAAGACGGGATGGAGAGAAAAGCGACTTCCCTGTTTGGTGAGCTACATGTTCCTCATGTACTGCTGCTACTCATTTTGGGGAGGGGTCGGGGGTTCAGGCAATATTTGCAGGCTCCAAATATTTATCAAAGCATGTTGACCGTATTTGTTTTAATAGCCAGAAACAGCAAATGAGAAAGCAGATCAGTTTCTGCCATACTTCAGACAGAAAATTTGCAGGATGAAATGCCCATCCCAAATGCTCTCTGCGCTTACGTAGCTAATATGTCAGGGAGAAGCCTAGTCTGGAAGACATTCTCTGTTGACAACCAGCTTTCTATGTTCAGCATCGTGTCCGACTCTAGGGGCCGGTGCTCATCATTTCTTAGCCGAAGAGCCAGCGTTGTTCGAAGATGCTTCCACGGTCATGTGGCCGGCATGACGCACGCGGAACGCTGTTACCATCCCACCAAAGTGGTACCTATTCATCTACTTGCATTTGCATGCTTTCGAATTGCTAGGTTGGCAACAGCTGGGGCGAGTGCGGGAGCTCACTCCGTCACGCGGGGCTAGGGATTCGAACCTCCGAACTTGCGATCGACAAGCCTGGCGTCTTACCCACTGAGCCACCACGCCCCTCTTTAAGCCCTAAAAGGTAGTGTTAAACACTAACAGATTACTATCTGTTATAAGTAATAAAATATTAATTTGGTATATGGATTTCTGATGGAGCTTCTGGCCAGCGACAAAGATCTGGGCCTAGACTTGCTGAATCCCTGGGAAGGGAGACTTTAAAAAAAAAACCGTTCATAGAGAAATTGGAAATACTGAACAGCAGAAATGGGAGTACCAGTCATTTTAAGAACTGTGTTGAGAAAATTGGGTGACATGGCATCTGAATGATGTCTCTGTTGACACCCGTCAGCTTAGCAGCACAGCTCAGAATGGAGATTCAGCCTGGGGGGACGTGTGCCCTGTCACACCCCTCCCCACAAGTTTACACCCTTAGCTTAAGAGTCAGGCCTTATTCATACCTACCTGTGCCAGACTCACCACATGACATGGTTCACCCAGAACGCTGCCCAACACAAACATGTTTTTGGACACAGAGAAATGAAAGTAGTTCTTTTCATTTACAAAACCATGCATATGCGGGTGCATTTGCCCTAGGACGTTCTGGATGGTACCAATAACGCCACATTCATGGTGTGTAAAAGTAGCTGCAGCGATGCCACAAAGTTTAGCCACACAGATTCTTAAAGGGCTCTTAAAGAATAAAGACTGACCGAGTTTCAAGGGAAACATAAAACCAAGAGGGGATCAAATATAAATATAAAATCCATGTCATATGGGGAATGAATAGTCTTCTGAGATCAGAGGTGTGTGACTTTTCATGGGGACGATGAAAGATGCACTCCAAAAACTCAGCAAGGCTATATAAAACTATTTGTTGCGATTTAGGCTCATTGCATTTAGCAATTTTCTCCTGTCACGTTAATAATTACAGTTGGATGGCAACTTCAGCAGAGATGCAGACTGCACAGACATCTTAGGGCCTTTATGTTCTTCAGGTTGTGAACATGCGAGGTGTGGGGGTGATTTCCTTAACATGACAGAGATTGGTTCCTTGATTCACATCCTAAAGAATGCATACAAGCACTGCCCAGTCTAAGTAGTAAAGCATAGCCAGAGAGTCAATCTGGCAGTGGTTCAAATATTGGATGAAGAACATTTCTGTACTAGTGATTTTAGAGCATCTTCTAGAGCAGTGTTTCTCAACCTTGGCCACTTTTCAAGAAAAACACTTTTCTAGAGCAATGTTTCTCAACCTTGTTTGTTGTTTATTCGTTCAGTCACTTCCGACTCTTCGTGACTTCATGGACCAGCCCACGCCAGAGCTTCCTGTCGGCCGTCGCCACCCCCAGCTCCCCCACAGTCGAGTCCGTCACCTCCAGAATATCATCCATCCATCTTGCCCTTGGTCGGCCCCTCTTCCTTTGGCCTTCCACTTTCCCTAGCATCAGCATCTTCTCCAGGGTATCCCGTCTTCTCATGATGTGGCCAAAGGACTTCATTTTTGCCTTTAATATCATTCCCTCAAGTGAGCAGTCTGGCTTTATTTCCTGGAGGATGGACTGGTTTGATCTTCTTGCAGTCCAAGGCACTCTCAGAATTTTCCTCCAACACCACAGTTCAAAAGCATCTATCTTCCTTCGCTCAGCCTTCCTTATGGTCCAGCTCTCACAGCCATAGGTTACTACAGGGAATACCATTGCTTTAACTATGCGGACCTTTGTTGTCAGTGTGATGTCTCTGCTCTTAACTATTTTATCACGATTTGTCATTGCTCTCCTCCCAAGAAGTAGACGTCTTCTGATTTCCTTCCTGGCTGCAGTCAGCGTCTACAGTAATCTTTGCGCCTAGAAATACCACCTTGGCCAGCTGGGGAATTCAGGGAGTTGAAGTCCACACCTCTTAAAGTGGCCAAGGTTGGGAAACACTGTTCTAGTAATCCAACCATCACTGGGGACAGGCTTTATAGCACCAACCATGGCTGGGTGATGCTCTGAAGATGCTGTCAGTTGCTAGTATGGAAATGACGTGGGACTTAGGACCAGCCTCAGACACAGAAGCTCAGGTGGGTGACTTGGGGCCAGTCATACCCTTTCCCCTTAATCCATCTCACAGGACTTCTGTCAGGGGAATAAAATTAGGGAAGACCCCATACACCTCCCCTTGAGTTCTCAGAAGAAGGCAGAACATATATTCAGTGAATGAATAAAAACAAAACAGTTGCCACAAGTAGTGTCATGACTAAGGACTAGTTTGGATTATGCATGTTCATTCTTGATTTCACAAGAATGGGTGACTCTCAACAGTTGAAAGCCCTGAGAAAGCACTGCAGGATTGGGAGGTGGGATTTTAAAGTTCTCTAGATTCGGAATTTTCCACATATTCAATCATTGCTTCATTTTAGGATCAAGCCATAATGTGGCTTCATAGAGTATGCCTTTTTCAGGCTTAGTTCGGTGGGTGAACTGTGTCTTATTTTTTTTATTTGATTTGATTTCATTGGCTGCTCATCTCACCTAAGTGACTCTAGGTGGTTTACCAGTTAGAAACAACAATCCAATACAAAAGTTTAAAAAGAATATAGAAACATATAAAACATAATTATTCAACAAACCTTGGTTAAAAGAAACCATGATATAATGCAACACATGGAACCAGAACTGGATAGGATATGAATGCTATGTTGTTGAGTGCTTCCAGCATGCCTAGTGTTTACAAAGGAAAAGTACTCTGTCTGGAGCAGTGTTTCTCAACCTTGGCAGCTTGAAGATGTGTGGACTTCAACTCCCAGAATTCCCCAGCCAGCAAAGCTGAGTTGAAGTCCACACATCCTCAAGCTGCCAAGGTTGAGAAACACTGGTCTGGAGGGAAGCATGGAAGATTCTACCTGCCATGTAATTCATACATCCAAGGCACTGCTAAATGTTCCAGTTCTCAAGTGAAGAATCTCCATGTATGAAAAAGTCTTCAGTGTACAACTAAACCAAGGATTCAGATTGTGACATCCCAGGAGGGCTGGTATGGCAAATGTTTTCTGAAGACACATAGCAAACACCATTTGCCTCTGAAGATGATTGATAGATAGATAGATAGATAGATAGATAGATAGATAGATAGATAGATAGATAGATTTACTTGAATTTGTATTACCACCCATCTCCCCCATCAGGGGACCTTAGGCGGTTCATAATAAAACAGTAAAAACATAAATGAAAATTTACAATATTAATAAATAATATAAAATCCAAGGATAAAAGATGTTAAAAAGGTGGTAATACTAGGGAGCTTCATGAGACCAGCCATCCCCAAGAGGAACTGTTGGCATTACCCTCCCAGGCAAGCAGGCAGAGCCAGGTTTTTAAGTCTTTTTGAAAGGTCGAAGATCCTGTTTTAATAGAATCTTAGATCTTGGAAAAGTGAAAGGTCCCCCTTTGCTTGGGGCATCTCGCAGTCTTTGCAGGAGCAATTCCCTTCCAAAGCTACCATCCTTGCAGGCTACTTGCCAGAAACCACAACTTCTAATATTCACAGGGTGGGCAAAGTAAGTTTAAACTAACATTTCCAGCCGAAGAAAGCAGAGGAAGTTGCCAACAGCCAAAAGAAAGGTAGGTACGAAGCTCAAGGCTTCCTGGAAGAATAATCGCAATAGCATTCTGCAGATGCTTTTAGGTTATTAAGACATACAAGGACCTCAAGAGGCACTTTGTAAAGTTTCAGAACACATTAAATCCTCACCAGGTCATGTGCCCCGTCTCCATAACAAGGGCTTGCGCTAAGCACCAGCGCTGCTCACACAAACGGGGAAGAGGAGATGGCATCTCTGATCCCGAGATGGAAATCACCTAGTGGCAAAACCCGCTCTCCCCCCACCCCGCATGCACTTGTGAGCCCCTCCAGGCAGGGCTGCAGACTTCCTCCTGTCCAGACCTGTGGGGGGGGTCTGCATTCCCAGGGTGGGTGGGGCTACAGCCAAGGGGGGCGGGGCTACAGAGGGCTCCCTTCCCCTTGTTCAGAGTGCAAGAGGAGGTGATCTGCATCCAGGCCGCCTCCTCCCCTCCCGTGGGTGAGCTTCCCCCCATCTGCTTGAGAGCAGAGAGCCAAAGGGAGATAGATTTTAAATGGCACAAGCAATTTGGAGGGGGAGGGGGAGGCTCATGGCCCAAGGAGAGTCCGGACAGCCGCAGCTGCAGCTGCACCCAGCCTCCGTCCAGAGGCTTCACTGCCCCAACCTGCGTTTCCTCAAATGTCTTTTGTGGGAGTTGCCAGTTTTTAAGTTCCAACCTGGAAGAGCTCCGATACACATCAAAACATACGTTTCTCTCTAAGATCAGGCAAAATCTGTCTAGTCCAGCCTTCTCCAGCCAGGGCACTCACAACACAACACAACACCCCTTCTGTTGTCTCCAGCATGCGAGCGCAGAGGTCGCCGCTCCCAGCAAGTCTTGTTTAGTCTGGACAGGCCGCATCGCAATTGCACACTAAGGAATTCCGGCCCACAACCCAAGAGCACCCTTAGGTGCCTGGCACTACAGCTCCCATCATCTCCAGCAAGGACCGCCAGGCCAAGGAGGCGCGCAACCCGGCCAGGGGCGCCGGGCTGGAGAAGGTTGCCCCCCGACCCTCCGCCCCGGCGGCCTCGCGCGGGAGGACCGTCTTACCTGGCCCGCACAGCCTGCTGAAGTGGTAAGGGTTGCAGCACACGGTGGGCCCGTCGGGGAGGCCGTAGCTCCGGCACTCGCACAGCGGCTTCAGCTCCGCCGGGTACTGAAGGTCCGGCCAGCGGAAGAGTTTGCCCAGGAGCAGCTGCGGCGGGGCCGCGAGGCCGCCGAGCCGCACCTCCAGCTCGGCGCGGGAGACGAGGACGCAGCCGCTGGGCATCCCTCCGCGGGACTCGACGGCTTCCAGCAGGCTGTCGAGGGAGCGCTCCTTGAGGCGCTTCAGGAGCGAGTAGGTGACGTCCTTCAGCTCCTGCTCCAGCAGCGACAGTCTGGGGCGCCCCTCACGGGCGGGCGCTTCCCGAGGCCCGGAGGAGGCGCCGTCCAAGCCCCGCTCCTTGAAGAGGCAGCAGGTCACCGTCTTGCCGTCGCTTTCCAGCGCCCACCAGCGATCCTCCTCCTGGCCGCCGCCGCCCTCGTGCTCCGGCACCGCCGCCTCTCCCTCCTCCAGCAGGTCACCGTCTCCGCGCGGCATGGACCGCTCCAGAGCGCCCGGCTCCTCGACGGCGCCTCCGCCGGTCACCGGGCGCCTCCCCTCGCTCCCTCCGGGCTCATCGCTCTTCCTGAGGCTGCTGCTCCCGGCATCTCCTGCCGTTCCTCCTCCCCCTCCTCCGTCGGGGAGGACCCGGCTTCTCCAAAGTCGCCGCACCAGCCCTGCCCGTTTGGACCTGAACATGCGCTCCGCCCGGGCGCGGAGCCGCCGGCCTTCGCTGGCTCCGGGTCAGACCCTCCCGGGCGAGCGCCGCATGGAGGAGAGCCAGTAAGGACTGCTGCTGCTGCTGCTGCGGCGGCGACGGCGGCGACGGCGCCCGGAGCAGGGGCTCGCACGGCCGGCCCAGCCAATCGCCGAGGGACGGCCGCCGCGCTGCCGCATCAGGAAGCGGAGCAACGGCATAGAGCGGAGCCCCGCGCAGGCCGGCGGCGCGGGAGGGGCACCGAGAGCGCCCGCCGGCCGGAGTCGCCGCCCGCCCCCTCGGCGCTCTCTACATGAAGCCCCGGGCGCCCGCGGCGGCGACCGAGAGGGCTCCTTCCCGGGAGGGCTGCTGACTCCGCAAGCAGCGGCTGCGCTCCGGCTCGGCTCCCTCGACGTCAGGCTCTTCCTCGGTCGGACCGCTTACAAAGTTGCCCGGACTCGGCGAGGGAGGCGCCGGCCGCTTCCCGGGCTTGGACGCGGGCCGGCGGATCCCGGCATGGCTTGGCCGGCCGCAGTTCTCTATCCCCGTCCCGAGAAGGAGCTGCGCCGCCGGGGCGAGAGGGTGAGCCGGACGGAGCAGCGCTGCAGCCAGCCAGTCCCGTCCGCGCGCGGAGTTCGGCCCGGCGGCGTGGCGAAGCTTTCCGAAGGGAGACGTTCCGCGCCTCGGCGCCTGCCGGGTCGGGGCCGCGGTCTCCCCTTGACGAACGAGCCGAGCCGGGCCCTCGCGCTCCCTCTCCGTCCGCCGCGCGCTCGCTTTTTTGTTCTCCCGCACGGAGCGCACGGGGCCCCCTCGGCGAGCGCCGGAGTCATTGGCTCCCTCCCATCATGTGCCAGTCTAGACACTTTGGCGGCGCGGGAGGGTTGCGCAAACAAGGGCTCGAGTTTCTTCACTCTTAAAGGAAAACGCCTCCAGTTGCCTCCTGGCGCCCCCCCACCGCCGCCCGGCCGCTTTGGGGCAGAGCCCCGCCTGATCCTCCGGCCCGAGGGAGGGGAGCGAGAGCTAAGCGGCTTCTGCGGAGCGAAGGGTCGGGAGGGCGACGGAACCAGGCTCGCTCGGAGCGCTGGGCGTCGCCTCGAGCCCCGGGTGCTGCGGGAGGACTGGACGGACAACCGGGGAGGGTCGAGGCAGAATCGGAGGCGGCCCCTTTCGCTCAGCTCTTCCTTTCTGGCCTTTGTTCCGAGAGGTCCAGGAGGTTCAGTTAGGGTTCGTTTTATCCTCACAACAATCCTGCGAGGTAGGTAGGGCTGAGAGAGAAGGAGAAAATGACCGGTCAACCACAGCCTCGCTGCTCTTCTTTAGGAGTGAGCTTCCAAGCTTGGCTGATCAGAAAAGAGTCCAACCTGGTTGCCACTTGGATGGGAGACCACCAGGAAATCCCAGGAGCCTAGACTGGGGAGTTGAAAAAACTCCCTAGATGGGGACCAGGGCAAAACATTTCCAGATGGTTGCTGAGAAAGTATGTGGGTGACGACATTATTGGGGATCCGACTCAACATGGGGCAAAACTTTATTTCTACATTTTACCCTGGGTTGCAGGGTCAAGGACGCACCCCCTGGCCCAGAAGAAACCCACTTTTCCCCACAGAATTGTAATCTCACAGGGAATTAGTCTGGAGCAAATGTGGGTCGATCAGGTGGGAATAGACAGCCCTCAAGGTTGCCCCAAAACTTATTGCTATCTTGCAGATCCCAGGAGCTGTCACCCACACACACACATCCTGCAATTTGTTTGCAGGAGGTTGGGGCTCATTCACACACACAGACACACACACCCCAAGAGCCACAGCTATTCCAGTTCACAAGCCTCTTGTGACAGAAGGCATGATGATTCCCATTTTACGCAGGTGGAACCAAAGTAAAAAATCAGCAACTTGCGAAGTGCAGCAACAGAACAGAAACTCTGGCCTCAATCCACTGAACCACATTTTCCAGAGACAGAAGGGCTGTTTTCACACAGCCCTTGCCAACCAGCTTTGTTGCAAGCCTAACCGCTGCATTCATGTATAATATTAATTCGGGTTAGTTTTAATGTTGGTTAGGTCTGTTTGTGGCTTAGTGTAGAGCATGAATCCAGCCCATTCAGTCAGTTTGCTGTATTGTACAACCCCTTAGAAGAAGGTTAAACGTGTGAGCAGCAGTAATTGGAGTTTTTCTTTCATTTGGACAGAGTTACAGTACAGTAGGGGGGGGAAAAGAAATGGTTCTGGGGTAAGGGGGGACTTGGAGAAAAACTGCTGTTGCTCTTTGGGAACATTTGTATGCGATTGCATGATGTATAACATAGAGTCTCCAACATATACACTGTTCATAAATGCAATTAACTGCTGTTTAAATTTCCACCTTCAAGGAATATGTTTTCACTTGTGTTTCATTGTGCATACAAGAATTTGCAATGTCATAAGTCAGTGTTTTTCAACCTTGGCAGCTTGAAGATGTGCGGACTTCAACTCCCAGAATCCCCCAGCCAGCATGGCTGGCTGGGGAATTCTGGGAGTTGAAATCCACACATCTTCAAGCTGCCAGGTTTGAGAAACACTGTTGTAGACACTCGTCCTGAAGTCATCACTGGGTTTTGACTTATGAACTGTGGACGCAAACACAGTAGAATACTCAACAACCATTGTTAAACGGCATTGTGTGAATCCAGCTGATACACAGGCATCAGAAGTAGCAGTAATCGAAGCAGTCAATGGCACGTAATGGAGAAAGTGTTGGAGTGGACCAGGAAGAGGCAGGTCTAAGTCCATCATCAACATGGAATTTCCCTGGGGGGAATCGCTTTCTTCAGCTCAACCAACCTCACAGGGCTGATGTTGTGGGCGTAAAATCGAAGATGTCCGTGAGCTCCTGGACGTAACACGGACTATACCCCTAACAAACAAGCAAGGCCAAACATCCCCTGTGTTGAATGTTGTCTGGGATCAAGGACTCACATGTAATGTTCCAGAAGAACAGAACCATAAACTATTTGAGAAAAGGAAGGAGGGGGTGGCGGCACAGGGACATTAAGGTTCTGGGCCTGGGTCCCAAATACAGTTGGTTGGTTTTAAAGGAGTATCTCCAATCTCAGGCTCACCAACTGGAAGAGTCTTTTGTTCTGCAAATGATCCCGAGATCCCCTTCTCTTGGAAATTCTGATCCTTCTGCCCCAATTCTTCACCACCACCCCAAAAGCAGGCACAGCCTATAATCTGCAGACACTTCTCTCTTTCTTTCAGCTCAGAAATCCAAGCCTGCTATTTTTTTATAGCCTCGCCAACATCTCATTACAAACTCTGCACTGTCAACAAAGGTGGTGACACCAGGCCTGTCTTAATAAGGAAGCAAAGGCACGAAAGCCTCTGACCTTGAAAAGCAGGGGCTGAAAGCGCCGTCCGGTGTCCCACAGACTGGAACATAGGGACGCCGATTTTAAAATAACCCAACGTGCAAATTTTGGACCTTACGTGGTTTGAGAGTTGTTCTCTTTGTGGAATAGTGTGTTCAAGTGTCTGTGTGTGCATTTAAAGCTCTCATTGTATTTGGGTGTAAACTCAAGTCCAACCTTATTTGGCTTCTAAATTACACAAAAGTATCAAGTCACCGTCCTGGGGCTAAATTATCTTGAACACTGGGAAAATACAATACTGTAATACAAGTTCCTAATCCTGACAAATCCTGATTCGCTGAGCAGGTCTGCTTTACCACGATTTTGTGAGCAGCCACAATTGGTTAGGTTCACATAGTATAGTAACCAAAACCAAATGTTTAATGCAATGTGCGAAATGGGCTATAAATAAGATTTGTGCATTGTACTAAGCTGTGGTTGGTTCAACCCTGAACTGCTGAGTCAGGCACAGCAGGCAGGATTCACACATGCACTAATTGTGTAAAGCTAAAACACAGTAGAGCTTAGTGAGATGGTCAATCCAAGAACAAAATGTTTGCTATTCTCCCCGCTTCCCCCCAATATTTACCATAAGTATCTGTAAGGGTATGGTGAACTATGGGGTTAAAGAAGCTTTGGCAAGATTGTGTGATGTGACCCGTTGGGAATAAGGGGCTTTCCTGCAGTTAATGCTGGCAAAACTCAGGTCTTAGTTGGGAGGTGCTGCAAAGCTTGAGGGTCCTTGATGTAGGTGTTCTTGAAGTGTTCCCTCCTTGATCATATTTAATAGGTGTGTTAGAGATGCAAATGGTTAGTATAGCTCTTGGATGGGAGCCTAGTAGGAAACCTGAGGTGAGTAGGCTAGACTGGGAAGTCAAAGGAACAGAGCAGTGTTTCTCAACCTTGGCAACTTTGAGATGTGTGGACTTCAACCCCCAGAATCCCCCAGCCAGCATAGCTGGCTGGGGAATTCTGGGAGTTGAAGTCCACACATCTCAAAGTTGCCAAGGTTGAGAAACACTGGAATAGAGAAAGGCCATAGCAAACCACTTCTGTGTCGTTGCATAGAAAACTACATGGGGGGAAGTGAAGTCCCAGGAGGTGTGCTGAACATAAAGGAGATCGTTAGTTTGAAAAAGGGAAACTTCCCCGATCCTATGGGACTGTTGTTCTTTTAGCAACCATGAATGTGTGGGGTTGGGGAGTCCTCCAATGCCTGATCCCCTACTCACCCCCCCTGCAGAATTCAAACATGAAGCGTTTTAACCGTATCTCTGTATCGCCCCATGGAAGCCGCCTTGAGCTTTCGTAGGAAAAGCGGGGTATAAATCTTGCCAATGAAATATCTTCCGGCGCGCCAAGAGTTAAGGCGCCTCTTTTTTTTTTTTTTGTCCCGGAGTCCGAGAGGCTGGGCCACGCCCCCGGGATTGATTAACTTGTTCAGGGTAGCAAAAGTTCAAGCTCCGGAAGCTCCGATTGGCCTTTTGGAGAAGGACGCCCCGCCCCTCTGGTGCGTCGATTGGCTGGGCCGCTCAACAGGCTCCTCCTCGCAGAGAAGGCAGAGTGCTCCTGAATGAAAGAAAGGCCGTGGCGCCCCGCCCAGCGATTGCGGAACGTCCCGCCGCGCTCTTGAATGGAGGCGCAGCCACGGCCGGCGGGGCTTGCTCGCGAGTAGGCGCGCTGCAACTCGACCCTTTTTGGGCTGTTGATGCGGCGGGAGGGGGGACTGGGTTCGCCTGCCTCGCCTTCGATGTTCTGTCAAGGTGACCCCCCCCAACGGGTGGTTACGAATGCCCTTTCTTCGAGGGCGCCGTGGCCCTTGTGGGGTTGGCTCCCGAGGGGCCGACGAGGTGCTTGGAGCAGGAACTCACGCAGAGACGCGACGAAGCGCCTCTGAGCCTGTATAAAAGCCACCTTGCTTAGAGAGAGATCTCCCATAGGAGCAAATTCAAAGCGAAAGCCGCTTACTGATTATGTACCACCGAGCTGGTGGGCACTCAGTGACCAGAAAAATACACCTGTCCTAGGTTGATTCATCCCCAACCCGGTTCCCAGCGGTGCCCGCATCACAGCTGTAATCGAGCTCTCCCTCCCTCCTTTCCTTTTCTCTTCACCCTTCCTTCTTCTTGAATCTCGGTAGATGATTGTTGCCCGCTAGGCTGGGTGGTGCAGTTGCAATGTTGTGCAAACTCTCGGAAGAGACAGGGTCAGAAGACAACCCCCCTTGATCTCGGACAGTGTTTCTCAACCTCAACAACTTTAAGATGTGTGAACTTCAGCTCCCAGAATTCTCCCGCCAGCATGCTGGGTACTCAAAGTCAGTACCACCACTTCAAACTGCGTCCCCTAAGGAATTGAGGACCTGTGCAGATCTTCCAGTACAAGGATTATATGCTCCAGCAGCAACTTCCAGGCACTCTTCAAGGGTGGCCTGCGTCAAACGGTGTTGCAGCAGTCAAGATGCTTCTGTTTGAAAAGACCTGGGAAGAGCTTAATGCCCGTAGTCACAGGGAGTCAGGCTGCATGTAAATGTAATAGCTGCTGCTGCTGCTGCTAGCAGAGCCATTAAGCCCCATGTAAAATTATTTGAGAGCTTAGCAGAAGCAGAATGGTTACTCTGCTCAGATCAAATGTGTTATTGCGCAGATCCAAGAAAGTAAAAGTAGAAAGGTACAATTAATAAAATAAAATTAATAAAATGAGTCCAGATGGGCAAATTTGTCACGTTTGGACTAACCGTTGCTGCGTTTTCACTGCAGCCACGCAGAATTGGGCTATTGTGTTGGGGATCGCGTTATTGATGCCTGAAAGAAGAAGATTAGGGTAAAATTCTTCTGTCCTTGGGAGAGACTGCTAGGTAACGTAAGGGCAGTCTTGCCTCAGGACTTCTTTGTTTATGAAATATCTTTAGCAGGGACCTGGAAAAGGCAGAAATGCAGCCACAACTGTGTGATGGAAGCCCCAACCTTTTTAAAATCTGTGTTGCACGTGTGTGTGATGCATGTAAAAAAGGGGCGGAGCTTCAATCATGGATCACAGCTACCATCTTGTTCATGTTGAGCCCCCTGTGGACTCCCCCCCCCCCAACTATTCCACTCTAATAGTCTTCTTGGCGATCACTCGTAGCCGAGTAAGATTGTCTTCCAGGGACTGTGGTTGGAAGATGCCTGTGCGTGAATTTATTTTATGTGTGGAGATCGGTGCACAACGATCAGCACACAACCTTCACAGAAAAAGGCTCTAATCCAATGGCATGGATACCATGACGATTGGTGACCTTTTGTCTGCTGCAGCCTTCATCCGCCTTCTCAGCCGTTGTAACAATACACCTTGTTATCTTCCGCCTGTTCTGCCGTTGAGGAATTTCTTGGGGACTTTCTTGGATCGTTCTTTGTCTGGTTCCTCCCCCTGGACCTTACCGCCATGGGTGACCCTGCCAGGAGTACATGACTCCCGGCGGCTTCGCTCACAGGTTTCATTGGGAACACACAAGCCCACTCACCACAACAAGGTGACGATCCAGCGAGTGCACCTGACTGCTAACAGTAAAAATCCAGAGAACACCATCCGTCTCCCCTCTGTCACCAGGGTTCGTTTGGTTGGTCTGGCTGAGTGAGGGTACCCTTCCTCCCTTTCACACTTCATGCGCCTCCCTGCCAAAGCTGTGCGCCCAGCCGAAGAGGATGGCCGTCCTAAATAGGAGGAGTCCAACATTCTTCGGTCAAGGATATGCGATAGCTGTGCTCCCGCGTTATATAATTAATGCAAAAATAGAATGTGTTAAAGCATAACAATATAAAATAATCTTATTTATAACAATATAAATGGGCATGGTGGCTCAGTGGGTAAGACACTAGGCTTGTCGATCGGAAGGTCGCAAGTTCGGAGGTTCGAGACCCTAGCCCCGCATGACGGAGTGAGCTCCCGCACTCGCCCCAGCTCTTGCCAACCTAGCAATTTGAAAGCATGCAAATGCAAGTAGATGAATAGGTACCACTTTGGTGGGGAGGTAACAGCGTTCCGCACGCGTCATGACGGCCACATGACCGTGGAAGCATCTTCGGGCAACGCTGGCTCTTCGGCTAACAGGACCCTAACCCTAGAGTCGGACACAACTGCACAAATGTGCAGGGGGAACCTTTACCTTTATAAAACAATCAGATGCAAATTACTTTAGCAAGCAAGTGATTCTGAAGCCAAAGACCTGATTAAGGCCTGATTTGTGCATTACAACAAGCTGATGTGATTTGTTGGTCTTTAACTTAGATGTCATGATGGTTTGCAAACCATGATTGATGGCTCAGTATTACATGTGAACCAGCCATTGCGATGTAGTCAATAAATCATAGCCTAACTTGATATATGTATTTGATCAAAGAATGTGACCAACAAGGTACCTGCTGTCTTGTAAAAGGATGAAATGATATGGCCAGTCTGACTTCTTGTGGCAGAGAGTTCCATAGCCTGGCAGTGGCTACCTAGAAGCCCTTCCCCCCAGATTTGTTTCCTTTGACAGCAGGGCAAAGAAAACGTTCTAAAATCTAATGTAAGGACATAGTCTTTTGAATTGCCTGTCTTAAAGTCCGTTAGATTTGTTTCCAAGTTTTCTCTAAATCTAGTAAATATCAAAATCTGTGGAACTAGATTTAAACAATAAAACTGCTTCTAAATAGTTGCTTTGCCCAGTGCCACCAACTGCACATTATAAACTAAATCAGAACAGCTGTTACATCTGGAAGTTTGGAGCATCGTGTTTCATATTCCACTACATTGACCAGTTGCTAGTGCAAAACACAACGTGCACATTCACACAACCTGTTTAATCTCAGCTACTGAACTGGCCAAGTACCTTTTTCTGGGTTCACACAATCCATTGAAGCATATAGTAATTAAGTGGGCTTGGTTCATACAACATCTGTGCTACAAAAGAAAAAACCCTCACCAGTTACATGGCTACTAATTAGTTACAAGAAACTAAGTCCAGCAGTTGCATGCACAGGTTAGTTGGGTCTTCATCTGTTTTGATGTAAGTGTGTTAAGCAAATTCAGCGAATGTGGTGAAATGATTAAGCAGCTTCTTTGGGAAACTGATTCCAGCTTAAGCTTGAGGTGTAAAGAGTAAAGATGCCACTGAGTCAGGTTTGTCTCGTGGTGACTTCGTGGATCTAACCAGGCAGTTTCCTACAGAACCACATAGAAGTGGTTTGCCCTGCCTTTTTCCGAGGGCAATGAACCCTGGGTTACCGTTTCCTTCCTGGTGGTCTCCCATCCAAGTATCGACCAGGCCTGACCCTTCTTAAGTTCTGAGACTGAATAAGTGGTCCAGGTCATCTGCTGAGATGAACATCTGCTGGACCACTTATTCAGTCTCAGAACTTAAGAAGGGTCAGGCCTGGTCGATACTTGGATGGGAGACCACCAGGAAGTGGTGGTCAACAGAAATGTCAGACAATTAATACAGTAATAAAGGTAACCCTACATGGCCACTTTCAGAAGAGAGCTTGCACATTGCTTCCCCCAGTTGGGACCTTCCGGATTGGCTGGACAACACCCCCTGCTAGTCACAGTCTGGTGTGCCTGGAGGATCATAATGGGGAGCCCCAGATCGAGGAAAAATGGGATATGAATCTAATAAAATCGTTTAAAGACCACATTTAAGGTTATCTGACCACTGCCGCTGCATTACCACCTCTGTCCACTAGGTGGTAGGTGAGAAAAGTTTGGGGAATCCTGGCACTGTCAAAATCCCAGGTATTTTAGGCCCTTCGGTAATTGGCAATAATGCAATAAGACGCACAGGGCGACTCAGAATTGAAACCCTGTAGATTGGAAAGGATATTGCATGGTGCTTTTTGAAACATCAGATTAGTCCTTGAGAAAAAGAATCCAAAATCCACCACTGAGTTACCTTCTTGTTAGAACTGACCCAAATGGCACCGAAGGGTATGCCAGCTTTTGAATTCTGCAGAAGTCCTCACCAGGCTCAGCTGACAAAGAGCCAGGGAAGCAAAGCAGCCAGAAAGGCCAGCATTGGTCCAGATGTTTCAGCGAGGAGACGGCAGTTCAGGATCAGCCTTGAGGTAGGGAGGGCTGGCCAAATAGAGTGCTCGTGGGATGATTCTTTCCAGCATCTCGGATTATATAGCTGGGTGGCAGTCCCTGAAAGGGTCGAGTTGCAGCGCGCCTACTCGCTACTTGCCAACTTCTCTGGGCTCAGAAGGTAAACAGGGTCGGGCTTAGATGGGAAATGTGGGGACCAAATGTTAGTCTGGGAATTTTGCAAACGGCTTCTGCATAGTTGCAAGAAAGGTACATGGATGCTTCCGGGAGTCCAGCTCAGCCAGGGAGAGTCATCTTTTTCACCTAGCTCATCTTAGCCGATTTCAGAAAACTAGGCAGAGTTAAAATCAGGCCTGGTGCGGATTTTGGATGGGGGACCACCAGGAAATAGCTTATAGTTAGACTAGGACATTTCAGATAAGATTCCAGAAGAAGACAATAACAAACCATGTTACTGAAAAATGTTTTGTCCAATGAGTAGGCTGATTTCATTTGATGGGTATGTGGAGCGGATTCTGCTTCGGGCTAATTTCTATGACACGCAGAACAGTATTCTTACCTTCTCTGGCGCGGTTGCCTGAATGATCGCACGGAAACCTTTGCTGCCAGCTTGGGGTCATGATTTCAGAGAAATTTTAACTGGAGGAATTTGCTGGGGGTGTATGATTTATTTATTTATTTATTATTCAAATTTATCACCGCCCATCTCTACAACAGTAGATTTATGTAATTTATGTTAATAGAGGCCACATCTCCTTCATGTTGAGCTTCTGGTGCTTATATGGGTGCGTTATTTCCTTGGCAATAGTACAGAAAAAGGATTTCTCTGTGGCCTCCCATCCAAGACTCCCCGCAGGGCTGATTCTATATAACTTTCTCCGTATCAGCCAAGGTCATCTAGGGACTGCCGCCTGTTAAATATAGCACATCTCAAATCAAGCTAGATTGAGATACACGTGCAAAAAAGAAACTAGCTGCCTGGGGGGGGGGGTCCTGTGGTTTTCTTTATTGTCAATGATCTGTTATTGTTTTAGCACCCAAAGCGAACAGCACATTGCTCAGAAGACAATCTGTGTTTTGCAGTACCCCAAGCCCACACGTGCTGTGTAGAAGGATAGGAAAAGCCCCCCACCCCTGAAGAAAACTGTGTGGCCCATTTCCCGGCCTCCTAAACTCACCACGGCCCCATTGTCTATAGTTTTAACCTCTGGCAGGAGCGACAAACCACAATTGTCTTTTATTGTAGCATTCATGTAATTCATAACAATGCCTGCCATTCATAAGATGTTCATTTTAAAAGAATTAGCAGCAGTGCCCCTACTTCACTGCTTCCTCCATCTCTAATAAGGGAAGGTTGTAAAAGATTGTAAAGGATGCTCTCCCTGTCTCCAGGTGAAATATCTCTGGGTGAAGACCAGGGACATCCGTCAGCAAAATTCCCCAGGGGTTGCTTGCATACTTCCCAGGAACATGTCCAAGAATCATAGAATTATAGCAGAGCTTTCCAAACTGTGCGTTGCAACACATTAGTGTGTTGGCTGCAGTGTCTGGGTGTGTCGCGGCTGCTGCTGCCTCTGAGCCCTGCCAGGATTCCGCCAGGTCCTAGTGCCTGCCTTGTGCCTGGCTGCCTCCAAACCTGCTGTGATTCTGCGTAGGTCCTAGTGCCTGCCTTGTGCCCTGTTGTAAGAGTGTGTCGCGAAATGATGCATGACTAAAAAGTGTGTCACCAACATGAAAAGTTTGGAAAGCTCTGAATTATAGAATCATAGAGTGGGAAGGGAGCTAAGAGGCCATCAAGTCCAACCCCTCGCACAATGCAGGATTCACTTGCACCAGCCCTGCTAGCTAGATGACTATTCAGCCTCTGCTTGAAAACCTCCAGGGAAGGGGAGGAAACCACTCCATGCAATAACCTAGTCCACTGATTGACAGCTCTCACTGTCAAGAAGTTCTCCCTAATATCTAATCTGTATCTCCATCCTTGAAGCTTCATCCCATTAGTTCTAGCAGAGCAGTGAGTCAGGATGATGATGCTCTGTCAGCAAAGTTAGCTTTGGTAGACCCACAAGGATGGTCTTTGTGGGCCCTGCATTGCCTTAATCAGCGTGGCAATCTCCTCTGTGGACCATCTAGTTGAGGATCTCTATCACGGGGAGGGCATGGCTCCTGGCTGGTCAAGAACCTTTCACAGGAAAACATCATTGTGACCCTCTTCAGATCCATCCAGATGTGAGAAATTCAGCCAGATTCAGTTGAAGCCCTCAGTGCAACTTGGGTGAGAATCCATGGGCGTATCTAGGGCATGGGACCTGCCGTGTGCAAGCACACTTCTGTGCTGTTTGTTACACCAGTCAGTCAGTCAGTCAGTCAGTCAGTCTTTTTGCAAGCTTCTGCAGAGCCTGAAAAACATTGCAGATGCTTTAAGGTGCTGGCTCATCTAATGAAAGGGACTTTTAAAGCAGACCCAACTATTTTCAGACTTGCAGGGAAGCCTGAAGGAGTTGGGCAGCTTTAATGAGCTCTTATGGGGTGCATGGCACTTCATGCAATTGAAGCCCTGCCTGTTTTTTAATGTGTCATAAGGGGTCAAAAAAGTCACCATGGTGGCCACAACTATGTTATCAAAGCCCTGCTCTTTTTCACCTGTGTCTCATGCTCATGGCGCCGTGTTGACTTTTTTGACCCCCGGTGGCTACATTTATCAGTCTCCACCTTCATCCTCTGCCCATCTCAGCATCTGCCTTTCTTTGGTTGCCGGAGCTGTGTGGAGACAGGCTGGCTTGTCACCCCAGCCACGAGTCGCCCGTCTCTGGTCCCGCCTGAGGTCATTTCCAAAAGCTACTGCTCACAATGGAAGAGAACTGAGACGGGGAGACCTGCAGGAAGCCGAGCTGAGATGGAAGAAGCAGATAGTCCTTCACAAAAGAGCTCGGAAACGGTCTCCCTTGTTTCAGCTGGGCTTGGCTGGCTTCTTCATCACCAAAGGCTCCCTATTTTAAGTTTCTTTATGAACCAAAAATGGTCATTCAAAGCCCCAAAGTGCTTTCCACCAGCTCCATTCAAGGCAGGCACCCAAGATCAAGGAAAGGAAACACCACCGGTGAATTTTTTTTTTTAGTTGAATTCTTTTAGCAAAGTCTGGTTGCAGAAATCACGTGCAGCTTTTTCACAAGCATTATTCAGAAGTTGCAACCACGGCACTCAGAAATGCATAATCCTAGTTCAAAGCCTTCTGCCCCCTCCATCTACAGCAGTGTTTTTCAACCTTGGCAACTTTAAGATGGGTGGACTTCAACTCCCAGAATTCCCCAGCCAGCACGCTGGCTGGGGAATTCTGGGAGTTGAGGTCCACCCATCTGAAAGTTGCCAAGGTTGAAAAACACTGGTCTACACTGGTCTACAGTGACAACATGAACCAAGCCTCAATCCTGCTGAGACCAAATGAGCTGGCTAGCTTTAGAAAAAAGGCATTGCATCAGTCCCTAATTCGAAACTGAGATAAACAACCTGGTGCCAGTGGGTTCCAATATGTCACGGAAACATCTCTGGCTGTTTGCCCCACCTGGCCATACTTTTGTTTTAAAAAGATTATTAGAAGCTGGCCTGCTGCAAATAGAGAGTCAGCTTCTAGCATTACTTTCACACCTCTGGGCTTCGCATAATCCCTGTAGGCATTTGGAGAAAATGGAAATGATGGGTGGCAGGACATTGTCTGTCTCCCCTTCTCCCCAGGACAAAGATGGGAGTGGCAGAGGCACCCCAAGGGCGGGCAAGAAGTCACCTCGAGTGGCATTCCTAGTGTGGAGTTCAGTGGCTTTTAAATGAAGTGCTCATAGAATCCTAGGGTTGGAAGGGACCTTAGAGATCTTCTAGTCCACCCCCCCACACGCCCAGTGCAGGAATCCTCAGACCATTCTGGACAAATGGCTGTCCTGACTTTTCTTGAAAACCTCCAGTGATGGAGCCCCCACAACTTCAGGAGGCTGGCTGAAGTTCAACTTCAGGTGGTTTGCATTGTAATTTGTGTTGTGTGACTTGTGATGCCCACCCACAGCAAGTATACTGAACAGGCACCCTCCCATGATTGCCATTTTGTGAGTGCGTGGACTTCTGCATCCGGCAGGGGGTGGGACTAGATCAGTATTTCTCAACCTTGGCAACTTGAAGATGTCTGGACTTCAACTCCCAGAATTCCCCAGCCAGCTCTAGATGATCTCCAAGGTACCTTCCAACCTTTATGTTCTGATTCTAGGGCTCTAAATAAGCTCACTGTCTGAAAGAGGATCCCTGCCTGTTGTTTAGAAGAGGAGAGAATGAATGGATGGAAGTTTTACAGTGAGAGATCCAAACTTGAACAAAGGAGGAATTTATTTCCTGACTGGGAGAGCTATGAAGCAATGGAACAGCCGGCCTCCCACAGTTGTGGGGGCTCCATCACTGGAGAGTTTCAAGAAAAGAAGGGACAGCCATTTGTCCAGAATGGTCTGAGGATTCCTGCATTGGGTGTGCGGGGTGGTGGACTAGAAGATCTCTAAGGTCCCTTCCAACCCTAGGATTCAATGAGCACTTCATTTTAAAAGCTACTGAACTCCACACTAGGAATGCCCGTGTGTGCAAGGAAGGAGTCTCAGGTTTGTGCCAGATCCTCACCTGGGGTGGAGGAGTGGCTGGAATTCAAAATCTGTTTCTTATTTGTAGCTATTATAACAAGACAGCCGGGTTAGTTTATGGTAGCCAATTTTTTTTTTCTTAAACATCTGCTGGAAATTCCCACGCCCTGCCAGTCCCCTGCCCTGACCTTCCTCCAGGTGGTGAGTCTCGAAGTCCAACAGACTGAATACCACTTGAAGGTCCCCTTGGACAGTTCAGAAATGACGGGGGGGGGGGAGGGATGTATTTTAGCAGCCATGCAGCTAAGGACAACTTAAGGCTGTCTCACTCCAGGGCTGGAGATCAGGTGAAGAAGGCAAGGTCGTGGGGAGACAGTAGAAAAAAGGTGTTGCTGAAGCCTGGTTGTGCCATGGGAAGGCCGAACGTAAAAAGATCCTCATTACTGTATTGTGAATGTTCCCCAACCCCAAAAGCACTCACTGATATTCTAGTGCAGCTTCTCCAATCTGGTGCCCTCTAGATGTGTAGGGCCTGGATAATATTGCAGTGCCAACACATCTGGATAGCCCAGATGGCACAAGCCTGCTCTGTTCTGCTCAGGTTAAAAGGAAATAAATTCTTGTGATCTTGCGGGAGAAGGTGGGGGGGGGGGGGTATTCACCTGGCTGATAAAACGTGGAGTTCTGGATCTAGGACAGGGGTGGGCAACGTCAGGCCCGCGGGCTGTATACGGCCCGCGGGGCTCCCGCCTAAGGCCCGCGGGGCTCCCACCCGCAAACCCCGCCCCCCAGTGCTTGTGATTGGCTCCCGCCCACAAACTCCGGCCTCCGGAAATCCCAGAAACCCCGCCCCCCCCCACCCCCCTGGTCCCCAGTTTTAAATATCCAAATGGCCCTTGGCAGAAAAAAGGTTCCCCACCCCTGATCTGGGGGCGTGGTGGCTCAGTGGGTAAGATGCCAGGCTTGTCGATTGGAAGATCGCAAGTTCGGAGGTTCGAATCCCTACCCCTGCGTGCGGAGTGAGCTCCCGCACTCACCCCAGCTCTTGCCAACCTAGCAATTCGAAAGCATGCAAATGCAAGTAGATTAATAGGTACCACTTCGGTGGGTAGGTAACAGCGTTCCACATGCGTCATGCCAGCCACATGACCGTGGAAGTGTCTTCGGACAACGCTGGCTCTTCGGCTAACAAACGGAGATGAGCACCGGCCCCTAGAGTCGGACACGACTGCACAAATGTGCGGGGGGAACCTTTACCTTTACCCCTGATCTAGGATCAGCGTCTTTGATTGGCACGCTGGAGAGAGTGCATAATTCTCCATTAACACAGTACCAAATTGGTGGTAATTTTCCACTGAAATGTTGTAGCTTTTATGGGTGTGAAATATGTACCGTATCTCACTGGGCTGGGTTCAATGTGCCTTGCCCACCTCTGGGAATCCAGCCGCTTCTTCATTCAATAAACCATGGATAGACAAACGGGGACATCCATGAAGGGGGTGTCAAAAAAGTCATGTGGCCAAGACCCTGTGACCAGCCCCCCCCCCCCCCCCCCCGTTTTGACATGCTTCGATGGTGCCGTTGTGGCCACCATCTTGACTTTTTTGGCCCCTCCCTGCACTCTGAACAAACCCTGATCCTGTGAGCCATCTTGAGGGACCAGATTAGAATCACAAATGATGCTCCCCAATTATTCTGCAACCTGACAAGAAACTGCAGAGGGAACTTCAGAAAAAAGGCTCAGCCGAGAAATATTTGCTGCGGCTACAGGTTGCCTGGCCCGGGAGGATCAGGACTCCACCTCTGTCAGGATTTGGGGTCCCTGTACAGTTGCTGCCTTGTCTTGCTTGTTGTCCCTTTTGAAACATTTCATCTCATACTGTACAGTAATGAATTTTTCTGCACAATTGCTGGCATGAAGAGTCTCTTGAAGGTGCAGCAACAGAGCAGGCCCCCGGTTTAAGAACGTCCCGGTTTATGGACGACTCCTAGTTAAGAACAGACTTGCCATAAATACTATTATATTAAAAATTCGAGTTAAGTACAATGTTTTGGGTTAAATACACCATACTACTTTGTGTATTGTTATGTTTAAGATGTTTTAGTGTATTGGGAAGTGTTTCTTAAGTGTTTTATATACATAGAAAGGTAAAACGTATACTATATACTAAAACAAACATTTGACTAACTGATGTGAAATAACTGTTCCGACTTGCATACAAATTTGACTTAAGGACGGAACTCTTAAACCAGTTCTTAAACCATTCTTAAACCGGGAACCTGCTGTAACAAATAAAGGAAAAACAGTTTGGAACAGGAAAGATGGGGGCGGGCAAGACATTGTGGAGCGCATGTGAGGTGGGGAAGGGGGATGTTTCAAGGGGGGTTCCCTTCTTTCATCCAGGGGGTCCTATTACCTGTGAATTAACTGTGGGCAAACTCCTAGCCTTAAACACTTGCAAACGGGGGAGCAGCAATTCCTGCTCTGCCACAAATTCAGCAGAAATTCCTCATCAGCTTCTTCTTTCACGGATTAGACTATTATGGACATTGTCTTACTGAGCTGATTTTTCTGTCTCAAACTTGCTAAACCAGTATTTCTCAACCTTGGCAACTTTCAGATGGGTGGACTCCAACTCCCAGAATTCCCCAGCCAGCAAGGGAATTCTGGGAGTTGGAGTCCACCCATCTGAAAGTTGCCAAGGTTGTGAAACACTGGTCTAGACATTCAAATTGCACAGAACTCTTCATCAGACAGCCTGGAATGTCCACCAGCAGGTTTCGCGACTCCTTCATACCACCAGTCAAAACCGACAT
The DNA here is from genome assembly GCA_023362775.1 of Charina bottae. NCBI lineage: Eukaryota > Metazoa > Chordata > Lepidosauria > Squamata > Charinaidae > Charina > Charina bottae. The sequence continues at coordinate 3,613,794 of JALMGJ010000010.1, forward strand.
CCAGGAGACTGAGAGTTCTAGTCCCGCCTTAGGCAGGAAAGCCGGCTGGGTGACCTTGGGCCAGTCCCTGTCTCTCAGCCCTAGGAAGGAGCCAATGGGAAACCAGGAGACTGAGAGTTCTAGTCCCGCCTTATGCAAGAAAGCCGGCTGGGTGATCTTGGGCCATTCCCTGTCCCTCAGCCCTAGGAAGGAGCCAATGGCAAGCCAGGAGACTGAGGGTTCTAGTCCTCTCTTAGGCATGAAAGCCGGCTGGGTGACCTTGGGCCAGTCCCTGTCCCTCAGCCCTAGGAAGGAGCCAATGGCAAGCCAGGAGACTGAGGGTTCTAGTCCTCTCTTAGGCAGGAAAGCCGGCTGGGTGACCTTGGGCCAGTCCCTGTCTCTCATCCCTAGGAAGGAGCCAATGGCAAACCAGGAGACTGAGAGTTCTAGTCCCGCCTTAGGCATGAAAGCCGGCTGGGTGACCTTGGGCCAGTCCCTCTCTCTCAGCCCAACTCACCTCACAGGGTTGTTGTTGTGGGGAAAATAGGAGGAGGGAGGAGTATTAGGTATGTTCGCCGCCTCGAGTTACTTATAAAAAAATAATAATAAAGGTGGGATATAAAAGGGAGGGAGGGAGGGAGGGAGGGAGGGAGGGAGGGAGGGAGGGAAAGAAAGAAAGAAAGAAAGAAAGAAAGAAAGAAAGAAAGAAAGAAAGAAAGAAAGAACCACCTTGCACAGGATGCTGCCCTTTCTCCCAAGAGGAAAAGCTGCAGGAGGCGTTGAGCACGGCTGCCTTCCCTGATGGGTGTTTTCATCCCCACGTCTTTGTCAAGGGAACCCACCAAAGGCAACCGAGGAAGATAAATTTGGGTGGTTGTTGTTGTTTGCTGCCCGGGAGATTTGGTGAAAGGAAGGCGGTAGGGCGGGGGTGGAATGCCTCGACGGAAGAACGATATCTCATGGGCCCATTATCCACTCACTGACTCCAGCGGGGTGGGCGTCTGCAGAAGAGAAGTCCCGGCCAAGAAGCGGCCAGCCTCGGCTACGTGAAATCCAGGGGAACTGGGGAAGCCTTATCTGGGGCTGGCCAGTCTGATGGAGGGCCCTGGCGTCTGTCTGGTTAAGCTCGATGGCTCCCATTTAACCCCACTGAAAGGGGCCGCCCTGGAATGCGCAGGGCGAGAGATAGACCGGCCGGCCGCTATCGCCCGCCTTTTAACGTGCGGGGGCCTTCTCTGGGAAACCCCCTTCCCAGGCTTGGAGCCTTGGCCTCCCTGCATTTTCACAGGGCTGGGGGGGGAAACGCCCCCCCCGCCAGGCGCAACCCCTCTCTGGCTTCAAGGCCTGAGCTTCCCGGCCCAGCCCCCCTCCGGGAGCCCCCACGGTCCAGACATTCAGGAGACCGGCTTGCGATAAGAGCCTTCCCCTTGGCCCTCTCCTCTCGCGCTGACGCGGCCGCCAGTCCTCCAGTCCTCCAGTCCTCGTTCTCGGGTCGGGAATCTCGACTCCAGTTTGCTCGAGTGGGTTACTCTACCCCGCCCCCCCGGGAGGCTGCCTGGGGAGAAGAGAGGGGAGCGTTTGTAACTTAGCCGGTTTCCATTTGCAAAGAAGAACAAGGAACATTTCTGCGTGCAGCTTTCCTAAGTTTGTTCAAGGCAGCTCCGTTTTCCAGCTGATGCTTAAAATACAGGCTTGCATTGTCCTCTGCAATGCCCGGAAGAGGCTCCTGAAAGGCCTTCCCCCCATGTGGGTCAACAGCTTGGCCGCCTGAATTTTCTGCTGCTCTACCGTTGGGACATGGCCTTCATCTCGTCCCCAGCCCGAGTGAGACCAGCAGCGACAGCTCTGCCAACCTTCCCCTTTATTCTGACCCTGCCCAAAGGCAGCATCGCGGTGCAAAATCTGTTAGGTCATGCATGAACCCCTTGGTGCAGAAGGCGGCTGGTTTAGGGGGTTCGCGCCCGAACTAAGACCTGTGTGTGTTGGTGCAGATACAGAAAGACCTGAGGCTGTTTTGGAGATGCACAGAAAGGCATCGCTCCAGGTGGGGGGCCAGGGGGCTGGTGGGATGTACCATGCTGTGGGGGCAAACTGCACCAGCCTTGCCCTCCTGGCCCTATAGCAGGGGTGTCTGCAGGCTGGTCAAAAAACCAAGATGGTGACCACAAGGGTGCAGTCAATGGTAATAAACGGTAGTAAAAAAAATAATTTTCCAACCAATGCGCTCACACCCAAATTTCTGCACCTGAAAACCACACACACTGGAGTGAGAATAAAGTTGGCTTATCTGGACAAAAGAGCTTTATCTAGATGACATGGCAGCAACCAGCGATCTTTGCAGCACCACTCTCTCTCTCTGTCACGTTCGCTTAGTGACCATTTCGCTCAAATTGTGGTCACTAAACGAGGAGAGACTATAATACATAGAACTGAAAGGAAAGCTCCTTACACTAGGCATCGTTGTGCCGTGATAAACACCTGCACAGCTGGAAACCATAGCAGGTCATTGTTTTGAGCCTGTGCTGAAATTAAGCCCTTAAACTAGATTCCAGGTTTAGCCATGCAGGATCACAGGGAAAACTCAGAGATTTTGGAAAATAAGCATTTTTTAAAGAAAATGCACAAGCATGGTGACCTGGTTTTGTCCTGATTTTTGAGCTTTGCTATGCTTGACAGAGGCTGGATTCACACATGCTGTGTTAACCTCATGAGAGTTGCTTTGTTTTGGCTTAAGCCAGTGGGCTCTCCCACCCAATTTGGCTTGTGCCCCAGGAAATGAAATCTTTGGTCCTGGCCTTTCAGCCTCTGCAAAAATTGCCACTGACTTTCTGCCACTGTCAATGGGGCAGAGGAGTGGTTGGTTGGTTGGTTGGTTGGTTATTTATTTACTTATTTACTTATTTACTTGAATTTATATTACTGTCCATCTCCCCCGTCAGGGGACTCTAGGCGGTTCACAATAAAACAGTATAAACATAAATAACAATTTACAGTATTAATAAATAATATAAAATCCAAGCATAAAAGATGTTAAAAAGGTGGTAATACTAGGGAGGTTCATGAGACCAGCCACCCCCAAGAGGAACCGTTGGCATTTCCCTCCCAGGCAAGTCGGCAGAACCAGGTCTTTAAGTCTTTTCGGAAGGCCGGGAGCCAGGAAACCCGCCTCAGCTCTGGGGGTAAGATGTTCCGAAGGGCGGGCGCTACTGCAGAGAAGGCCCGCCTCCTGGACCCCGCTAGATGGAACTCTTTAGTCCAGAGCTTTCCAAACTGTGTGTCGCGACACAAAAGTGTGTCGCCTGCGGGGCCCAGATGTGTCACGTCAAAACCCGGAAGCGCTGATGGCGCGCCATCAGCGCTTCCAGGTTTTCCCGCGGCGACACACCAATGGCAGCCCCATGTAGAGCACATTACAATAGTCTATATGGGAGATGACAAGGGCCTGAGTGACTGTTTGGAGGGCATCTCGGTTAAGTGGTTAAGGCAACGGGCTAGAAACCAGGAGACTGAGAGTTCTAGTCCCGCCTTAGGCATGAAAGCCGGCTGGGTGACCTTGGGCCAATCCCTCTCTCGCAGCCCTAGGAAGGAGCCAATGGCAAACCAGGAGACTGAGAGTTCTAGTCCCGCCTTAGGCGTGAAAACCGGCTGGGTGACCTTGGGCCAGTCCCTGTCTCTCAGCCCTAGGAAGGAGACAATGGCAAACCAGGAGACTGAGAGTTCTAGTCCCGCCTTAGGCATGAAAGCCGGCTGGGTGACCTTGGGCCAGTCCCTCTCTCACAGCCCAACTCACCTCACAGGGTGGTTGTTGTGGGGAAAATAGGAGGAGGAAGGAGTATTAGGTATGTTCGCCGCCTTGAGTTATTTATAAAAATAATAAAGGTGGGATAGAAAATAAATAAATAAATAAAGTTCATAAAAGGTTAATTGTAATGCACTTATCTTACTTTACTTTAAAAGGGGCATGGTAGCTCAGCAGGTAAGACGTCGGGCTTGTCGATCGGAAGATCGCAAGTTCGGAGGTTCGAATCCCTAGCCCCGCGTGACGGAGTGAGCTCCCGCACTCGCCCCAGCTCTTGCCAACCTAGCAATTCGAAAGCATGCAAATGCAAGTAGATGAATAGGTACCACTTCGGTGGGTAGGTAACAGCGTTCCGTGCACGTCATGCGGCTACATGACCGCGGAAGCGTCTTCGGACAACGCTGGCTCTTCGGCTAAGAAACGGAGATGAGCACCGGCCCCTAGAGTCGGACACGACTGCACAAATGTGCGGGGCGAACCTTTACCTTTACCTATCTTACTTTAAATCAAATTAAGGTTTTGTCTTTGGCCAACCTTGCATTTTCTCTATCTGCTGCAATTGCCCGTATGGCTCCTGCACATCCAGGCTGTACAGCTTGTTCTGTAGATCTTGATGAACCCCAATCATTGGTGACACACCGTGATGTGTGAACCTTGCTCATGGACCCCAATTGGTAAAGGAATGTGCCTAAAGCTGTGTTGCCCATGCAGATCACAGAGGAGAGAAACTAATGGTCATCTGGTTCAGCTTCTTGCTACAGGAGCAGAATCACCCATTTGTTTTCATGTCCACAAAATAACCAACTCAGGCATCCCAAAACACAACAGAGGGCTGAGGCATTGCTGAACAAAGAAAAAGGGTGGAGCCTCGGAGTTGTTCCAGTGCATTTTTTACCCAAAGTGCCAGAAACCAGTTTTAGCAACCAAATGGCTAAAAGCACCCCCAGAGTCCAGGACGTTCTAGACCAGCCCACCCTTCGTCTCTGCTGCCGGACCCCAGGCATTGCAGCTCTGCAAATGTTCCTGTCCCAGGCCATCGCCTGGGAACAGGTGGCCCTTTGCTTTAACTGCTTCTAATTTATCAGCACCTGAATGGCAGGTCAGCAGATTCTTGAGGGATGTGCCCCTTCTGCTCCCCAGAAGCAACTCTTGACTTAACACGGACCTCCTTGGTGGAAACCATGTGATGCAGAGAATGGGGACCCTGCAGGAGCATCCACAGGAGAGCATAAAAAAAGTCAAGATGGCAGCAGCATGATCAAAGCTCCTCCCCTTTCCCCCCCACAAAAAGTGACCTCTAGATACACAGTGTTCTTTGTTTCCATCTGCTGGTGGCCCAGATTTTTGCATCCAGATATGGTAGAGCAGAGCTTTCCAAACTGTGTGTCGGGCACGTTAGTGTGTCAGCTGCAGTGTCTGGGTGTGTCGTGGATGCTGCTGCCTCCGAGCCCTGCCAGGATTCCGCGCAGGTCCTAGTGCCTGCCTTGTGCCCTGCTGTAAGAGTGTGTTGCGAAATGATGTCCTGCTGTAAGAGTGTGTCGCGAAATGATGCATGTCTAAAATGTGTGTCAACAACATGAAAAGTTTGGAAAGCTCTGTGGTAGAGGATCGCCTACCTATCATCTCAAAGTCAAGAAATCAAGGGCTTTAATTTATTGTTTGTTGTAGAGCAGGGGTGGGGAACCTTTTTTCTGCCAAGGGCCATTTGGATATTTATAACTGGGGACGGGGGGTAGGGGGCAGGGTTTCTGGGATTTCTGCGGACCAGGGGCCGGAGTTTGCGGGCGGGAGCCAATCACAAGCACTGCGGGGTGGGGTTTGCGGGCGGGAGCCAATCGCGTGGAAGGGGCGGGATTTGTGGGTGGGAGCCCTGCCGGCCTTATACAGCCCGCGGGCCTGACGTTGCCCACCCCTGTTGTAGAGGAATGGATTTTATCTAGTTTAGGGAGGGAAAACATGGTGAAAAGCAATCCGTGTTTCTCAACCAGAAAGGTGGGGACAGTGGAAAGAAGAGAAACAGAAGTTTTCTGAAGGAGGAGGGGGTTTCTACTAGAAAAAACAGGAGACACGCTGCGCTGTAAGCAGTTTATATCTGTCCTTATCCTACATCAGCAGAGTTATTTGCATTTAAGTGAAAGTCTCAGGACATGTTATGCAGAAGAAGCAAGAGAGTGTGAGTTGCTGAAGCAGACATTCATACACAATCTGGGGCAAGAGGCTGCCCCCTCTCTGCTTTACGTGTGAAAGGAGCAGGCCTGGGGTTGGAGGAATGTGGCCCGAAGTGCTCATTCTGCACCCAGAAGTAACTTGGCTAGATGTTGGAGTATTGATGCCACTGACACCAGAACATCGGCAATACCTGCTCGTTCTCCAACCAGTTCACCCTGTTAAGTACCATCAGGTTCTATCTGCATCAGCAGCGATGTGTAGATTGGTAGCATGAACACACTCAGCCACTGCTAGAAATACTGGGAAGGTGTCCAGTGTTCAGGTAGCCTTGCCCAGCAACTCTGTTCTACAGTCAGGGGCGTCCGCAGGGTGTGGCCATAAAAAACAGGCGGAGCTTCAATCACACGGTCGCGACCATGCCCTGCAGACACCTCTGCCTAAAGCCAAGGATCCAAGTTGTATTTTAGGAAGGGCTTGGAAGCCGGCATCCTTGCAGGAATGGGGGAGTCCTGTCACGCCCCCGCAAAGAAAGCAGCTTGGCTCAGAAGCTTTGGTGTACTGATCCTTTGGATGGTGGAAGTTGGTTTGCATGGGAAGAGACTGAGCGCGTTAAGTTACATGGGGTAGCATGATTGGACAAACTGGAAGAACAAGCAGTGTGGATGATGGTGGCGCCAATTGGTTAAGTTCAAAGTACCTTGAGTCTAGACCTGTGTTTCTCAAACTTGGCAGCTTCAACTCCCAGAATTCCCCAGACAAAGAGTCGGTGTCCACGTTGTCTTGCGGCCAAGGAGGAGTTACCTGGATTCTGCAGCCCAAGTGTGGTAATTAATATATGCCTTAGAGAGCACATACGGTTTTAAAGATACTTTTTCTCCTTTTGTGTCCTAATTTTCATCCGGTAAGGAGAGAACGTGAGTTTCATTGTGGGCCTGAAAAAGTTTGCATTGAATGGCCAGGTTCACACAACTTGCTCAGCTATGTTGTGGTTTGTTTTGCTTGGCAACTCAGCCACTGTGACTTGAAAAGCCTAGTGCTGTGCTACCACTTTTGGTATAGAACAATGTTGGCTAGTTGTTACGTATGTGTGATCCAGGCTACCATCCCTTGTTCCACAAAATCATTGTTACAAGCAGCTATGGCTTAGCTGGACATATCAGTCCAATTACTCCTTAAATTTGTTGGGCACAATGTGTGGGCTCCAGCGTCTATGACAGTGTTTCTCAACCTTGGGAACTTCAAGACATGTGGACTTCAACTTGACTTCAGCTTGAAGTCCAGACATCTTAAAGTTGCCAAGGTTGAGACACCCTGGTCTATGAGATGACCTACCAAGAGCTGAGAGCCCGATTCCAGCATCTCCAGATCTAGAAGCCGGGACGCTTGCAGTTGCCTTCAAGGACAACCCACCATGTCTAAGAGCAGTGATGGTTAATTCTCCTTGGCAGGCCAGAGGCACGCAGACACTCCTGCTTTAATCATGGCTAAACAGAGGTTGGCCACTTTTTTTCAGCCAGGAGCTGCAATATAAATTATCTTTTCCTTCTGAGGACAAGAAGCAAGAAGATGAGGTGATGATTTCATTGGAGAGGCCAGGACTGAAATGTCCAGCACCGGGGAAGCCTTGAGTTATTTCTTTAAGTACCTGCAGGGAGGGTGTGGGGCAGGATGAAATTCACTGGGTAACAAATCACGGTGCCAAAAATCCTGGGGACTACCAAACTCAGTCTCTGCAATATCCCCCAATTTCTAACCTCCTCCCCTTAAGTGACTTTTCTGTTCTTCGCTTGTGGTTTTTGGCCCTTTTGATTCAATTGTCCTCATCTCCAATGAAAATCTGTCTTGGAATACTTAGAAATCCGTTTGGTTTCCAAATGCAACAACTCCAAGGTTCTAAAAAAGCTCGAAGGACAGTGCCAGAATGAGGCAGATTTGCACACATCATAGGCCTAGTTGGAACGAGCACTGTACATAAATTGTCCCTGTCGCTATTTCATATTTTATCATTTTGCTGAAGAAACTTTCTTCAAGAAAGAGGTTTGGAAATTAGGATAATCCAAACAGAACTCTAGACTGGAGGCGCATCTCTTGAAAGTCCAAAACAGCACGCGGCTCCTGAAAGCATTGCAGAGTGTAATCTTTGATGTGACAGAATGGGGAAAATTCATAAAATGCTTGACTAGTTAATAATCATATCAATCATACAGTATTCTATTTTAATTAAGTGGAAGTGGAAAGGAATCGTTCCCCATTTTGGCCCTAACTGGGCCTATTATTTTTGGAATGGGGCACTCCAAGGTCTTGAAGGTGGCCCTCGGTCCAGAAAACCTTGTCTGCCTGTCCTAGTTGACCAAGGAGAACTTGGAGCCCAACTCTCTGGCTAAGTCTTCCATCCCAGAATCTGCTACACATAAATCCAGTGAATTTCCCTGAACTTTCCACAGGAAAACTCCCCAGCACAGTGTTTCTCAACCCTGGCAACTTGAAGATGTCTGGACTTCAACTCCCAGAATTCCCCAGCCAGCAAGGGAATTCTGGGAGTTGAAGTCCAGACATCTTCAAGTTGCCAAGGTTGAGAAACACCACCCCAGCAGTTTGGATTCTTTGAGAAGTTTTAAAAAATAGTTAGAAAGTATCAGTGACAAACAGCTTATGGTACAAAGACAGGAGAATAGATCTGAAATAATTCTGGGCAACAGTCTTTCAGAGACGCCTTCCTACTCTGAAAAGATGATTTGACAGCTGGCTGCAAAGTCTTGCTGAATGACTGGAATATTCCATTGATCTGTCTATAAATCTAGGACCGGCCTGCTTCATTATACCCTTTTGGCAACCCCGAGGTGCCAGAAATCATCCAATTATTTCTTTGCCACAAAGAAGCCTCACTTCTTCCAGACGCTCTTCCTTCCCTGCTGCTTTTGCTCCCGTTCCCCTTTCGCTCGGCATTGGCTCCGCGCAGCTGCCAAAAGGCTCGATGCAGCGTGCCATTAAAAATGCAGACTTCTGAATTCCAAACTTTCGCTCGAAGAATAATTTATGTTTGTGCGGTGGAAAGTACATTTTCCCATGCCAATGGAGACAAAAAGAATATCTTTACAAAAATATATCAGCAACACGAGAGAGTTCTGTGCCTGCTGGCATTTTTTCAGGGGGAAGGAATCTTGGCTGTGGGTCGCGCTTGAAAGCGGCATGGGCTATTTTTTCTGGGAATCTGATGAACTCGGGGGGGGGGGGGGGACCAAGCATCCAAGTAAGATCAGGGCAGAACTTGGAAGGCACACTGTGACTCAAGCAGGCTTTTATCGAAGCACCCTTTGAGTGGCGTTGAAGCCCTTTTCCTCTTCAATGCCCTGGAGCGCCTGTGCCACTTTCATCTGGGTGAAGCCTGCCTGACAATTTGGTTTGAACTGTTGCAACCTGGTTTTCAGAGTCAAGGCACTGCCTCAGACCAGGTGGCTGTGACAGTCTGGACCAGTGTTGCTCAATCTTGGCAACTTTAAGATGGGTGGACTTCAACTCCCAGAATTCCCCAGCCAGCCTTAAGGTGGGTGGACTTCAACTCCCAACCACCCATGCTGGCTAGGGAATGCTCAGTTTCTGGAATTATATATTTTAGGACAGAGCTTTCCAAACTGTGTGTCGGGACACGTTAGTGTGTCGGCTGCAGTGTCTGGGTGTGTCGCAGCTGCTGCTGCCTCTGAGCCCTGCCAGGATTCCGTGTAGGTCCTAGTGCCTGCCTTGTGCCTTGCTGCCTCCAAACCTGCTGTGATTCCACGCAGGTCCTAGTGCCTGCCTTGTGCCTGGCTGCCTCCAAACCTGCCAGGATTCCGCCAGGTCCTAGTGCCTGCCTTGTGCCTTGCTGCCTCTAAACCTGCTGTGATTCTGTGCAGGTCCTAGTGCCTGCCTTGTGCCCTGCCGTAAGAGTCTGTCGCGAAATGATGCATGTCTAAAAAGTGTGTCACCAACATGAAAAGTTTGGAAAGCTCTGCTCTAGTGGTTAAGGCACCAGGCTAGAAACTGGAAGACAGTCCCGCTTGAAGCATGAAGCAGCCAGGTGACCTTGGGTCAGTCCCTCTCTCTCAGCCCTAGGAAGGAGGCAATGGCAAACCACTTCCAAAAACCTTGCCAAGAAAACTGCAGGGACTTGTCCAGGCAGTCTCCGAGAATTGGACACGATTGAACGGATTTTAAAAAATGCTAATTGCAGGTAATTTTTAATTTAAGTTAAACCAAACATTTGACCATGCCTGTGTTCTTGACCTGTCCCTGCCCCCAACAGGGTGTGAGGTGCCCCAAACACCATCCAGAGGACCACCTTAGAGCCTCACCAGCACCCCTGTCTGCTTGAACCAGGCTTCGTTTTGCCTCGCTTTTGAGACGGGATCCGAGCAAATGCCTCCGTCCACCTCCAGGCAGATCAGGTCTGCTTTATTACACCCGTTGGGCAGCCCCAATGTCTGGCCCACCGCTGCTTCTGAAGCGTCTCCCTGCCTGGGGTTGGGAGGCTGTCTCCGATCCTCTCTTCTACTCTTTTCTGTTGGGGGGGCTTAGTAGGGCTGCAAAACGCCTGGGCACAATATCGTCCCCTTCCACAAGGTGTGCTTATTTTTCAAACGGAGACACAGGATTTGCAAAGGGTCCAGCAGGTGCAAGAACGACAGGCTGAGCCAGCCTAAGGGCCACCAATGGAAAAAGGATTCCCCCCCCCCGACACATACCGGGGTCCAAAGTCATCTGGGGAACGAGGAATAAATTTGGAAACCAAAGGGAAGAAAAGAGAGGGGAAAAAAAACAAGAAGGGGGAAAATCAGAAGTCAGAATCTTAAACAGGAAAAGCCCGGCGTCAGGACGGTCCGGCGATAAAGTGTGCTGTGCTGAATACACAAACAAGCAGAGCTATAAAGGAGGCCAGCGGGCAAAGGCGACCTTTTGGCTGATGTCCCCATCGTCGCAGGCCACCGGACGGAGCTGGGATTGTGCAGAGGGCGAAGGGAGGCCAGGCCAGGCCGGGGGAAGCGCGTTGGACGGGCTGAGGATAGGCGCCCGCCTTGATCGAGGGGGCTGAAGCCGAAGCATCGGGGATCACAGAGAGCGCATTGCGCAAGATTTGTTGCCAGGCAGGAAGCGGTCACCAGAGACCACCTGATTGGGGGTTCCAGAGGAAGGCAGGGGGTTCCAAAGGGGCAGGGGCGCAACTGGGGGGGCAAGCGGTGCATGTGCCCCGGGCGCCGCGCTGGGGGGTGCGCCAAAATGACACCTGGCGGGCGTCAAAATGACAAAATAACCCGTGGGGGGCGCGGAATCCATGTTCGCTCCGGGTGACACAGACCCTAGTTCCATCCCTGCGTAGGGGGTCAAAAAAGTCAAGATGGTAACCATAATTGCCCAAGCAAAGCCCCATCCCTGAGAAGTTGAATGCGATGTTTCTCCTTCTATTAGCAGATATGGTTTTAATTTGGGGTGGGGGGGTTTGCAACTACTCCCAGGGGTTATATGGTGATTTTATCCTTCTGAATCAGTGATTGTTTTTTATTTTGTTTTAATCCGAGTAACGGAGGGGGAATTGCATACCCTCTGAGCCGATTGTGATTGGAGTGGTGTATAAATCCTATAGAAAGAGAAACACACAGAGACATCATGGGTCATTCCAATGGTGTCCAACTTTGGCCTCAAGGTTCGTAAAATCTGCTGGGCTGCCTCGCCCCTCTTCTTCCTCGCAAGGCCAAGGAACAGGGGCAGGAGATGGGTTAGAAGGGGAAGGAAGAGCCCCCGCTGGTTCAAGGATGGGGGCAGCCCTTCGGCTCAGCAGTGGGGTTTGGCCGAAGGAATGGTTATGCAGCTTCAGAAAGGCCTTCGCTTTGCTTACTGCGATGGGTTGCGCTATGTCCGGCTTGCTAACCTTTGAACTGGACCTTTGCCTTGCTTGACAAATGAGTGAGGAAAAAGGTCCGCCAGCAAGCAAGTTGATTTTTTTTGGACTTGTTTTGTTCCAAAGACACATTTCCAATCCCCCCCCCTTTTTTTTCTTTCTCGTTGTTGTATATTTTGCTATTATATGAATATGTCAACTCTGTTTACGACTGTTTTCCATTCGTTTTATTAATTAGTTGGATGCAAGAGAGATTCTTTTTGATCCGTTCCTTCGCAAATGGTGTGCTGCCATTTGAGAAGGGCACTAACTCAGCCGAGAAGAGGTTTCATGGCTGCAGGGTCATCTCACACAACCTCTGCCTGCTCCAGGCCCCACGGGCCATTGGATCGCCCAACTCAATGTTGGTCATTCCAAGCCACCCAAAGTGGCCAGAGATACCCCTCTAGAGAAGCAAACTGGGCAACTGCCTGGCTCCAAAACTCCAGGGGTCCTTGCGCAGGGATGCCCGTGCCTCGGAAGAAGACCCCTTGCCTGCAGGTTCATGCCCCACATCAATGCCTGTGGGCGACCTTCCTCTGTGCAGCTGTATTAGGGATGGTGCACAGAAATGGGAGGAGGTGCCTTTTTGAGGATTTAGCTCCATATGACGTTCCCAACCTCCTGGTGCGTCGTGACTGCACTTCCCATGACTCCCAGCCTAAACAGTTTGCCTTTTATGCCTTTAAAAAAAGGTAAAGGTTCCCCCCGCACATTTGTGCAGTCGTGTCCGACTCTAGGGGCCGGTGCTCATCTCCGTTTGTTAGCCAAAGAGCCAGCACGCAGAATGCTGTTACCTTCCCACCGAAGTGGTACCTATTCATCTACTTGCATTTGCATGCTTTCATAATTGCTAGGTTGGCAAGAGCTGGGGCGAGTGCGGGAGCTCACTCCGTCACACGGGGCTAGGGATTTGAACCTCCGAACTTGCAATCTTCCAATCGACAAGCCTGGCGTCTTACCTGCTGAGCCACCACGCCCCCCAATGCCATTTATTTATGCATGCATGCATGCATGCCTTTGGTTACCGTTAAATGAGCCAAGAGTCCTGTGACACCTTGAAGGCTAACACGGTGATTATAACAAACACCTTTATGAAGAATTATTCTCAGCTAGTTGGATGTGTATTACACACACACACACATACAATAGGAGAGGAGAGGAAAATAAGCAGTAAAGTCAATTGGAAATGAAATGAAAAAACTATTTGACAATTATTGAAAGCAGGGGTAGAAAGCATTTTTGTGCCAAAAGCCACATTTGGCCTTTCAGTAATAGACTGGGGAGTCCAAAATGTGCACAGGGCCAAGTTAAAAACTAAACTTCATTAAATGCAATTAATTAACATTTTGTCTATTATTGCCTGTTATTGCACTCAACTGTCTTTTCAGTTCTGTCTGTACCTGGAGGAGCCTTGAATAACTGTGTGCAAACAGACCCTTTCCACTGAAGACTATGCAAACATCCTGTGGTTGAAACTGAGTTTCGCCAATAGCGAGATACAAAGTCATTATCTTAATTCAGACCAACTGAAAAAAAACCCCTCACTTTCTCAAGAAGCTGCAAGTCAGCAATTTCCAGCTGAACATTTCCTTTGAAGGTTTTGCTTGTTTGTTTAAGACTGGCCACTCTAAGATTGGCCGCTGAGGAGCTGGAAAGTTGGTGTCTAGGAATAAAAGTAAAAATAACAGTCCTAATCTAAAGAGGATGAAGAGGTGACGGAGAACAAAGCCAAACAGATTTTACTACCTTGAGGGTCCCCTTAAATGGTATTAAAACAAGGGGGGAAATACAGCTTCAATACAGTCGCAGTTAAGGATTTCTTGATCCTGCCTGCTCCTGGCTGAGGGCCAGTTGAAGCCCCGTTAAGAGGTCCCAGCAGAAAATGTTGGTGCCAGAGTTATATGCCAACGGGAAAGGCCATTCGAGATGAATAAAGTTAGCATAGCCAGATTCTTGGCTAATCCCTGATTGGTTTTCCTTCCTTTCTCTGTTGCTCTTCCTTCATCCTTCCGTGGACCCGTTTGGGCAGGACGCAAAAACTATCTATCTATCTATCTATCTATCTATCTATCTATCTATCTATCTATCTATCTATCTATCATCTATCTATCTATCATAGTGAAAACAATCCAGATATAAGCCACAAAACGTAAACAAAGCTTGCCATTCACACAGCACACCATTCTTGGTGTCACTGGTAGACACATCCGTGCTGGGGACAATGCTCTGAAATTGGAGGACAGCATTTCCTGAGAAGCCCCAGAGAATGTACTCCATAAGGCAAGGACAACCAGGGTCTCGGGTGAGGCAATGCCAACTGAAAACAGACCATAGTTTAATGACTGAGCTGTTCACACATACGAAGCCACGGCCAGACCAAACACGTTACAGCTCAATCTTACGTGTGAATGCAGACCCTAACTCTCTGCAGAAGAACAGTATTCTGGGAGCAAAGTGTTGGGCTGCTATGCAGCAGAAGGGAGGTGTTTATGGCTATACTCACACTCTGGGTGATTTTAAATCAGCAGCAATTCTATCCAGCTCTTGTGCAGGAGCATCTGTGGTGTGTGTGTCAAAAAATTCAAAATGGCAGCCACAGCTGCACGATCAAAGCCCCACCCCCTTTTTTAACCTGAGTTACAACCCATGTAAAAAAGGAGTGGGGCTTTGATTGCATGGCCATGGCTACCATCTTGACTTTTTTGACCTGCGGACACTCCCGCATCTTCTTTCAGCCTCTTCGCTCCTTGCTTTTCAGCCCAGCCTGAAAAACTCTTTGGCAAGTTTTGCTTCTAGATGGAAGCAAAGTTTTGCTATCATCAGCTCTGACCCAGGACTAATGTTCATCTGTAATTCATTTTTCAAACATCCACTAGGTGGTTAAATATGATTTGTCCAGCTAAAACGGAAAGAAAGACTGAAACGTTTCCTTGCTTCACTGGCCCTCTATCACTGTCATAATCCATGCTGTAATCAAAAGTATATTTTTGTGATATTGAGGCTATTTTGCCAAACCAACAAGAGGCATCAAACTTCACCAAGTCATCTAAAAATACCCAGCTTATAATTTACGCCAGATCAACAAACCCCCTCATTTGCTCATCCTCTCTCCAAACCACATCAAAGAACGCATTGCTGGGAAAGCCAACGTGTTGAAAGTCCGGGCAGATGCCTCGCTTTGTTGTATTCCGTTCGTTCGCAACTGCGAAATGAGCTAGCGTTACCCAGGGGACTCCAGTCAAAAGGTGAGTCTGTTATTTGGAATAAAATAATGGCTGGCTTTGGGGGAGAGAGCTTTTTTTTCCTCTAGGAATGTAAAATAAGTTGCTATGCTGGTTAGGGCATAATGCTATATATTATGCTATATATAATATATATAATGCTATATATGCTATATGCTATACTTAAGTACCTAAAAGGCCAAGAGTGAGAGATTGGGGTGGGGGCTGTAAGCCTGTAATGCTTCAGGAAGACTGCAGATCAGTGTTTCTCAACCTTGGCAGCTTGAAGATGTGTGGACTTCAACTCCCAGAATTCCCCAGCCAGCAAGGGAATTCTGGGAGTTGAAGTCCACACATCTTAAAGTGGCCAAGGTTGAGAAACACTGATCTAGATGATGGGAGGGCACTCTGTAGCCAAACTGATTGCCACTCTTCCCTTTCTGACACTTTGGGATTATTTTTTCACTTTTTGGCACGAGGAATAAACAGATCCAGAACTATACATTTTTAGCAAAGGAGAGAACACCCATCAACCAAGGAAACTCCCTACCTACAAATCATAAGTCGGTGTTCCGGAGAATGCTGTTCCTGAAACCTCTTGTGGTCCGTCATAAGTTTTATTCTTTGGTGATAAAAGGTTTCTGTTCATCTGCCTTATTCGCAGGGAGATTGAGAATTTCTTCTGAATTTCTTCTTGGTGCAGGGGTATCCGCACGCAGGATTTAGAAAATTAAAAGAGGGGTGCCACAACTACAGCTCCACCTCTGTTTTATGTATGCCACCAGGGGCCTTGGTTAGCGCCACGTGAGGACAGAGCCCGAGCAGCAAGACCAAATGCCATCCAGGAGAATTACACCGACATTCTCTTCTCCTTTGAAATACATTTCAAAAGAAATATCCTTTCCTTGAATGAGAACCACCAGGAAAAAGTTACAGAAAAATATTTGTCTGGCACTAAGATCTGAAAGGGTCACCTCAGATGCCAGCTGTTTTAGAACAGCAGTATTGTAAAAAGAGGAAAAGTTTGCATCTCTATGGCCATTAAGTTTCCTTTTTCCCAGCCTGAAGGAAAGCATTTTTTTAATTAGACCATCAAGCATTTGGTTTCAATCCAGCACCAATGAACAAGATGGTTTATTTCCACATACGACGTCTTCTCTTGGCCTGGATAGGTGCCTATTTCTAGGAAGTTGTTAAGGCCTGTGATTACAGCGTTTTACATTAATTAATTATGAAAAAATTGTGGAACATTGTCTTCATTTGCACCAGAAAATGGATCTCTCCCACATGTGCGTAATTAAACGTTCTCGGCACAAGTCAATTAGCCTGCAAAACAAAGCCAAGACAATGTTCCTCTTTGCTTTGGATTATCAGCTTCAGAAATGTTTGTGCTGAATTCCAAGCTTGAAGCAGTTGCTGTTTATTCGTTCAGTCGCTTCCGACTCTTCGTGACTTCATGGACCAGCCCACGCCAGAGCTTCCTGTCGGCCGTCGCCATCCCCAGCTCCCCCACGGTTGAGTCCGTCACCTCCAGAATATCATCCATCCATCTTGCCCTTGGTCGGCCCCTCTTCCTTTGGCCTTCCACTTTCCCTAGCATCAGCATCTTCTCCAGGGTATCCTGTCTTCTCATGATGTGGCCAAAGGACTTCATTTTTGCCTTTAATATCATTCCCTCAAGTGAGCAGTCTGGCTTTATTTCCTGGAGGATGTACTAGCTTGATCTTCTTGCAGTCCAAGGCACTCTCAGAATTCTCCTCCAACACCACAGTTCAAAAGCATCTATCATCCATCGCTCAGCCTTCCTTATGGTCCAGCTCTCACAGCCATAGGTTACTACAGGGAATACCATTGCTTTAACTATACAGACCTTTGTTGTCAGTGTGATGTCTCTGCTCTTAACTATTTTATCAAGATTTGTCATTGCTCTCCTCCCAAGAAGTAGACGTCTTCTGATTTCCTGTCTGCAGTCAGCGTCTGCAGTAATCTTTGCGCCTAGAAATACAAAGTCTGTCACTGCCTCCATTTTTTCTCCCTCTATTTGCCAGTTATCAATCAAGCTGGTTGCCATAATCTTGGTTGATTATCTTCCTATAGGTTAGTATTACTCAACCTTGGCAACTTTAAGATGGGTGGACTTCAACTACCAGAATTCCCCAGCCAGCAAGCTGGCTAGGGAATTCTGGGAGTTGAAGTTCACCCATCTTAAAGTTGCCAAGGTTGAGAAACACTGCTATAGGTAAATGTATACAGGGAAGTAAAGATCTTAAGCATAAAGATTCACAAAGCATTCACTTCCCATCCATTGGATCATTGAACTCAACAACTGGGTTTGCACATTGTTGTTGTTTATTCGTTCAGTCGCTTCCGACTCTTCGTGACTTCATGGACCAGCCCACGCCAGAGCTTCCTGTCGGCTGTCGCCATCCTCAGCTCCCCCACGATTGAGTCCGTCACCTCCAGAATATCATCCATCCATCTTGCCCTTGGTCGGCCCCTCTTCCTTTTGCCTTCCACTTTCCCTAGCATCAGCATCTTCTCCAGGGTATCCTGTCTTCTCATGATGTGGCCAAAGTACTTCAGTTTTGCCTTTAATATCATTCCCTCCAGTGAGCAGTCTGGCTTTATTTCCTGGAGGATGGACCGGTTTGATCTTCTTGCAGTCCAAGGCACTCTTAGATGCTTTTGAACTGTGGTGTTGGAAGAAAATTCTATCTTCCTTCGCTCAGCCTTCCTTATGGTCCAGCTCTCGCAGCCATAGGTTACCACAGGGAATACCATTGCTTTAACTATGCGGACCTTTGTTGTTAGTGTGATGGCTCTGCTCTTAACTATTTTATCGAGATTTGCCCTTGCTCTCCTCCCAAGAAGTAGACGTCTTCTGATTTCCTGGCTGCAGTCAGCGTCAGTCTTTTGCTGGGTTGGTCAATTAAGGGAATTAAGTGATTTGGCCACCCAAATCCTCACCGTGGCCATGCTCCCTAGGAATTCTGGGAGTTGAAGTCTGCAGATTGGGAGGGCGCCCAGATCGGGAACGGCTGGAGCAAAGGCTCCATATTTCATATACCAGCCACAAGCCAACCCTTTAGATCTATATCAGCCTTGCCCAAGCTGGTGCCTTCAAAGGGGGTTGGACTTCAGCCCCCAGCATTCCCGAGGCCTAGACATGGTTTGGGGAATTCTGGGCAACTGATGCTTAACAAATGCCGAAGCCTCTGGTGGGGAACACTGGTAGTCAGCATTTCAGATACCTTTGATGGGAAAGTACCACTTTTTTCCAAAAAGTTTTCCAAAAAAGGAACAAAGAAATGGGAGGGGTCAAGGCAAACATCTAATTTGAGTCCATTTCACTTATAATTACATTTAATTAACATGGAAATAACACTTAAATACAGTTAATATAATTACTCCTCATGTATTTAATAATGTTAATGTTCCAATGTGTTAAATATTTGAATATTAATAGCAAATTCTAACAATCTAAGAACCCCAGTATACTTCTGCCTGAGATAGACATCTAAGATTTTAGAGCTACGTTCAGGGTTGACTTGGGTTCTAGTCAAGCCTGTGTCCAAATCAGGAAAATAAATAGTAAATAGATTCTTCATATCTGAGAATCCAGAGAGCCAGTTTGGTGTTGTGGTTAAGGCACCAGGCTAGAAACCGGGAGGCCATGAGTTCTAGTCCCGCCTAGCATGAGGCCAGCAGGGTGACCTTGGGCCAGCCACTTTCTCTCAGCCCTAAGAAGGAGGCAATGGCAAACCACTTTGGAAAAACCTGCCAAGAAAACTGCAGGGACTTGTCCATGCAGTCTCTGAGAATCGAACACGATTGAACGGATTAATTTTTTAAAAATCTGAGAAACCAGGTCTTCGTGCTCACGGCTGATGAGACAAGGAGCATTTACCCCAGATTAGATTTGTTCAAAATTAGCAGCCCAATGCTAATTAGATTAGATTTGTTCAAAATACACCACCTCAATGCCCAGCTCCAGCTCTATTCTTGTTGCTTGCTTCAAATTCTTTCTCATCCAAGTCAAGTCACAAAAGGTTGCTGGTGAGGAGGTAAAACGAAAGTGGACAAATCTATTTCAGCAGCTCTCGCTTTCTCATTGTTGCCACTATGATGAGATTAGCTTGTCCAACCTGAGAGTTATTTTTAAAGCTTTTGCTAAAATTGCATGCATTTTTTGAACATATATGTTTGCACTTGAATTTTGCATAATGTATACAATTTTTGCAAATAATTTTCCCTTCTAGAATGTACTTTCTTTCATGTATACATTACTTTCATGTACATTACTTTCATGAATAATAGGATTTTTATTCAGCCTCTAACCTGATGTAAATGTTTTATAGTGAATTTTGAATGATAAAGTTTTGGGTTTGACAATGAGAAATTGGAGAGGATCCCATTTCAATGCAAACTATGCAAATTCCTCCCTTTTTTGCATTATCAGACAACATTAATAATGGAAGCTCTGCCCAAAAGTTAAATAACTTACTGAGTAAGCAAAGAGAAATTATCTTTCATCCAATATTTTTATATTTATTATGATTTTTTTGTTTATCCCGTGCTATGATATATCAGAAATAATGCACCCTCCAACACACAAACAGGTGCCTTAAATTCCACAGGTTTGCATATTTACATCCAGCAATTAGAGTCAGACCCAGCCAATGAATCGATTCAAACTAGAGTTGATTTATCTACCAATTAGAGATTGCAACATGGTTGTCCATAGCAGAGGGGGTCAAAAAAGTCAAGATGGCAGCCTTGGTGGGCAATCTTGACTTTCTGAGCCCCACTTCCTGAGAGATGCCCTTGGACTGCGGTCCCAACCGAAAGCTAACTGGGAACGTGGAGGTTCTGTTCCTACGAACCAATTTGCAAGAAAGGGCTTTCCGGGAAGACCATGAGGACAATCGGCATCTTGGCCCTTGGCCACGTGAAGCTGGCGTTCTAGCCACGGAGGACCTTCGCCGTGGCCTTTTGAGGTTGTCCTCCTCCTCCATGTGCAAGCTTTCCAGGCCAGCAAGCCATGGGTGTGCGTGATGCTGACGCACTCTTCCAGGCATGCCTTGACTTCAGCCCCCTCCCCAAAGGTCGATGTCCTGTCTGCAGCCTCAGGCTGTCCAAACAACTCGGCCAGAAAGATAAGATACCAAGAGGCTTTTTCCTGCCCATCTCCAACAACCCCGAGTTCCTTCCAGCTGCCTTGGACAGAAATCCTCCAGACCACTCGCGACCCCAGCCCCCACTCTCCTCCTCCTCTTCTGAATGAAGGCCGCAAGTCCTGCTCACTGAGAGAAGATGTGGTTGCCCTGTCTACAAGGAGCCTCGACCGGCTCCTGTCGAGGAAGGCGTCCCCCCCCCCCCCCGGAAAAGGCGCCCGGCGGAGCTTCTTTTCCACCCCTCCCTCCTGAACGCCCCCCTCCCTCCCTCAGGCTCTCTGGAGCCACCTCCTTCTGCACTGAATTAATCTGAGGCTTTGGACGAGGGCCAAGCCTGCCCCCCCCCATCCACACGGTCCGAGAGGAAATAAGATCAGAAAGGGATGTGATTCGTTTGGTGATGTTTCCCCTTTTCAATTACGAAGCTCTTCCTCTGAGAAAAAGCATTTTCAGGCCAGAACTGGAAAGGGTTTTTTTCCCACTGTGGGGAGGAGGAGGGAGGGAGGGAGGAAGGGTCTATAGCCACAGGAATAATGTTAGGAAGGAAGGAAGGAAGGAAGGAAGGAAGGAAGGAAGGAAGGAAGGAAGGAGGGAGGGAGGGAGGGAGGGAGGGAAGGAAGGAAGGAAGGAAGGAAGGAAGGAAGGAAGGAAGGAAGGAAGGAAGGAAGGAAGGAAGGAAGGAAGGAAGGAAGGGTCTATAGCCACAGGAATAATGTTAGGAAGGAAGGAAGGAAGGAAGGAAGGAAGGAAGGAAGGAAGGAAGGAAGGAAGGAAGGAAGGAAGGAAGGGTCTACAGCCACAGGAATAATGTTGGAAGGAAGGAAGGAAGGAAGGAAGGAAGGAAGGAAGGAAGGAAGGAAGGAAGGAAGGAAGGAAGGAAGGAAGGAAGGGTCTACAGCCACAGGAATAATGTTAGGAAGGAAGGAAGGAAGGAAGGAAGGAAGGAAGGAAGGAAGGAAGGAAGGAAGGAAGGAAGGAAGGAAGGAAGGATTATTTAAGACACCAATCTCTGCTGCCTGGAAAATGCATACATGGTGCCCCATGCTTGGGCCAGCTCTGGCCTTCCCCTTCCAGCACTAGCAGATCAAGCCAAGACAGACGGCCTGCAGCTCTGACACCTCCTTGCTGATGCCCCCCCACAATCCAGGCTGTCCAAAAGCAGCACCTGACCTGTGGCTTCTCTCAGTCACCCCAGACCAGGAGGGATCTGTCGTTTAGTTTACCCTAATGCAGCACAGCTCATGTGATTCCTCCCAGTGTGTTTCATCACTTTTCCCGTCTGCCACATAAAAATGACACCAGTGGCAACTTTGGAAGGGTGACCTCTCATTTTTAGAGACCCTGCAGGGATTTTGCAGGTCCTGTATGCCTAGGGGAAAGTTGCCTGCCGCCCAGAGCGGGCATCCTTCTGGGTCTGGCTGAGACCCCTGGGCTGGCTGAGGCTCCAATGCCTCCAGCCCTTCGTAGGCCCCTTTCTCAGATTAGCCGGCTCCCGGGCCCTGGGGGCGTGGTGGGAACGCAGGCCTGCTTCTCGGTGACTTTCCCCTCTCGGCACCTCCTCTTGCTGGGGCCGGCCTGTCCCTTTCCCATGCCAGCGAGAGATTTGCTTGGTGCCAGCGAGTTCTTTGTCCCCGGTGCAATTGATACAGTTTCCCCCAGATAAACACAAGCTTGTTTAACTCAGCCTGTTGATAAGTCCCAGCAAGACTTGATAATGTGGCCGGTCGGATGTTGTCCGGACGAAGGAATCAGACACGCTGGCAGCAGCTTTTTCCCTTTCAAAGCACAGATGTTTAGAAAAGGGACGGGACGGGGGAAGTGATCAGAAGCATCAAACGCAGATCGGAATGCTCTCGCTCGGCCTCAGAAAACGGGTTCATGCACACACAAAACACACACACACACGGACACACACAATCGGACAGGCCCAATGAGATGGGTTGTAGGCAGTAACAGCCCACCGTTTTTTGTAATTCTGCACGGAGTCATAGAATCATAGGGTTGGAAGGGACCTTGGAGGTCTTCTAGTCCACCCCCCCCCCCAGTCAACGCCCACTAGGCTGCAGCCCAGATGCTTTCGGACGGTTTCATCAACAAATAACAGGTTATAAAGTTTAGCAAGCCAATCTGAAGGAAAAGTCAATCCGTGCTTCACCGTTCAACCTTTACATCCATTTGGGGGGTGGCTCAGAGGCCTCCCTTGTGACACTGGTTTGCACAGGCAAGCCCCCCCCCCTGCACATCCCTCCTCCCCAGATGCCACTGGTGAAATCATGACCCCACATTTTTGATCGATTTTCCTTTTCTGCTGCATTAATCAATATGTAGCTTGATTACTTTTGGAGAGGCTCCGAGGAACACGGGGGTGGGGGGCTTGGGGTCACACATGGAGTGGCAGGCAGCCCAACTCTGTGGTAGGACTCATGGAGACTTTGTGGTGGGAGTCCCACAGGTTAAGCCCCCCCAAAGCAAACCCCTTGATAGTTAATGTATAGTTAGCCATTTTATAGTTAATGTATAATTAATACACCACCCATCACATTTTATTTAGTATTTTATTAGTATTTTTAATAAAAGCCTGGGGTCCCGAGTGTGTGAAGGGCCCCGTTTCCTGGCTATATTGCACCACCGGATTATAATATCTCTTGGCTGCTACAGTATTTGTGTTTAATTTCTTTTTTGCATTGTGTTTTAAGTGTTTTAATTGTTTTTATGATTGTTCGCCACCCAGAGTCACTGGTTTGAGATGGGAGGCTATACAAATTGAATAAATAAATTAATCAATAAATAATTTATTTAGAAAACTGTATCTTGGTGCATTGTGCGCAGACTCATTTCCAGAGTCTTTCTCTCCCCCCCCCCAAAAAAAAAAAAAATAAGAAGCAAATGCAGGCATACCAAATGTTTTACTTAAAATACTCCTTAAGGCTTAAGCCAGAGCTTTCCAAACTGTGTGTCGGGACACGTTAGTGTGTGTCGGCTGAAGTATCCGGGTGTGTCGCAGCTGCTGCTGCCTCCGAACCCTGCTAGGATTCTGCGCAGGTCCTAGTGCCTGCCTTGTGCCCTGCTGTAAGAGTGTGTCACGAAATGATGCATGTCTAAAAAGTGTGTCACCAACATGAAAAGTTTGGAAAGCTCTGGCTTAAGCGGTCAGTCCCCAAATCCAGAAATCTTGACCCCGCCACTCAGCTAAGTTTGCCATATTTCTGCCCCTCTCATACATGATCTACAAAATGCTATTCCTTTCGGCCTCTTTAGGATGCCTTCAGAAGCCACCGAAAGAAGGGGAGCCCCCAGCCCCCCACATATTACCCATGCTGAGCCACAGTTGATTGTGGAGCAAGTCATAGTGGCTTGGCGCACGTTTAACTCTCAAGCCATACGGGAGAACATCAGTATAAGAAGAATATTCTACCTCCCCCCAGCAGCAAAATGCCAAATTGGCATTAATCTGTTTGAGTTCCCAGTTGTTAGACATTGTAGGAGAGCTGGGTTAGTCTATGTGTCCAAAATTCAGGAAGAGCCTGGCAGCGCCTTTTCCGACTCCCAGATTTTATTCAAAGGCAGAAGCTGAAAGGTGCTGCCAGCCTCCTCCTGATCTCTTTTCCCTCCAGCTCCTAAGACATCATTCATTAATCATCTTAGAGCCTTTTTCTGTGAAGGTTGTGTGCTGATCGTTGTGCACCGATCTCCACACATAAAACAAATTCACGCACAGGCGTCTTCCAACCACAGCCCCTGGAGGACAATCTTACTCGGCTACGAGTGATCGCCAAGAAGAAGAATCATCTGCCCACTTTTCGGGGAAAGACGGGGCTTGATCACCTTGAGATCAGCCAGCCTCAGCTTCCCCATCAACTAATTAAAAGGGCTCTTTGAACCCAGGCTAATTAAAGCATGAAAGTATCATCTGAGCTGCTTTTTGAGCCCTGTTTGCTAAGAGGCAGGCAGCTCTGCCCTCCCCCCCCAGTCCATGATGCCCAGAAGAGGAGATGATGTTGCGTCACACCTGGCAAGACGGTGCCCAGGACCAAGGTTGCCATCAGGGTAAAAAGATTCGGCTGTGAATTTTTTTTTTGGGGGGGGGGGCATGCAGCAAGCCTCAGATGCAGCAGGGCTGGCTTAAAACATCTGGAAGGAGGTGAAGGGTCATGAAAAGCAAGGCAGCATACGCAGAGCCTCCCCCCCCCTGCAATTTTGCAGCCCCCTCCAAGCAGCTTGCTAGCTGAAAACCAGCAGTGCAGCCTACTAGCCTTTTGAGGCAGAAGCTTGCAAAGCAAAGCAAAGGGGAAGCCCTAAAATAGCATGAATGTAATTATTTTTTCAAAAAAAAAGGAAAAGTTTACCCCACCTGAAATATAGGAAATCCTTACCGTGTAACATTTCCTCCTCCCCCCCCCCCATTTATTTAAACAGATTTATTTTATTTATTTATTTATTTATTATTTCAATTTATTCCCCGCCCATCTCCCTTGCAAGGGACTCTGGGCGGGTTACAACAATTGAAAGTTTAAAAACTATAAAAATATCCTCTAAAAATACAATAATAAATAATACTATACAAGAGATTTCACCTCTTGTCCAGCTGAGAGGGAAAAAAAAGTCCTTGCTTTTCACACAAATAGAGAATACCAATCTTAAAAGAAGATATTTCCTTAATATTGTTTGATTTGAGAATTATTTCCTCCATACACATATGGAAGTAGGAGGAGAAGGGCCATTTGGGGCCTCAAATTTAGGCACCCACTAATTGTTTTTACTTTTAAACCAATTTATCAGGTTTCTAATAAATCAATTTACCGGTCTTTGTTCTTTGTCTTTATTGCTATTCAGATGTCTTCCTTTTTCATTTTTATTGTGAACAGGCCAAGGCTTGTATAGGAGAGGGTGGGTCAAAAAAGTCAAGAGGGCAGCTGTGATCATACAATCGATTCAATTGCTTAATCGTGGCCCCCATCTTGACTTTTTTGACCTTTTTGACTTTAAAGTTGAGGGGGCAGGTGAGCCTCAGCAACTCTTTGAGAACAGTTTGTATGAGATGCTTAACAGGGCAGTTATGGACTAATAGCTGCGTTCGTGGTCTGGATTTTCTGTGACGTTGCGTGTTGCCTGTTTAGTTAGGAAACCGGATAATGCAGTAGCTGAGCCACAAGGTCACGGGAACCACGCCAACCCTTCCGAGCAGAGCTGGTCCTGCCTTGGGCCAAAACCCACTGCGGATGGCGGCAAGCCAGCATTGACCGAGAAGCCCTGATCAAAGTGAGTGTTCCCTTTGCGCGCCCCACTTTTGGGGCCTGATCCATCCATTTTGCAAGTCTGGCTGCTGGAACACCAGCTGGGGATTGCCCGTCTTTGGGGTGGACCAGGAGTGGGACAACCAGAGGTGAACTCAGGATATGGTCAAAGGAATCAAAATGGCAGCCACACATAAAAAACAGGTGGCGCTTCGATCAAACCGTCACGCCCGCCATCTTGACTTTTTTGACCACTGCAGGGCGTACACAGCCCCCAGTGCTGCTTTTTGTGGGCTTCTAGTCCTCTCCAACACCTGCAAGTCATATGTGATCTACAAAATGCTATTTTTCCTCCCTTTTCCAGCACGACCCCAAGTCCCAGCTCAGGATCCAGCTGTCTTGGGGCCATCGGGGGCTTCTGCCTTTTCTTCCGCGTCCCCCAAAAACGCTTCTAGACCAACCTTCCCCTACTCTCCCTCCCATCAGACTTCAATCCATGTTGGGGCGAGAGAGCTGCAGCCCTGCAGTTTTAGAAAGCACCCGGCTGGGGAAACCGAACTTGTGAAACTGGTGAGACTTGGGTGCTGCTGCACTTTCCTTTGCACAAAAGTGGAGTCTTCAGGATGCACTCACTCCTGGCATATGTGTCTACCCAAGCCATGATGGTGCATGTGATCTCCCTTGCCCCCTCCCTTGCCCCCCTCCCCGGACACCCACGGATCCCAGTTGAAACTGAACGGGAGAAAAAGCAGGCTGGATTCACACATCGCACAAAGCCACAATGCAGCTGGTTTGGGCCCTGGGTGTTGTACAAACATAGCCACTGTGATGCTCTTTGAACTCCACTATTGTGGTTTGTAAATTATGACCTAGAACAGTGTTTCTCAACCTTGGCAACTTTAAGATGGGTGGATTTCAACTCCCAGAATTCCCCAGCCATGCAACCTCATTGCTCAGTCTATACTGGCTGGGGAATTCTGGGAGTTGAAGTCCACCCATCTTAAAGTTGCCAAGGTTGAGAAACACTGATCTAGAACATAGCTCGTGGTGGAAACCCACCCAATCATGGTTTATTCAATAAACTAGAGTGAATCAAACCATGGCTTAAAGCTTGGTGGTGCAAACCCAGCCTGGCGGAAGGCATAAACTTTGGGGAAATGCCCACATCTAAATGCCAGTCAGCCACTTGGGCTGACAATTGCCTCGGCTTGTGCCCTGCTGGAGGGGAGCCTTGCTGGAGTCAATTGTTCTGCCCAGAGCCAGTGATGGGCATGCAAGCTGCAATCTGTTTATAAGTTCGTCCTGGTAATGAATCATGCAAGCAGGAACTTACCGCATGGAGACAAAAGTCTGGAGCTGTTAAGTCGAAAGGGAAATGTAGATGGAGCTGCCTCTCCCCTTGGCTGGGACTCTGCTTCAGCGTTCATTGTTTGTCATTTCAAAAAATGCCGTTTCTGCTTATTCCAGCTGTTTATTTTGATCCAGTTTTATTTTGCAAAACTGGGCAGGGGACTGGTTTTAAACAAACACGACTTCTTGCTTTTTTGTTTTGTTTTGTTATTAAGAATGGAAATGTTCTGGGTGGTTGTTGTTTTTTTGGTGAGGTTTCCCTTTTTTAAAAAATAAATAAGCAAAACTAAAATATACAATATACAAGGAGGAATTGTCATACAGCAATTCTTTAAAAATAAAAGAATACGAGAGCATTTCCCCCCTTTGGTGGAAAGAACCGTCAGCGTTAGCTTCCTTTCTACCATTAATACAATTATTCAGTTACCCACAGAGATTTGGGGTGCTGCCCTTTATCCAAGAAACGTCACGGGGGGAGTAGAGGGCAAACAGGGTCTCCGTGTCTGGGAGAGGGGGACTTGGCATGGTGCTGGCTGCCGATACCCCCCTGGGCATCATGCAGGGTGGGTATCCGACCTGGTTCTGTTTTCCTAAAGATCTGATTCTTTTAAATTTTTAATAAACTGTAATGGGAAGCTGGCTCATTTTAAAACTGACTGATTATGGGCCATCACGTCGGTGTCGACTCTTAGCGGCCACAGAGATAGACCTTCTCCAGGACAATCAGTGCCCAACCTGGTCGTTCAGATCTTCCAACGGTGGCCCCATCGCTGCTCCGATTGAGTCCCTCCACCTTGCTGCCGATCATCCTCTTCTCTTTCCTTCCACCCTGCCCAGCTCTCAAGGGAGCTGGGCCTTTGCACTGATCGATCGATTGTGTGCCATCAACTCAGTGTCAGCTCTAAGTGAGCACAGAGATAGACCTTCTCCACAGGGTGGTGGTTGTGGGGAAAACAGGAGGAGGAAGGAATATTTGGTATGTTCGCCGCCTTGAGTTATTTATAAAAATAATAAAGGCGGGATAGAAAATAAATCAAATAAATAAATAACCTGTCTCCCAGCTGGTCCTTCAAGTCTGCCAATGGTGCCCCCATTGCTGACGTAGCTTAGACTGTCCACGTTGCTGCTGGTCATCCTCTTCTTCTCTTCCTTCCACCTTTCCTGCTTGCTTTAGCTGGGCAGCAGGGATGACATTCGTGCCTTGGGTGACCCTGCTGGGATTATATGCGCTTGTGAGCAGACCAGGCGTTCTTTTCTCATCCCTCCCAGGAACTCCCCCACACCTATGATAAAGCACTAGGGCAGGACTTGAGGGGGCACTTAAAATTAATTACCCGAGGGACCGTCTCGTCCCCATCATATCAACCCGCCCCACCTGGTCAGGCAGAGACCTGACCCCGTCCATGAGAGACTGTCGACTGACAGGGCCCAGGAAGAGATCCTTCTCGACCAAGGCCCCCGCCCTGTGGACCCTCTTCTAGCTCACCTCCCAGAGGTGAGGCAGCCCCCCACTCTCCCGGCCTTCCGGAGGGGGGTGAAGACCTGGCTCGGCCATCTCGCTTGGGGCGGGAGGAGGGGTAGTCAATCCTGGGGGTGGTTAGCGACTGGAAGATGCCCCCGTGAATTACATGGATTTAATTAAGAACTTTTTAACATCCCTATCTTGGATTTTATATTTATATTTATACTGTTATTTAAGAATACTGTTTTATTGCATTTTAACCTGTATTTATTTTAGTTTTATTGTAAACCGCCCAGAGTCACTCTCAAGTAAGATGGGCGGTGATGAAATTTAAAATATAAATAAACAAATAATTGACATTATATAACGTTTAATATTTAGTAGGTATTTCATGTTTAGTGGAAATCCTCTAGCATCAACTTTATTTCCCAGAATTCTTCCGGACCCCATATAAGCCCCACAGTTATTCATTACAGGTAGTCCTCATTTAGTGACTGAATTGTTTAATGACCGTTCACACTTGCAACGGTGACGAAAAAGTAACTTTGTGACCAATCTGTGCATTGACGACCTTCTCAGGTCTGTAAAGCAAAGGAAAGCTGAAGTCAGATCATAAGCACAGTCGCGGTTCCACTTAGCGACCGCTTTGCTCAACGACCAAGTGGCCAGTCCCAATTGTGCTTGCTAAACAAGGATGACCTGTACATAAAACAGAAGGTGGTTGCAGCTCAAGGCCTCACTTGGAAATCTGCCTGTTTACCCAGAAAAAGAAGGGGACACGTAAGCTAGTGGTAAAAGAAGGAATGGCAGGTGCGGAGGCTGGCCTATCAGATCAGAGCTGCAAAAATCTAGATGACTATTGGATGGCAGCAGAGACAGCAACCTTAACTCTATGCTGCCATCTTGTGGCTTCTCATGGTTAAAGAACTGGTCGCTGTGCGCAGAAGCGGCTTCACCTGTTTGATATCTGGTAAATAGGAGGTTTTTGGTTTTGGTTTTTTTGAGAGCCAGTATGGTGTGGTGGTTAAGGCACCAGGCTAGAAACCAGGAGACCAGGAGTTCTAGTCCTGCCTTGGGCACAAAGCCAGCTGGGTGGGTGACCTTGGGCCAGTCCCTCTCTCTCAACCCTAGGAAGGAGGCAATGGCAAACCACTTCTGAAAAACCTGCCAAGAAAACTGCCGGGACTTGTCCAAGCAGTCTCCCAGAATTGGACATGATTGAGCGGATTAAAAAAAAGTTTTAGGACTGGCCAGCTCACCAGGGTAACCATTTTGTGACGAGCCAATCCCTACCCACTGCTGAGCCCATTTGTAGGAGCATCCACAACCTTCTCCCAAGTTCTAAACCCTAACCTTCCCAGCCTCAGGGGGGACCCTGCCTTAGACGAACAGCGGTGCAAAGCCCACCCCAGTTCTGAAACCCCAGAGGATCCTTCGCATCACTTCTACACCTTGAAGACAATGGACCTGACAGAGCCGAGCATGGGGTGGGGTGGGGGAGACGCGGTAATCAGACAAAAGGGAAGCGAATGCCTCTCTGTCAAGAGTCAGGGAGGTAACCTGGGTAGAAGTATGCAAGAACTGATATCTCGGCTGAAGCATTTTTTAGGTCCTGGGAAACGAGGTAATATTTGGAAGAGAGTCTGGCAGACACCTCCCTGATTCACTGAGGTATAAGAAGGAGGGGAGGAAAGGCGCCATCAGACTTGCAAGGTTGATGCTACTCCCTCGAGTGCAGTGTGTCTCAACCTTGGCCACTTGAAGATGTGTGGACTTCAACTCCCAGAATTCCCCAGCCAGCCTTGCTGAAGTTGAAGTCCACACATCTTCAAGTGGCCAAGGTTGAGAAACACTGCTCTAGGTAGACCAGACCCAAAAATCAATTTCACAAGAAGACCAGAACTACCCTTGATTGAGGCAACAGAAAGTCTCACTGTGCAATCAAAGGCCTTTCCCCATTTTACAGTATGTGTGTTGTGGGACTTTGCACTATTGCAATCACCATCTTGACATTTTTGAGGACCCCCCCCCACACACACACACAGATGCCTCTGGCACGCTCCTCCTTTGGGAACTCTGCAGGCTGGTCTGCCTCTCTCTTGTTGTGGCGCAAAACCTGGGACTCGAAAGGTGGGCAGGGACCACCTTCTCCAGCCAAACGGGCACTGGGTGACATTATCTCAGGGAGGTTGGCTGACTGCCAATGCCACCAGGGCAAAAGTGGGCATAGGGAGGCTGCAGAGATTCTGTCTGGCCAGAGCTCATGGAGGATGAGGCTGTGGGGAAGGGTCCGCTCTGAAGAGGCGGTGAGAAGCATTAATTGGTTAATGAGGATCATGGGAGCCATACAGGAGGGTTTAATTAATGGAGACTTTCATAGATGAATATTATTTATTTATTTATTTATTTATTTATTTATTTATTTATTTATTATTTCAATTTATTCCCCGCCCATCTCCCATACAAGGGACTCTGGGCGGGTTACAATAATCAAAGGTTAAAAACTATACAATAAAAGTCTCTAAAAAATAAAATATAAATAGATAAAATTCAAGATGGATAGGGATCGTAGCGTAGATCGTATTGCTACGGGGCTAGCCAACCCCAGGAGGCACTACCGCCTCTGTTGTCCCAGGCCTGGTGGCAGAGCCAGGTCTTAAGGACCTTCCGAAAGGCCAGGAGTGAAGGGGCCAGTCTCACCACCGGGGGCAAGATGTTCCATAAGGCGGGCGCTATCGCAGAGAAGGCACGCCTCCTGGACCCCGCTAGATGGAGTTCTCTTGTTGAGGGGGTCCGGAGCATGCCCTCCCTGCATGCACGGGTGGGGCGGGCCGACGTTATCGGGACGAGATGGTTCCTCAGGTATCCTGGCCCTATGCCATGTAGGGCTTTAAAGTTAATCACCAACACCTTGAATTGGACCCGGAAGCAAACTGGTAACCAATGTAGCTCGCGAAGCAGAGGTGTTACATGAGCCGATCTCCTGGCACCCATAACTGCTCGCGCCGCCGCATTCTGAACCAGCTGAAGCTTCCGGATACTCTTCAAGGGTAGCCCCATGTAGAGCGCATTACAGTAGTCTATACGGGAGATGACAAGGGCGTGAGTGACTGATCAGAGGGCCTCCTGATCCAGGAAAGGGCGTAACTGGCACACAACTCGCAGTTGTGCAAAGGCCCTCCTGGCCACGACTGCCACCTGCTCTTTGAGCAGGAGTCGCGAGTCCAGGAGGACCCCCAGGTTCCGCACTGGATCCGAGTGAGGTAGTGCAACCCCACCCAGAACCAAAGATGACAACTTCCCGGATCCAGGGGGGCCATCAATCCACAGCCACTCCGTCTTACCAGGGTTCAGTTGAAGCCTGTTGTTCCCCATCCAGACCCCCACAGCCTCCAGACACTGAGATAAGGCATCGACCGCATCACCTACTTCACCCGGGATGGAGATGTATAACTGGGTATCATCAGCATATTGGTGATACCTCATCCCGTAGTGACGGATGATCTCACCCAGTGGCTTCATGTAGATGTTGAATAGGAGAGGAGAGAGAACCGACCCCTGCGGCACCCCACAAGTCAGGGGTCGCGGGTCAGCTCTCTCCTCCCCTATCAACACCGACTGGGAACGGCCCTGGAGGAAGGAGGCGAACCAGCGCAGAACTACGCCGCCCACCCCCAACTCCCCGAGCCGTCCCAAAAGTATACCGTGGTCGACGGTATCGAACGTCGCTGAGAGATCTAAGAGAGCCAGGATGGATGCACTCCCTCCATCCCGCTTTCTCCAGAGATCATCCATAAACGCGACCAATGCGGTCGCTGTCCCATATCCCGGCCTGAAACCTGACTGGAAGGGGTCTAGATAATCCGTTTCATCCAGAATTCTCTGGAGTTGCCACGCCACCACTTTCTCAACCACCTTTCCCAAAAAGGGAAGGTGGGAGACTGGGCGAAAATTTCCCAGGACAGTAGGGTCCAGGGATGGCTTCTTGAGGAGGGGGTGCACCAGCGCCTCCTTGAAGGCCGCCGGGAACACTCCCTCACTCAAGGACAAATTAATCATCATCTGGACCCAACCACATGACACCTCACTGGCTGATTTCACCAGCCAGGAGGGACATGGGTCAAGTTGGCATGTGGTGGCGTTCACAGTCTGGAGGATCCTGTCTACTTCATCAGGCCCAACAGGATCAAACTGTTCCCAGATAACATGGTAAGTATGAGCCCCTGGCATCTCCACAGATCCTGTCTCACGCTTGGAGTCCAACTTAGAATGAATCTGAGCGATTTTGTCCTGCAGATGCTCAGAAAACTCTTCCGATCGGCCCTGCAAATGGGTCTCCCCTTGCTCCCAACCCAATAGAGATCTTGTAATTTTAAAAAGGGCCGTTGGGCGGCATTCTGCGGACGCAATAAGAGCGGAGAAATATTCACGTTTCGCCGCTCTTACCGCCACAAGGTAGGCCTTAAGTGCGGCTCTAGATTGTGTTTGGTCAGATTCAGTCTTCGTCTTTCTCCAGCGACGCTCTAGACGTCTCTTAACCCTTTTCAAAGCCCTTAACTCTTCCGTAAACCACAGAGAGCGACGAGCCGAGCTGGGCCGGAGAGGTCGCATAGGCGCGATCTTGTCCAGGGCTCCGGCCGCTGCCTTATTCCAGGCCGCGGCCAGGACCTCCACTGGACCGTGAAGCAAGTCCTCGGGAATAACCCCCAGTTCCTTCTGAAACCTCACTGGGTCCATCAGTCGCCGGGGGAGGACCAATCGAATAGGTCCCGCCTCCCTGCGGAGTGGGGCAGCACAAGAGAGTCTTAGGGTCACCAGGGCGTGGTCTAACCATGACAATGGGGAAAGATGTAACTCTCCCCTCAGATCACATTGCCACTGCTCGGACAAGAAAACTAAGTCCGGGGTGAGGCCACTGTCACGAGTCGGGTCACAAATAATCTGAGACAGGCCCATAGCTGCCATGGTAGCCATGAACTCCAGGGCCGCCTCCGAGGACTGTCCCAGAGACGGCAGATTGAAGTCCCCCAGAGCCATAAGTCTGGGGAACTCCACCACCAATCCCGAGATGGCCTCGAGCAGCTCAGGCAGGGAGGTTGCTACACAGCAGGGAGGCTGGTACAGCAGCAACACTCCCAACTGTTCTCGTGAACCCAACTTGAAAAACAGGGTCTCACACCCGGCCACTTGTGGAGCAGCGCCCCTGAAGGCCACAAGAGACTCTCGGATGACCACTGCCACCCCTCCTCCCCTGCCCCGGTGTCTCGGCTGATGCCAAACCTGAAACCCGGCTGGGCACATTTCTGAGAGGGCCACTCCCCCCTCTGGACCCAGCCAGGTATCAGTAATGCACACCAGGTCGGCCCCCTCATCCGTGATCAAATCACTTATAAGGGGGGCTTTGTTGTTCACCAACCTGGTGTTCAACAGCAACAGTCAGAGACCGGAGCCCACGAGGATCTGCTTACCAGGACCTGGGTATGAACACGGGGGGCCGGAACGCACCACTGGTAACAAACACCGGAGGTGACTTCCCCGATGATGGCTTGCCCTCCGGTTCCCGTCATACCGTCCCTTGCCCATCACCACCTGAATTAAATGGCCCGCCATATAGCCCCCAGAGTTTCCCGGCTCTGACCCAGTAGCCTCCACTCCCAGGCCTCCGGGATTCTTGGGCTTAATTAAGGGTCCCTTATCCCACCCATCCATCATGCAATCCCAGACACTCTTGGGTGGTGATAAGACCCCCAGTGCACCAGCTCTCGCTCTCGGCACTGGTAGGGTCTAGCACCACCCCATTCACATCCCAATCACTCCTACCCCACCAAGTTCTCACCTAGGGGGTACTCTTTCACCCTCATACAATCTAAACTCCCCCTACCTCAGTCGGGGGGGAGTACACATTCATACTAAGGGACCCCCGTGACCTCTCTGCCACCTTAAATCAATGGGACAACATCCAGTTCTTACAGTCATTACTTAGTTCTAAATTCAGGGGCTATTAGATCATAGGCCCCAAGCCTCCACCAGAATAGTCCTGGGTTAGTCCGTGTAATTGCTCTTATTCCGGACTCCGTCCCATCCGCGTCTCTCAGGGCTGCCAGATTCGTCCCTAGCTCCAATCCACTCAAACAGCTGGAGCCTCCGGACCCCACCTCAAAAAATGGCCCGGGGAAAAGTCCAGAATGACTATGGCAGGGGGCCGCCTCGCCCGTCTCATTCGGCTCATTGGGGGCCCCAGCAAGCCCCCCTGACTCCGCCAAATCCAGCACGCATTCTGTGGCCTCAGGCCGCCCCTGATGGTCATCGATAGCCCCAAGGGCTCCGCTGCATCTGTCGGATTCCCTTCTGTGCTGCCCCAGGTCTGCTAGGCCCCCACCAACTCCACTGGCCTAGCTCACCTCCGACGGCCTCCAGGTTCCGGCAGTCAGTTTCAGAGGCCTCCGAGAGCCTCCAGCAGCTCTTAATGGTCTCCAGCCCTCACACGCCCCACCGGGCCGACTCGGAGTCCGTTGGCCTCCAGCAATGAATTTCAGGGGTCTCCGATGGTCTTCTGTAGTCTCCGGCCTCCGGCCTTCGGTGGACTCCAGGCTCCAGATTCTCGTCCGCCCCACCAATCTAACTAACAGCGCGCCTGTGGACCTCGGCCGCCTGCAGTTATCTCCGGCAGCCCGGCAGCTCACTGAGTTCCCATTTCGTCGCGGCGTTCTGGAGTCTCATTGACTCGGATACAGCTTCGCCCAGCGCTCCCCTCGGAGAAGCCACTCACCCCACTGGTGATTCAATAAAACAGTAACAGGTGTGTTTTTTTAAGCTGAAATTTGCAGAGGCCCCTTCAGACTGTGAGACTCTAAGCCAGTGCTTCCCAAACCTAGGTAAATTACCCAAAATTGGGTAAAAGTGCTTTTTCTTTGGGTAACAACACACTGTAAGGCACCAAAACTTACCACACGCCTCTTAGAGAAAGCCAAGTACACAACGGAGACTTTGTAAAAGGAACAACAGCAAGTTTAATTGGCCAACTAAGGTTGCTGGATGGCAGACCATACAGCTGTCACATGCAGGTGACCTCTGAGTGGAACAGCCATCCCCAAGTACAATAGAGCACAAACTTTTATACAGAGTTTACAAGCAGGAAGTGAGGATGATGTGGGTGCCCATATGTGGGTGAAGTGTCCTCTGACCATTTCCCTGGGATTGGCTGGCTTTTGGGGATCAGGGTCCCACCCAGGGCTGAGGGATTCTGGGATCCATCAGGTCATGAGGTGACGTGGGTTGTCAACATAGTTACAAAGAGAGGCGCCTGTGAACATTCACACCAATTGTTCCATGGGCACATCCTGTGCAACTGTCTTTGGCTAGAGATTTACAATTACATCTTATACAGATAAAAGTAACACTTTAAAGACATTCAGGTTATACACACATAGCTACATCACAGAGGTCAGAACCATTAAATCACATCTTCACACATTTACATCTTAGGAGGGGGAACAAAGGATTTATTACTGGAAAGTCAGGTAAACATGTTAGCTTGTCTCAGGAAGGAGATGCTGACCAGATAGGGGGTCCCAGGCTGGTGTGCACTCCTGAGGAAGGTAGAATTACTATCAGGGCTTAGCACTTAGTATTTCTATGCAGAATTCTTTGGGGCCTTGCTGGCGCCCATCTCAAGGGTCACCCTTGAGTAACAATTCTTTGGTTCAGACAATAGCTTTGGTTCAGTGGAGCTCTAGCAGTGTTGCACTATGGGAAATACTACAGCATGGTGTTCTCTAGGCCAAGGTCTGTGGCCCAGGTTTGCTCAGATCCCTTCAACACGACCCCATTAAATTGACTTAAAGTGCTTTATCTACCTTGGGTAAAAAGGACTTTCTGATAAGCGGTTTTGGGTAATGAAGGAAAAAGTTTTTGAAGCCCGGCTCTAAGCCGTCTGAATCCGGTCCTGACTGCCGCTGCCAGGCATGGCCACCTGGATGCCCCCTTCTAAGGACTGGGGGCTGAGCAGTTTCCTCCCTGTTCCTTATGGCAGGTTTAAGAGAGGAGCTAAGCTATGCCCAGGCTTCCACGTCAGAAATGGGGAAATTGCCAAGCTTGTTTGACCGTTCGCAAGGAGGGAAGGGAGAAACAGACAATTTAAAAATAAATAAATCTACCAATCATTATTTTACACTAAGTGTCCTACAAAAGGGGCATTTGGTGTGCAGAATTCAGATAAAAATGGGGAGGGGTGCTTCTGAACTGAATACGGCACCCCTCTCTCACAAAAGGTGGAAAAAGGTGTTCCCCATTTGTGTACTCCTCTGATGAAACCTGAGAAGACCAATTGAGACTGGCCCCAATCACATGCCTGGGGGCTTATTTCCAGCTGAGGTGGATGTCCAGAAGGATAGTCCATGATTTATAACTGGCTGGCTAACCAGCCTCCGAAACCTGGTTGCATGGGGCTCTGCAAGTAATAGGCTGCACTAGTGACCCTCGGTGTGCAAGAACCTTTGTTTCCAAAAGGTACTGCAATTCCAAGGCCAGAGAATTCGGAAACTAGCATGCTCAAGAGATGGAAAAAGAAAACGATTGCAAAACACACTGTCCTACCCATGGGCGGATTTAAACCATGGCTTGCATTCTAAATTCTGCTTAATTGGAGCCTTGGTTTCATTGCTGCTATAGCGTTGAGCCCGCTGCCTCCCCCACCCCCATTGCAAGTTGATAACCTTGGCTTACACTTTTGTAATTACAAACCCCATTATTCGCCCCATCATAATTAATTGGCAATGCCTGTAATGTAACTGTAGCAATTATTGTGCTCCAAACTTTCCCAACATGGCCTCTCCAGATGTGCTGGGATGACCACTCCTAGAATGCCAGCCAGCCTGGGGATGACCAGGGATTCTGGGAGATGTCCCCACGCCTCTGGGGGATAGCAGCAGCCCGGAGAAGGGTGCAATAGGTTATGCACGGTGTTGTTTCTGTAAGAACTTACAAGAGAGACACTTTCTTTTTTATGATGCCCTTCCCAACCTGCTTTTATTGACGATGCTACAGAATAGAATCCACTTTAAGACCCCCACCCCCCCACCCACCCACCCACTCAGTGTCCCAGGAAGAGGCGAAATTGGCTGGAAAGAGCGGTGCCCGATGAGATGGCTTGCGTGTTCACTCAGTGCCCTCTGCTGTATTCCCCCAGCATGAAAGTCTGGATAGACCCAGACAGGGAAGGGCAGAAAGACAGCTGGCCTTGTGGCTGGGATGCAGCAGAAATGTTGGGCAGAGGCTGTGTGCAAGCTGGCTCAGCATACCACTGTTCCACCAAAATACAGATACCGTCATTGCTAGAGAAATGAAAAGAGAAAGGGCAGTCTACATTTCCGTCTGTTCCAAGAGGTTTAGGTTTAGGTTTAGGTTTAGGTGATTTAGGTTTAGGTGATTTAGGTTTAGGAGATTTAGATTTAGATTTAGATTTAGATTTAGATTTAGATTTAGATTTAGATTTAGATTTAGATTTAGATTTAGATTTAGATTTAGATTTAGATTTAGATTTAGATTTAGATTTAGATTTAGATTTAGATTTAGATTTAGATTTAGATTTAGATTTAGATTTAGATTTAGATTTAGATTTAGATTTAGATTTCTTCCTGCAATGTGACTGCAATTCTGGGAGTTGAAGTCCACCCATCTTCAAGTTGCTGAGGTTGAGAAACACTGCACTAGAAACAAATTTGGGCCTTCCGCTCACAACTGAACTCGTGATCAGATGAACCGCAGCCACAAACAAAGCCCAGCTAGTGCTTGATTTCCTCTTCAGAAATATTACCCAAATGGATAGGAGTTGCACCACTTTTTAAATGTTGGAGAAGCTGAGGGGCCTCACCAGCCTTTTATTATTAATTTTTTCAGGCTAATGCAAAAGTCCTTCATAAAAAGATTGGAGCTCTTTCTCGGGAGCTTCTGGAACCACCCGAGATCAAAGAAGCTCGTTCAGGTTCAGCTTTGAAGTGGTGGTCTTCACGGAGGAGCTCTGCCCTTCCAGACTAGCAAAAAAAAGCAATTCCCTTCAGCCCCCTCCAACACTGGGGAGAGATTAGTGCAAGTAAAATGTTCTGCAGCATTTTAAAAAAATGTATTAAAAACTGCCTGACCAGAAAACACCCCTGCCCAAGAGATTATGAACCAGGGTTGTATTCATCTGCACATCTGGTGCTGGTGGTTCAGCTTTGAAGAAGCTCCATAGGCTTGAATCTCTGGATCCGCTCTGCATTGCCTCTCTCTGATGTTGCTAATCTGATGGACCAGGACCCTGTGGTCAGAGACCAGTGCCGCTCGGGTGGAAAAGGGCATTTGCTGAGAAAAAGCAACCGCCGAAGGCCTTTAGTTTGCACCGTTTCTGTACCTGAGGCGGAAGCCCAACTGTGTTTGAACTGAGTTTGATTCTTCAGATGAAACTTTGCAACTCCGGAAGATGCTGATTAACAACAACAAGCAGCAGCACCCGTCTTTGGATGCACCCCAATATTCCAGACACACAATCTGGAGAGTGTGAAGCTCTTCTTCGTGGACATCCATGGGGCGGAAAGTGATGCCATGTGCACCAGGGCACCCCCACCCCAATGCTGTGAATTGTACACCATACACCATTTACACCAGGATACAAATTATGCAAATGATATCATTTATCATTTGCATGATATCATCATGATATCTGTGACATCCTTAGGGCTTCTACCAGGCATCTATGATGTCATTGTTCAAGATCTGCCTTTGCCATGGCGAATAATCTACTTCTTGCTTCCGGTAGTGTTCTGTCAAAAACGTGTGAGATAGCACTGTGGGTGAGTGGGTGTGGGGTGTGTGTGGAAGTATTTAAGGACACTGGGGGTGGGGCAGTGCAAGACTGTCTTTGCAGGGAGCCATTGAAGCTATGGATGGGGGCAGGAAAGGCACAATCCACGTGCTTAAGTTTCAGCATCCAACTAGACACAAAGGACTCTCCGGAAGTTTCAGCATCCAACTAGACACAAAGGACTCTCCGGGCCAGCCTGCCGTGGGCTAGTAATCCACAGCTGCTCTTGGGTGAAGGAGAGCTGGCAATGTTGCTTCAGAGGTGCGGTGTGGCTAGCAGGATTGCCCTCTTCTCTCCTTTTGTCTCTCCTTCCACCTTGGGGCTGGCATGGCGTAGGAACCCACCAAGGAGAACCCCTAGTTTGCAAGAGGGATAGAAGAAGGCACTTCACTCACATTCCAAGTGGACCACATTTCAAAGAGGGGGTGCCTGTGCACAAAGAAGGAGGCAGAACCAAGGCCAAACCGGTTCTAAATTAATTTAAAAGGGAATAAAATGGTTAAGGCAACGGGCTAGAAACCAGGAGACTGAGAGTTCCGGAGTGAGTCCAGGTTTTTAAGTGGGGTGAATTGTATACCGACTTTTGGAGGAGCTCTGAAGACCAGACCCGAGATTTGGAGCTGGGGAGGCAAACCATTCTGGGGCCTGAACCTATACCACCTGGATTACGGGATTCACCAGTTAATGCAAAGGTTTTGGTTTTTTAACAACAGCAACAGCTGCCCCTGTTACAGGAGTAAGCTAGGGCATGACTCAAGTAGTCTTTTGAGAAGGAAGGTTGGAATTTATCAAGACAGGACAGAATAAACAACTTAATCACATTAGGGCAACTGCCAGAATCTAATTGCTGAAATGGGGAGAGTATTTCTAAATCTCCCACTGGCATGAAGGTGAGGGCGATGCTCTCTGAAAACAAGCGAAACGCATAGACGCGGGCAGTCTCCCGTGGCAATTCAGGATCTGCGCCTTTCCCAAGCTGCCTTTTAGGGAAGGGAAGGCAGAAAATATTCGGTGCTTGTCCTGACCTTCACAGAGGAAGACGCTCAGAGCAGAGCTGGAAGGTGTCTCCTGTTCTTGGCGGCAGCAAGACCGGCATTCATGCCTTTTAATCAGACAGTCGCAGAATCTTCCTCTGGCGAGCAGGACAGGATGGCAGCGAACAGGCACTTGCCCTCATTTAACCTTGTTGGGGTTGATGAGGAATCCTTACGGTGAGGCCTTGGGGCAACTTGTAATCTGCAGCCCGTAGATCTTCATTTCAAAGAGGGGTTGAATCCATCGCTAAACAGGGATGAATGAGATAGACCAGTGTTTCTCAACCTCAGCAACTGTAAGATGTGTGGACTTCAACTCCCAGAATTCCCCAGCCAGCATGTATGGATTTCGACTCCCAGAATTCCCCAGCTAGCATGTATGGACTTCAACTCCCAGAATCCCCCAGCCAGCAGGTATGGACTTCAACTCCCAGAATTCCCCAGCCAGCATGTATGGATTTCGACTCCCAGAATTCCCCAGCCAGCATGTATGGATTTCAACTCCCAGAAGCATGCTGGCTGGGGAATTCTGGGAGTTGAAGTCCACACATCTTAAAGTTGCCAAGGTTGAGAAACATAGAGTTAGAAGAATAACTAAACAAGAAGTAGAATGTATTCCAGAGTTCGGATAACTATACTTTTTTGAGGGAGATAATTCTAAACTAAACAAAAAGGAGGTTATGGTATTCTTTGTTAAGAATTGCTCAGAACTGGAAATTTCCAAATAACTTATCATTGAATAATTGGCACACTAAAGTAAGGTCAATGGCTCTTTTGGAAAAAAGTTACTGATAAAATTTGAATACTGACTTCTCAGAGGGATGAATCATATTTTTATCAGATTTGGAAAGAGTATACAGTATAAGTTATGCTAACAATAATAACCTATGATTGAATGTTGAGATATATTGTTCTGGGCTGTTATCTTGTTTCTGCTTGCCTTACAGAATATTAAAATTTTAAAAATAATTAAAAATAGGGATGGGTGAGGAGGTTAATTATCATTTCTTCCATTTCTATTTTTGCAAGTAGGAGAAATTGAACTGATCAAAGTTGCACATTTTTTTCTAAAAGTTCATTCTACCATTTGCATATGCGCACGTTTAGTATGCATTTCTGTCTGCAGTACTGCCTAATCTATACAAGTTAGTACACCCTAAGGCATTGTTGCACATCCTTTTCACGAAGAGATGCGTTTTTATACAGATTTCCCCTAGTACAACGCATTTTCATTGTGACTCTCTGCAACATTTCAAATACTAACAAATGTTCTTCATAATTATTTGAAAACATAAAATTAGTTGCTAGGGCTGGGCAATGCTTTGAAATGGAGCGACAAAAAGGTTTTGGAGGGTGTAGAGCACACACGTAGCACCTCTCTGTAATGTCTGACTTCAGACATGCCTTTTGTGAGCTGCAGAGCGCAGCCATGTGACCCTGGGAGAAAACCCTGCTGTTTTTGCCTCTCAGTCCAGAGCACCGCCCCACCACGCTCTTAGCTGACCTTCAGCAGCAAATGGAATTACTTCAATCCCTGTCTTTCTGGTGCTGAAGAGACGGTCCCCTGAGGGGAGCCATCATCGTGGCACCACCCAGCTCTTGTTCTCCAGACACAGCCCAGAGGGCCAGAGAAGGCAAGCCCAGCTGTTTTTAACAACCGCGCCATTGGTGCCTGCTCTCTCCCATTCTCTCTGGGCAAAGACAGGAAGAAGAAGGCAGCAAAATCCAGCCCAGGAACTTGGGATCACACAGAATCCCAGTGGCACAGGAGGCAGTTTCTACCTTGCAGAAGATGCCCAGGTTTCAATCCATGGTTTACTCCACAAAGTTAAGGAGTTCTCTAGAGAAGCGTTCCCCGACCTCACGCTCCCATAGATGTTTCTGAATGATGGCCTCCCAGTCTCTTCACAGCCATGATCCTGGGAAATCTAGAGTTATGCTTCTGTCCACACACTTTCGGAAGGCCGCAGCCTCAGCCGACTCAACGCAATTCCACTGGTTCACCCAGTGGAGCGTTTCGCGTCAGAAGATCCACCTACCCCTCAAGCTGCATCAGAGCCTGGTTGAGAAGGCCGGGGGGCTGCTGCCTGTTTGTGGGGATAGGCAAACTGTAAACCCCTTCTTAGGGTCCCCAGACTAGCCAGAAATACAGAAACGGGGTGCAAGTGTACCCCTTTTCACTTAAAAAGTTGTGTTCTCTAGGAGGGTTGGTTCAACAGTCTTCAAGCGATCCATGTTTTTTCTAACTATTTCAATGTTATGTCTGAGGATAGGGTTTGTTTGGCCAGTGAAATTAAAACATCATCATC
This sequence comes from Charina bottae, assembly GCA_023362775.1. NCBI lineage: Eukaryota > Metazoa > Chordata > Lepidosauria > Squamata > Charinaidae > Charina > Charina bottae. The sequence goes on from JALMGJ010000010.1 coordinate 3,656,276, forward strand.
ATCATCAACAACAACAACAACAACAAGAACAAGAACAGCTCTTCTGGCATCTTGAGGCCAATTCATGGAACACCTTCAAGCTGTTTGGGTGAAGAAACTCTGGCCCAAAGCGATCTCCTCCGAGTCACCCTCCCAAGTGACATCAGTCTATTAGACCATTTTTGCGATATCAACATGTTATCCCCCGGCCTCTCCCCCTGCCCAGATTCAGAATTCATCTACAAGGAATCACTTCCTTTACACCCAATTCAAAGACGTTTTTTGGCACATAGAATTTGGCCGAGTTTTAAGTCCTGGATCAAACATTCACTGAAGCCCACAAAGATGGTCTGCATCGAATATGGTCTCTATCGGTCAACTTCTCAGAGTTATGGGACCCTAAGTAGGGTCTCAGAGGACTTTCCCCAGACTCTCCACTCATCTGGAATCAGCAGAAAACCACCCCAAACACGGTCTCTCCTGCCAGTCCCCCGTCTGCCTCTGCTGCATCTGCTTCAAGCTATTATCAAATGTGCTGTCCTGATTCAGCATCTGCAGTGTGTGGCAGAGGCAAAGCAATTACAGGTAGTCCTCGACTTACAACCATTCGTTTAACAACAGTTCGAAGTTATGACAGCACTGAAAAAAGTGATTTATGATCAGTCCTTGCACTTACGACCGTCGCAGTGTCCCCGTGGTCACATGATCAAAATTCAGGCGCTTGGCAACCAGCATGTATTTACGATGGTTGCAGCATCCTGGGGTCACGTGATCACCATTTGTGACCTTCCCAGCTGGCTCTCGACAAGCAAAATCAATGGGGAACTGCGTGACTCACTTAAACCGCCCAGAGTCCCCCTAGGGGGAGATGGAGTGGTGAATATAAATCGAATTATAAATAAATAAATAAAAATAAAATGACCACGTGATCCACTTAACAACCCCGGCAAAAAAGGTCGTAAAATCACTTAACGATCGCATCACTTAGCAATAGAAGTTCTGGTCCGAATTGTGATCGTAAGTCGAGGACTACCTGTAGAGTCCTCCAGCTTTGCTCTTCTCAAGGGCATCCACAGGGAGAGTCAAAAAAGTCAAGATAGTGGTCATGATTGTTCAATCAAAGTCCTGCCCTTTTTATGACAGACTTCAAAAGGGGGGGGGGGGGTTCGTGGGATGGTCACAGCTCCCATCTTGACTTTTCTGACCCCTCCTTGACTGTTCTCCTTCTTCAGCACATCCCCAGCTGGCAAGTAAAACATCTGCCACTCACAGCACTGCAGCAGGAGCGGGGCCGATCGGACCATCTCTTCTTAGCTTCTCCTTGGGGGCCTCCTCCCACCCCACCCCTTCTGCCATCACCCAAGTTGGATAAAGTTTTTAAAAATATGTCGGTCAGTGTCCCCGAAGGGAGTTGAGTCACAAATAGTGCTTTGATTCAGGTTTTCTCTCTTTTTACTCTCTGGCAACAAATGCTGATTTCTACACTTAGTTCAGGAGGCAACAGGAGGCATTGTCTTAGCGTTATTTTATTTATTTACTTACTTACTTACTTATTTTCTATCCTGCCTTTATTATTTTTATAAATAACTCAAGGTAGCGAACATACCTAATACTCCTTCCTCCTTCTATTTTCCCCACAACAACAACCCTGTGAGGTGAGTTGAGCTGAGAGAGAGTGACTGGCCCAAGGTCACCCAGCCGGCTTTCATGCCTAAGGTGGGACTAGAACTCTCAGTCTCCTGGTTTGCCATTGGCTCCTTCCTAGGGCTGAGAGAGAGCGACTGGCCCAAGGTCACCCAGCCGGCTTTCGTACCTCAGGCGGGACTAGAACTCTCAGTCTCCTGGTTTGCCATTGGCTCCTTCCTAGGGCTGAGAGAGAGCGACTGGCCCAAGGTCACCCAGCCGGCTTTCATGCCTAAGGTGGGACTAGAACTCACAGTCTCCTGGTTTCTAGCCCATTGCCTTAACCACTAGACCAAACTGTTATGCTTTTTCAGCTTATCTTGTTTCAACCCATTAGCTGTTACACTGCTGCACCCAGTGTTTCTCAACTTTGGCAACTTTAAGAGGTGTGGACTTCAACTCCCAGAATTCCCCAGCCAGCATGAGGTTGAGAAACAGTGGTATAGATAACATTTTCACTTTACATTAGGCAGTGGCCTCCGTGGGGGGGGGGGGGGGAGGCTCAAAAAAGTCAGGACAGAAATTGAAATGAAGTTAAAATATGCTAAACAGAGACATTTTGAATTTGCTAATAAACCAGGAAGGTGGTTAGCATATAAATTAAGGAAAGAAAGAGAGAAGAAAATGATTTCTAAAATTCAGGAAGGTAATATGGAATTATTGGATAATGAAAAGATTAAAAAAGCATTTCATATTTTTTTTCTAATTTATATGAAAAGCAAGAAATTTCTTTGGAAAGGATTAATGAATATCTGAATAAACGAAATTTACCAAAACTTTTACAGACACAGAAAGTAATATTGAATAGTCCTATAACTCCTTTTGAAATAGTTGACAAATAGTTGACAAGAGAATTGAACTGGGAAAAGTACCAGGACCTAATGGAATTTCTGCAATATATTATAAATGTTTTGAAGATCAGATTCTTTTCCCCTTTAAAAGATTGATGAATTCTATTTTGTTGGGTTCGGCAATGCCAGATTCATGGAAGGAAGCTAACATTGCACTTTTACCAAAAGAAGGACAAGATTCTTCTCTAATTAAGAATTATAGACCAATTTCATTGTTGAACTATGATTATAAAATATTTGCTTCAGTGTTGGCAGAAAGGATGAAGAAAATTTTACAAGAATGTATTCATCATGATCAAGGTGGATTTTTACCCAAAAGACAATTAAAAGATAATGTAAGAGTTGTGTTGGTTATTATAGAATACTTACAATATCATAATGAATGCCAGACAGCTCTTATTTTTTTGGATGCAGAGAAAGCCTTTGATAATTTGAATTGGATGTTTATGTTTAAAGTTTTGGAGAGTATGGACTTTGGAGAACATTTTATACAGGGAATTAAGTCAATTTAAACGCCTCAAAAGGCTAATATTATTGTGAACGAAGAGGTAACTGAACCAGGTCATATACAAAAAGGAACAAGACAAGGATGCCCTTTATCAGCTCTGCTTTTTATTTTGGTGCTGGAAGTTTTTAATAGAGACATTAGAAGAGATGAACAAATAAAAGGCTTAAAGATCAAACAAGAGGTTTTTAAATTGAGGGCCTTTGCTGATGATTTACTTTTACATTACAGGACCCTTTGGAATCTGCTGAACATCTGATGAAGAAACTGATGGAATTCGGGTTGTTGGCGGGTCTTAAAGTAAATAAACAAAAAACAAAAATGTTAATTAAAAATATGACCCTGCCCAATCAAGAATTGCTGATGGGTAAGATGGGCTTTAAGATCGAAAAAAAGGTTAGATATTTGGGGGTGATTTTGTCAACTAAAAATAGTGCGTTGTTTCAGAATAACTATGGTAAAATTTGGAATGAGGTGAAAAAAGATTTGGTAAGATGGGAAAAATTACAATTGTCTCTTATGGGGAGAATTTCTGTGATTAAGATGAATGTTTTGCCTAGGATGTTGTTTCTTTATCAGACTATACCGGTTTTGTCAACAGATTTACCATTTGAACAATGGCAGAAAGATATTTCGAAGTTCACTTGGCAAGGCAAAAAACCAAGAATTAAATATAAACTGTTGCAAGATGCCAAGGAACGAGGAGGTCTGGGTCTGCCTGATTTAAAGTTGTATTTTGATGCCTGTTGTTTGCTTTGGATGAAAGACTGGATAACCTTGGAGAATAAAAAATTATTACAACTTGAAGGTCATGAACTAAGATTCGGGTGGCATGCTTACTTGTGGTACGACAAAGTTAAAGTTAATAAGAATTTAAAAACCATTATTTTAGGAGTGCCATATTGTGGATTTGGAATAAATATAAGGTAAGATTGTCTCCTAATGTACCTTTGTGGTTATCACCTCAGGAAGCATTTGTTAGAAGAGAAAATGTGGGAGAAATGAAGTGTTTAAAGATTTGTTAAATTTTGAGGAGGGTGAACCAAGCTTTAAAACAAGAGAAAAGTTAGAGTTGGAAGGCTTTACATGTCACTGGTTTACTTATATGCAATTGTTAAAACGTTTTAAGTTGGATAAAAATAATTATAAATTTGTTAATGAAACAACTTATTTTGAGACTCAACTTTGTACGAATGATGAACATGTTATTACTAAGATGTATAAGATGTTGTTACAGATGAAGCAGGAAGATGAACAAGTCAAGGAATGTATGATTAAATGGGCTAAAAATTTTGGATAGAATATTATGTCAGAGCAATGGGAAGATATGTGGACAAAAGGTTTGAAATTTACGTTGAATTATAACTTAAAGGAAATATTTTATAAAATGATGTATTGTTGGTATCTAACTCCTGATAAGTTGTCAAAAATGTTTAAGGGTGTAACGAATGTTTGTTGGAAATGTTCTCAGGGTGAAGGAACCTTTTATCATCTCTGGTGGACCTGTGAAAAGGCTAAAAAGTTTTGGGATCAGATATGTATTATTATTCAAAAGATCCTTAAAGTTAATATACAAAAAAAAAAAAGAACTGTTTTTATTGGGTTTGATGGAGAAAGAACTGGAGAAACAACATGGAACTTTGGTTTTGTATATGATCACTGCTGCAAGATTATTATATGCACAATGATGGAAGGATCCACAAATACCTACAGTGGAAGAATGGATTATTAAGTTAATGGATTTGGCTCAGATGGCGAAGTTAACAGCTTTAATAAGAGATAATACTATTTCTAGATTTGTCTCTTTATGGCAACCTATTTTAGATTACTTGCTTGTGTTGGAAAAAAATGAAGTTTTGATTGTGGGTTTTAATGATTAGATGGTTTGTTTTGATAGAAATAATGTTAATATGGATTAATTAGTGGTAAAAGATTATTTTTTAAATTATACTTATATCTGTATTTGAGGTAGTCGGAAGCCATCTTCTGTTTCTATTTTCTTTCTATTTTCACTTTTATAGTTTTTGTCTTTTTTCTTTTAACTCTATCCTCTGTCTTTACTGTATTCTTTGTTTTGTATTTTAATTATACTTTGAAAATATTATATAATAAAGTTCTTATTACAAAAAAAAGTCAGGACAGCAATTACACCACCATCTTGACTTTTTTGACCCCTCTCTGCAAACACCTCTGCCATTAGGATAGCCCTTCCCAGCCTGGTGACTTCCCTCCAGATGTGTGGGACTGAATCTCCGAAGCCTACATTTTGCCCCAATGAAAAACCAGCAGGCCCAGGATGAAAGCTAAATTTGCTCGAAACATTATTAAATTATTATTAAAGGGCGCGATGGCTCAGCGGGTAAGACGCCAGGCTTGTTGATCGGAAGATCGCAAGTTCAGAGGTTCGAATCCGTAGCCCCACGTGACGGAGTGAGCTCCCGCATTCGCCCCAGCTCTTGCCAACCTAGCAATTTGAAAGCATGCAAATGCAAGTAGATGAATAGGTACCACTTCGGTGGGTAGGTAACAGCGTTCCACGTGTGTCATGCCGGCCACATGACTGTGGAAGCGTCTTTGGACAACGCTGGCTCTTCGGCTAACAAACAGAGATGAGCACCAGCCCCTAGAGTCGGACACGACTGCACAAATGTGCGGGGGGAACCCTTACCTTTTTATTATTAAATTAATTGTTGTGAATTATAGTTCCTAGAATTACTTTACTCAAATGTATCTAAGAAGCTATTCCTTCTAACATGCTAAAAATTACAATTTGGCAGCCCTCTGAGTGAAGAGCTTTGTTGTAATCATTAGAGGGGTGCAGTGCATTCCCCTTGACATAAACACACCTAATCCAGAGAATGATGAGTCACCTTAATATCCAACTCAACCCTCTCCCCGACTCACAAGGGCCACAATAAAGAAACAAATCTGAAAGATTTGGGTCAAATAAGTCAGATGTTCATTTCAGCAGGAGTTTTTGGTGGGCAGGATGGTCCTAGAAGGCCAGGACTAGCACCGGAGAGGAAGGATGGTCCTTCTCCTCTTCCTGGGTCTCTAGTTTCAGCTTCTTCCTCACCTGGCTCCCAGCATCTGCCTTTAAGCTCTCCTGGCCCCAACACAGTTCCTCTGCCCATCACTCTGTCGAAGAAAGGAGAAAAGTAGAGGCATAGGGATTGTTGCCAAATTTCTTGATTGATTTGATTTATACAGCCGCCCATCTCCCATAAAGTGGTCCTGGGGGACTAATACAATGAAAACATCAATACAATAATAACATGCAATAGATGGAACACATCAATGTCCAGATTAGCCTTTGCAGTGGGGGCCATGCTTGTATATCAACTGGGGGAATGGAATATGGTACTCCAGAGGGGGCCAGTTCACTGCTGGGGAGGAATCTGGAAAGCTTTTGGAAAAGGGGGCTGGGGACGGATGGTCCTGGCCCCAGGTGAGCCTTCTCACCTTGAGAAATGCACAATGATCCCCAGCTGCTGAAGCAAAGTGATGACAGCGAATGAAATGTTTTTCGGCAAAAGTCTCAACCTTACTAATAATATAAAAATCCTGTTACTTTTAAGTCTGCTTTACTTTGAATGCTGACCTCCTGGTTACCCTCCTGCCATTTCATGGCTGTTCATCAATCTTTCTTATGGCTTTTAGATTTTTCTTAGCTGCTTTGGGAACCTCCTTAAAGAGTGGGATAGATTTCAAACCAATAATTCATAAATAAACTTGCAATTTGAACGCTCCATGAGCATTTCCTCCCCTCGTTCCCCAGTGATTTCAGCCTTCAGGATGAAGACTTGGGGCAGGCAACCTTTCAGCCGCTGGGGAGGGGGACATCTATTTTTGCTTTTTCCTTTATCTCATTGTCGAGGCAGAATCTGTCCCTGTAAGAAATGTGGGGAGAAAAGAGGTGGGGTGGGAAACCATCTTGGGTGCATGTCGATGAAGGTTCTCAGTCATCCAGGTGGAATTGTCTGTAGCTTGAATCATGTCAACTGGATTTCTATTTTCTCAGTGGAAACGTTTCGCTCCTTATCCAAGAAGCTTCTTCAGTCTGAGCAAAGTTTCACAACTCCAGGAGGCAAGCGGTTCCACTGCTCAATAGTTCTCACTGTCAGGAAATTCCTCCTTAATGATGGCACACACACAATAGTGTTGTGTGAAATTATGTAATTTGGGTCAGACACAGGGGTGTCCACAGGCTATGGTCCAAAAAGTCAAGATGGCAGCCACAATGCTGAAAACAAACTTCCACCTGTTTTTCATGGGCATTGCACATGAAACACACATAAAAATAGGCAGAATGTCTATTACACTGTTGTGGCTAAGATCTTGACTTTTTGGACCATACCCTGTGGACACTCCTGGTCAGACACATCATTTAATGTTATGATACATTATCATTTCAACGTCCGTGTGGTTTCAGATGGATGGAACCCAATTATTACCTCTTTAAAAGAAGTGCGGTGGGAAGTTAGAATAGGAAAACTGGATGATAAAGCCACCTTTTCCATCAGAAGTGTAAGGATCTGTCTCTTTTAGGAACTTGTTCTCAGCTCCTGCAATTAATGAAGCTTATGGGGTTTTTAATTCTGCAATCAAAGCTTCAGTTAGTGAACCAAACGGATGAATCTATTGATGCTTGTGACCCTTAAATAAATAAATAAATAAATGAATGAGCGGGAACATCTGGCAAGCTCCAGAATGATGGCTTTTAAAGAATATCTATAAATGCTAAGTTTGTTTCTCATTAGAGCAGTGTTTCTCAACCTTGGCAATTTTAAGATGTGTGGACTTCAACTCTCAGAATGGAGTTGGCTGGCTGGGGAATTCTGGGAGTTGAAGTCCACACGTCTTAAAGTTGCCAAGGTTGAGAAACACTGCATTAGAGGCAGAAAGAGCATCCAAAGGCATTTCCCCCATCAACATCACTGGAGTTGCATATCTTTAAAATCACCTCCTGGGCAGAGGACAGCTGTCTTTGAAATTTGACCCTCGGCTGCTCAGGAGATAGCCAAGGAGCCAGCTCTGTGCCCCAAGGCCACAAACCAAGGTTCCTGTCCAACAGACTGAAGGGATGTTGGGCAGAGCAGCATTTTCAGGATTGCAAGACAAAGCCAATGCTCATTTTGGAGAGTAAGCACCAAATATAGTTGCAATGAGGATAATGTTAAATGGAAGGGGGTAAAAGAACCTAAATGAAACCCTGACTGCTCATTGGAAGGACAGATGCTGAAGCTGAAGCTCAAATACTTTGGCCACCTAATGTCAGAAGTGAAATTGAGTACAGTTATTCTTTTACATAATTGTCATAAGTGACTCCATTTTGACTTCATTCTAACCCTCTGCATGGGTCAAATCAGAGGGTATCATAAGTTCAACAGTCATGACTCAGAATATTGCAAGGAGCTGTAATTAACCACAAGTCATCCTAAAGAGAAATAGGTAAACAACTCTACTTGTGTAGACAGCTAAATCCCATCAAGAGAGAAATCCCATTGTAAAGAAGAAATAAGGAATGTTTTCTTTTGGAGCGCAGAGAAGGAAGTGAGACATAAACTCCAGGGTCATCACGTCCCCAATCAACAGGGAAGGGAACTGGGACTTATCTAAAAGGAGAGGTGTGAAAGGGGAATGCAGGGGAGGGAATTTGGGAGAAGTTACAGGCGGTCCGAGGTATTGTAAAACTACGTCGGGGGTGAGGTATAAAAAGAACCTGTGTCTTTGTGTTCACGTGTGTGCTCCTTGTCAGCCAACCTTGTGGCGACAGGAGTGACATCCTTTTGCAAAAGATAAAATAAACCTTGATACTGTTAATTACTGCGTGGTTTATTTCGTGAGCTCTGATTTGCATCTCACAATTTGGGGGCTCGTCCGGGATCCAGGAGTCCAAGGGGGCCGGCAGGACTCTGTCCTTGTTAGGGGCGCGCCGGCTGATTTCAGCTGCCTGCAGGCTCAGCAGTCTGAGCTGACCCCTTTGCGACTCCGTCCCGAGACATACACGCAGTAATTACCAGCTTCCAAGGAAAACCCCAACTCTAGCCCATTGGAAAGCGGTTCAGGGAACCGGTGGAGAACCCGAACAGACCAACCAAGTAACTTCGTGCGCACGGGTCCAGGTAAGACTCTTTTGTCTGGGACAGAGTACCCTGGGTGGTTAGAGGGGATTGTTTGCGGTGTGAGACCTCGTGTGAATGTTGAGATACCGTAGGGAAGAGTAGAAGCCTTCCTGAACGGCTAACCTGAGACCCATACCTGCAGTTCCGTGGCTCAAGTGTTGGAACGTCCACTGAGTCCGGTCAGGCTTGGGTCGGTTGAGTGTGTGTGTGCGTGGAGGTCAAAAGAACCGTAGTTCATCACTCACGGTCGACGGTCAAGGGACCAAATGGGTTCAAAGAATTCTAAGCTAGCACAGAGGAAAGGGCAGGGGAATGTAGGGGAGACAGGGGAAAAGCCTAAAATACCATCAATTTCCCCTTTAAGATTTTTGTTAGATCAATGGGAGGAAGACCACCTCCGTCCTTGGACAAAAGAGCTCAATAAAGAAACCATGGTTAACCTATGTGTTGAGAAATGGCCAGAATATATAATTTTAGAACCAACCTACCGGTGGAATAAATTTGGTGAGTCAGACCCTTTCTGGATTGAACACATCAGGGATTATATAACTAATAAAAAGGAATTAGCCACTGAATTGCCCTATGTAGCTCCTTGGTTTCATGTTGCTTGGCCAGATTGCCCACCAGCTCCACCCGCCAGGGTGCTGGTGCTGGAGATGGAGGCAGCAAAGGAGGCATCAGGAAACCAAGAACCCAGTTCCCTCTCTACTCCCTTCCAAACACTTCTGAGCCCACTATCGGTTCAAGGAAACCTGCAGGACCGAGGAATTTGGCCAGACATTCAAAAGAAAATACAAAAGATGGATAATTGGGCAGGGACCCCTATAACCACCTTGTTGATAGAAGCCCAGAAAGTGTATGTGAACAGGGGCGTGGAAAGGGCTAGAAGTGAAGGAAAAATACCGCCTTCAGCAGTGAATCAGCTCATGGATAGAAAGTTAAAACAAACCAAACCTAGCCTGGCCGCCCAGCCCCGAGAGGATGGTAGAAACAGAGGAAAGGGAAGAGCAGTGAGAGGCAGGGGTCTGGGTATAAGGAAAGACAGGAGGGAAATCGGCGGGATGCAGAGAAGGGTCCAAAGGAGGTGTTTTGCTTGTGAGCAGGAAGGGCATTTTGCCCGGGACTGTCCTCAGAAATTGAGGAGACAGGAGAGGGAACAGAAAGTGTTTGAATTGTATGAGGAAAGTGAAGACTAGGGGTGTCAGGGGCTCTTGAGCTTCGAGTCCCATAGAGAGCCCTTGGTAAATCTAAAGGTGGGACGGGATGAAGAGAACGTGGTCTTCTTGGTAGACACTGGCGCTACCCGGACTTCCATGGCAGTCCTCCCGAAAGGGGTCAAATTGACTAAAAATTTTTTAAAAATTTCAGGGGTAACGGGGAAAGCTTTCATGGCACCTCTAACAGAGCCTATGGAAGTAACATTTGGAAAAGCCCGAGGAAAAATTAAGAGGTGTAGAAAAAGAATTACAGGCTCAAGTTTAGCTTATGGGAGAAGTGGGTAAAACAAGCCCTAAACATCTATGTTAAGAATAAAGAGTCTTTGCCAGAGGAGGAGTCGGAATATGTTCAGTTTTGGGTAAGATCTACCACCCTGATGAAATAGCAGTCTGTTTTGTTTGTGAGTATTTGTCTTTTGGATCTGTGTGTATTTTGTGTGCAGTGAACGCATGTTGCTTCTGGGTTGAAGAGGAGGAGGCATAGGGAGACTTTTGTTGTCTGGGGTATGTGTGTCTGTCTCTACCCCCCCACCTTCTGCCTGTCTTTAGTTTGCTGGTTACGGGCTCTAGGAGGAAGAGAGGAAGGGGGAGCAGGGGGAGTCCAAAGGAACTACTCAGAGTTGCAGAGGCAAACTGAAGACTATGATAAAAGTACTTTTACTTGTATTGTATTTACTTTCTGTACCCACAGATTAGACAGATATTGAAATGAATTTGGGAAATTGGAATAGTAAGAGAAAAGGGAATGTAGATGAGGGAGTTAGATTTGTTGTGGACATCTCCCTTGTGTTTCCCCAGCCCTTGCAGCAAATTTAAACTGGGGAGGTCATGAGGTATGTTTACTGGAGCGGTCAGGTTTGTTTTAAGAAAGCATTGCCCCTTTAAAGGCAGCGGCACTGGGCAATGGTGGAAGCATTGAGAAAACAGCAAAAGCCCTGGTCTCCATGTGCAGGAGAGGGAAAGTTTTTACCCATAATTTTTTTATATATGTGCCAGATTCTCCCATAGACGTGTTTTGTTAAAGTTAAGGGCTCATGTGAGTTTTTGTTTGTGTGTTGTAATTTGTACAAACTTGCATGTGTATAATAAGAGGACTGAGGGCTCCTTGTCTCACCCAAGCCCCACTTCTTGTTGAAGCTGCTTGAGGGTGAAAGAAGAAGAAGGAGAGAGGGAATGGATAGAAAGTGGTATAAGTGTAATAAGTTGGGACATTTTGCTGAAAAGTGTCCTGAGAAAGGGAGAAAAGTGTCCTGGGGAAGGGAAGGAGAGAAAGAAAGATAGGTGAAGGAAGGAAGAAGAAAGTATGAGAAGAAGGTTTAAGAAATGTGATTCGGAAAGCTTGAAGGCATGTGTTGCGTGTCTGGATCTAAGGGATTCAGAGGACGAAAGGAAGAAAAGAGAAAGAAAGGGGGAGAAATCTGCCTCCCCGATAAATAGGTTCAAGATAACAAAAGAAAGAATTGGTATGTATAAGAAGGCTAGGTGGAAAGTTGTAGAAAGTTTTGGGATGTTGCTGAAGAAGGTAACCCGAGAATTATGCTGATGTTGACCCTTCCAACAAAGAGACAAAGGGAATGTAGGTGTATGTTTGTGTGTGTGTTTTTTCAGTTTGTTGAACTGTGTGGTGTGTGAATAGTAAAAAAAAAAAATGTTTTTGATAAAAATCTGGCTGTAGTAGAGCCTCCATGGATTGGCATAATCTATCTGATGATTTTGTTTTGTTTCTTTTTGGGAATTTCTTTCCTGCAAAAGCAGTCTAATTATTAAAATACATTATGCCAATGCGCAGTTTTAGCCTTTTAGGGGGGGTTTTTTTGGAAATTAATTGGGAATTTTATAGTGCTATGTGCCAATGTTTCTACTCAACGTGGCTGTGTTATTTGGCCACTGAGATAATTGTCACTGTCACAACCCCGGCAACTGCAGGGTGCACCCCCCCAACCAGGTTGCTTAGAGATAAGCCTAAACCCTGGAAGTTTCATCTTTAGTGTTTTTGTTTTTATTGAAGGTGGCTTTCTCAAAGCTCCTGCTGTGTCCAAGCTACAGCTGCCACTGCCCTACTGGTGGCAGAAAGTAGGAAGATTATGTTTGGAGGAGCTTTAGTAGTATTGAGCTTCCATCAGGTTAAGGCAATATTACAGCAACAAGCCCACAAGTGGCTTAGCAATACGAGACTCATTAAGTATAAGGCAATTCTGATTGAAGATCCAAGCCTCATAATCACCATTGACCACAATTTAAACCCAAGCCTGGGGTTGGGGGGGGAAGCAGAAGCCAGTTGCTTTCTTGTGTAAACTTATGGCTCAGTTCATGTCAGGGAAAAGGGGTGGAAACCGACAGCCAGAACATGATTGTGTCAATGTAATAGACTTGCAAACCAAGATAAGGGAAGATCTGAAGGACATTCCTTTAGACACAGGGGAAGTATTGTTTATAGATAGAAGCTCCCGGGTGGAGGATGGTAAAAGGGAAAATGGATATGCAGTGGTTGATGGGATTGGGTGGACATGGTTGGAAGCAGAATCTTTACCTGTTGAGTGGTCAGCCCAGACTGTGAGGTTTGGAATACCACACACTTTTGGGAAAATATGGAAAGAGAGAGGTTTGAGTAATAGCAAGGGAAAGGAAGTGATAAAAAGCATCTGGTGGCTGATGTGTTGGAAGCCTCCAAACTCCCCAGTCAGTTAGCGGTAGTCCATGTTTATGGGCACCAAAAGGGGGGGGGGTCTTTCGAGGCTGTAGGAAATGACCTAGCAGATGAGGAGGCAAGGATAGCCGCGGAAGAGGAGATAATACTGCTACTGACTCCAACCCTCCCTGATGTCAGGATACCTTCTTTCCTGACTTCAGAGGAAGATTGGATGAGGGAAAAGGGATTTAAGGAAGAGAATAGTAGGTGTATACCCCGGAGGGAAAACAGGTCCTGAATAAACCTCTGATGAGAAAAGTAATGGAGACCCTACATGCGGGAAGTCACTGGGGAACACAGGGGATGGTGGATATGGTACAGACTAGCTACACATGTAAGGGGACACATACCATTGCTGCCCAAGTGGAGAGGGGTTGTTTAACCTGCCTAAAAGTAAATAAGGGAGCAATGAGAAATACTGTGCCTGGAGGGAGGGAAGTCTCTCTCAGACCCTTCCAGAGGATCCAAGTAGATTACACAAAACTTCCCCAGTCTGGGAGAATGAAATATCTATTGGTATCTGACACGATGGGTGGAGGCTTATCCCTGTGCAAAGGCTAATGCAAACACAACATGTAGAATCCTATTAGAACAGGTCATTCCTAGGCATGGGATGACTGAAAGAGCTAACCAAAGGTTAAAATTGACTTTAACTAAATTGATTAAAGAAACCAGGCTGCCATGGACTGCATGTTTGCCTTTGGCTCTTCTCAGAATTCGCACTCAGCCCAGGAAGGATGTGGGGGTCTCTTGCATATGAAATGATGTTTGGCCAGCCATATGAGGGGAGGATGGGATTGCCCAGGGTGGAATTGTCAGATGTATTTGTGAGGCATTACGTGCAGAAACTGTCCCAGAATCTTGTCTGTCTTAAACAGAGACTCAAACACCCCCCTTGGACTTCCAAGTGCATTCCTTCAAAGCGGACCAATGGGTGCTGATTAAGACCTGGAAGGAGGACAAGCTGAAACCAAAGTGGGAATGTCCATTCCAGATCCTGCTAACCTGAAACTTTACTACGAATGGCTGAGAAGGGGTGGACTCATCATTCCAGAGCCAAAGGGCCCGTGCCAGCCCCGACCCAGTGGACGGTGGTGCCACCTGACCACCCGATGCAGTTAAATAAATGTACTTAGCAATAGAAGATATAGCGGGAGGGGCAGTCTTCAGTGTCTCTTTTGTTGTTGGGCTTTGGTGTATGTATCTTTTCAGGAAAGAGTGGTGTCAAATGCTGCTTCCTGCTCCTGGACCATCTGAAGAATACATCACTCTCCGCTTGCTTACTTAATGTGTTGGTTTTGTGAGTGTAATTGTATATGTAACTGCTGCTGCTGTTCTCATTGATTGTGCTCCTGTCCACAGTACATGTCGAGAAGAGTGTGATATAGTAATAATTGAAGATTGGGTGGGGGAAACAACTGACTTGGAATCTGTGATATTGGCCCCAGCTCCAGATGAAAATTGGACTATAATAGTGAGTTGGGAAGAATTCGAAGAGTTCTTTCTCCAACAGATGCCTCATTTGGCATCATGATAGATACACTGTCAGTCCTAATGTGGATGAGTCATTACACCCAGGGTCCCCACCTCTGCATAAGAAATCAGGGTTCGTGGAACCCAACATACCCTCGTAATAATTCCAAGGCTATAGCCTTTGCATGGAATATGGGGGAATTTGGGAATTGTGATGCCATTCCGGAAGTAACACCTGAGGAGTGGCTTGTACATAGTAAAAGCCAAAATCCATGTAAAAATCCCGAACCCTTTGATAACTGGACAAAACAGCTGTGCGCATGGCAAACAGGTTGGAGTTTATCTAACGGCATTTGCCTGTCCATAGGATTGGTGTTGAGACCGGGGATGTGTGGACACCCACCAAGGTCTGACAAAAATTGGACGGTACAATGTGGGGAAGGGCCATTTCCAGTTTCCAACATTAATCACCTCACCAGAGGGTGGAGGGGGACTTGCTTATTGAGAAAAAGAAACATGAAAGTAAGCCGAGTGATAAACATGAATCCTTGGCCGAAAGGGGGCTGTGGGGGGGCAAGCCTGGGAGAGGACTTACATGATAGAGGACAAATACATGTGTGGGAATTTTAAAATTGCACAGACCTTAGTTACAACTATTGTCCATATTGGTCTTGTGTTTATTGGGCAACTTGGATATAAAGCCATAGAGGAGATCACCAACCAAATGCATAAGCTAGCATTCGTCCTTGTACAGACATGGAAAGAAATTGATACAGAGATGGGGGTGGTGGTTTGAAGGGATGTTTGGGGATTGGAAAAGAATAGTGTTTATGGCTTTATTAGCTCTGGGAGGGTTGTTGGTCCCATGCTTGATACCTCTCCTACAAAATATGATAAACAAAACAATCCAGGGTATAGCCGTGACTGCACAACCTGTGTCAGGGGATACCAAACTCATGAGGTTAGGGATAATTAAAGAAAAGAACCCCTCCTTAGTGAAAATCTTGAGGAGTATAGGTTAATGTCCTAAGGTGTAAAAGAATAAAAAGTATCAAGAGAAGAAGTGGGGAATTGTCAGAAGTGAAATTGAGTACAGTTATTCTTTTACATAATTGTCATAAGTGACTCCATTTTGACTTCATTCTAACCCTCTGCATGGGTCAAATCAGAGGGTATCATAAGTTCAACAGTCATGACTCAGAATATTGCAAGGAGCTGTAATTAACCACAAGTCATCCTAAAGAGAAATAGGTAAACAACTCTACTTGTGTAGACAGCTAAATCCCATCAAGAGAGAAATCCCATTGTAAAGAAGAAATAAGGAATGTTTTCTTTTGGAGCGCAGAGAAGGAAGTGAGACATAAACTCCAGGGTCATCACGTCCCCAATCAACAGGGAAGGGAACTGGGACTTATCTAAAAGGAGAGGTGTGAAAGGGGAATGCAGGGGAGGGAATTTGGGAGAAGTTACAGGCGGTCCGAGGTATTGTAAAACTACGTCGGGGGTGAGGTATAAAAAGAACCTGTGTCTTTGTGTTCACGTGTGTGCTCCTTGTCAGCCAACCTTGTGGCGACAGGAGTGACATCCTTTTGCAAAAGATAAAATAAACCTTGATACTGTTAATTACTGCGTGGTTTATTTCGTGAGCTCTGATTTGCATCTCACACTAATGCGAAGAGAAGACTCACTGGAAAAGACCCTGATGCTGGGAAAGACTGAGGGCAAAAGGAGAAGGGGACGGCAGAGGATGAGATGGTTAGATAGCATCACCGAGGTAACGAACATGAATTTGAGTAAACTCCGGGAGGCAGTGGAGGACAGGAAGGCCTGGTGTGCTATGGTCCATGAGGTCACAAAGAGTCGGACACGACTAAACGACTGAACAACAACAGCAACAAAAGAACTATTAGCAGAAGAGGGAAGGAAAAATACTGTATTATGCTAAAACTTTCCTGCTCTGACTTAAAATTTACTTACGGGCCTTTCCTCACTTGATCCTAACTGCAATACAAATAGGCCTTGGCAATCCCTCTCTTTTTCGCCTTGTCTTCAAGACATTGTCCTCACCTTTTTCCCAGCCCAGGAATGACAGGCAGAAGTCATCCTTCCCTGCACCGATGCTAAAGTAAAAGTCCTCTTTTATTCTGACATCATCCCAGTGCAGCCTTAAGCCATGCAAACGCTGTTAGACTTTATGTCACCCATTAGCAACTGACTGGGCAGGACTGGGAACTACTGAAAAAGGATCTGGATCGGCAAGAGTGACAGAAAAATCTGATGCTAGTCCTGTATTCTGCTGACTCAAGGGTGGGAGGAGAGTATTCAACCTAGGAATGGGGAAAGACCCTATGCCAGAATTTAAAAATGAGAACAGAAAAGGCAGTGAAGTTTCTTGAAAATAATAATTTAAAAAAAACAGATTCCAGTAACTATGGTAATCCCTCCAAGGTGTTTCTCAACCTTGGCCACTTTCAGATGTGTGGACTTCAACTCTCAGAATTCCTCAGCCAGCTTTGCTGGCTGAGGAATTCTGGGAGTTGAAGTCCACACTTCTGAAACTGGCCAAGGTTGAGAAACACTGGTCTAGACAGACAGACCTTTGGAAAAACAGCAAAGAATTTTGCACAATCTGAAGGCCAGGTCTCCTTCAAATTGAGTTTGACCCCTAATGACCACGTGCAGATGTCCACACATGGCAACAATATGGAACTGGTTTGCAATTGCTGCTTTCTAGATTAGAATCTCCTAGTGGTCTGGTGCCCAAGGATTTATCAGCTGCATCCTTGCTTTCCTTTTTTTTGAGATCAGCCAAGATCAACTACGTGTGGTCACCTGCTCTGATGGCATTAGAAATGCCACCTGGAGGATTTGGAAACTTGGATTTTTATAAGCTGCAAAGTGAGAGATCATTGGTCCTAAGAAATGGAAAAATTGTTGAAGTTTCCCTTGGATCAGGCAGTTCATCTGCAGAGTCACCCAGTGACTCTGACATAACCATGATTTACTCCATTAAAGTTCTGGATCTGTACAACACAGTGAATAATTGACTAACTCACCTAGACGGTGGTTTCGCAAAACTCACCAGGGTAAAATGCAATTGGTTAGTTTGCGGTTCAGCTTGTCCTGTAAAACATCATTTATATGACGGCTGAAACGTTCTCTTGGCTCCACTCCAGGCAGACTTTTCTCTTAACAAAGCACTCAGCAAAGTAGTTAAGATAATTTTTGGAAGAGGTTAGCTGTAGATTCTTGTCAGATTGAAAACTGTAGAATGCAACCAAGAAGGAAGGCTACCAGCCTTTAAATACAGCAACAACGGTTTCAAGAATCGATGCAAATATTGACATTTTTAACCTCCCTTGACTGGGTTTCTTTGAAGGGTCCCAGGCATGGGACAGGGAAGGATTCTAGGTCAGAAAATAGTAAATTGACATTGTTTGGGGTGGCAGTATGTGCATCCACACCAAGTAATTTATTTCCTGACCACTCTGTCCTGAACTGACCTGTTCTGAACCTTCCATCTTGGTGCAAAGTCTATTTCCCCACCGTTCCTGGGGTGTGGGGAGCAGGCTAAAGGACGCTGAGCGGTGGGGCTCCTCCATAAGAAGCAGCCCAGGAAACTCTCTCCGTTTGGGCCCCATCTCTGCTGGAGGGCTCTCCTTGCTCTCGTGCCCACTCCTGCCAGCCCAAAAGGCTGGCAGATGGTGGCAACTGATATGCCAGGCAGTTCCTTCTTATCAGTCCAACTGGCGACTGGCGGGGAGTGGTTGCAAGAGAGTCTGTCCTTTTATTTATGGGTCTGTTCCAAGGGCCCTGAAGACAAGGAGGCAGACAAAGCACTCTAAAAATGCAGGGCAGGAACCACTCACTCACGTAAGAGTGGAGTCATTATTCTTTTTTCAGAATCTCAGTATGCAAATGGAGCATTCCTGTTTCAGACACCGTGTTCCCCAGGAGGGAAATAACAGGAGCACCGCACGGTCCAAGAGGAGAAAGAAGTGTAATTCATGGAGGCCCTTTGCATTTCGAAGTGCAGCCCCTCCAACTATTACGCCCACCGTCCTCTCCCTGGTGCCCTCGGGTTTCCACAAGCCTCAGTATCAGGCTGGGCCGGGCTGCTCTGGCCAAACCAAACGTTTGGAGAAATGGCGTTTTACCTAAAACGAAGCTCAGGCTTTGCAGAGATGATGATTCCAAGATGTCTGGGTTTCTTCTCCATGATGATGTTCTTCATCCATGGCAGGAGACGGATCAGAAGTAACTGATCTTTGTGTTTCTAGAACTTAAGGAGTCTAGCAGCACCTTTTCTGACGAACTTATTAAAACGTTAATACAGGTTATTAAAAGGCATCAGCTTTCATAAGCTGCAGCTCTATAAGATTGGTTAATCAGCAAAGGGGCGACCTTCTGCTGCCACCCCTCCTTCGCTTTGCCACCCAGATTTCGAGGTCATCAAGCCATGATCTTACCGGTCTTGCAGAGAGGGCATGTTGCGGACCCCGTCAGTAAGAGAATTTCGTTGGCGGGGTCCAGGAGATGGGCCTTCTCTGCAGTAGCTCCCACCCTCTGGAACATTCTACCCCCTGAGATGAGGTTGACCCAACCGCTCCTGGCCTTCCGGAGGAATTTGAAGACCTGGCTCCTCCACCTGGCTTGGGGTAAGGAGAGGAGTAGGCATGGTTGGGGATGGCTAGTGTCCTAAACTGATCGTTACATACAAGGCTGAGTTAGATCATCAGCCATTGGATTCCATTTTCATGTTCATTTATGTTTAGCTTTAATTGCATTTTATATGTTGTAATGTATATATTGTAATTTATTGTTTTAATGATTGTGTTGTTGTAAACCGCCCAGAGTCCCTCTGGTAGGAGGAGATGGGCGGTGACAAATCTAATAAATAAATAAATTAATTAAAAATTATCCCATTTTAGGTCGAAGCCACAATCGTGGCCCTCCAAGGGCAGGCATGTTGTGTGAACACCCTGTGGAGCAGTATTTCTCAACCTTGGCAGCTTGAAGATGTCAACTCCCAGAATTCTATGCTGGCTGGGGAATTCTGGGAGTTGAAGTCCACACATTTTCAACCTGCCAAGGTTGAGAAATACTGCTTTGCAGAGAAGAAATGGAGTTCTGCATTGCTGCAGCCCTTTCCTGAGCTAATAAATTACGTCCCTGCTAACAAATGGCTTGAGAAAAAGGACTCTGGTTCCATCAGAAGAAGGAAGGTGAACTTTCACCCTGTGCCCAGTAATCCTATTACGGAATTAAGAAAGCAAATCCCATCTGATCTGTCTTTTTCATTCCCAAAGAGGGTGTCATCTGGGTCTTTTGCAGGGGAGGGAGAGGAGGGACCAATCTCCACTCAGAAGTGTTAGGGGAAGAGCATGTAAAATGCCCCACCGCTGCAGACAAGGGATCAACCCGTCATGCTTTCTGCCTGCGGTCCTGCTGGCCTTCCTGAAAGAGCAGCACCCGTTTCTCAGGCTGTAGGATAAAAGGGAAGATTATTTTTAATTACAGAAGGTGTGGGAGAAGTGGGACGGCTTGCATGGGTGAGAACGGCTCTCCTGCTTCGGAACCCTGTTGATTCCCCACAAAACAAACCAACAAACATATTCAGTAGCATCCGAGTGGCAGCCATTTCATGAGTTTTCCTTGTTTGTTTGTTTTCCCCCCCTCTTCTCAGTTAAACTATGCCAGTTTGGTCTAGTGGTTAAGGCAACGGGATAGAAACCAGGAGGCTGTGAGTTCTAGTCCCGCCTGAGGCCTGAAAGCCGGCTGGGTGACCTTGGGCCAGTCACTCTCTCAGCCCAACTCACCTCACAGGGTTGTTGTTGTGGGGAAAAGAGGAGGAGGAAGGAGTATTAGCTATGTTCGCCACCTTGAGTTATTTATAAAAATAATAAAGGCAGGATAAAAATTAAATAAATAAATAAGAGGAGAATTTTGAAGAACAGAAATGATTCTGAAGTGTCACCTTCCGGTGCTCAGTTTTATGGGCAGATCATCTTGAATAGGATGTGGATGTGCAGGCCGGCCGTGGCCACAGTCCTGATCTCCAGGGCTCAAATTATTGGTGCATGAGAAGGTTGTAATGGATATTTTAAAGCCCTATTTCTTAGCTGTCCTAGCCCAGCCCAATTGTATTGCCTCCTCCCCATTGAAAATGCAACCTCTTTCAAGTCAAGCATGACTCCTGGTGACCTCAGAAACGTATTTATTCATTTGGGAAGTGACAGTCCAAGAGCAGTTTGCCATTCTTCTCTTCTGGATGGTCCAATCTAACCTACATCCCTGAGAAATCTCTTTTAAACACCTCCAGCCAAAGTCCATCGCCTCCTATGTCAGTCTGTTCTATGTCTCTGCAGCAAACACCACCAGGAAATGCTTGATGTCCAACCAAAATCTACCTCCTTATCATTTAAACCCTTTGTGTCTTCTCCTGTGTTCTGGAACAACTCTGAATAATTCTGCCCCACCTTCTACAGGACAGCCAACTGTCTCCCCATAATCTTTTCTTCTCCCAGCTAAACATAACCAGCTCCTCCAATTATTCCTCACATTCTTTCCAGACCCCTAATCATAGGCTGACCATACGTCCCGTTTTGAATGGGACAGTCCCATTTATTTAGCATTTTTCAACCGTCCCGTCGTTTTGATAAAAATCTCAATTTTGTCCCATTTTTTAAACCCGGCGGGAATGGCGCGAAAGGAGGATCTGAGCCGTAGCTGCTGATTGGAGGCAGCCCGGAAGAGGAAGCCCTCCCGCCTATCAGCACGTGGCAAAGGAGTGACCGGGGAATGGGGTTTGCAGGTGGGAGCCAATCGCATGGACCAGGGGAGGGGTTTGCAGGCGGGAGCCAATTGCACAGACCGGGGGGCAGGGAACCCTGTCTTTTTCATGAATACGGAATATTACCTAAGACCCCATCCCGTTTTGCCATCCCAATGTCCCGTTTTTGTCTCAAGGAAATATGGTCAGACTACCTAATCACCTTCGTTCCTCTTCTCTGAACACATTCCAGCTTGTCAATGACCAAGTAAGAGAGTTTTTCAACTTCATAGCACACCACCCACCAACCTTAACCATTCGCTCTCTCATACGAATGCCCCCATGCAGGCCACTTCTTCCCCTCCTCCACTCTCTTTCCCATCCAGGGATACCCTCATTCTTCTCAGTCATGGAGAAGGCTGTGTCCCCCCCCCCCCCCCCCGTATCCTTCAGGGATGCCTTGGTTGGAACTGAGGAGATATCATACTGCTGGGTTTCCAGCCCTTCACTGCAGGTAAGATTTGGACGGTGGTGCCGGCCGGGACTCATCCGCAGTTCTGCTCTTGGCTAGTGAGTCCCACAGGACTGAATCACATCAAGTTTGCTCTCTGAATAAACTTCAAGCCTAGATTTTGGATGTTCCCTTGAAGAAACATCCAGGGATATCCAAAGTTCAGTCTGAGCTCCTAATTCAAGTTTCTGCCAGAGAAGAGTTTTGCCACTAGAAAAAAAATCAAGCTTTCTGATGAACACAACATCTCAAGCCACCTCCCTGCCCTTACAAGGTTGCCATATCTGTGTGAGAAAGCTGCCATTTCCCTTGATGCATGGAGAGCATTTTTCCCCCTTTCGTTGGCAAGTTCCTTGGAAACTTTCAAAAAATATTTTGCCTATAAGAGAAGAAGTTTCAGGCTGTTTCTTCAGAGGAATGTGAAGGAAAAGACCAAAAAGTGGTTTGGCAGTTTCAAAAGTGGGGAGAAGGTTCCTTCATAATAAGGTAAATAAGAATATAGTTGAATAAACTAGGAGGAGATAGGAAGATGTTGAGTTGTATTAACAGTAAACCATCTAAACAGGTAAGTACTATGTAGGCAAAGTGTTTTAAAAGCCAACAGAGATAGAAATATACAAGCCAGGTTTAGACCACCTTTTGGAGTTGGCAATTTGGGGAGCGTGCTGTGGGCACCCTCACAAAATGGCTGCCAGGGGGAGGGGCTTGCCTGTTTATAAAACGGATGGGTGTGGCCAGGCACAAAGCATTCATCGACCGAAGGCTAGCTGGGAGGTTGATCTCTTTCACTCCCTGGAACTAGATGTGTCTTCTCCTTCCGTCCACCTTCGCTTGGCCAGGCAGGACAGAGCGCCAGGCCCTCAGTTGCAGCAGCCCATCAGTTCTCATTTCCAAGGGAGCCTGTTGGGACCCAGCGGCCTTCTTGAAAACGAACCATGATGTTGGCGGTCGGGGTTTTGCTCTGCAAATGCCCATGCAATTCCATTTTAACGAAAAGTTTCTCTTACGAGGCATCGGTTCAGTCTCAGAGGCAAAGCTCATAGCCTAATGCTGCCTTCCCCAATCGGGTGCCTTTTCTAAATGTCCTGGATGGCAATGCCCATCATCCCCAGCCAGCGGGCTCAAAGGAAAATGGGAGCTGCAATCCAACCCTCACAGAAGCCAAAGAGCAGAGGCGGTTTATACGTTCAGCACGGCAATCTGTGTCTGTGGTGCATGGCAAAAATGATAAGGAATGATACCGATTGTTAATTTGCATTTTTATACCATGGTTCCTCCCAGGAGGGCCCAGGTTGGTTCTCTGTCCCCAGTCACCATTTCAGGAGAGGGGAAGGCAGAGGGGAATTCATGGAGGGACAAAGCTGCGTTGCTAGTGAAATATCAGGGGTGTTTGCAGGGTATACTCAAAAAAGTCAAGATGGCGGCCACTGTTTTTATGACACACATGATGATGTTACCTAGTTGGGTAATGAAACATCTGCAAGCAAACCACCAAGCTCAGAGAGCACCAAAGACTCCATCGAAGTGGGAGGGGCTTTGATTGCACTGTTGTGACCACCGTCTCGACCTTTTTGACCATGCTCTGCAGACACCCCTGTGAAATATCGATCCACAACATGTGCAAAAGGAGCCATGAGTACCTAATCCAGGGATGGGCACCTGGAGATGCTTGGGCCCCCGAAACCACATTTTCTGCACCCTCCATCCCTCCGAGTCATATCACAGTCTGCTACCATTTTGAGGCAGGGAATCCCCAAATTGGCAGTCTCAGCCCTAAAAATGCTTAACTGATTTTTTTAAAAAGAATCCCCTCAACCCTTGGAAGTAACCGAGATAAGATTAAAGTGGGGGTCTCAGTACCTGCATGACCCCCTCCCTCCCCTTTGGCATCACTGACCCGTTTGTTGTAGACTTTGTGCTCCTGTCAGCCTTGTGAGGTAGTTCAGACAAGAAGCACACCCAGAAGTACTAGCTCTAACTTTATTGTAAGGTTACATTAAAGGAATCTTGCAAGTCTGAAAGTACTTCTCTCCCCCCTCGCCTTTACAGTCCAAGAAACTAGGGAGGGTCCCTTCTGAGACGTTTGCCACGTCCACATTCCTTCTGTGGGCTCAGCTGCCTCTTATCCGACCATTCCCCTGGCTGCGGCTCTTCCCCCTGTCTCCCAAGGTCATTCCCACATGCCATTACAGCCCCCCAGGAAAGGTGACGTGTGGTCCCTGGCCTGCCAGACTTACGCCTTGTTTCTGTCAAGGGTTGGAAGCGGGTCTCCGCAAATTAATCAAAGCAGAGATAAGGCCATTTGCTTCCTGGGCACAAACTCTTCTGGCCCCTTACGCTGCCTAAAAGATGCTGACTTGGAGAGATGCATGGATCTAAACGCCTCCCGGATGCAAAGTGGCCACAGCAAACTCCATCCGTGGCACAGAGTAACAGACGCCCTCCTTTGGCTTAATGAAAGATGGCCACGTGCAAACTACAACATTAAGAAACAGTGGGGGGCAAGGTGGCTGAGGACCACGGAAAAACCAGCTAAGACTCCGGTGGTGTTTGGAAGGCTCTCCAACTTACTGCGTTTACCACTGTGCCAAGGTGCACCAGGGCATCATCCTGGCTTGTAACAGATGCCTGTGCAGTCAGCAGGAAGGAAACGCGGCAGAGACCCAGGGGGTGAGTAGAGCGTGTGATGGATTCAAACAATGATTCAAGGAGCTGCGTCCACACATTGTGCTCAGCCTAAATCAAGTTTAGTGAACCCAGCCATCATTTGTGGTTTAGCCTGTTTCAAAAAGCCAGCCAGTGGTGGTTTATTCCACAAACAATGGCCTAGTGAGCTTTATGAACCAGATCAGGGTGGGCCTGCCTCATCGCTCCATGCTGCTTTTTACTCCTTTTGCTTGTCACGGCTTAATCCCCAAAGAATGCTGGGAATGTTTTGCCAGGCAGGGCTGGGCCAGCCTCCAGGAGACTCCGGGTCCCAGCATCCCCTGAGCAGGGGAGGATTCCTGAGCCAGCTGAAGCGGTTCCTTCATGCCAAAGTGTTGGGCTGCCTTTGTCTCTGCGTGGAAGGACAGTGCCAGCTGGAGAGGATCCAGATCCTTCTCGCGAAAAAGTCTTTAAATTGTGCTTGGCTGCAGTGCCGTCTTTTTAGGAGGGTTGGGAAACGTCAGAAGACAAGCCGTCTTCCCCCGGGCAGCCCGCCCCGGAGATTTATCTCCCACGGAATGATGAATCGGGCTTGCTTTTCATGTCTGATTTACATTTCCCCAGTTCTGCCTTCCAGCCCTGCCTACCCATGCTCTCCTTGGCGCGGAGGACTCCAGTGGATCAGGTGCAGTTGCCGAGCATCTCCTACCTCGGGTTCCTCTAAGGCCCAGCAGATGAAGACGGCTCGTTCCTGCCAGGACGGAGCAGGATAAGGCAGTGGGGAGAGATCTGCACCATGAGCTTGTCTCGGTTGGATTTCCATTGAGCTAGAAAAAAATCTGAAGAATTCCAGGGGAGAATTATAGCAGATATCGTAGCAAGAGAAGATCAGTCCCCAGAAAGTACTCCGATTACCTATGTGAGTCCATGTAATTCTGCAGAAAAGAAGCGGAGATGTTTTGGACTCCACTGTTCAGCTTATTGTTGGTTCTTCTGGGGAAAAGCTCCGTGTTTTCCTTTCTTTTGTCCCAGTTCTCATCAATCACCATTCTGGTCCCAGCCTCATTTTTTGCCTCCCTGTGAAGGAAAAAGCCATTTTCACCTGGGCACAAGCCCCCTTTTCTTCTCCTATCTTTTTCCAGGTGGCCCCTCGCCTTCAACAGCTCACTAGCCAAGTCCGCTTCTAACCTGATTGTGACAAAAGGCAGCCAGATCAAAGGCCTGGCTGGGATTACAACCCCAGCGCTCTTTCGGCCCGGAACCTTCCCTTTCTCCACTTGTAATTTCTGTAATGGCTCTGCAAGAAGCTCGGAGGGGTGATTGTTCTCCAGCCCTGGCGCCAGTTTCTGAGCTCTTATGAGCTCTGCACCCGGGTTTGTGCAACCCAGGAGTTAATAAGGACTGGCACTGCTCCAGTTTAAAGGTGGTTTGATGGGCTGGGCACACCCACACGCATGCAGCACACACCACAATGCAAGTTTTTAATAAATCCTTTGAATGTTCTCTTGACCTTCATCTGCAGCCCCAACCAAATTCTGCAGCTCCTGGCAGGCACCCAGTCTTCCCAGCCTTTGCTGGCTAATTGGAGTTGAGAGGAAAGGAGGCTTCAGAGACAAGATAATTTGGGGCAGCTTTCCCTCTGCTGGAGGGGAAGAGGATTGAATTTGATGTGAGAGGAAAAAATCCAAAGTGAATCTTACAGAGAGCCAGGCACTGATGCCCTTTTGACATTCTGGAAATGAGCCAGGCTGGGACGAAAGTTTCTCTGAACTTCCCCAGGACAAGGAGACATTCTCCCATAATGTCTTGAGGACAGCGATCCCTTTAGTGCTATGCTTTTATTCTTAAGTTCAGATCTCTGGATCCAGGCCAAGATTCCTAAGGTGAGTGCTAGAGTTAAAAAGCACCATGCATGGAAGTTTTATTCAGTGTAGTCATTAAACAGAACGGAAGAATAAGAGACAAACCCCGAGCCCTCTTATGCCTAGCCCAATTCGATCCTGCAGGCTGCGTTGACTTGAAGCTGTCGATACTGCTGCAAATTCAGCACGAACAGGAAGGAGTACAGGGCTGAGGAAGTCCTAAAAAGGTATGCAAGTTTTGGAGTTGTCCAGTATTCTTCATCGGGCAAGACACTAAGAAGTGGGGATTAGGAAGAAGCAAAGTCCAAAAATTAGGCCAGATGTAAGCTGTTTTTAAGTTCAAAGATGATGTTTGCGACAGAATGAAAAGTCAATGATGATCAGATGATGCCTAATTTTCAAGGACAGAGGAAATGGTGGCTCCCTCCCAGCTCTTAAAACAGGAAGACCATAATCCCCGGTCTATCATGGCCTGGCGGAGAGCAAGAACAAAGAAACATCACAATCTCAAAAACCTTAACTTAACCAGACAGAAATTCTGATCCATGATTGCCATGTGAGGGCAGCGTCACGTGGACACGGCGGGAGAAAGAGATGGGCAGGGCTTTGGAGCCATAGTTAGGAGCTAATGGGGCAAGCTCCAGCAAAGGAGATCGTTACCTTGTCGTGGTGCTGGAGCTTGAGCACCTCAATGAAACCATGAGCTAAACCGTGAAGGGACACCCAAGACGGGAAGGTCGTGGCAGAGAGGTCAGACTAAATATGATCCCTGGGGAAGGTAATGGCAACCCACCCCAGTATTCTTGCCGTGAAAACTAAATGGATCAGTACAACCAGAGATATGTCGGTATACCATCGGAAGATGGGACTCCCAGGTCGGAAGATGGTCAAAATGCTACTGGGGAGGAACAGAGGATAAGTTCAACTAGCCCCAGATGTGATGACGCAGCTAGCTCAAAGCCGAAAGGACGGCTAGCGGCCGACGGTGCTGGTGGTGAACGACGAATCCGATGTTCTAAAGATCAACACACTATAGGAACCTGGAATGTAAGATCTATGAGCCAGGGCAAATTGGATGTGGTTATTGGTGAGATGTCAAGATTAAATATAGACATTTTAGGTGTCAGTGAACTGAAATGGACTGGAATGGGCCACTTCACATCAGATGACCACCAGATCTACTACTGTGGACAAGAGGACCATAGAAGAAATGGAGTAGCCTTCATAATTAATAATAAAGTGGCAAAAGCAGTGCTTGGATACAATCCAAAAAACGATAGAATGATCTCAATTCGAATTCAGGGTAAGCCATTTAACATCACAGTGATCCAAATATACGCCCCAACCACAGATGCTGAAGAAGCAGAAGTAGATCAGTTCTATGAGGATCTGCAGCACCTTCTGGATAATACACCAAAAAGAGATGTTATTTTCATTACAGGAGACTGGAATGCTAAGGTGGGTAGTCAGACGACACCTGGAATTACAGGCACGCATGGTCTGGGAGAACAAAATGAAGCAGGACATAGGCTGATCAAATTTTGCCAAGACAACTCACTGTGCATAACAAACACTCTCTTCCAACAACCTAAAAGACGACTTTATACATGGACTTCACCAGATGGTTGACACCGAAATCAGATTGACTACATCCTTTGCAGCCAAAGGTGGCGGACATCTATACAGTCGGTAAAAACAAGACCTGGAGCTGACTGTAGTTCAGATCACGAACTTCTTATTGCAAAATTTAGAATCAAACTAAAGAGAATAGGGAAGACCCACAGATCAGTTAGATATGAGCTCACTAATATTCCTAAGGAATATGCAGTGGAGGTGAAGAATAGATTTAAGGGACTAGATTTAGTAGATAGGGTCCCAGAAGAACTATGGACAGAAGTTCGCAACATTGTTCAGGAGGCGGCAACAAAAAAGGTCCCAAAGAAAAAGAAAACCAAGAAGGCAAGATGGCTGTCTGCTGAGACACTGGAAGTAGCCCAAGAAAGAAGGAAAGCAAAAGGCAACAGTGATAGGGGGAGATATGCCCAATTAAATGCAAAATTCCAGAGGTTAGCCAGAAGAGATAAGGAATTATTTTTAAACAAGCAATGTGCGGAAGTGGAAGAAGACAATAGAATAGGAAGGACAAGAGACCTCTTCCAGAAAATTAGAAACATCGGAGGTAAATTCCAGGCAAAAATGGGTATGATCAAAAACAAAGATGGTAAGGACCTAACAGAAGCAGAAGAGATCAAGAAAAGGTGGCAAGAATATACGGAAGATCTGTATAGGAAGGATAATAATATTGGAGATAGCTTTGATGGTGTGGTCAGTGAGTTAGAGCCAGACATCCTGAAGAGTGAGGTTGAATGGGCCTTAAGAAGCATTGCTAATAACAAGGCAGCAGGAGACGACGGTATCCCAGCTGAACTGTTTAAAATCTTGCAAGATGATGCTGTCAAGGTGATGCATGCCATATGCCAGCAAATTTGGAAAACACAAGAATGGCCATCAGATTGGAAAAAATCAACTTATATCCCCATACCAAAAAAGGGAAGCACTAAAGAATGTTCAAACTATCGAACAGTGGCACTTATTTCACATGCCAGTAAGGTAATGCTCAAGATCTTGCAAGGTAGACTCCAGCAATTCATGGAGCGAGAATTGCCAGATGTACAAGCTGGGTTTAGAAAAGGCAGAGGAACTAGAGACCAAATTGCCAATATCCGCTGGATAATGGAGAAAGCCAGGGAGTTTCAGAAAAACATCTATTTCTCTTTTATTGACTATTCTAAAGCCTTTAACTGTGTGGATCATAACAAATTGTGGCAAGTTCTTGGTGGTATGGGGATACCAAGTCATCTTGTCTGCCTCCTGAGGAATCTGTATAACGACCAAGTAGCAACGGTAAGAACAGAGCACGGAACAACGGACTGGTTTAAGATTGGGAAAGGAGTACGGCAGGGTTGTATACTCTCACCCTACCTATTCAACCTGTACGCAGAACACATCATGTGACGTGCTGGGCTTGAGGAATCCAAGGCTGGAGTTAAAATCGCTGGAAGAAACATTAACAATCTCAGATATGCAGATGATACCACTTTAATGGCTGAAAGCGAGGAGGAGTTGAGGAGCCTTATGACGAAGGTGAAAGAAGAAAGTGCAAAAGCTGGGTTGCAGTTAAACCTCAAAAAAACCAAGATTATGGCAACCAGCTTGATTGATAACTGGCAAATAGAGGGAGAAAAAGTGGAGGCAGTGACAGACTTTGTATTTCTAGGCGCAAAGATTACTGCAGATGCTGACTGCAGCCAGGAAATCAGAAGACGTCTACTTCTTGGGAGGAGAGCAATGGCAAATCTTGATAAAATAGTTAAGAGCAGAGACATCACACTGACAACAAAGGTCCGCATAGTTAAAGCAATGGTATTCCCTGTAGTAACCTATGGCTGCGAGAGCTGGACCATAAGGAAGGCTAAGCGAAGGAAGATAGATGCTTTTGAACTGTGGTGTTGGAGGAAAATTCTGAGAGTGCCTTGGACTGCAAGAAGATCAAACCAGTCCATCCTCCAGGAAATAAAGCCAGACTGCTCACTTGAGGGAATGATATTAAAGGCAAAACTGAAGTACTTTGGCCACATAATGAGAAGTCAGGATACCCTGGAGAAGATGCTGATGCTAGGGAAGGTGGAAGGCAAAAGGAAGAGGGGCCGACCAAGGGCAAGATGGATGGACGATATTCTGGAGGTGACAGACTCAACCATGGGGGAGCTGGGGATGGTGACGGCCGACAGGAAGCTCTGGCGTGGGCTGGTCCATGAAGTCACGAAGAGTCGGAAGCGACTGAACGAATAAACAACAACAATGGGGCAAGATTAATGCAAACCCGCTGCATCAAAACCCCTCAGAGATGCTCCCAATGAGCTTTGGAAACTTGAGAGTCCCAGCTATGGGGCAACGGTGCCAAGTCGGCAGAGCTACACCGCATCCCTGTGGGTGGGGCTCAAGCTGTCTCATTTCTCCCCCACAGTTTGGGGGAAGTGGTGGGGTAGAGGTTGTCTTTGGGTTTTAATAGCAAAAATCTGGGTCGTGGTTCATCAAGATAGAAAGAGAAGCCTAGTCACACAGTCCAGATATCCACACTGAGGGATCAGGAAACAAGATTCAGGAAGAAGATTATTTTTCCCCAACTCCAAGAGGTTACAATCGATGGTCTATAAGCCCCTGGGATTCTGTCCAACTTCAGCTGTGAACCACGACGTCACCATCAACCCTTACTTCCGACACATTTTGTTTCTTAAATGCATCTTTTGTGCCAAGCAGAGAAATTCTCTTGCCTTTATTTCTACCGCTTCCCATTTAATGCAAGAGACTCTGCTGTAGAAACTGCTTTCACAGGGTGGAGTTGTACTTTATTTAGTGACCAGGTAGCCAAGAGGTAACAAAACTGAATAATTTTGGCCACATCATGAGAAGACAGGATACCCTGGAGAAGAAGCTGATGCTAGGGAAAGTGGAAGGCAAAAGGAAGACCAAGGGCAAGATGGATGGATGATATTCTGGAGGTGACGGACTCGACCGTGGGGGAGCTGGGGGTGGCGACGGCCGACAGGAAGCTCTGGCGTGGGCTGGTCCATGAAGTCACGAAGAGTCGGAAGCGACTGAACGAATAAACAACAACAAGCCAAGAGGGTGCAGGGGAATATGCTGTCTTCTGCCGTACAGCCCTCTCTCCTGCAACGTCTCATATTTCCGCTCAGCCCCAAGGGACCACATCTGGAGGGACCTCAATCCTACCATTTGGGTTCTTTCAAACTGGGGTGAGCAGCCAGGCGGCTTCAGAAGGATGGAAAGAGGTGCCACTGAAGATCAACACACCAGCCGTAGCCCTCTCTGCCGTCTCCATCCATAAAATATCCTTTCTTCCATAGCAGAGTCCTCTCTCCAGTGGCCTGCACCCTCCTTGGCTTCCCATTCTTCCACACAACCCAGGGGAAGACATCTGGAAGGACCTCCTCCCAGGGAGCGTTTTCAGTATTTACTGTATTTATTTTGGCGATCCGTCTCCAAGAGCTGCAACGTGTGATAGGGATGCTGTGATGTCACCATCAGAGGGCGTCGGGGTGAAATCTGTGGTCCCATGAACCTCCATAAATATACTTTCAGTGTTTTTTTAATTGATAATATGAATGATATTACTGAGTTTTTGCATTTGGCTGCAGCAAGATGAGGAAGAAGGAGGGAAGTAGGATTAGCAATATGGGGTTGGGGCCACCTCCATTCTGCCAGCCATAGTGCCTACTCCCACTTACCATGTTGTCAGAACTGACCCCCCCTCCTCCCCATCTGCTGTCAGTGGCCCCTCCTCATCATTCTCCAGCCTACTGAAGAGCTGGGCCAGTCTGGAGGCTGGAAGTTGGTTCATTCATGAATTTATATCACTGGATTTCTCACTGAGATTTGGGGGGTGTATGTGTGAGTGATTAAGTGATTAATTACTTTTTATTATTTTATTATTGTTATTTATTTATTAAGTAGTTAAGAGTGATTAAGGGGCATGTTGGGTCAGTGGTTAAGACGCCAGGCTTGTCAATCGGAAGATCGCAAGATGGTAACAGCATTCCGCGCGCGTCATGCCGGCCACATGACCGCGGAAGTGCCTTCGGACAGAGCTGGATCTTTGGCTAACAAACGGAGATGAGCACCGGCCCCTAGAGTCAGACACGATTGTGCAGGGTACATACATAGTTCTGTGGGATCTGATTGAAAGAGGCAAGGCTATGCAGCTTTCTAGCCTCCCCCCTTTTTTTATTAATGTAAAAGACAGTAAGAACAATTTCAGCCCTGCACTCTAACTTGCAGCCTCAGAACCACTTTAAGAATGTGTATCTTAGCAAATTATGAGCCTAACATAAGCATGTACTTAGTATGAGTGTTTTATATAACCGCCCATCTCTCCCGTTGGGACTAGAAGACCTCCAAGGTCCCTTCCAACTCTAGGATTTTCTATCTATCTATCCATCCACCCACCCACCCATCCTGGATGTGCATTCCAGCCCTGCCCAGGAGACATGAAGGCATGGCTTTGGATGAATTTCAAACAAGTTGTAGATGGCCCACAAAGTTATGGCCAAGTATTTTAGTTCTAGTTCTAGCCTCTCTGTCCAAGTTTTCTCTACTATGGTCTTGAAGGATAAGGACCCATCATTAGCCAGTGTCTTTTGCCCTGCACAGCCTCCTGTGACTTCTTAAACCAGAGAAGTTCCTTCCTTCCCTTTGTGGCCCTGGAAATATAATACTTGCTTCCTTATTTGGGAATGAGGCCAGACCCCTGGGATCATCCATTTCCTTCCTGGATGAAAGATGGGGTGGAATATATCACTCCCCCCCCCACAAGCAATCAAGTGAATGGCAATTTCATTACAATTCACACGCAGTGAGAACACCCCCATTCCAATAGGGCTACCCAAGTGAAGACAGGCTGGCAGGGAAAACCCATTTTGAAGGAAAGCAGGCTTGAATGTAATTGAACAGAGCAGCAGCATTCTTGGAGAGTTCAATAAGCAAGAGAAACGATCATAAATTGACCAGGACGCCGTGTGCGTCTTCTCCCCCTCTGAAACCCCTTGCGATTCCAGCGCTGTTGACAAAGTCACCGGAGTAGGTCTTGAGGAATGATGGAACGCAGGAAAAAACCAGGAGTTTGCCTACTTTGAAACGTCTGAGAGAAAATCTACTATGGAGGAGGGACCCATCGCATCACACGCAGACAGCATTTTTGGCAGGATGAGCAGAGGAGAGATTTCATTTGGCCCACCTTTGACTCCTGGTGTAGAAAGTTCTATATTATAGCTCAATGCAGGAGTGGTGAGATCCCCTTAGATCACAAGGTCCTAAGGTGGCAATAAGCAAATCACTATTTCTCTGGTGCTAATGTTATTATTTAGGGGCGTGGTGGCTCAGCGGGTAAGACGCCAGGCTTGTCGATCGCAAGTTCGGAGGTTCGAATCCCTAGCCCCGCATGACGGAGTGAGCTCCCGCACTCGCCCCAGTTCTTGCCAACCTAGCAATTCGAAAGCATGCAAATGCAAGTAGATGAATAGGTACCACTTCCGTGGGATGGTAACAGCGTTCCACGCGCGTCATGCCAGCCACATGACCGTGGAAGCGTCTTCGGACAACGCTGGCTCTTCGGCTAACAAACGGAGATGAGCACCGGCCCCTAGAGTCGGACACGACTGCACAAATGTGCGGGGGGAACCTTTACTTAATGTTATTATTTGCATTAGGATGATGATGATGATGATGATGATGATGATGATGATGATGATGATGCATCATTTGAAGGGGTTGTGGTTGATAATACGCATTTTATTTGGGATCTCCTCTTCCATATAGCTTCCGAAGGAAACTGCAGGAACAAATCCATGAGCAAACCAGGATGAAGATGAGGAGGAGGATGAAGAAGATGGTCAGGGCACTGATGTTATCTAGTTGAGTAATTAAATGTCTACAAGTAAACAATCAAGCTCACATCATCAAGAATCTTTACCTGTTTGAAATAATCCAAGGGAGCAATATTTCCTGCTCAGGGCAGTAAAATTCATCCCAAGAATGGTTTAATACGATGATTTTCCACTCTTTTTTAGTGGGCCATTGACTTCGAAGGACCAAAACAAAAAACCAAAAACCCCAGATATGTGTGTACGGAAGGCAGGTAGCAGAATTAACATTCTGTCCGGGGTTTCCAGAAATCTCAGAAAGGCTCCGATCCTCTCAACAAAATGGAGGATTGAAGAATGAAGAAATGGAGGAAAAGGAATGGAAAAGGAATTGCTCCTCCAATCGAAGAGAATATTTGTAGCTAAGGGTTGAACTGTGGAGTCCTTGGTGCTCTCTGAGCCTTGATGTTTTCTTGCAGACGTTTCATTGCCAGACTAGGCAACATCTTCAGTGCGAAAACTTGTAGACATTTAATTACTCAACTAGATAACATCAGTGCCCTGACCATCTTCTTCATCCTCCTCCTCATCTTCATCCTGGTTTGCTCATGGATTTGTTCCTGCAGTTTCCTTCGGAAGCTATATGGAAGAGGAGATCCCAAATAATGGAATGGAAAAGGAATTGCTCCTCCAATCGAAGATAATATTTGTAGCTAAGGGTTGAACTGTGGAGTCCTTGGTGCTCTCTGAGCCTTTTCGCACTGAAGATGTTGCCTAGTCTGGCAACAGGACTGCAACTAGGGTCTGTGTCACCCGGGGCAAACATGGGTTCCGCGCCCCCCCATGGGTTGGTGAGGGAGGTGTTGTCATTTTGGCGCCCCCCCAGCGCAGTGCCTGGGGCACATGCCCTGCTTGCCCCCCCCCCCCCAGTTGCGGCCCTGTCTGGCAATGAAACGTCTGCAAGAAAACATCAAGGCTCAGGGAGCACCAAGGACTCCACAATTGCTCCTCCTTTAGGAATTAGAATGAGTACTTCTCCCCAACTTTCACAAGGGGGCAAGCAGTGAAGTCCCACCCCACTGTACGCAGAAGGATAGCTGGACCCCACAGCACACAAAATTGAAATCCGCACATCTGTGGGGCTGATTTTGTATTCTGAGCGTGGACTCGTTTCACACCACCCTGGGTTTTTCTTTTTGCATGGCACCACGCAGAAGAGAACAGCTGTGTCTTTGCTCAGGGTATTCTCTGAATGGGATTGTCCGCCTGCACCTGAATGCGCGGGAAGCCCGCAACAATGCAGAAGTCTCAAGACGCCTCTTTCCCATTTCAGAACTTAATGGTCCTTGGACTAGATTTCAACCAAAGCAGCACATCCAACACAGCATGCTAAATCTTTGTCAGGCAACTGTAAGTCTGTCTTTATTTTAAGGAAGCAATGCCGACTGGGAATTATTTAGGTCAACACCGATGCGCCAGCGAAACTGTGAAGTCTATTTCTTGGGCAATTAGAGGGGAGAGCTGGGCTGAACGTCAGCAGTCAAAGGCTCTCCCATGACCCATCTGTCCCAAAAACGTTTCCTTCGCATTTTTATGGGTGCTCTGTTGCACGCGGGAGGCTGAGGAATGAATGGAGAATTCCCTTCTATCCGTTAATGGAAATGTCCTTTTCGGCCTTCTTTTAACAGTTTCTCTGTTTATTTACACAGTGAAAGTTGCTGTTTTTGCTTCAAAGAGGGGCGAAGAAAGAGAGCTGACAAAATAAAAATGATAGACTTCCGCCTTCTTCCACAGATACATAAATTCCTCTTTCCATTGGCCCACAATTGAAGTCTGTGGGATGAACCACAGAGGTATTTTGTGGTTTGTCGTGTGATCCAACACACACACACACACACACACACACAAATAGACACACACACCACTTTCTTCTTCTTCTTAAACACCTCTGTTTTCCCAGGAACTTGGCAATATGAATTCTGAAAAAGGATTTTGGCACACAGAAACTCAACACGTCAAAACATATGAAAGAAGGAGAAGAACATTTTTGTTTCCTGAAGCCATATTTCCCAAAACACCTCTCTGCCGAGAGAATCCCTTACTTGCGTATCCCCATGTTTTATTATTAGTAGCAGCAGCAGCTGCAGCAATGGTTACCGGAGAGATGGTAGTGTCCTATACGAGGTTCTTGTCTCTGCCCCGTTTTATTTTCAGCACCTTCCCATTGAGTTGGGTGAGTCTGAGACTCAAAGGACAGCTCTATTTCTCACTTTCATTCATCACCATGGAAGATTTTGCATGGAAGTTCAACATGGAAGATTTTGCATCAGCACCTGGTGTCAGGAATGGCCTGGATTCATAAATTCATAAAAGCTCATAAATGGAGGCACCATCTGGTAAGGTAAAGGTAAAGGTTCCCCCCGCACATCTGTGCAGTCGTGTCCGACTCTAGGGGCCGGTGCTCATCTCTGTTTGCTAGCCAAAGAGCCAGTGTTGTCCGAAGATGCTTCCACGCTGTTACCTACCCATCTGGAACAGGCCACAAATCTTTGGGTCCCCAAAGAGATGGAGTCCGAAGTAGAACTACAACCTGCTTTAGATGGGGCACTACTTCCTGGGTAAGTTGGTAATGACATACATACCCACAGGCGTCCAGTACAAGCCACTAGAGGTCATGACATCATCATGGAAATGATGTGAATTTTGTCATTTGCCTCCCCCCCCCCACGTGCAAAGTCATTAACCCATCCCCACTCCCCCCAGATGTCCATGTGCATCACTAGATCCACGGAAGATCCAGGGCTGCCCTCACAAAGGAGGTGAACACTGGCTAATAAGTCTTCTTTTTTGAGGGCGTGGTTTAGTAAGCTGTGCAAAACCAGCACATTCGGTAGTAAAGGAACGTATTATACAAACTCAGAAAATGGGTTCACTGGTCATGAAATTATTTGTTGGATTTATATCCTTTAGGAGCTCAAGATGGCATACATGGCACTCCTTCCTCCGCTTTCCCCCCACAACCACCACCCTGTGCGGGGGGTTGGCAAAGAGAGGGACTGGCCCCAAGGAGCTTCCATGCCTGAAGATGGACCTCAGCCTGGTCTGTGACTGCAGCTACTCTAAAAAGATTGGGTTTGCATCGAGAGGCTTTAATGGATAACGCCGATGGCGTCTTTGCCCTCTTTTAGTGGAGGTACAGGAGGTCTGTGTCTGGCAGGGATGTCTGCAAGGTGTGGTCAAAAAGTCATGATAGTGGCGGCCATGATAGTGCAATCAAAGTGCTGCCTCTTTTTTATGCACAATCCAAAACCAAAGGCCTGAGAAGGTCAGGTGCCGCCAACGGAAATCCAGGACTTCACCAAGGCTAGAGCAGATCATTCCAACACATTCTACTTGAGGCTACGTTGAGGAATTTTTGAACATAGTAGGACTCATCCAGTGCGAGTCCCAGTGATGCTGGATGAGTC
The DNA here is from genome assembly GCA_023362775.1 of Charina bottae. Lineage (NCBI taxonomy): Eukaryota > Metazoa > Chordata > Lepidosauria > Squamata > Charinaidae > Charina > Charina bottae. The sequence goes on from JALMGJ010000010.1 coordinate 3,693,495, forward strand.
CTCGCACAAATGACATCATATAATGGGACAGGTGACGTCACTTGCCCCCCGTGCCCTGCCCTGATGTTCAGAAACGAATTGTTCTAGAATGTGGGGCAATAGATTTACACTACTTCTGTTCTTAAATGATTCTAGAATGTGGCAGTGAAAAGAGCGACCACATTGCACTGGTCATACAAGGGTAGCTTTGCTTACTGGCTTATTGGAAAACCTCAGATCTTTCCCCAAATCGTGATTTGCCCCCAGCTGCTGACGTGCTGAAATCTTTCCGCTGCACCTCTTCCTCTTGGCTTCCTTTTCTTAAAGCTTGAGGACCTGAACTGAGCATCTGTAAGAAGAGCTGGGGGGAATGCTGAAGGCCTTCCAGCCATCCCCCAAAGTGACCTATTTCTGGGCCTGAGTCATTCAGAGGCAGCTCCAAAAACATCCTGCGCTTTCGTAACAGAGGGGAGAGACAGCAGACAACTGCATTCTTTTTCACCAGCATCTGCTATTGTTACAACTCCTGATCCTGAAGTTCTATCCAACCTTCCAGAGGTGAATGCCCCAAGTTTTGGCAACCCTGATCCAGTCCCACCAGGAGGCTGCATCCAAGCACACACCACTGTAGGCTCATTCTCATGTCCCTCTGACTGCAGTAGGAAGATGCCTAGAATTATAGAATGGAGAGATTGTGAGGGACCCCTGGAGATGCTCTAATCCAGTGTTTCTCAACCGTGGCAGCTTGAAGATGTGTGGACTTCAACTCCCAGAATTCTCCAGCCAGCATGGCTCGCTGGGGAATTCTGGGAGTTGAAGTTCACATATCTTCAAGTTGCCAAGGTTGAGAAACACTGGTCTAGACAGCTCTCAAAACTCGCCTCCAATGGTAGGTGTTTTTTCCAGGGTCTGGTGACATTTAGTGGGAGGACAAATGAAGGCAAAGGAATCCAGACATTACTTTTGTTAACATGTCCCACATTAAAGCTGTGAATGCCACTTCCTGGTCCAATGTTGACATTTTTTGGGATCCTCTCAAGGACTGGAGGAAAGTTCCAAGGACTGAAACTATTCTTGCAAATTGCTGGGTAATCACCTATCAGAGATGCTTGAGTGGTTCTCCACTGAGCAGAGGGTTGGATTAGATGACGTCTAAACTCCCAAATCTATGATTGCGACCATAACTGTGCAAGCCGTCTGCGATTGGGAAATTCCAAAGATAATATCCCAGGATTAAGCTGGGGATTCTATCATCTGGATCTGGCGGAAGGAAGGCTGGCTTTCCAGCAAAGCTATCATCAGAGGTGAAAAAAGAAATGTGCCAGAACTGAGACGAAGGAGTCAAATGACAGGGAAATATTTCACTGCACGGAACAAAATTTGTCTGCCAACTTTTGATGTTGAAGCCGTAGAAAGAGTGCGAGAAGAGCAACAAAGATGATTAGGGGTCTGGAGGCTAAATCCTATGAAGAACGGCTAAAGGAACTGGGTAAAAAAAAGGTAAAGGTTCCCCCCCCCCGCACATTTGTGCAGTCGTGTCCGACTCTAGGGGCCGGTGCTCATCTCCGTTCGTTAGTTGAAAAGCCAGTGTTGTCCGAAGACACTTCCACGGTCATGTGGCCGCCTGACACACGCAGAACGCTGTTACCTACCCACCAAAGTGGTACCTATCCATCTACTTGCATTTGCATGTTTTCGAATTGCTAGGTTGGCAAGAGCTGGGGCGAGTGTGGGAGCTCACTCCGTCACGCGGGGCTAGGGTAATCCCGCTAAAGAAGAACTTGCGATCTTCTGATCGACAAGCCTGGCATCCTACCCGCTAAACCACCACGCCCCTTGGCAAAAAAAAGGAACTGGGTATGTTTAGCTTAACGAAGAGAAGACTGAGGGGAGACGTGATAGCAGTCTTCCCATACTTGAAAGGCATCGATCTATTCTCCATGGCACCTGAGGGTGGGACAAGAAGCCATGGGTGGAAGCTCGTCAGAAGGAGGTCCAACATGGATACAAGGAGTTGTTTCCTGACAGTGAGAACTATTGAGCAGTGGAACAGCTTGTTGTGGGTGCTCCGTCACTGGAGGTTTTCAGGAAAAGATTGGAGAACCATTTATCCGAGATGGTATGAGGACTCCTGCCTTGGGCAGGGGGTTGGACTAGAAGACCCCCAAGGTCCCTTCCAACCCTAGGATTCTATGAACTTTAAAGGCCCTTTATATTTATCGCCAGGTTTCAGTGTGCCATAGCAACCAGTGAAGGAAACAACGCATGCTGCATAGCGCCTTACCCACTCCCACTTTTTCCCCTTTCAAAGGATGAGGGAGGGAGAGGCTCCATTCTGCCCCCCAATTCAAGGAGGGCGGTAGTAACAATTCAGAAGGGTAGTTCAAACCGTGCCTGTCATGGCCGTGATCCTTTAGCTGTTAAGCCAGAAACTCTCGACACAAGCCATTGAGGATATAAATAGTTCTTTATTACAGCTAGTGATCCATTACACCTTAAAGACTCGAATGAAGGGAGCCCGCACAAACCAACAGTTAAAATTCTTCAGGGTTCCCCACCCCCATTGGGGATCCGTGGCTTGACGGCCCCTCCCTTCGTCTCACAATTTCTAGATCTTCCCAGTCCCGAATCAACCAACACGATGATAGCGTTCTTTGATCTGTCCTTGGTGATGGACTGCTTGACACAATACTTGAATCAGCATAATTTGCGTTCCTGCGAATTCACCAAGACCCCTTTACAAGCATTCTCACCTACTGTACAAGTCTGGCAAGTTTCCACTACAAAGCACTCCCAACGACCCTGCAGATATGCCCACCACAAAGCGTCCCGCTGACCCTGCGGGTTTCGATAAGACTGGCAGGATGTCACCACCTGCTGCCATGGCAAGATATACATCCTGACAGTGCCTCATTACCCCCCCCCACTTGTGTCCCCAAAATATCAATATTCATTGCTCATTGATGGATACAGAGGTCACTTTGCTATACACATCAGAAATCAGGATCAGCTTACAGGACTGTCCTTCAACAGGAGCCCACGAAAGGGACTGCCAGGCTGATGGCCAAGAATATAGAATGCCCGATTTCTGTAGAGAGATTGGAATCATGTGAGCCTCAGAAAGATTTTGGCACGTGCTGGAACTGCCCTCTGGCCAATCACAGACACCACTTTACCTTGCTTCTGGCTTGTCTTCACTCCACCACCTCATTTATTGGGGTCTTTTGCTCTGGGCAGGTGGGCAGACTTCCAAACAAAGCTGAAGCCGTTCACCACAGGTGCTATTTCGTAAGCCACCTCGAGATGCTTTGGCACACGAAGCGGTACATAAATGGGTTGAATACATCAATCAATCCGGTTTGGAGCAGGCTGCATTTACTTGTGACATGAAAGCTCTCTGCACATGCCCCAAAGTTTCGTTATCTACTTTACCACCCCTTTTCTCCAGATTGCAAACAGTGGTGAGTTTGGGTTGACCCACAGAAGAGCCACAGCAATAAACCATTCAAGGAGGGAATTATTTATTTGGTCTGCAAAACGGAATTTGGGAGAAAGAAAAGATAGGAAGCCGGCCAACTCATATTTATGTTCGCTATCCGGCTGAAATTTCCAGCAACCCCTCAGTCACCTTCCTAAAACCACTTACATTAAGAGGTTTCTAAAAGGGAGCACAACCTGCCTGGAAAACAAAACAAAACAAAACATAAAAACCATGCCAAATGTTAATTTGACTGCTAGTGATGGCTGGCTGCACTTAATTGGAGGTTATTTGCTCAAGCTTCACAAAGACTTTGGACATGAAATGCTCTCATAGTGCACGGTGCACATGGCTCTGCTGCCAGCCAGGGGTGTCTGCAGGATGTGTTCAAAAAAGTCAAGATGGTGGCCGTGAGCTTCAACGGCACCATCTTGATTTGTTAGAACACATATTGCACCCGGTTTTCCAGCATTCCTGCCTGCTCTGTTCAGGATCTGTGCCATTAAGCATACAGCGTTAGGTTTTTCCATGCGTAGAATCACAATCCATTTCAGGGTGGGAATCAGAGCCATTTGTCCCAGAAATGTACACAAAAAGATTGTGATTTTTGTGGATTTTATAGATGTGGATCTTATTAGTGCTGTGTGTGTTTTGTTAACAACTTGGGCTTTTCTCTTCAGCACTTTGGAGGAAAACTTCAGTAAGAGGATCTCCAAAAATCCTGTCACTTTATCCAAATACTTTTGAAGATTGGCACATATTTTTGTACAAAAATGACATTTAATGCACCTCAGATCATGAATGTGGTCTGAGATGAGGGGGTCATGATCATCATCATTAGAAGTGGAGACAAAAATTGTCCTATCAGTATATACCAGCGTTTCTCAACCAGGGTTCCACAAGAGGTCACTAGGGGTTCCCTGGGAGATCACAATTTACTTAAAAAATTATTTCAAATTTGGGCAACTTCACATTAAAGAGGCAAGTTTCATTCTTTATTTTTAGTTGAAGAACACTGTTAAGGCATATATAGAGGCCTACCCATGAAAGGAATATAATAATTTGGTAACTTCTGGCCTATATTTGAGCCTGATTGTGCAGGGGTTCCCCGAGGCCTGGAAAATATTTCAAGGGTTCCTCCAGGGTAGGGTGACCATACGTCCCTTTTTGAACAGGACACTCCCGTTATTTTAGCATTTTTCAACCGTCCCGTCGTTTTGATCAAAATCTCAATTTTGTCCCTTTTTTAAACCCGGCAGGAAGGAGGACAGGAAGACAGGAAGGAGGACTGGAGCCGGACTTGCCATTGGAGGCAGACCGGAAGAGGCCCTATCAGCGCGGCAACTGGAAGCCCAGTTGCCACGTGCGATCCCAGCAGCAGCAGCAGCACCACAGTCCAGGTTCCTGCCTCCTTACCTGATCCTGAGATTGTCTGCCCAGCAGTGGTGAGGCCAGGGAAAGCAGGCACAGGAAGGTTGTGGAAAGAGGGTGCGTGTGCGCGCGCGGGCGGATTACTTGCTCAGTGTAATCGCGCACAAACACACACACGCATCCCACACCCTCTTTCTCCAGCCTCCCTGCAACAGGTCCGGGTGCATTTGGTCATGGGGAGGCTGGAGAATGAGGGTATGGGGTGCGTGTTTGTTTATGTGTGCGCATCTGATCGGGCTTGGCCGAGGGAGGAGAGTTGTTGGGCCGCTGAGCAGGAGAAGCTGGCTGCTTCAGCCACACCACTCCGCCCCTTGCTGCCCGCTGAAGCTCCCCAGGGTGGCCGCTCCTGCTTCTCACACACACACACACACACTTACAGGACAGACTGCCCTGGCAGGAGCTGACCATGCTGGGGGGCTTCAGCGGGTGGCGAGGGGCGGAGTGGTGTGGCAGAAGCCCCTCAGCGCGGCCGGCTCCTGCCGAGGGCAGTCTGTCCTGTGATTGTGTGAGTGTGTGTGTGTGCATCTGATCGGGGTTGGCCGAGGGAGGAGAGTTGTCGGGCCGCCGAGCAGGAGAAGCAGGAGCCGGCCACCCTGGGGAGCTTCAGCGGGCAGCAAGGGGCAGAGTGGTGTGGTTGAAGCAGCCGAGCGCAGCCGGCTCCTCCTGCTTCTCCTGCTCTGCAGCGGTGGCAGCAGCAGTGACTCTCCTCCCTCCCTCGGCCAAGCCCGAGGGGGATGGGGCAGTGGTGGGCCTCCATCCGCTCCCCTTGTTCCCTGGCCGATGACGGTGCTGTGTGCAGCGTGTGTACTCCGGCCTCCCCCAAACACACCAGCTCTGATGCACCATTTACTGCTAGAAGAAAAAAAAACCCTTTAAAAATTAAAAAAAATTAAAATCCGAGCCAATCACGCTGATGGGGGCGGGGTTTGCAGGCGGGAGCCAATCGTGTGGGGCGGGGGCAGGGTTTTCAGGTGGGAGCCAATTGCGTGGACTGGGGGGCGGGGTTTGGAGGCCGGCATGGTGGCATAAGACCCTGTCCCGTTTTGCCATCCCAAATGTCCTGTTTTTGTCTGAAGGAAATATGGTCAGCCTACTCCAGGGTCAAAAGGTTGAGAAAGGCTGGTATATACAGTTAAATATTATCTCAGCCAAGCTGCAACAAGGCCATATAACTAAAATTAATTGGGTGTATTTGTGTGCATTGATATCCATTTCATTTTTTTTAATCCAAAATTTGGCAGGGGGAATTTAATTCCTTTTTGTTGAACCCAATGAAAATCATCCCAACTGTTATATAACTGAAAGACAGCAACAAAAATTGAAGTCCAGGTCTCCTATTTAACATTATAATTTGTTTGAACCAAAATATACTGCAGCATCAAACTCACTATTTACATGTAGAGCATAGCCTGGGAAATGTTGGATTAGAAAAAAAATGTTGGAATTAAAATTGCTAGAGTACAAAGGCCAGCCTGTTACTCAACATGGAAGGAAGGAAGGAAGGAAGGAAGGAAGGAAGGAAGGAAGGAAGGAAGGAAGGAAGGAAGGAAGGAAGGAAGGAAGGAAGGCAGGCTACGTCAACTACTAGGGTCTACCAAATACAAATTGGTGAAGAAGTAGTACCAGAATTTATTGTCCTGGGCTCAAAAATCCACAGAGATGGTGACTATAACTATAAAATAGAGATGTCTACTTCTTGAGAGAAAGACTATGCAAAACCTAGATAAACTGTTAAAAGTATACAGACATCACACTGCCAACAAACTTACGTCTTATCAAAGCTTCCCAGTCATAATGTATACGTGTGAAAGTTGGATCACCAGAAAAGTTGAATAAAGAAAAATGGATGCCTTTGAACGCTGATCCTGGAGAAAATTGTCAAGAGTACCTTGATCAGCAGGAAGACAAAATTGTTCACTGTCAGATGAAGTAAAACCATTGGAAACACTAATAATGAGGTTAAATAACTGTAGTTTAACAACTGTTAAAGCAAGATGACGATAACAATAATAATAATAATAACAACAGTTTTTTCCATTCAGAAAAAATAGCTGAATTGGTATCAATAAACCTTAGGGGAACTCTTAATTTAGAATATTCAAAGAAATCCAGACGTTTTCTTAGCAATCTACAACAAGATGGCTCCCAGCATCAATGCATATTTCACAGGACTGCAGAATCAATTCTGCAAATCCTTATTACTTTCTGAAAAGCTCTTAATCTCACTGGAATAATTTCAAGAGCTGCTTTTCTTTTTTAAAAAATTTACAGCATTCATAACCAGATCTATTTATTAATCTTTTATATTTCTACAATAAAGCAAACCAGAAACCCATTGAAATGTAATGTAATTCACAACTCATTTGTAAACGATCCCTATGAATAAAATAGTTATTAGTGTCTTTAGCCTCTGAATTTCACTTTATTCACTGTTTGCAATCCCATCCTTTTATAACTTGATGTAGTCTAGTCTACAAAAACTCACACATACACAAAATAAATTCTATTAAAAGATTAAAAAAGGTAAAGGTTCCCCCCACCCCCGCACATTTGTGCAGTCGTGTCTGACTCTAGGGGCCGGTGCTCATCTCCGTTTGTTAGCTGAAGAGCCAGCGTTGTCTGAAGACACTTCCACGGTCATGTGGCCGGCATGACGCACATGGAACACTGTTACCTACCCACCAAAGTGGTACCTACTCATCTACTTCCATTTGCATGCTTTCGAATTGCTAGGTTGGCAAGAGCTGGGGCAAGTGCGGGAGCTCACTCCGTCACGTGGGGTTAGGGATTCGAACCTCTGAACTTGCAATCTTCCGATTGACAAGCCTGGAGTCTTACCTGCTGAGCCACCATGCCCCTTTTTTATTAAGAGATTAAGGTGCCACAAAATCCTTAGCTTTATGTGGCAACTTCATTCATTTTCTTTTAATATTTTCTCAATGTGTCATGTTTGTGTGTGCAGCTCACACTTTTTATTTCAAGGAAAACTACCAAAAATCCTTGAAAAATAAAGATATCCAACAGTGACTTCCACTAACAATAAATAACATCCTCTCTCTTTGTTTACAGATGTGAACATGTCTGTGCACGCACACTTGTACCTGTTATATACTTGGGACACAAGTATTTTTTTAAATGGTCAATTGGCAATTTTACTTGTTAAACAAAGCAAGCAAACAATTATACACTAACAGGGAAGAACAAGGCACTCCCAGGAAAAATGGGACATCTCATCCAGGAAACATTCCCCTCCCCCCCCCACACACACACACTGGGAGATTTTTACAATAGCGCTGTCATTGAGGACACAGTCCAGAGATGGGGTTACCAGATGTCCGGCAAAAGGAGGACATGTCCTCCCTTTTGTCCTCATGTCCTCCATCTAGCAGGCATAGCCTTAAAATCAAATATTGTCCGGCTTTTTGAGTGTCTTGGGGGGGTTTTTTGGACTGTTTTCACAACAGTATTTTGTGTATTGGGACCTTGTAAATTGTCTGCTTCTTTCTCTTGTCTGTCATCTGTCAACAGACTCAACAGCCTAGATTTACATTATTTTATTATTTCCTGGCTCCAGCCATCAGCTCCAATCCAGCCCCTTCAAATCTATGATCACTGTAGTTTGTCGATCACATGACTTACAATAAATTTCTAGGGTGAAATTTGAAAAGCGCGTTGTCGATTCTATATTATCGCTAGCATATGTTCTTGAAAATAAAGATTTGTTGGAAAAATACGGCAATTGAAAAAACAGTCTTTCTGATGGTGGAAAAAGCAATTCCATATACATGTAGGCCTAAGTACATTATTTTTTGCAGTTTTTTGCTGTAATTTTTGTCACAGGTGCCAAGAAAGTTAAACAGCGTATCCTTCTCTCTCCCCCCACCTTTCCAACTGTCCATGTCCTCCTTTGCCTGTTCGGATATCTGGTCACCGTATCCATAGAGAATCCCAGCACAGACAGTGGGAACCCAATAGATCTGGTGGGCCTACAGTTGCTCCAAACTCACTCTCAGCCCAAAGAAAACAAACAAACAAACCAAAAGGTCCCCAATGACCCAGAAACAGAAGTATCTCAGTCAAAGGCCCCATCCATCCTCTCTGAATTGGGTCATGTTACTTTTTTGTTTGTTGGATTTATTATCCTGCCTTTTCTCCAGAAGTTCAAGGTGAGAGGAGCAAATGACCTTTCAATCCCTAACGCCTTTGGGTCGATTTGGTAGCAGCTCTTGGCATTGTTCTCTTACATGGGTTGATGCTCCCATCTCAGAAGGTATGTTAGGAAGAGGAGAAACAGTGAGCCACTCTGGGGTGAAAGAATAGAAAGCCAGCATTGTGAGGCTCTCAGCAGGGTCCCGGTGGATGCTGGATCTTCTGGGAAGTCCAAGAACTGAAGGGCCAAAGTGGGGTGGGGGGGCAACAACAGGCACCAGTAAGAAGTCTCCTCCATTCCTGATCTTGGGTTTTTTGAAGGACATCTTGGTATACAACTGGGCAATGTTTTTGTAGCCAAGGAACTACTCTTCAGTTTGGGAGGACCTGGGGGAGGCACAGTGGGCAGTAATTTTTTTAATTTATACCCTTCCTCCAGGAGTTCAAGGTGACATACCCATCACTCTTCTTCTCGTTTTTCCAAGCAACCACCGTGTGATTAGCTGGGCTAAGAGAGCAAGAGTGGTCCAAAGCCACCAGGGAACTTTCATGGTGGACGATGGACTTGAACGTGGAGCCATTCTGAGCCAGCACCTTAACCAGTACACCAGACTGACTCCTGCAAAGTAGGGGGGGGCTAGTTTGGGATGGGGAGAAATGCTTTGTTCTTTTAAATTGAATTAAATCTATTTTACAGCACACGTGCAGCATACTTTTCATGTTTCCCAGCTCAAAATGACGGATAGCCATATTGCCAAATTTCTGCAGCCACATTCAACGGCTTGATGTTCTCTGGAAGTAGGGAATGGGAAGGAATTCAGTTAGAATTCATCCCTGGGGCTCCATGTTGCCCACTGAATATAAATGTAGACATGTCTGTGACGTACACAAAGTTCAGTATAAACATTCCCTAAATAATATTGGGATCTGGATGACGCTACAGTCCTTTGCAAACCCAGACAAAATGCACCAGTCTTCCCTCCAAGCAATTCAGCCAAATGAGGGAAGGGCGTATCTTAATTAGCTGTCAGCTGTACCATTAACAATGAGTTCAATTAACTGTTCTAAATTTGTAGCTTTTAAGTAAATTAAAATACAAGTTTAAATTTTGCGTCGCTGGTGAGGGAACAGACTGGCAAAGAATTAGAAGGACGCAAACCTAGCTGGAACATATCCGAGATTTGTTTCATTATTACAGCTATGTAATAATCCACAAAAGAGAAAGTTCTTCTCTTTAAACTAGGCCAACAATCTTTGCTGGAGGATTACAACATATGTACAAATGCACCTTAGGAAATGTAAGAATGTGGTGGAATTATTATTACTATTTAACCCCAGGAGACAGGAAATAATAATCAGATGATCTCAGCTCCAAAAATGCTCCACGAAAGGCTGCGCCAGGTTGGAGAGCTGGTGTGGAAAATAAAAAGCTTTTCGCTGACTCCAAGTATCAGTCATCACTTCCAGGGACCTCTAAATACAGGCATTCATGTTGCCCTGCAGGATATGGCATAGAAAAAGGGGGCGCCTTATGGGGCAAAATTCATGGTAATATATGTAAAATATTCAAAATGGATATGGAAAAAAAATCAGAAACGTATTTACTGGGAATTATTGACATGAAGATGAACAAGGAACAAAAAAAACTATTATACCATTTGACTACAGCGGCGAGGATTATTTTCGCAAAACACTGGAAAGAAGAAGCTACCCCCTCAATAGAAGAATGGATAATCAAAACGATGGAAATAGCACAGATGGACAGACTGACAATTTTAATAAAACGAAAAGAACTGGGAGATTATGATCTTATATGGAACCCATTTATAGAATTTTTGCAAAAAGAATATAAAATAAAACTATTGTAATGGAAAAATATTAGAAGAGATAAAAAAGATAATATATTAGAATATATGTACTAGAATACAAGAACAAATGAAAGGTTTAAAATAAAATAAGAGTTAAGATATTTATATATTAAAGAAACATTAATAAAAAGAGGAATACAATAGAAATATAGTAAAAATTAAAATTAAAAGTAAGAAGCTATCTTCAAGAAAGAAACAGGAAGTCGTTTTAAATTAATTGTTTCACGTGATGTGATGTTATAAGGATTTTGTTATATAGGGTTATTTAGTTTTGAATGTATGTTTATTAAGTTTGTTATGTACTTTGTTATTCATTTTTATGTTGTTGATGTTGTTGATGTCTTTGTTTATTTGTTTTTTTCTTTTAATAATAAAATTACTTTTTAAAAAAAGAAAAGAAAAAGGGGGCGCCTTCCAGCAGGAGCACGGTGCAGCAAAGGCGGCTTCAGCTTTTCTTACCTTCTCGGTGGTGCCTCTTTGAATGCCCATCTTCCCCCAAAAGTTTGCCAACCAGTTTTGGAAGGCGGGTAGAAGGAGGTATATATTCTTGCAAGCCTTATAAAAAATGTTACTGATCCCTTTTGCACATCATGCTAACCCAAGTCGATCTCTTAGCACAGAACGTAGCACTGTTCACAACCAGTCCCCAACCCCAATTTGCACGCCTAAGCAGCAGTGGCCAGGAAATAGTTTAGGCAGGGGCCTCCAACACAGGCCCCCTGGAGACACCTTCCTACTCTCTTGGCATCCTCCACTGTGCCCCACCTGACTTTTTGCCTTTGCAGCTGGGGGAGGTACCAAGGCAGCCATTTTTGAACTGGGTCAGCCTCCTACCTGTTCAAAAGCAGCCAAAATTGTACTCTCAAGGCAGCAAGTGGCCTAGAGGCAACCAGATCTAGCTTGCACCTTGCATTCGGAGTCCCAGGTTTAATCAGCAACAGCAGTTTCCTAGCTGTGCTGGTTGGATAGCAGAGAAACACATGCAAGGGAGTAAGATCCTTGCTAAGTTATTAGCCTGGCTTAGACAACTTTCCAAATGTACCTGCTCTTTTAGACCCCTGCTATACATCATGATTGTTTTTTTCATTCCTTCGGTTTTATTCTTCAGACAGCAGGATATGGGCCAATCATTTTATAATGTCCTATTTTTGCTGGGTTTTATTCTATTTGGTTGTATTTTAACTGTAGGCAAGCAGGTTATACAGAGGTCTGTGTAGCATCAACTACACAGCCCTGTATGGTTGCATTTGGTGCAGAAAAAAATAAGACCAAACGCTCAACGTGGAAATCCCATCCTTAAGGGGAAAAAAATGCAGAGTTGTGAATTCATGCCCAATTTTGCTATCACTGCACTGGATGCTCATGTTTTAAAGTCTACTTTGCTGGAGAAAATGGAGAGGGCGCTGGCTGAGTGCTGAATCGTTGCCTGGGGCGTTGTGTCGATGTCAGCGATAACAGCTAAGCCTGAAAACATCCGCTGATTACCAAGTGTGATTAACCAATTAATGGCTTGATTACAGACTAAATATACAGTTCTGGTTAATTGGTGCTGGTAGCCCACTGGTATCTTGCCTTAAGCCCCCTCCCATCCTCCTTCTCTGGAGTATCCACGTTAATAAATCACTTCCAAGGACTCCTATTTTTAAAGCCAGCCTCTTTCACACGTTTACTCGGTGTTTGCAAAGGTGAACTGAAGCTTCAGAAGGTCAAAAGGGATAAGAGGAAGAATGCCAAATGGCACTGGCAACTAATTCCTCTTGAGAATGCTGCCCCCCTCCCCCCCCTTTTTTTTTTACAGTTGAAGACAAACTTAACAGCAGAAATTTAAATTATCAGCTTTGGCACTTCCAACAACTCAGGATTACAACCATCTTTAAGCAGCCTATCCCTGACAAAACAAATAACAAAGGTTGTTTTCATGGGATACAACGGCTCTACAATTAATGAGCCTTAACATCATTTCTTGATTATGCGGAATCTAAGGTTTCTTACCACACGTGTTAACCTGCTTAACCAAGGAAGAACATCTGTGTCACATTAAGCACTATATTAATGCTCACCAACTACAGACGGCGTGTGTACATTCCTTTCTCAGGACTATAGTCCCTGCCTCCATGAAGTAGACCGTAATCCACCCAAACTGCGTGGAACAAATATTTAAGTTGTCATAAAACAGTTATTTTTGGCTGCAAGAGACTCAACAGGGCGCTCGCTGAAAAATGTTCCGGTGCTGCCATCTTGTGGCCCCTAACAGTCCAGCTTCAAAGCAGTTTTAATGCACTCAACTCCCAAGTGCCGCACTCCCCATTTGTTTTCCCCACAAATACACTCCAAATGTGTCTGGGGCACAACTCCTGGCTTGGGGGGTAGGGCAAGGGGCACAGCAGGCAATCAGTTGGCAATCTTTCCAACTGAAAAGCAAAGGATGGGGTAAAGCAAAGGGATTTGCACTCTCTAGAAGCCAGTTTGGTCTGGTGGTTAAGGCAACAGGCTAGAAACCAGGAGACTGAGAGTTCTAGTCCCGCCTTAGGCATGAAAGCCGGCTGGGTGACCTTGGGCCAGTCCCTATCTCTCTCAGTCCTAGGAAGGAGCCAATGGCAAACCAGGAGACTGTGAGTTCTAGTCCCGCCTTAGGCACAAAAGCCGGCTGGGTGACCTTGGGCCAGTCCCTCTCTCAGCCCTAGGAAGGAGCCAATGGCAAACCAGGAGTCTTGAGTTCTAGTCCTGCCTGAGGCAGGAAAGCCGGTTGGGTGACTGTGGGCCAGTCCCTGTCTCTCAGCCCTAGGAAGGAGCCAATGGGAAACCAGGAGACTGAGCATTCTAGTCCCGCCTTAGGCATGAAAGCCGGCTGGGTGGCTTTGGGCCAGTCACCCTCTCTCAGCCCTAGGAAGGAGCCAATGGCAAACCAGGAGACTGAGAGTTCTAGTCCCGCCTTAGGCATGAAAGCCGGCTGGGTGACCTTGGGCCAGTCCCTGTCTCTCAGCCCTAGGAAGGAGCCAATGGCAAACCAGGAGACTGAGAGTTCTAGTCCCGCCTTAGGCAGGAAAGCCGGCTGGGTGACCCTGGGCCAGTCACTCTCTCTCAGCCCAACTCACCTCACAGGGTGGTTGTGGGGAAAATAGGAGGAGGGAGGAGTATTAGGTATGCTTGCTGCCTTTAGTTATTTATAAAAATAATAAAGGTGGGATAGAAAATAAAATAAATAAATAGTCTCCACCCCTATTTCTCCAGGCGTTGCTACAAACCAGATTGGTGGGGATTTGTTTTCTGCTTGCTTGAAAGGCGGCCCACCAGGCTTGCTACTGCTCACGTACACGAACTGCAGCATACCCCACCAGAGGCAACTTTGTGTGAAAGGGATCCCTATCTTCTTGCATATTTGAACTTCGTCAAGGGGACAGCTCCTTGGAACTGGGGTTGACAAAAAGGAGCTTAATGCTATTTCAAAGGTGGAGCCCATTCACTCGCAGGTGGGCAAGGTAAAATTTCCTTCTTGCATCCACAGGGCTATAATTTAAAAATAAAATAAAATAATAATCCTCTGCTTGCAGTAGAAATACTTTGGGTTTCCACATTTCTCTGCTTGGATTTTTGTACATAAAGCAACAGCTACAAAGCTGTTCTAGAACTCCAGGGCTCTTGAAGTTCTCCAGAACCAGCTAAAGGCCTCGGGATGGACCTGCTCCACTCCCAAAAAGTCCTATCCTAGAGCCAGAGCTGTTTGCAGGAGCATCCACAGGGGGACTCAAAACAGCCAAGATGGTGGTTGCGATCAGAAGCGCATAAAGAGCAGGGCTTTGACCTCCACCCACACCGGCACCCCTATTTCCAGAAATCTGCAGACAGGAAAATCAAAGGGTCATACTCTATGTAGAACTTAGCACTGCTTAGTTGCTCAAGCATCAGAATGGGACAGCAACCCATTTTTGAAGAAAGAAATGGACATCAGTCCTGATTCACCTCCCTCCCCTTGCAAATTTATCTTTCCCTCTTATGTTGCATTGAGTGCCGTGGTTTGTTTTGACTACAACACCCTTCCTTCCTTCCTTCCTTCCTTCCTTCCTTCCTTCCTTCCTTCCTTCCTTCCCTCCCCTCCCCTCCCCTCCCCTCCCCTCCCCTCCCCTCCCCTACTTTGCAGAGGAGGAAATATCCCTCAACCAAAGCAAGAGTTGCCCTGACCCAAGAGATTCTATGACCCTAGCCCAGTGCTTTCTAAAGTGCCGCCGTTGGCAACACACCAACAGTGGCAGCGCGCGCGGGGGCATGCACAGCGGCGGTGCGGGGGGGCGTGCATGGCGGCGGCCTCCGCTAAAACACGGAAGCGCTGATGGCGCGCCGCTGCCGCCGTGCACACCCCCGCTGCCGCTTCCGGGTTGTGTGGCGACACAACAGACTGTGTTGCGACACACTAAAGTGTCGCGACACAGTTTGGAAAGCTGTGCCCTAGCCTTCTACCATCAGTATTAAAATAACACAGTGGTTAAAAGCTTTGCTTGGTTAGTAACAGGTTGCTGCTTCAAATCCCAGTAGAAACTTCTTAAGAGTATTTTCTTTCTTTCTTTCTTTCTTTCTTTCTTTCTTTCTTTCTTTCTTTCTTTCTATATTTCCCTAGCTATGAATGCAGGGGTTCCAGCATTTGATTATTTCTCCAGTCACTTGAGTGAAATAAAGTAATATTTCTAAAAAGTTTCTGCTGGATGTCAAAACAGCAACCTCTTACATACTAGGTAAAGCTCTTAGCCACCATGCTATAGAGATTATTAAATTTATTCGCGTGCAAAATGGCTGGAAAGAAGGGGATTTTTATTTTAAAGCTGCTGGTTATGCATATTGATGATTTTATAAATTAATTTGCATTTGGGTGATTTCATATCTAAATTAAAATATCTAAATTAGTATATATGAATCCTAACTTTACTTTGCATGCATTATATACATATACAGACTTCCACTCACAGGAGGAAGTGATTGGTTTTCCTAGAATAGAAAGGTAGGACACAGCAGCAACGGATGTTGTTGTAGCCTTTGGTCAGGACTGAGTATTCTGCAAGTTGTTTATTTATTTATTTATTTATATTGATATTTATACCCCGCCTATCCCCTCCCTAACGGAGGACTCTAGGCAGCTTACATACACATATACATTTCATGTTATACATTTTCGCGCTAAGAGAAGGGGTAAGGGAACCGACTCTTCCAAGGCTACTTGGACTACAAGCCCCACAATGCCTTGCGTCGGAGCCGGCTGCTGACGTCCTGTAGATGAAGCTGCTTTTTCCGGGATCCATCGTAGCCACCGCCGTTCCAAAGATCTTCTGTTTGGTTGTTGCCAAAGTCTGGACAGGATTTTCTTAAACCAACTTATATTCAAGCCAGTGTGAACACAAAAGAGGAGCACCTTAAATGCTAAGTGTGTATATCCATATATAGGCTCCCAATACTTTTTTGAATTAATCGAATTAATGGCAAGGTGGGTATATACTGAAAAGAAAAAAGGGAAAAAACGGTGGGGATTCCAAAATAACATACATTACCTTTGCAAGCAAGAGGAGAATTCTGTTGAAGTTGCTTGACATTTCTAAGAGGGGCTTCCCAAAAGCTGACTGTTCCAAACTCCAAGATTTAGCTGGATCACCATAAAGGTAAGGGGACGTCACTACAGAAATGAGATCCCAGTAGGAACTCCAAAGCTCTCAAGTTTTCCTTGAGTTACCATAATGTCATTACTAAAAGAAGAGAGGTCGTTTTGCTGCATCTCTCATCTGCTCTTTGTTACTTGGGGCAGCGAAGAGTTTCTGAGCTTTCGACAGCTTCCTTCTATGGGGAAGGAACCAGCCATCAAGGGCAGTTATGGGTGCCCCTTGGAGCTGTTTTTCAACAGGCCCAAGTGCAGCATCCGTTAACAGGAGCTGGCAGACGGGACCTCAGCTCAGTAAAGCTGATGGACTAACTAAAATAAAACCATATAGTGGGTTGGTAAAGGGTTTTCCGTACTCGGAGACTTCAGCTCGTACCACGCCTGTAGCAGCCACCATCAATTTTAAGAAGGCAAGATGCAGAAGACACCAAGTTGGGTGAGACAGCTAATACGTTAGAGGACAGAAATAAAATTCAAAACAATCTGGGTAGGTTAGAAAAAAGAGACTGAAGATAATAAATGTTTACAGAAGCAAATGCAAATCCTTCACTTAGGCAACAGAAATCAAACAGAGGAGGATTAGGTCAGGGATTCCAAGCTCTGCAGGATCTTGGAACAGTAATAATTATAAAGTGACTAACTGGCAGCAGCATATGTTTGCAAAGGCAAACATAATTTTAGATTGTAACAATAAAGCTACTGCTTGCAAAAGGCAAGTAAGGTAAGAGTTCTACTCAATTTTGCATTGATGGATCCCAGCTCAGTCCTGCCTAGTTCTGCGTAACACACTTTAAGGATTCAAATAATAAACCGGTTCATATACAAAGAAGGGCAGTAGGGATGCTCAGGGAGCTAGACACAAAATCCAATAAGGAGACGGCAGCAGCTGAATCTGTTTAGCTTTGAGAAGACTGACCAGGAAAGGGATATGATAGCACCGGGAGAAACTTCTTAACAGTAAGACCAGTTGGACGGTGGAAGCAATTTCCAACGCAGGTAACAGACTCCTTTTAGCAGATGGATTCAAGAGGCTAGACAGTCATCTACCTGCAAAGGCCAACAGGTTGGACTCAGTGCCAGGCCCTAAATGTCAACTCCGATCCTATGAAATATTAGCCTCCAAAAAGTAACCAGTTGGCTTGACGAAGGTTCCGCTAGTGATGCAGAACGAAAGTGGTCTCTCATTTTGGGACTTTGCTTACTAAGTGACCTACATCCCTGCACCAATTTCAGTGGATTCCCCACACCTAGAAATGTTAGTAGAGACTGCTGAGGAAAGTCCTCTGAGGACACGTTTATTATGCACAACTCGGAACTCCACACAAGCGAGAATGTATATATGTTTATTTAGCAAATATATATGCCACCCAATCCCAATGTTCTAGGTGGCTTATAAAATTTACTTCAATAAGACAATGCTAAAATTCTCAACAATTACAAAGCTATTTAAAGCCGACTTAACTATTATGGCTGTGCACAAAATGCAGTTTTCTACTGAATTCAAACACATTGTACCTCAGAAACGCTGCCAGATCATTCCTCGTGGGCTGAAGCTTGGTAGAACCAGAACATGGAACATTTTCATTGCTCCAGGATTTGGCTCAAGCAAAATCTGGAGGGTCTGTTGGAGTGAACAGGTCAAGGCTGGTGGGCCTGTCCATCCCCTCTGCTCCTCCTCGGTGTGGCCTGTAGACCAGTCTGCTCGCCAATCTTTCCCTCCTCCCCTTAATGACCGCCATTGTCCTTGTCCTTTTGCCCCTCACTCCCACCCCAAAACTTTCTGCCTAGCACACACATTTTGGTCCAGGTCTGGAGCTTGCTATTCCATGCATAGAACAGTTTGCATATGTAATGTTTTGCATAAAATGTTGGTCCTCTTCCCCTTTCTTTCCTTTGCTTCCCTTGACCTGGTGCCGCACATTACTGCCTCAGATGACCTTTTTTCCCCCCCTTTCTCCCCAACCTAGAAACATGTACGTTTCAGGTCCAGACACAGAACCACCTAGAACTGCCTGTTCTGTGCCTGTTCTGTGCAGGAATGGTGAATGAAATAACGTCGATGCTTCTGAATTGTGGCGCTGCAGAAAATTGTTGAGAATACCTTGGAGTCCAAAAAGAGCAAATAATTCCCTATTAGATAAAACCAGACTGCTTCCTCGAAGCACTAATAATAAAGCTTAAGTGTTCTCAACAGAGAACATGAAAGCAAAAATAAACGGAGAAGACCCTGAGGCTTGAAACAATGGAAGAGACCACTAGCAAAACACCCCCATTTGCAGCTGTAGGCCACCTTTCCATGCATCTCATGGCTAGCTAACCCAAACCCAACTTTTCAATCAATATTGGATCCATTAATTCAGTACTGTTTAAACTGAAAAGGTATGTGTAACAGACAATATTTATTTTACATTAATACGCTGTCCTTCATGGAATTCAACAACATACACTGGGGGGGGGAGTGGGGGAGCAGTCCCCAATAATAGAATTAGAGAAAGAACTTATAAGCTCTTTTCTGAACCAGGACTTTGCATGACCATATGCAGCAATCTTTCTCTGGTAGATCTCTAACTTGTCTTGTGCAATCCAAATCTGTTCTCAAGGTCAACAAAAGCTGAATATAAATGAAATATTTAAAAGTAATATCTAAAAAGAAACAGATGGCCAGAGTTGCAAGCTTCATCCTAATCAAATTCTTCAACCAACAATAAGGTAAGTTAGTTTGATGGCATCATAACTGTTGGGATGATGTATTTCAATTTTCCTTTCTCAAGAGAATGGGTAAAGATGGCTGTATTCCAACTCTGTGACAGGCTTCTGAAATGATTTCTAAATTGCAAAGTTCCATAAATTTGTAGAACTCCATCAGTCTGAATTCTGAATTGAATAATTTGGCAGGAAGACCACCTTCTCCTGGAGCATTTGTTAGGAAGAAAGATCTTTCAAAGATCCTGGATTAGGAGTTAGTTGATTTCAGGTTAGTTCAAAAACCAACACAACACTTTTTTTTAACAGGGCTACAAAAACAAAGTACTGAGATTTTTGGAACTCAGGTATGCCCACAGATTATTTCATTTTTACTGCCAGTTAGTTGATCATCATCTCCTAACCTATTCCTACTTTCCTACAGATGCTCCATGGCTTCCCCAATCTTGATCTAACATACTATGGATAAAAACAATTCTGATGTAGAATAGGATGGTTTCCCCCACCCTTGGGTCCTCCAGAGAACTACGACCTCTTACAGCCCACGCCCGTGTGGACAAAGCATTTGTTAGTTGGAAATAACACCCAACGTAGTCAAGCACTCCTGGACGGCACAGGATTGGGGAAGTCTGCTATAGATGCTACATCACATTTAGGGAAAAGCAGTAGGTGATCCTCCTTCAAAAGATTCTGCTCTACGCTAAAATGCACTTTGGCCTTAAACATGTCCTCAGGTAAAGCATTTCAACCCATGCAGTAAGAACTACAACAAACCTCTTTCTGGGTCATTAAAAAAAATCGAAGTTGCATATATTTAGATGAAGTCCACCTGAGAGCACTCAGAAAGAGTGATAAAACACTTCTCCTCTTTGTTGCCACAGGTTTCGGTATCATCCAGTGAATCTGTGAGACGAAAGACAATGGTAACAAAACTGGGGGGTACTCAAAACAAAGCGTTTCAACAGCCGTGGATGGAAGACTCATCCATGAGGGCTCTTTCGTGGTTACAGGGAAACTTTACTGACATAAGTGGAGTTTCTACTGGGAAATACACACAGAAAGTGTGGACAAAGTGTGGAGATTTGGACAAAGTCTCCCAGCTAAGAAACCAATGTAAACTATGCAAAACAAGAAAGCCAGAATTCACTCATGTTGGAAAGTAACTTCCCCAAACATAAAAAGAAGATAAGACAGAAGGTCAGCCATGGGTTCTAGTTATTTTAACCAAGAGGAAAATAAAACAAGAGCATTCTTCTCATACACAGAAAGTGCAATTATATGTGGGTACTACCTGTTAAAGCAGAATACACAAAACAAATGGAAAGGTCTTCTCCCTATAGATAAGAAGCCAGGGAATAAACAGAATCCCACAAAAGATTTCCTACATGCCACCAACCCATCTGCTAATAAATAAGTAAAGGAAGTTTCGAAACAGGCAATTACAACACCAGCTATAAGAAATGAAATGTAAAAGCTAATGCCATTCTGTACTTCAAACTGTAAAAGTTCCTCACCCCCATTGGTTGGGTGCATGTGTTCAGCTGGAGGGGCGGTGCTAAACTGCCATATTGTTTTCACCTTTTTTGGTCCTTGCCCACTGCTGATTTCCACTCTCCATATCTGGGGGTGAGCACTGAAAAAAGTAGTTATAAAAATTGACAATATTAAAGAGGTGTGTATATCCAGAAAGCTCCACAGCATAGCCTAAGAGCCTCCTGCAGGTGGCCAGATCTCATTTTGTAGCTGCCAAAGGAAAGCTGGGAGGCCAGAGCCCCAACCAGAGAGAATGATGTCTACAGCAGTTCTCTGGAATTATAGTTTGGAACTCAAAGACACTCCAGCTTAGCATCTGGGCTCACTTGCCTGAAAAGACTGAATAGGGATTGTGAGAAAATTCATTTTCTGGGGCAAAAATGGAAGCACCATCATCAGAATGGTGCTAGATCAGAGCTCCTACATCTGGGCTGCAAAACAATCCAACCAACCATTGCTGCCGTCAGTTCTGTAGCCCAGATCCGGTAGCCACATGCTAGACAAGAATAAAGAAGAATGCTATTGTCCTGTACTGACAATGAAGGTTAGGAATGAGGAGCACTGTTCTTCAGTGGTTCTCCTTCTTCCTGAGTGGCTGGTTCCAGTCAGCTGTGGTGAATGGGAGAGGTCAAGCCCTCGGCCACCCCTTCACGCAGGGCTCAGTCCTCTCCCCACTACTATTTGACATCCACATGAAACCACTGGGAGAGGTCATTCACTCGGAAGGGGTGAGGCACTACCAACATGCTAATGATGTCTCCAAGGTAGGCTGGGCAGGAGACACGGGGAGGTCCTCACTAGCTACCTGGAGACTGTTAGGGTCTGAACAGGGGGAAAGACTGAATCCTGCTAGGACAGGGTAGCTCGGATCTGGATGCCAGCCCGAGTCCAGAGGTCGTTCATCTTTGACTCTGAAGAGGGGAGTGCTTTGATAGAAGGGATCGGCCACCACTTGGGGAATTCCTGGATTCTACTTGAATCCTACTTGGGCAGCACATGGAGGCTGTGGCCATGAGGGCGTTTGAACAACTTGATCTTGTACAGCAGCTGTGGCCTTTCCTCGATCAGGTGACTTTACTCGCAGTCTCGCCATGGCTGGATTACTGAAGTATGTGCTGAGTGGGACTGCCCTGGAGGACCATCTGGAGACTTCAGCTGGTGCACTGAGGTTAGTCCATCCTCCCCACTTCACGGGAGCTGCACTGGCAGCCTGCTAGCTTCTGAGTGCAAGCCAAGGTGCTGCCCGTCACCTTGAAAACCCTCCATGACATCGCAGTTGACGCAGAAGCCAGAGCTTCAAGTCCTGCCCACGTTTGCCTAATGAGGCGGCTTCTATGCCATTTATTATGTTTCTGTGCCAATTCATGGATGGCCTTTAAATCCCTAGAGACTTACTTTTGGTAAAATTCCTTCACCAAACTTGTCCTGACTGGAAGCTGAAATGCATGCTTTTCATTCAGGGGGTTTTCTTTATAGTAGCTGATACAGGATCTACAAAAAGATACGTATTTTTACAGCACCAATTCTTAGAAGAAATATCAGAGAATCTAGAGACTACAATGTAAACCAAAGCCAGGGGCATCTTCAGATTTCTGTTCAATATATACAATATTGTGTATAATACTTATGTTTAATATTATAAATAATATGACAATTTAGACAGGTATATATTATGAAGAATGTGCAAATGTGGCACAGAAGCCAACACAGTGGGGACTTGTGGTTCTCAACCCCCAGGAAGGGGAAGACACTTCAACTGAACTGAATAAAAAGAAGCAAAAGACACTAACTATACCCAAGCTGAGAACTCCTCACCCCAGTGAACCCTATACGAGCCCAAGAGTAAACAGATCAAAGCCAGTGGGCAGAGCTGATTTCATTTTACATATGTATATTAAATCAAATTAAATATACAGTATATGGTCACTGTCCAGTCACAATGAACACATTTTCTGTTCTGTCAGGTTAAATTTTTACCTTGGTAAGAAATAGGGATGTGCAAGACTCAAAATGTTTGTTCTGACAATTCCAGAAGTCTTTTAAGCTTGAAAGGCCTCATTTTCAGGGGCTGTTTTGAGCTTTAAACACTTGCAGAAAATGGATCTCAGATTCAAGACTTTCAATTCAAAGTGTATTTCCCACCCAATACTTCTTGGAGATGGTCTTTAAGTAGCACATCAGGGAGAACTCTCTCTTCAAAAAAAGCTGTGCTGTGACTTCAGGGGATATAATAGGAAGACTAAAGTTTCTTCCCCAGCTCTTGATTTGTTTAATAAAAAGATAGGAATTGAAAATCAAGGTAAGAAATAATGCCACTCCTAAAGGCTCAAAATAATTCACTATCAATTCAAGTGTCTTCCCCATACTGCTGTAAATATTCTTTTAGCCCTCCTTGTCCCAAAGCAGAAAGAAGTGCAGAAGCTGCACACTTCTTGCACAACTATGTGAAGCAAAACCACCCAAACATCACATTTATTCAAGGGAACCCAAATAAATAAATAAATAAATAAATAAATAAATAAATAAATAAATCAATCAATCAATCAATCAATCCCTCTTATTCCTGCTCTTTAAGAGAAAGTTGCTGGCAAGCAATTACTGTGTCAAAAAGATGAGGTTCTCGTGTTCCAGTTTAAGAAGATCTGCGCAGTTGTTCACAATTTCCAACATATGGTGTAGCTTCTGAATACGATGAACCTGTTCCTGCAGATCTACTGAAGTAGACATGAAACAATCCTTTGAAAGAGGTAACGGAGAACAAGCGTCAGGAGCTACTGACAGCGTCCCTGATCATAAACAAATGCGCACCTTCCTAAGTATTGTTTAAATAACAATATGTAGACACAGCCTCAGCTGCAGAAAACCAGTAAGAATCTCCCCAGGGCCCTTCACACCGAAGACATTTGTTGCCATTCAACTCTCAGGTATATTATTATTTGGGATGTGGGGAATAGGACTTACCAAATGAGTGCGTATTGCAAACTCTTTGCCTGAAACACAAACATAATTCGTATCACAATTTCATACAAGATAAATGTAAAAAGCTGTTAAGGGCAGCCTTGGTTTATTTATTAAAAAAATAGAAAATTGGAAGCTGGATAGAATGACATTTGCCTCGATGTTTGCTCTACTGAGGCCATCTGAAAAACTGAAATAAAAACCGGAACTAGGAGACAGCCCAAGAGTTTTACCTCCCACGGTTCAGAAGTTGGCAGGGAAAAATGACTGTGGGGCAGGGATCCAGCCATGTCAGATAATCAAATTTGTTCAGAAAAAGTCACTACTTGTTAGTTTGTAAATTAAATCAATACAGCCTGGCATCTGATAAGTAATTTGCTCACCAAAGCTATTAGTTGACAAGATGCTAACATCTGATTTTTACATGGAAAAAGATAAATCATTTGGACACAACTACCCAAAACCAAGATGGATGGGCCACAACATACCCACAAAATAGCTGATATAATCTCTCTTCATTTTATCCACGCCTATTTCTAGAAGCATTTGCACGGGGGAATCTCCATCAAGAGAAACGGTCTCCATCTTTCCGTGGTAAGATTGCTTGATCAATTTGCTCAGTGAGCTGTTGCTTTCTTGATGAATCTGCACAGACAGCATATATTTTACCTATATCCTCGTGCTCTATAAATACAGTATGTACCCCGAAATGTCTCAAAATAACCGTTTTAAGTAAATCTAACTCCAAAGGCTACACAAATTACACATTTTAAGAATGCAAAACAAGCCTCCTGCTCCCACCGTCCAAACAAAATATATTTACCAACAGTCATTCCCAGGAATAGCAAACTCCCATGCTCAAGCTCTTATCAATTTGGAAGAGAATCAGAAAGTGAACGCAGCATATTTGAGAGACTCCCTAGTGTACCAGACACAGATTAAATCAGGGTAAAACATCTGAAATGTAGAGACTGAATCATGGGGGGCGTGGGGGGGATTTGGAAGATGCAGAGAGGGGAAGGAATGAATTATCCTGCTCAAGTCTCAGACAGCAAATCTCCTGAAAGAGGGAAAGAGAGATTACTGTCTGGGGAAATGCAAGACATCAGTTTAAAAAGACCTCTACAAGAGGGGCTTTCATCACGTGGCTGTGGCTGCCATCTTGACCTGAATTGCTCGCAGTGAGGAATCAGCAATCGGTCCAGCTGATCTGCCAAGGGAAGAAGACACAGAGACCCCCTGGAGGTCTCTGACACTTCACCTCAGTGGAAGAGGAACCAGCCATTAAAACCATTCTGCTTGTCTGCTAAAACTGTAAATGTCAGACAACGGTCCATGAATACACTTAATGTGCTGCCAGATTTTCTCCACTTAAGTCCCCTCCCACCTTTGTATTATTCTATTCTTGAGCACCTGGATTTTTAAACTATTCTCCCAAAAACTGTCACAACTTTAATGCCCTTTTGGTGTGTTGTGTGTGTGGATATGAAGTGGGATGCCAGGGGTGCACCAATCACCCTTGTCCTCTGGCTTCCTCAAAGCAACGTGGGACAGCCCTGCTGACAGGTTGGTTGGTGGGCCTAGGGATTCCAGAATCACCAGGGCATCTCTGCCACTAGAGGGAGGAACTACCTGTCCCACATGGTAACTCGCAATTTCCCAATGTGATAGAAGGACAAACTATGAATTGCACAAGACCTTCTTATACTAACTGCATTCAGCTTAGCTTTTGACCTGGTTCTGCCTACTTTCTCCTAATCTTGCCCTTGTTAGGTTAAGTACAGGACTGTTCTGTCTGGATCCCAGCTTCATGTCAGGATTGCAGTCTGAATCCTGCCATTAACTTCCGAAGATACGTGTCAGCCTGGCAGAGACTCGGGAAGGGAGGGGGGAGCGCATTTCAAGAGCCGCGCCAGACAGTTGGAGCCTGTTTTGCAGATCGTCAAGGTCGTCCACCTGCACGAGTGTGGAGCGTCAAGGTCGTCCAGCTGCACGAGTGTGGAGGGGGTTCGAACGGAGTGGGAAAGAGATGGACACTGACATCATCGGGTGCAGGGAGGCGGGCACAAGGGAGGGAAAAGGAAAAATTCAATCCTTTGGCGGGAAACGTCATCCGGGTCTTTGAGAATGCTTTGATTTACATGTATCCTTAACAAAGCTTATTCTGCCATTCAAAAGAACTGCATGGAGAAGCGATTATTGGGGCATTGAAATCAGGGTCATCACACTTCATTACTCCTACTTACCCAAGTCTGCAATTCTCCATGCTGAAGGGCTCTCATTACCAATGAAAAACACTTCACCAGTTCCTCATATGAAGCAACATCTTAGGGGGGAAAAAGTCCAGTGTTAAATAAAACAACAGCATAACTCCGTTGAGACCAAGTGAATTAATAAAAATCCTTCACCCACTACAGGGTGAACATCTCTAAATGTTTGGGAGGCAGAACCTAGAAATATACATACTTCTCCATATATTACACCACAGCAGTTCAAGGAAATCAAAGTCTCTGCGCCAACTAAAAAGCGTTTTATTGGAATCAATGACTGCAGCAGTGTTATCCTGGAGATTCAACAAAAGGAAAAACAGTATTTCAAAATGAAACTGGATTTACTATCATTTTAGTTATTTAAATATCACTGTTCAAAATAACTTCACAACCACATCTTTACATTAAGAAGAAAACTAGAAATAGAATTTTAAAAGATTCAAAACAACAAATTAACAATGTGCATAAAGAAAAGCTATCAAGGTGGCAAGAAATATAATGCTCCTTCACATTACCTTTCAGACTTGCAAGATTGATGTCGGCCTTGTGGGATAATCCAGATAGGAATCACAACCAGATGAGCTAATTCTACTTTATTGTAAAGCTACATTGACAGAATCTTGCAAGTCTGAAAGTACAATCCCCCCCCCGGTCTCCTTTACAGCCCGAGAAACTAGGGATGGTCCCTTCTGAGCCTCTTGCTCTTCCCACTATCCAGTTGTGGGATATGCTGTCTCTTATCTGACCGTTCCCTTGGCTGCGTCTCTTGGCCAAGTCTCCTAAGGTCTTTCCCACATACCATTACACCAGTAGGAAAAAGTAGCAAAGAAACTTAACAAGCTTAAGTTCCTAAGAAAATAGACCCACTCCTTATATTCTCAAAGAAGCAGCTACAGGTAGTCCTCATTTAGCGACAATCGGGACCAACAATTTGGTAATTAAGCAAAGCAGTTGCTAAGTGAAACCGTGACTGTACTTATGATCTGCTTATGATTTGCTTTACAGACCTGAGGTGGTTGTAAATGTGACGACTGGTCGCAAAATTACTTTTTCATCACCATCATCTGCAAACGGTCACTGCACGAAGCAGTTGCTACACGACTACCTGTATTAAACTTGGAAATAGGTTTCCCAAAAGATGTCTGTTGATTTTTTCCATTCTAGTTGGAGGGAAAACTCATTCAAAGCTTCAGTAATGAAACAATTTTCATTATATTTTATACATATATTTTCTCCCTGACTGGATTACCGCGACCAGTGGGGTCACCATCTAGCGGTCGTAAAAAACACATGAATTTTGGAACATGGAATATGCAAGACACTGCAAGACAATATGGATAGTGAACGACCTGAACGTAGGACCGCCATTATTGCAAGGGAGCTGAGACGTTTTAATATTGATATAGCAGCACTCCAAGAAACTCGAAGAGCAGGAGAAGGACAGTTGAAGGAAGAAAAAGGAGGTTATACCTTCTTTTGGAAAGGACTGCCTGAACAAGAACGACGAATACATGGGGTAGGCTTTGCTATCAAAAACGACCTTGTGAAGCTCTTGTCAGAAGTTCCCACTGGGATTAACGAACGACTCTCAACTCTCCGAATAAAACTCGCCAAAAACCAACAGGCAACTATCCTAAGTGCTTACACACCAACACTAGATGCAGATGAGGATATCAAGGAAAAATTTTATACCCAGCTGGACACCATCTTATCAGAGATACCAAAGGAGGACAAAATTATCCTCCTGGGCGATTTCAATGCAAGAGTTGGGCGTGACTTTGATTTGTGGCCAGGGATCATTGGGAAAGAAGGAGTTGACAACAGCAACACGAATGGAATCTTACTTCTGACTAAATGTGCAGAGCATAACCTTGTCATTACTAACACACTCTTTCGCCAGAAAAATAAATTTAAAACATCATGGAAGCACCCACGGTCGAAGCACTGGCATCTTTTAGATTATGTAATTGTCCGTGCTAGAGATCGCCGTGATGTACTTCTCACCAGAGCCATGACGAGTGCCGATGACTGCTGGACAGACCATCAATTAATTCGATCCACGATGGCCATAAAGATTGTCCCTCATCGTAGGCTCCAAGGAAGAAAACCAAGGCGTAAAATGAATACACTGGCCCTTCAAGATTCTATTAAACAAGCTTGCTTTCAATCAACTCTCAAGGAACATCTGCCTATAGAACTTCCTGAAAATGTTGAGGAACACTGGACTAAATTGAAGACTTCTATTATTTCAGCCTGTGAACAAACTATCGGATACCAGACTAAGAGACATCAGGACTGGTTTGATGAGAACGATAGTGAGATTGAACATATTATTGACAAGAAAAGGAAAGCCTTCCAGATATGGCAAAAAGATATTAACTGTGCCGTTAAGAAAAAAATCTACGCCAGTGCAAAGGCAGAAGTCCAAAGAAGAACTAGAGAACTTAAGAACATATGGTGGATAAAAAAAGCCCAAGAAACCCAACATTTTGCAGATGCTCATGATGCACGGGGCTTTTTTAATGCCATAAAGGCCATCTATGGACCAACAAACCATGGTACAAATCCCTTACGCTCAGTAGATGGTGCTAAACTTCTAAAGGACAAAGAGTCTATTGCACTGCGCTGGGAAGAGCATTACTACAATCTCCTTAATCGTCACTCTACTGTGGCTGATGAAGTCTTCTTGCAAATCCCGCAAAAACAAATAAGAAATGAGCTTGCAGTACCCCCTAGTTTGGAGGAAGTCAGTAAAGCCACTAAACAAATGAAAAATAACAAAGACCTGATGGGATTCCTGCTGAAGTCTTTAAAGAAGGCGGGCCTGAACTTACACAACAACTTCATAAGCTCATCGAAAAAATCTGGATGAGGGAGGAGATTCCAGCAGACTTTAGGGATGCCATAATTATCACTCTCTTTAAAAAGGGTGATAGAACAGACTGTGGAAACTATCGAGGCATCTCCCTTCTAGCCACAGCAGGCAAAATCCTGGCAAAGATCATCGCAAACCGTCTCCTATCTGTATCAGAAGACATCCTCCCTGAAACGCAAAATGGCTTCCGCCCTTCCAGGGGAACAGTGGATATGATCTTCACTGCACGACAGCTTCAAGAAAAATGCAAGGAGCAAAACCGCCCTCTGTACATGGCGTTTATTGATCTGACTAAAGCTTTTGATACTGTAAATCGTACTGCTCTCTGGACCATCCTTCTGAAAATCGGATGCCCTGATAAATTTGTGAACATCTTGCGGTTACTCCATGACGACATGATGGCAACAATCCTGAATAACAATGGCTCTCAAAGCGATCCATTTAAAGTGGAATCCGGCGTTAAACAGGGATGTGTTATTGCTCCAACCTTATTCGCTATCTTCATCGCTATGATTATACACCTTGTTGAAGAGAAACTTCCTACTGGTGTAGAAATTATATATCGAACAGATGGAAAGCTTTTTAATCTTAGTAGGCTGAAAGCAAAAAATAAGGTAATTGCAACTTCTGTTATAGAACTTCAATATGCTGATGATAACGTAGTCTGTGCACACTCCGAGGAAGATCTTCAAACTATCCTAAACATCTTTGCAGAAGCATATGAAAAGCTCGGCCTCTCGATTAACATTAAAAAAACCAAAGTGCTTTACCAGCAAGTTCGAACCAATCCCTCTGCAGCGCCATCAATCCAGCTTAAAGGTGTGTCACTAGAAAATGTCGACCACTTTTCTTATCTCGGCAGCCATCTATCTACAAAAGCCGACATCGACGCTGAAATTCAGCATCGCCTGAGCTCTGCGAGTGTAGCTTTCTCCCGAATGAAGCGTAGAGTGTTTGAGGATCGGGACATTCGCAGGGAGACCAAAATGCTTGTTTACAAAGCCATTGTACTACCAACCCTTCTGTATGCCTGTGAAACATGGACCCTCTACAAACGCCACCTCCAACTTCTTGAAAGATTCCATCAACGCTGCCTCCGAAAAATTCTGCAAATTACTTGGGAAGATAGGCGGACTAATGTTAGTGTATTAGAAGAAGCGGAAACCACCAGTATTGAAACAATGATCATCCAACATCAACTTCGCTGGACCGGCCATGTTGTTCGAATGCCTGACCATCGTCTTCCAAAGCAGCTACTTTACTCCCAACTTAAGAATGGAAAACGGAATATTGGTGGACAGCAAAAGAGATTCAAAGATACTCTCGAAGCTAATTTTAAAAAATGTAATATCAGCATTGAGAACTGGGAAGCCCTAACTCATGAGCGTTTCAATTGGAGGTCATCCTTTATTAATGGCGCTATGGACTTTGAAGAAGCACGAGTACAGGGCGAAAGGGAGAAAAGAGCTAAAAGGAAGGCACGTCAGGCAAACCCTCATCATGACCGTCTCCCACCCGGAAACCTATGCCCTCATTGTGGGAGGTTGTGCGGATCCAGAATTGGCCTTTATAGCCACTTACGGAACCACCGTTAAAATTTTACCTTTGGAAGACAATCTTACTCGGCTACGAGTGATCGCCAATGAATGAAACAAACACAAGTCTTCAGTTTGCATCCAAGGTAAAATATGTCAATCTAGAATTCTGAGAAAGTATTTTTCTGCTCACTATCTTACCAAATACCTCAGTATCATTTTCATTTGGTGACTTCAGTCCATCTACTTCATCCTTTAAATCTAAAGGATAAAAAAGAGAAAGTTACATACTATGGCCATCAGCTTTATTGTAATGGAACACACTTTGCTCTCATGCAACTTTGGCTGGAAAGGACATTTCCTGAAAATATTGATTAGTGGTGACATGGCACACTTGCATCCATGTCACATATTGGCTCATATGTGCTGTTTTCATTTGGAATTAATGTGCTGTGTGAATCCAGCCGCTGTAATTTACCCAGCAAACCAAGTGTGCAGTGTGTCCAATGCAAACTCAGCCATTACACATATTTCAGTTAAGACCTCAAGGGAAATATTTCCAAAACGCTTAGCATTACCTTTCAAAAGTTTCTGTACTAGGTCAACAGCAGACTTTTTTCCCAGGGCCTTCGGCCACTCGGTTAGTCCATTCTTCAAGATTTCGGCCAAACTCTAACACCACCATCCAAAAACAAACAAGTCTAAAGCCAGGTCTTGATACAGTATATACAACACACATGCCATACATGGCTATCTAATACAGGCTACTGCCTCAGAAGTAAGACCTATCCAATTAAGGGGGGTTGCTCTTCAGTAGAATATGCCACATACACACGTGTGCACGGACATACACACACACACACACACACTAAAAAATGCTACTGAAATTATCAGGACTTTTAAGTGTTAACACTTAAAAATATTCATTTAAAGCATATTTAGCAATACTATCTTGATTCCATTTCAGAGAGGACAGTTGCTTAAAACCATGCAATCCCCCATTGCTATTACACAGCTAAGCATTATTTTCTGAATGGGAAATGACATCGCAATACTCACGAGGAGGAACTGCAATTCTCTGTTTGGCTCATACACAGAACTCAGAGGGCTCCCAGATGCCATTTGAAGGGTCTGGAATTTTCAAAAATAAAATCATTTATTTATCTGTTAATTAAACACATTTATATGGCCGTCCAACTCCCCCACAGTGACTCCGGGCGGCTTACAGAATTAAAATGATTCATATATAATGGATCTTTATTAAGCCTACAAAGAATAAATCATTTACTTATATTCATTATTTCTGGAATTGCTTGTTTTGAGATTAGAAAGCTTTGCGTTAAGATGCTAGGCACACTTCTTCCTTTACACTATTCACAATTAAATGGTTACTAAATTAGCAGCAACATTTCAGCATCTGTTATTATAACAGTATTGAAACTGTTGATTTCCTTACCAGCAGAGCAGCAGAGGAGAGTGGAGGTGTCTGCAGCATCATTTTTACCCCATCCCAGGCAAAATCTGCACATATATTTCTCTCCAATGGAATAAGGGAATCCTCCTGAGACAAGGAGTCCAGTGAAGTGGCTTCAAGGAATTCATAACGGGCAAAGCCTGCTATTATCAACTAAAACACAAGAGAGTTTACAGCTGTAGCCAGCTATTCTGAAGCTATGAAAACATCACATTTTATAAATTACCCTAAAATCAGATTAAGACTGCAATCATAAAAACTCCCTGTAAGCCCCACTGAAATCAAAGGCCTTTGAGTTCAGTATATAATGATCTAGCACATACTATTAAACACAGCATTATTAAACTATGTAATAAAACAATATATATTAAACCTAGAACGTTTTCAGCTCTGAGGCTTGTTTAATTTTTAAAAATTTCAATATATATTCAGTTGTAAATAAAAATCAAGATAAACCTACATCTGAAGCATGATGTCTCATTCTGTGACTTTCTTTCAGTTCTTCCAAGCCTACAGAATAATTATTATTTGACAGAGGACCTAGGAAAACAAACTGAATTAAATGAGGGTTACCTAATTATCAAAAACTTGATAAAAATGAGATTAAAAAATCTGCTCTCAAGCTTTGATTTCATTTTTAAAAAAATCCTCTAATATCAATCTATCATTCTTATTGCTATCAGCAGTTAAAAATGTAGTAGCAGAATACTGTATCAAAAATTTTAATTAGCAACTAGTAATATACCTCAATTAATCTGTATATTTGAAGTAGCAGAGAGAAAATGTATCCCCAAAATTAAAGAGGTATTTCCAGAGACTACTCTAAATAACCAGTCCTGTTACATGCAGCTTTCGCCCATACAGTAGCTTCAAAAATTACACATTGTCTCAATCAATTCGCCAAAACAGGTTTCACTTCAGAAGAAATGCGTACCCTAGAGACTGCAAATTTTAAAATTAGTAGATTTTTCCATTTCTTCCACACATTGGTGGAATCTGATTCAACCTCCCACCAAAGGCCAAAACCTTACCATTGCAAGTCACGGTATGAAGCCTGATCCCCGTGAGATTACTTCCATTTCTCAAAGGCTCAGCTCCAAGCCAAATAGTTTGTTCTGGGTCAGAGGGATCACATCGTACCCAAAGCGGAGGAAGCTGTGCTGCACTGTTTATTTGCAAATGTTTCATGTTTGGATTTTGAGACATTGTGTAGAAAGAAATCAGCTGCCTACCAATGGTGAAAAGACATTATTTCAGAGGATCAGATTACTAATTAAGCAGTATTTGTTATATATTTTTTTACCTTCACTTTTTTGTCTCCCAAAACAGCTCACATCAATTAAAAAAGAAAGGTAATGCTAATCATCTTGGGTATGTAAGTGTGTGTTTATTTATTTATTTATTTATTTAATTAATTAATATAACCGCTCATCTCCCCCAACGGGGAACTCTGGGCGGTTTACAATAAATAAAATTAGATAAAAGCATAAAATATAAAATATATAAACTAACAATTTATACAATTAATATAATATAAAATAAAATAAAATAAAAATCCAAGTGGGAGATAGTATTAATAAAAGAAGGGCATTATAAAATTACGGGATTAACCACCCCCATGAGGAACTATCGTTTTACACACGATATACACACTAAAACTATCGTTTTACACACGTTTATACACACACATACAAAGGGAATTTTATAATTGTCCTTCTTTGAGGAATTAAAGGTACCATATTATACTCATTCAAATATTAAAAGTTGTTATCATTTTGTAGAAACTAATATACATTAAATTATAGCTGCTCTGTTAGGCAGTAAAATTTACTTTTTGCTCTAGGAAGAGTGCATATTCTAAAGCAGAGCTTTCCAAACTTTTCATGTTGGTGACACACTTTTTAGACATGCATCTGTTCGCGACACACTCTTACAGCAGGGCACAAGGCAGGCACTAGGACCTGCGCGGAATCACAGCAGGTTTGGAGGCAGCAGGGCACAAGGCAGGCACTAGGACCTGTGCGGAATCCTGGCAGGGCAGGTTTGGAGGCAGCAGGGCACAAGGCAGGCACTAGGACCTGCGTGGAATCCTGGCAGGGCAGGTTTGGAGGCAGCAAGGCACAAGGCAGGCACTAGGACCTGTGCGGAATCCTGGCAGGGCAGGTTTGGAGGCAGCAAGGCACAAGGCAGGCACTAGGACCTGCGTGGAATCCTGGCAGGGCTCAAAGGTAGCAGCAGCCACGACACTGCAGCCGACACACTGTGTCCCGACACACAGTTTGGAAAGCTCTGTTCTAAAGGATAAAGATTAAAATAAACACACACAAGCATGCACACCTTGCTCTTGAAAGGGTTAGAGGAGATGCTGATAAATTCTCTTTTGGGAAAGCCTCAGAAGCTGAAGATTCACCATTCTGCCATTCTTCCAATCTACTGGCTTCTTCATATGGTCGCTACAAAAGGAAGCAGCTGTGCTAGAAAAATGATAAGTTTCAAAAAGGTGGACCATATTGAAATAACAGTAGCCAACTTACCATTTTCTCCACAACAAAAAAAACCCCACTTCGGTCCCAGAGTTTTTCTAAGGGATTTGTATTGCCTTCATTGATCAAATGGACTCGCAGATCAGTCTGACAAAAGAAACAAGTTGTTTCCATAGTACTTTTCTCTGTCCACATTTAAACATAATTTGACATACAGAATCTACTTATGCATGGAAAGCATATTTATAGTAATTGACATTAATGCTCATCCTTTCCTAGACAGGACCATCTCACTTCAGAGTAGCAGATGTCAGAATTTCAGACATGATTTTTCAGTAACTCTCTATGGTCTGGGATCCCCTCAGTGATGACAGAGGATAAAGACTGTATGTGAATAATTAAGGTGCTTTTCCACTGAACTGCGTAAGAGTCTTAGTGTTGACACATGTATATCTTTGTAATCATGCTTTACAGCATACTCCAGGACTTACTAGTAGTCCTTTCCTAGCAAAATAAAATTTATTTAAGGAAAGCAACAGTAACGCTATCAAAATAACACAAACCAAAGTATAGAGAAAAGGGAAAATAAATCTATACTTTTTTTACATGGAATGTATTCAAATTAATTGCACCAACAGTCCAAATCTGCATTTTGAATTATACAATATATCTGTCAAGCTGACTTGTCATTTTTATTATTTATTTTAGTTATATCCTATTTTTCTTCCTGGAGTACATACTGTACATAGCACTCCCTCTCCAAATTTATCCTTACAACAAGCAGGAACATTTCTCATATTTAAAAAATAAAAATAAATCAAACTTCATTCACCAAATTCAGCACTATACATTTTCCCCTTCTAGAATCTACATCTATTATTAAAAAGGTAAATGTTCCCCCTGCACAGTTGTGCAGTCGTGTCCGACTCTAGGGGCCGGTGCTCATCTCCGTTTGTTAGCCGAAGAGCCAGCGTTGTCCGAAGTCGCTTCCACAGTCATGTGGCCGGCATGATGCACGCAGAACGCTGTTACTTACCCACCGAAGTGGTACCTATTCATCTACTTGCATTTGCATGCTTTCGAATTGCTAGGTTGGCAAGAGCTGGGGCAAGTGCGGGAGCTCACTCCGTCACGCGGGGCTAGGGATTCGAACCTCCGAACTTGCGATCTTCCGATCGACAAGCCTGGCGTCTTACCTGCTGAGCCACCACGCCCCTCACATCTATTATTAAATTATCTTAAACCTTAGCATTTTAAAACTTCTCTACCCTTAAGTGCACACCATTTTCTGTAAACTAATAAGATGTTTGAAACATACCTCAAATGTAAAAGGTCCTGTGCTGTTATTCCCCTTTCTTTCCTCATATACTCTGAAATATAAATAGTGATTTACTCATTTTTCTGAATGCTGGAAACAGATGTCAAGAGCAAAATGAAACAACTAATCCTGATAGAATTTTAAGAATGTAAACATTGCTAAAATGCTGTTTGGCATGAGACATACCTATATACATGTGCTAATGTTTAGTCTTAAAGTCAATTTACCATGAAGCAATTTTGAACAAAATAAGAAAATTTAATCCATCTCCTTTCTGTTTATTACAAACACAGGGGAAAACACCAGACAACTCTAGACCACTCTCTTACCTAAATACGAATGTATTTGTTAATTATATGCAAAATGGCAACTAGAGGAAAAGTTATTCCTGTCAAAGCTCTGTTTATACAGGTAGTCCTCATTTAGTGACTGCAATTGGGACCAGCAACTCAGTCGTTAAGCAAAGTGGTAGCTAAGTGAAACCGCTCCTGTGCTTATGATCTTACTTCAGCTTTCCTTTGCTTTGCAAACCTGCAAACGTCATAAAGTTGTAAAGTTACTTTTTCAACGTCGTAACTGTGGTCGCTAAACAAGGCAGTCATTAAATGAGGAATACCTGTATCTACACAGGCTCTAGCCAATACTCATAACGCATTTTGTAAACTACTGTACAGATAAACAGATTAGATCTGGCTAATTTTTGCTGTATCATATAGCTTTCCACATCTCTGGGGCTTCTGAAATGTACATTGGATGAGACCACCTGAATCTGATCCTTTACTGGGCTTCCTAAGGCTGAAAACCTAAGTCTGATCCACATCTTTCTGAGGAGTTGGCAGAATGCATCCCTGCTGAAGACTTTAATGGTAAAAGAGTCACCAAGAATCAAGATCAATTCAAGGGTGCCTTTATCTTTATGTTCTGGCAGCTCATTCTGTTGAAAGTATAGAAAGAGGGGTGTTTTGGGGTGCCTTCACGTCAGTGTTGACTCCTGGTGACTGTCTGGACTAGTCCCTGCAATTTTCTTGGGAAGACTTTTGGAAGTGGCTTGCCTCTGCCTTCTTCCAAGGGCTGAGAAAGAGTGACTGGCCCAAGGTCACCAGCTGGCTTTGCCACTGACTTCTTCTGAGGTGTTTATACAACTTCCCAGTCTAGCCTGCTGCCCTAGGATTTCTTGGTGGTGTCCCATCCAAGTACTAGCCAAGACTAATGCCACTTACCTTTTTTTTTTTTAGATCAACCAAGATCAACTAAGTTTTAATTCATTCAAAACTTTTAGGATGCGTATTTGGCCTGTGTGTGTATTTTCTTTAATTGGTTACACTGTAAACCTTTCCTTAGACCAGTGCTTTCCAAACTCTGTGTCGCAACACATTAGTGTGCCATGACAAAACCCGGAAGCGCTGATGGCGTGTCGCCGCCGCCTCTGCGGCAGTGTGCGTGGCAGCAGCGGCGCGCCATCAGCGCTTCCGGGTTTTAGCGCAAAACACGAGCCCACTGCCACTACTGCCATGCACGCCGCCCTGCACGCCCCTGCCCCGCCACCGTGCACGCCGCCCCTGCCATTGGTGTGTCGCCAATGGCGGGAGTTTGGAAAGCACTGCCTTAGACAGTTTTGCCAAGGTGTATACTA
The DNA here is from genome assembly GCA_023362775.1 of Charina bottae. Taxonomy (NCBI): domain Eukaryota; kingdom Metazoa; phylum Chordata; class Lepidosauria; order Squamata; family Charinaidae; genus Charina; species Charina bottae. The sequence goes on from JALMGJ010000010.1 coordinate 3,730,820, forward strand.
AATTTTTCAGAGCCAGAGTTGTATTTGAACTTAATGGACTGTGATGGGAGGGGGCACTCCCAAAATGGGTAAACCTAGAAGCAAAAGAACTAAAAGGAGATGGAAAATTAACTGGATTTGATTTAATTCAATAATCAAATGCAATTAATTACAGAGTTTAATACAGTTACTCTCAAGGTATTAATTAATTTATTATTTATTTGTTGTTATTTATTTAATCATTGTGAATACAGGTGATGTAAAATAACCCCCAAAACAAGACAAATAGCTTCAATTAAAATCTGACTGAACATACAGGTAGTCCTCGCTTAATGACCACAACTGGAACCAGAATTTCAGTTGCTAAGCAAAGCGGTCATTAAGCAAATCCGACTCGATTTTTTGACCTTATTTTGGCAGTTGTTAAGTGAATCACTGTGGGCGTTAAGCGAACCACGTGGTTGTTAAGCGAATCACATAATCACATGGTCCTCTCCATGTGCATTGTACACCTGAAAAATCAGGATAGAGATATTTTCAATCAATCAATTGAATGGTGTTTGCATATTAGCATTACTGAGAGCCGGAGAGACCACCATCAGGGCCATTGAAAGCCAACATGAATTCCGTCTCACTCCAGCATTTTCATGCCCGGCTTTAACAGGACAGAGCCTGGGTTCAAATCTTCACTCAGAGTTAAGCCACGAACAGCAATCCCTGCCCAGGAATAGGATGGGTTGTAAAAATTGCAAAGTAAGTAAATAAATAATAATCTGGTTAATTTCAGGTTACTTGGTGGGGGGCCTTTTATTCTTTTTATGAGGCAGAGGAGCCCCAGCAGAAACTTGAATGCAGTTACTTTGAAAGAAATGGCAGACTTCAGGAGCAAGAGAATAAAAATAAACTAAATAAGGATTATAATAATCCTTTTATTACTAGGCTATTAAGGTTCACTCCTGGTGTTTCATTTTTCCTTGTATTTTTATAAACCATCCCTTATGCTCTACCGTTCAGCCTTCCTCGCAGGGTTGTTGTGAGGGTAAAGAGGAGAGCTACCTAAGACCCTAATTTTTTTATAACCGTTCCAAGATCAAAGGAGGACGACGGGTCCACTTACTGCAGGAGGAAGCTGTGGAAGCGGAGCATCTGCTCCTGCCGCCGCCGAGAAGCCATCGGAGCAGCGCCGCCTCAGGGACCGACGGGCAGCCAACCGGACGCCTCACGCATGCGCAGTCGTTGCTACTCGCTCTGACTGCGCGCCAGAACTACTTTCCATCTCCGCCGGACCTCCGAGGAATCCCTCCGCCGAAGAGAGACTCGCCCAAGAACATAATCCCGAGGCCTACTGAGGCGACTGCAAGCGGAGAATGCAGGTGGAAAAGGTTTTTCCCTTCGTTTTCGCCAGACGAGGACATTAGAACGGAAGGGGAAGAAGGCGCGGGCGAGCTGCCAGCTGAGGGGAGCTTCCCCCGCCCGAAGGGGGCGGGGCCGTGCGCGCAAGCGGCAAAAGTCTAGGGATGCGATGCGGCCTTCCTTTTCCGGCCGGGGCTGAGGCGGAGACGGGCGCCGCGCGGGGGTCTCCTCAGCGGTTCGTGAGAGGCGCCCATCATGGTGAGGCGGGGAGCATGCCGGGTTGGGGGGAGCCGCGGCGGCGCAGTCCGGAACGCCTCGGCTGACAAGCGGGGAGCGAAGGGGCGCCTCCTGGGAAGCGCGGGGAGAGAGGCGGCCAGGTAGGTAGGAGGCCGGCCGGGCAGGCGCCATCTTGGAGTAATGGAGGAGCAGCTGCCGCGTGGAGGCCCGGCCCTTGCCTCGCAGGAACCCGCACCCGCTCTTGGGTCGGAGGGGAGTGCCGGCTGTCGGAGGCCCACGGTGGGGGTTGGGGGGTATGCTACGCACCGTGGCGAGTAATTAGCGATTGCTGTACCAATAACGACAACAATAATGGAAATGCAGTTCTGGCCACGTTAAAGCACGAGTCTTGCTGCAGCGCTATGCGCTGGATAGTTATTATTTCGTAATATTGACAGTAATAAATAATACCATCTGTCCTGGAAATGATTGTAGGGGGCTGAAATTCACTTACGGGCCTCATGAAGGAAATTGTGAAGCAAATTGGGGTGGTAACAAGGGTTTTCAGCTGCTCAAGGGGCACTGGCTTAACAATGTTAGATGACACCCCCCCTAAAATCCAAATGCTAAGCCAAATCAAACCTCCATATTGAGAGGCAGTATGCTTCAAGTCTAACATTAAAGCCAAAAATTAGCCACATGCATTCATTTCAATATGTTGTAGCATATTGGGCATAGGTGTGCAGAACCCTATACAATTACACATGTATTGCTGTGATGTTGTAATTTGCGTCTTATCTGGTATTCAGGGACAGTTGCCTGCTGTCTGCATACTGTTGCCGTTGAATTGAAGACACTTCAAGACTGAGCAATAGTAGTATGATTATTGAGCATCAGCAGAATGAGTTAAATTGTACTAATACTTCCTTTCCCTCTCCAGGCTTGTACTCGGCCATTAGTATCGGTGTACTCCGAAAAGGGAGAGGTATCAGGTAAAAATGTCACCATGCCTGCTGTATTCAAGGCTCCCATTCGCCCAGATATTGTGAACTTTGTTCATACCAATTTGCGGAAGAATAGCAGGCAGCCCTATGCTGTCAGCGAACTTGCAGGTAAGATGCAGCACAATCGTGTTTTGTAAAGCTTAAAAGATGGACACTGGTGATGTTTCAGTGCTTCTCAGTATTGAAATTGATGGTACTTAACACATCCCAGGCAGTGATGATACACAATTTGAAATATGCAGTAATCCACTTTGAAACATACAACACTTTCTTCAGATGTTACATAAAGAAAAAGAAAAAAAGCATAGGTGTGTTGATTTAGTTTGGGATTTAAGATCATTCAGCTCCTCCTGACTTACTGTGTTTAAAAAGGAGATATTGCAGCAGAAAGCTTTTCAGTATTCACAGAATGGTGCAATTTTGCTATTGGTCTGGGTTTCCAATATTTCAATACCACTGCAATCATATATATTATCTAAATATACAAATAAAATTGTAAAAAAACAATTGTAACAACTTACAGAAAATCAGTAAAATTCATAATAGCTCACTATTGATCCATTAGGAAGCAGCAGGCAGATGTTTGTTTCCAGAGGCCTGTTGGAAAAAGGTTGCTTTTATTAATATTAGTAGAAGTTGTGTTGGCACTTAAATCTTCAGGGAAAAATCTAAAATCTGTACTCAGTGCTGTGCAATTTAATTCTTTTTTTCCCCCCAGGGCATCAGACCAGTGCTGAATCCTGGGGTACTGGAAGAGCAGTTGCTCGTATCCCAAGGGTTCGTGGGGGTGGAACTCACCGATCTGGCCAGGGTGCTTTTGGCAATGTATCCTTTATTGAGCAAATTATTTGATTTACGTAGCAACTATGTAATGTAGACAGCGTTTGAACTTTAATATTATGATTCAAGACATTTGTCAATAGTCTTGATTTGCGATTCACTTAAAACCCTTCTAGCATTAGAAGAAACCTGGACACCAATTTCTTGCCTTGTTTTGGTTACAAGAAGAGAGGTCCCTTACTTGCAGTGATGTTGTAATTTGCGTCTTACTCTGTATTCAGTGACAGTTGCCTGCTGTCATCAGGCTGGTACAGATGATTGATGATCCTCTAACTCTGAGCAAGGTGGAAGAGGGCCTTCCTGCAATAAAAATACAGTTCCATCCTTTACGCCTGATAAATAGATGTGTCGTGGAGGTCGCATGTTTGCCCCAACCAAGACTTGGCGACGCTGGCACCGCAGGGTGAACATCACTCAAAAGCGCTATGCCATCTGCTCTGCTCTGGCAGCTTCGGCCCTTCCAGCTTTAGTCATGTCTAAAGGCAAGTGTCTTTCTTTAATGGCATTGGTATAAAGGATTAATGTAACTGAACTGTACCTGTGAAATAATATCTAGGAAAGGGTACCAAATATTTAACTTATTGCACTTGTAAAAATGTACTTGTAACCAGAGCAACTCCTGGCAGTTCACAGTAGATTAAAAATAATACTGCAACACAGTAATGACATGCAGCAATTATAAAATTAAAAAACAGTAATTTAAAAATAAACATAAGCACAGGTATGAACTCCAGTATGAAAACACTTCAGGAACTCACTTAGGAGTTGTGTTAGTATAAGTGCCAAGTGAACCTTTAGGGGGAGGTTATTTTACAAGGCAGTGGTCACCAGAAAAATAAAGCTTGTTTCCATGCCCTTATCCCTCTCGGCATAGGGGTGGGGAAGATATAAAGCATCCCCAGCCAGGATGAGTGCATGGAACAGGCTCGTTCCACATGGAGATCATCTTGGAGAAATCTAGGTCACTCCAGTAAGTCTTTGAATGTACCCAGACACGTATTGGAAGACAGTGCGATGCCTTCGATGCAAGTGTACTGTGGTTGTAGTGACCCCTGCCCACCACCATGTAGGCCCTCCATTTTGTGCCATCAACAGTTTCTGGGTAATCTTCAAAGGCACCTCAGTGGATATTTTGTGTAAAGGAAAGTCGGAATGTTAGGATTTAGGCTTCATTCACCAACCTCAAACTCTCAATGATGCTTTTGCTATCCTATTTCAGGTCACCGCATTGAAGAGATTCCAGAACTCCCTCTGGTAGTTGAAGACAAAGTTGAAGGCTACAAAAAAACTAAGGAAGCTGTTCTACTACTTAAGAAGCTGAAAGCCTGGAATGATATCAAAAAGGTGAGTTGATCATCAATGACAAAGCAGAAGTGTTGCTGACTGATGGATAGGCTGACTGTATTTGGTTTGAAAATCTCTGCTGAGCAGTTCATTACTAGAATTCACTAACTTTAAAGAGCTTGGCATTTAGTACAAATGTATAAGATTAATGCCAGTGAGATACTGAAAAATGAGCATGCATAATAATCACCATTGCCTTTGCATATGATGAATTTTTCACTGGTCCGTGTTTCAGATAAACAGTGACGATGGTGAAATTCTGAATTGCTGGGTACCACATCTGTTTGTCCTGTAAGCGGTAGCGAATTTGGATTTTTACACACGTGTTTCTGTCCAGGTCTATGCCTCTCAGCGTATGCGGGCAGGCAAAGGTAAAATGAGGAACCGCCGTCGCATCCAGCGCAAGGGGCCTTGCATCGTCTATAATGAAGACAATGGCATCATAAAAGCATTCAGGAATATTCCAGGTACCGCTTCGGTTACCTTCCAAGATGCATGATGAGGAGGGCCCTGAATGATGATATTCCACTTCATTGGTCCGTGTTTCTGAAAACACATGATTTGGTGGAAGTTCTGACTTAAGTATCAGGTGGTGGGTTTCATTACAGATGCATTTACTTTCTAGACACCGTAAATTGAAATTAAAATAACTTTCTCATTGAGAGAACTTGTATTTTTTACATAAAAGCGCATGTGGTATTCTCTTACCTAATAGGAATTACTCTTCTCAATGTGAACAAGTTGAACCTTTTGAGACTTGCTCCTGGTGGCCATGTGGGACGTTTCTGTATTTGGACTGAAAGTGCTTTCCGCAAGTTGGATGACTTGTACGGCACTTGGCGCAAGCCTGCCACCCTGAAAAGTAGCTACAAGTAAGTCTGCTTTAGCCTCATTTCTAGCCTTCCAAACTGGAGCGTTGAAAGCACTAATAGATCACTCAAGGTTTTTTTTGAATGGGGACGTATCCCACTTTCAGTCATTGTCCACCCTTGCTGGTTGCTTTACGGTGCTGAGATCAGCATGTTGAAGGAAACTGAGTGGCGTCCTGTGGGGGTGCCGCTTTGCATATTGGGATCAGAAATGACGCTTTGGTTTGTAGGTCTAAATACTGGTGTGTGAATGGATTCCTGCCAGAAGAGCTGTATAGTAGGAGCCTTCCAGTACTTGAGCTTTGAAGGCCTCCCTTTAGTATAGTTGGCAACTCCATAAAGCAGTTGACAGGTGCTGTACAGGTGCACCTGCTTGCTTTCGTATCTGAAGTGCCAGAGCTGTACTCTTGATCAGTGTTTCTCAACCTCAGCAACTTTAAGATGGGTGAACTTCAACTCTCAGAATTCCCCGAGCCAGCATGTTGGCTGGGGGAATTCTGGGAGTTGAAGTCCACCCATCTTAAAAGTTCCTGTGGTTGAGAAGCACTGCTCTGTTTCTGGAGAAACATCTGGAAGTGTTTGAGCTGTAGTAGTTCTGACTCTTCCCTTTCCCCCCCAAATACTTGTTCCACCCCTGCTTTTGATATGAAATGGTAATCACGGTATATACATCCATCAACATATACTCTACCTTGGAAAGAACAGTGCGTTCATTAATTATATCTCAGTGTTCTAATTTGTTTCAATGCAGTCTGCCAATGCACAAGATGACCAATACTGACCTTGGAAGGATCCTAAAAAGCCAAGAGATCCAGAAGGCCCTACGTCCACCCAAGTATGTTTCTAAAGCATTAGTTTCCATTGTCCTCTGGAGGTTAAAAAGTTTGTTTTTGTACTCCTGAACATAGACTTCTGTGTTGCACTATTTATCAGCATGCTACCTCCTCTCCCCAGTATGTCTTTGGTAGATATCCTTCATGCACACCAGGTGGTCCACCAAGCTTGTGTTCATAGATCTGTGTACCCATCTGTTCTGCAGGAAGAAGATTCATCGTAGAGTCCTTAAGAAGAATCCACTGAAGAATTTGAGAATCATGATTAAATTGAATCCATACGCCAAAACCATGAGGCGTGACACTATTCTGCGCCATGCTAAAAATGTAAGCGGCTTGAAATTTCTGAAATGTATTTCAGGACACCCATTTTAAGGGAATAGAAATGACTAACCACTTGTGTTCTTCGACAGCACAAACTCAGAGAGGAGAAGGCAGCAAAGGGGAAAGCGAAGATCCAAGCGGCAGTCGCTGCAAAGAGTGAGAGTACAGCATAAAGAGAGCTTCTGCACTTTTTCTGATCCAATGGCCTAAAAGGACAGAGCTATGCATTACAGTTAATAAAAATAATTATCCAAAGTGGCATCTTCATTTGATCCCTTGCATAGAGTAGCATTTATAACAGTAGAATGCAAGATAATTAGAAATATACATGACTGAGCTAAACGATACTCTTTGCAAGAACCTGATGGACAAAGAGCATAAAAATTCAGCAAATGTAAATAAAGGAATGGTGGGAGGAGAAAACGGGGTTTCATTAGAGCTGGAATCTTTCCATCAGGCACAAAAGGAACTTGAAGTGTCAAGATCGGGGGGGGGGGAGAGGGAGAATGTGGGAAGGACCTTTAGCAAATGCAAATATGCTATTTGGGCATATATTAAATACGCTATTTCCATATGGGTACTGGACTTTGCCTTTGGAAACAAGGGGCTGGGTTGCCTCATGAAGCTTGGAGGGGTGTTTGGCTTGTCTTTAATGCTTCCTGCTGCCTCAGGGTGCTTCGATGGCTCAGCAGGTAAGACACCAGGCTTGTTGAAGATCACAAGTTCAGACGTTCAAATCCCTAGCCCCGCGTGACGGAGTGAGCTCTCGCACTCGCCCCAGCTCTTGCCAACCTAGCAATTTGAAAGCATGCAAATGCAAGTAGATGAATAGGTACCACTTTGGTGGGTAGGTAACAGCGTTCCACGCGTGTCATGCAGCCACATGACCGTGGAAGCGTCTGGACAACGCTGGCACTTCAGCTAACAAATAGAGATGAGCACCGGCCCCTAGAATCGGACATGACTGCGGGGAAAACGTTTACCTTTTACCTTTGCTGCTTTGGGGATCTGCCCAGGGATGACACAAACATGTGAATGGCTGGGAAATCCGCCTTGAGGACTGCCCTGTGATCTAACCAGGTGCTTGAGAGTCGATTTTCCAATATAGTGACTGCATTATATACGTTCACAGATTAACATAAATGGCTGTAACAAAGCACCTTTCTCTTTATCAGATTTAATACAATCCTTGCACATACGGTCCTTATACCAAAAACTGGCCAAATCAGAATACAGGAAGAAGGGCCCTTTTAATCTCAGTGTAGTGGATATTGCTCTGTTTAATTGATTGCGTTTTCCCCCAAGGACTGCCTTGCATCGTTCTCATCCGAAGCAAAAAGTATCTGGCAGAAGCGTTTGCGCTCCTGAGCTCAACTGGGCCAGGCCTAGTTGTAATCCTGAATTAGTACAGGGAACTGAACAAAAAAAAAAACACATGCACGCTATGATGCTACACAAGTACTGGCGATAAGCAAGGATGCTAACAAACCGCGTTGAAAAAACGACGCAGGCGTTTCCTCCCCGCTCCCTCAAGGGCTGAAGGATGCTGTATGGGCAGGAAGAAGGGGGGCTTTCGTTGGAAGGGGGCATTGCTCCCCTCCATTGCTAGCCTCTTTCCTGAGCAGCTGCCTTTCTGCCCCCGCCGTTGTTCCTGGCTTTTGCTCCCTTCCACCCATTTTAGGGGGGAAATTAAGAGCGCCCCCGGCTCCCCCAGCCTGCAACAACTGAGCGCCACTCGGGCCTGCCTTGCAACCCGGCACGTGTCCCTTCCGCCCTGGAGCAAGATGGCGGCTCCTGCCTCGCTTGCCCCCTCCCACGCAGGCGAGGAAGAGACCCGTCGCCGGCAACGTCATCGCCGTGCGCGCCCCCCGGGGAGGGGAGCAGGATGCTGAGCCGCCTGCAGGAGCTCCGCAAGGAGGAGGAGACGCTGCTGCGGGTCAAGGAGGCGCTGCACGACCAGCTCACCCGCCTCAAGGTGCGGAGGGAGCGGGGCCTGCCCCGGGTGGGGGCCTGGCCGCTGCGCACGTGCGGACGCCCACACGCGTGTCGCACCCCGCCGGGGCGGCACGCGGCGCTGTCACCCCAAAGGCAGGGGGTCTGCCTCCCAGCGGGTCAGGGAGAGCCCCCAACAGACCCCCCCAATCGTCTCTAGGTTTGTAAGACCCAAGGCACCGGATAATGGATATTGTAGTCCAACAGATATGGAATGCTCCAGGCGCAGAGGCCAGCGGGGGCGTTTGACACCCATAAAAAAGGGTGGATTGCCGGCAGGGTTGCAACTCAGCTCCCCCCAAAGGATCCTGTAGTATGGCCTGCCTTTCCGCCCCCCCCCCAGCTGTTTTGCTGGGGATGATGGGCTGTAATCCAAAAGCTACAGGAAATCAGGTTCAGGGGTAACGAAGCCCATCTGCCTTGCACCCGTGCTCTGTCTAGGCCAGTGTTTCTCAAAGTGTGGTTCAAGGACCCCTGGGGGTCCTCGAAATCAAAATTATTTGCCAGCGTATGTCGAAAAATAATGCAATATTAAAATCCCATCGAACATTCTTGACAAGCGTCAGCGAATGCATCAATTTAAAATTTTAATACGGTAAATATTAATAAATATAACCCATGCAAACAAAAGCTCTTTTGTGGTCCTCCATAATTTTTAAAAGTGGGGAGGGGTCCTGAGAGAGAAAAGCTTAAGACAGGCTGGTCTAGGCCAAAGCAGCTGGCCAGGCTTCCCCCTCAGCCCCTCCCTCACCTGCTTTCGTGTTTATGGGATGGGCCCTTGTTCGGTGGATGTTCAGCTTTGCATTGTGCTATTGTTATTATTAATTTTATCATTTCAATTTATATACCTGCCCATCTCAAATATAGGATTCTGGGCAGCATGGAATTGTTATGTTTAATCCATCTAATGGCTGAAGATCTCTGGAGGAATGAGAACAGAAAATGAATCAAGCCATAACAATAAAGATTTAAAAGGTTTTGAAAAAGAGGAAAGGCTTGGTCCAGCTTGCAAGGAGACATGGTCGGGGGGCTCCAAGGGAGGGCATTTCAAAAATGGGGGGCCATCACCACGGAAGCCTGTCCCATGTGGCCGTCCACCTCCCTTCAACTTGTTGGGGTGCTCAGAGGACTTCTGAGGATGGCCAGAGTGCCTTGGCCAGCTTTCCCTGAAAGGCACCCCTTGAGATATTCTGCTCTGAGCCATTTGGGGCTTCCCGGATCATCTGCCTTCAGTGGGATGAGAAACACTGGCACTTGTCTCACTGAGAGAGACTCTAAATTAAAATCAAATCAATTTTTATTTTACAACCAAAAGACCTGAAGACTCTAAATTCAGTTCGTGGTTATCTCCAGGCAAAAGATGATTGATTTTTATTTAAATTTATTATAGCTGCCCAACTCCAATGGACTCTGGGTGGCGTACAAAACAAAACAGAAAAAAAGATAATACCTAAAACCACTTAGACTGCCTGGACTAAAACAGTCTAAAAATGACCCAAAATCAAACGAAACAAAACAAAACAGGCTCTCACCCCAAATACAGCAATACATTCACCCCAGGTTTTAAGAGCTTTCAGGAATCCTAGGAGACAGGGCGCTGTCCTTATCTCGGGGGGGGGGGGATGCTGTTCTGGAGGGTGGGGGCCATGACAGAGAAGATTCCCCAGGGCACTGCTGCATGTCTGGATAAATACAGTGCTGGGTGGGTGAAGTGCTGGCTGGAACCCAAGGCTTCCAACAGCAGGAGCAGACCTGTACTGGGAAGCCTAGTCCAGCCCAACTTCAGATCCCTGTCTGTCCTCAAAGCCTTCCTTGTCAGGAGCAGTATACCTCTCTGTGTCAGGTGCTGGGGAGTCAAGCCATGGAAAAGAACCAACCTTCCCAAGCTTTGGGGAAGTTTCTTGGGAAAGACCTCTGTTGGAAAGAGGGTATGGTTGACTTCATAGAGTTGGAAAGGACCTCAGAGGTCTTCTCAACCTTAGTAAGTTTAAGATGGGTGGACTTCAACTCCCAGAATTCCCCAGCCAACACTAAACCACAGTGGGATTTGTTTGGTTTTGACTCAGTGTGCTGTATGAACCCAACCCATTGTGGCTTAGTCAACAAAGCAGGATTAAAACAAATGTAGGTTAGCATATATAAACCCAGTCAGTGTTTGCTTTGCCCTTATTCAGATTACGATGGTATAGACCAGTGTTTCTCAATCTCAGCAATTTTAAGATGTGTGGACTTCAACTCCCAGAATTCCCCAGCCAGTATAGACTGCTATAGACTGAGCAATGAGGTTGCATGGCTGGGGAATTCTGGGAGTTGAAGTCCATACATCTTAAAGTTGCTGAGATTGAGAAACACTGGTATAGACTGGGGAGTGAGGTTGCAGGTAGGAATTGTTCTACAGAATTAATTGGATCTGGTTCTGTGCAACAGAGATGGTCCTTCGTTTAATAACTCTGCTCTTTACTATGGAACGGGGCCACTATGACTGGGCTGGATGTACAGATCATGTTGGACTGGGATTGCTTTGGGTTTCAGCATGTTGTGTGATCCCAGCTTTTGGCTTCTCATGTATGGAATGGACCATCATGCTAAACTGTAATATGGTTTATTTGTTTGGGTATCAACGTACAGTATGTCCTGCTAACACAGCCACTGCGTTCTGCTGATGTAGGTTTAATATGATCTGTGAACCCAGCAACAAGTTTTTAAAAACGGCTAGCATCACAGGTGCACCATATTATGATAGATGCACCGCATGTGCTCATGGGGTGCCCAGGTCACCATCTGCCATGTGCAGCCTTGAGACTGAAAAACGCATCCACTCCGATACGCATGGAGGCTGTGTTCACACAGCACACCTGTCCAGGACAAGTAAAGACCTAGCAATTGCATTGCCCGACATGCTAAACTTGCCGTGTGTTAATTCTGGTTTATTTCCTTTGTGGCATAGCATTTTGTGTGAACCCAGCTTAGTGGGTTCGCTGATGAAGTGTTGGATTGTGTACATCTTAATTGTATTGAATCAGGAGGAGTCTGGCAGCTCCTTTTCTGACGAGCAAAGTTTATTAAAAGGCATACACTTTTGTGAACTGCAAGTCATTTCATCAGATGTATGGTGTGGCTAAACTGATGTAAGATGGAAATGGGATGAGGCAGAGGGCGGGGTAAAGGCACAAGAAAGACAAAAGCACAGGCCTTTTAATAAACTCTGTTAAACTGAAAATTAACAGCCCCCTTCTGAGTTTTGGATTAATACCGCTCTCCTCCTCCAGTGTCTTGAAAATTGTATGCGGTTTCTCCCCATGGCACTCAGAGCCATAAAAGGGCTTAACCAGCCATCCACCAGACCTGGTGTTTGCAGTGTTTATCTGAATACCACAGGAGTTTGAGAGTGTTTGGCCAGCTGTTGGCGAGGTGCTAAGACCATGGTATGAATACGAAAATAAGACCCAGCCATATGCACAAAGGGTAGCATTATAAATAGAGATCCAGGAATGTGCTTTCCGGATGGGATTAGCATGTACGTCTGGAGTTCAGCTCCACTTCCTCTTCTGCAGATCTGCTTACAATTGTTTAGGTACTTAGAAACAGAGCTTTCCACATGGGCCTCATAAGTTTAAAACACTGTTTTTAAAAGAAGCCCAGCTGAGTTTCTAGTCCTCCTGATGTGGCAGTCTATCTCCCATTCATTCTGTGGGGTCTCCCTGAGGCTTTATATTCCATGAAAACAGGGCACTCCTACAACAGAATATCCGTTTCTTTATTGTAAATTCTGTATGCTTCACATAACTAGAGTCTAAATTGCAGGCATCACTCGACCAGGTTTGACTTTAAATTGGTCATATTCTCTCAGCTCAGCCCATCTCACAAGATTGTTGCTGGGATAAAATTAAAGGGGGGACCCCACACGTGAGAATTAGTGGGATATAAATGCAAGACATCATTGTCTACTTCTCCTTTGCCTGCCTGCTGTATATTTGGTTGGTTCCTCCTTCTGCCTAATCTGCCATTATATTACATTTAAGAGACTATATATTTTTAATCCATTCAATCGTGTCTGATTCTTGGAGACTGCCTGGACAAGTCCCTGCAGTTTTCCTGGCAAGGTTTTTCAGAAGCGGTTTGCCACTGCCTTCTTCCTAGGGCTGAGAGAGAGAGACTGGCCCAAGGTCACCTAGCTGGCTCTGTGCCTCCCAGTTTCTAGCCTGGTGCCTTAACCACTACGCCAAACTGGCTGGTTGTGCTTTTAAGAACCATGTGCCTGCAAATAAATGCTGCTAGACAGATCTATTGAAGAAATATGGCAAGACAGGAAATTGACATTTTTCTTCACTGGGAGATCATTCTGGCTTAGCGCTAGGATCGACAGCAGCTGGCTTGCCAAATTATATTTTCTGACTCTTAAGTAATTAGATTTTGTTAAAGGAGGATTGACCATCACGAACACGTTGCTTAACCCTTCTTTCAAGACTGACGGTTACTTTCTGTTTCCAGGTGGAAGAGTTGGCTCTTCGGTCCATGATTAACGCCCGGGAAGGGACCGTGTTCACACCCTCGGCTGCTGTGATGGAGGAGCATGTAAACGTAAGGCCCTGACCATGGTTACGGCCACCCTGGTTGCAACCGGTCACTCACTCACCCGAAAGCAGACTGGGGGAGATGCTCCCCGCTCTCTCAGCTGTTTTTTTTCCAAGCAGGTGAACATATTTCTAAGCAAAGGCTCAGGTTGCAGCGACTCCCTTTATGTTTTTAAAAATGCTCATGGAAGATATGCTGGACTCCGGTCTGTTCTTGAAAAGAGAGATGATGCTGGGGGGCGAATTGCCACTAGTGTGGCTGCAATGATTTATAGACGCCTCTGTCACTGTTCAGTGGGGAGGAAGAGGCGTCAACCACAATAGGGGAGAGAAGGACGACTTGAGAAACCTTTCCCTGGCAGACTCCTTGCATCCTCTGGCACAGGGATCTTTAAACCGGGGTGCACAACATGATTCATGGGGGTTCAGGAAGACAATATTAGAACACCTGTTTCACCCTTTTTAAATTTCTATTTGGGGGGCATGTTTTATAATGTATGTAACATGTTGGTACACTAATACATGTATATAATTTATAACACATATATATTGGGGGTGCTCATTTTTTTTTTACTGATAAGGATGTGCAATCCAAAAAGGTTGATGACTGTTTCTCTAGAAAACCCAAGATCTCTAGCCTCGTTATTAGCTTTGTTCACAGAACAGGGTCTCACTCTTACAAACTGCATTTTAGCCTGACACGTTGTGTGAACCGAGGCCACGTGGTTGAGGATTCACTGTGTTGCTTGAATTAACCCTTGGTCCAACACACCCAGTATCATGAACTCTTGCTTAGTGTCAGCATGAGAAATGTGGGAAATATCTGAACCAGGTACAACTCTATGCCGGGTGGGTGTTGTGTAGAACCTGCAGTTTCTTCCCCAGAAATCAGCCAGGGAAAAACCAGCTTTTTCTGAGCAGCAACTGATTGGAAGATGGGGAAGCTGTTAGCTCCAAAGGAGGTTTGAAATAGGCTTTAACTGGAAGCAGTACAGGTAGTCTTCATTTAATGACCACAATTGGGACCGGAATTTTGGTTGCTAAGTGAAACGGTCATTAAGCGAATCTGACCTGATTTTACGACCTTTTTTGCAGTGGTCGTTAAGCAAACCACGCAGTTCCCCATTGATTTTGCTTGCCAGAAGCCGGCCGGGAAGGTCGAAAATGGTGATCATGTGACCACAGGATGCTGCAACAGTCATAAATGCAAACCAGTTGCTAAGCACCCAAATCAAAAGGTCTTAAGTGTGAGGACCAGTCGCAAGTCAGTTTTTCCAGCACCATCATAAGTCCGAACCGTCTCTAAACAAATGGTGGTTAAGCGAGGACTACCTGTAGAGCAGTGTTTCTTAACCTTGGCAACTTTAACATGTGTGGACTTCAACTCAAATGGCTGGCTGGGGAATTCTGGGAGTTGAAGTCCATGCACCTCAAAGTTGCCAAGGTTGAGAAACACTGCAGTAGAGAGTAATTTTTAAATGAAGGGGATCACCATTGATGAGGAAAGGTCTAATGGTAAAAATTGATTTACTATAAACTCTGTTGAGGACAATGACCTATTGCATCGGGTGAGGAGTGTTTTGCATTGCTGGGGGTTTGCTTAGCTGCAGAGGATCGCCCCACCCACTATTGCCATCTGTCCCTGATGCATTTGCAAAGATTTATTTTGGTCCTCAAACCCGCATGTACAGAAAGGTGGGGTAAACATTCTTGTTTGGCCTTGGATGCTGCACTCTTATCTTTCTGCCACGCTCAACGGCTGCTGGTGACGATCTTACAGCAGCAGCGGTGGCTCAGATTGGTGGATTTCAGTTTTTGTTTTTGTGGGGGTGTCTTAAGGCAATTGTTGCAAATGCATTCATTTTGCCCCTTAAACATATCCAGTAGGAAACATCAGCCCAATTTTTAGAGGATTGGGAGTTTACGGGGTAAAATGGGTGCTCTTAAGGTCCCCCAATTCATCTCCCAAGTTACAAAAAAGGTTCAAAATCTTCTGCCCTACCCATAGCTGCAGCTGGGGAATAGAAGGGATAAGAATCTTACAAATACAAAAATCTTGGATTTTATATTTATATTTTTAAGAGGTACTGTTCTATTGTATTTTAATCTGTATATATATTTAATTTTATTGTAAACCGCCCAGAGTCGCTCTTTGAGGGAGATGGGTGGTGACAAAATTTGAAATATAAAATAAATATAAATAAATAGATAAGCATTAAAAAAAAGTGTTAAGCGCAGGCTTTGAAAAAGCATGCAATGCACTTATTTTAAGCTGAAACTAGTTGGCCTTGCTTCTTTCCTTTTTTGCACCAGTGGTAATCTCTGGCCGGCTAATTGAAGCTTTTCAATTAAAGAGAAGGCTGGTGCAAAGACAACATGGATAGACTCCCACCAACCCCAACAGTTCCTCGTCTGCTGCAAACGGCATCCAGGGTATTTTTCTATCCCCCAGGAAGAAGATCCTCTGATTTCTATTTCTTGGTAGGCAGTGACGTTTTTTTGTTTCTTTGCTTTGAACAGATGGACAACGAAGCTGCCATTAATCAGACTAAACTGCAGCTGCAAGTACACGCTAGCGAGGAAGAAGAGGAGGAAGAATCAGATTCCTAGTGTGCAAATGCTGCGGTCCAGCCAGTTTCCCGTCATAAACTCAGAAGCCTCCCTGGCTTGATTAGACTTTGTGTGGTGCTACAGAGACTAAACTACAATCAGAAATGCCGCTGAGCTTCCCACAAGCTTCCAAAGGTGGTAATAAATGGGGGGGGGGGGGAGAGACCTGGAAAAAGACAGTATTGAAGCCTAACTATGTAGCATGAGTCGTTTTATAGAGCAGACGTACGTTTCAAAACAAGTAGCAATTCGGGGAACACACGGCTTTTGGAGCAATAATCTGTCCATGAAACATCTACTGCCTGGTGGAAACAGGCTGGAAAGTTGCCAGTTCTGTGCCAGTGGTTTTACTGAACCTCCCATGGATAAACTGCACAAAAGTAATGAAAAATGTAATTTACGGTTCTTTGTGTGTGGCTGTCGTTATATATTAGACACCTTTCTTCTCGTTGGTTTTGGCCTGTTTTATGAAACTTGTATGGAATACAAATATGTTTTGTTTACAATGGGTAATATTAAAAATATTTCATTAGTGGGCAGATGGAATGTCAGTCCTTCCAACAGCTGCCAAAATGACTATACTTGCTTTATATCACTTGGGCTAAATTTCTCTCCAGGAATTACAAATCTCCCCAAATAGGAGTTTTCTGACAGGAAGAGTACATAATTTTCCCCAGCAAGTTGGACTCTGCAAGGTACTGCAGTGAGTTAGCAGCTCTTCTGGGGGTGGCATCCAATATCTTAGTACAACTGTTCAGTGAGGAGCGAACCAGCTGCAGCCCATCTGGAATGGAAGGGGGCAAGTTGCAAATTTAAAGGCAGACACCCAAGGGAGAGATGTGTCGGTCTCCACCACCACCACCCTTTAATTATGTGTCTCCCTCCCTTGCGCTTGTCTCCCTCTAGCCTCCTATACAGGTAGTCCTCGACTTACAACCATTCATTTAACAACGGTTCAAAGTTATGACAGCCTCAGGAAAAGCGCTTTACGACCTGTATTTGCACTTACAACCATCGCACCACCCCCGCGGTCACGTGATTGCAATTTGGGTGCTGGGCAACCGGCTCGCATTTACGACCGGCTGCAGCGTCCCTCAGTCACATGATCGCAATTTGCGACCTTCATTGGGGAAACTGGATTCACTTATCAACCTGTGATTGGCTTAACCATGGTGATTCGCTTAATGACTGCTGTAAAATGATAGTAAAATCGGGTCCGGTCACGTGGTGACTCGACTTATGACCGCAATGACTTATGATGGAAATTCCAGTCCCGATTGTGGTCGTAAGTCAAGGACTACCTGTACTCCGAGTTGTTGCAGTGGAAGAAACGGCTGCAACCAAGGTTTCCTACTTGACAGGGGCATCTGCCAAGGTGGGGTTAAAAGAGATGGCAGCTGCGCCTGCATGAGTGAAGCCGTCTCTTTTTAGGTCTGTCACACCAAGATGGGGGACACTTCTGCTACTCAATCTCAGCAGCAACCTTGTTTTTTTGGGTTGGGGGAAGAGTCAGTTCACACTCTTGACTACTAGCCTTCACGGTCACCCCAGTTGTGTCTAAGAAGACACCCTCTGGAAGGAAAGATGGGCAGGTCGTTGACTAAATCTAAGGGGGCTGTGGAGTGTGCAGATCCTTTTTCCAAGATCATGCACGGGATGTCAGATGCAGAGCTAAGTCTAGAGGTCATCTCCTCCCCCCACCCCAAAAATGCCATGAAGTCCATCTTAAAGCCAACCAGCTAACAGCAATTTTTAAAAACCCACCACTCTCTGAAGTGATTTCGTGACATTTATTAATGTAAGATGCAGTTGCTCAACATCTGAAAGAGTAAAATGATTAAAAGAATTCTCAAACACAAAGGATGCACAAATTTTGTCATATCTAACCTCAGCTGTCCTAGAAGGGAACTAATTTTGGAAGGGAGGGGGGGAGGGAGGGAGGGAGGGAGGGAGGGAGGGAGGAAGGAAGGAAGGAAGGAAGGAAGGAAGGAAGGAAGGAAGGAAGGAAGGAAGGAAGGAAGGAAGGAAGGAAGACCTTTGATTCTGCCAGAGAGTTTTCTACCACCCGTGCTCAACAGAGAGATACCAAATTAACAGATGGAGGAGATGGATGCCACTAAGCAATCCCAAAATATCCAACAAGGCAAATAAATAAAAGTGTCAACAGGTGTGTTTATGTTGACTTGGAAGGGGAGGAAAAAAAAACCCCTACTCAGGCTGAGGCCCACCAATGTTTTCCCGAGAGCTCAGGACCCAACGGTTCTTCATAACCTCCATCTCAGCTTAGTGGCAACAAATCCGTGTTGGGGACCGTCCCATTCAAGGCACCCTCTAACTGTTCTGCCCTGGGCTGGCTAAGCAAAGCTTAAGAGGACCACCAAGTTACACAAGGCTCACAGAACAACTCTGCAAAGGCTGGGACAGCGATACGTCCAGCAAGTCTCCCGCAACGGGAGGGTATCCGCCATTCGCTCCAACTTTGCACGTTGGCGACTGAAAGCATCACGTTTGGTCAGTTAACGGGAAATAGTCAAACACAACAGCTGTTCACACAGAGCCGTGAAAGGGAGCTCGACCTGGAAAGGAATTTGGCACAACAAGCTGAGAAGGAGCAGCACGGAAGCGGGGTGGGGGCAGCAAAATACTTTTAGGAAGGAAAAACCCGGGACCAAAAGAGCATGGCTTTAAACAGCGGGGGGCGGCTGGGAACACCAATGCGCCACATGCCGGGCCCCCCCGCCCCGGGGGCATGTCGCTGGGTCGAGAGAGCAGCTCCTGGTCAGCCTCCCCCGTGGAATGAAAGTTGCATAGCAGCAGCACTTGGTGGGCTCCTTGTACCGTGACGGGAGACTCAGAGTCCGCCAACGTGGGTCGGGGTGCTGGGCTGGTTAAGGCCGATGGTGGAGCACAACCAGCCGGCAAAGTCCACCTCCTCCGCTTCTGATCTTTTAATGAAAATGTGGACCTGGAGGTGAGAAAAGAGGAGTTGCAGAAACACAAGGCGGTCCTACTCTTGGGGCTACTGGCCCTCCGAGGGTGACCAAGTCAGCAAACAGATAAACCAAGGATTGCAGAAATGCTACTTTATTGTTCAAGTGTATAATAACAGAAACTTGAAAGCCTACCGGAGTTTCCCCCTGCCCCCTCTTATATCCAACAAAATTGAGGGGGGGGGCTTATTTTGAATCTCTTTCTCATGCCTTCTTTTACCTAGATTATGTTCTTCTACAACAGTGTCTCTCAACCTTAGCAACTCTTAAGATGAGTGGACTTCAACTCCCCTGCTGGCTGGGGAATTCTGGGAGTTGAAGTCCACCTATCCGAGTTGCTAAGGTTGAGAAACCCTGCTCTACACGTACTTAGCCAGAACCAAAATAGGGGAGTGAACTGTGTTCTCCATTCACAAGTAGCAGCTACAGGGCTCTTGACTATCACAGCCACCCCGAGAGCGCAATCTGGACTTCCCCACAGCTGAGTTCACACAACGCGCTTAACCTGGTTACTGGATAAGCCATTATCGGGGTTCCACAGTACACTCAACCCTAGGCAAATGGGCAGTATTTGCACAACGCGCTGAGTCCTCCCCAAACAAAGCAGGATTAAAACAAACCCAATTGTGGAAGTTGTGCAAGTTGACTTGTTAAGTCTTTAACTGACCCACTTCAGGATGCTAGATGAAACCAGCAGATACCAAGGGCAGGAATCTTGTAATGTGCATATTTAAAAAAAAACAGTATGTTTTATTTAATGTCAAGTTTAGATTATATTTGTAACTTGTTTTCGGGCCTATTGACTGTAAAATAAAGATTGATTGAAAAAAAAAAACAGTAAGAGTTCACTCACCATAAGCTGCTTTAGATCTGCTCTCTCAGCTGGATTCTTGATCAAGCTGTCAAAAAGGAAAAATCATACATGCGCAGGTGATGCATGAGATCCCAAAACACACACACGCGCACACACACATTGTGGCTGTGCTATATGTTAAATTGGAGATCTGTAGCTCTGGGTTCCATGCAAAGGCTTTCTTTGAATGGCAAGCCTAAATATGAAGCTTAAATACATGGTCAAAAATTGTGCAACCCCATTTTTATTAAATGAAATAGCATCAGTTCTAGATTTTGCCCTGGCTTTATCCACATTAGGGGGCGTGGTGGCTCAGCGGGTAAGACGCCAGGCTTGTCGATCGGAAGATCGCAAGTTCGGAGGTTCGAATCCCTAGCCCCGCGTGACGGAGTGAGCTCCCGCACTCGCCCCAGCTCTTGCCAACCTAGCAATTTGAAAGCATGCAAATGCAAGTAGATGAATAGCTACCACTTCGGTGGGTAGGTAACAGCGTTCCGCGCGCGTCATGTGGCCACATGATCGTGGAAGCGCCTTCGGACAACGCTGGCTCTTCGGCTCTTCATTTTATTAGTTACCAAAATACCTTTTCAAAAAGACAACCCCTTCCCCTGCATTTTCATTGACCCAAAAAGGAAACTGTTCGGAAGCAGAACTCACCATTTGTTCACAAAATCTTGGAATTCTGGAGTGAAGACTCTGCTTGGCAGCTTTGGAGGGGGCTGAAAGCAACCAAGGGGTCAAGGATGAAAAAAGAAGCCATCTTGCAAAACCCAACGCAATTGCCAAAGCTTGCAGGATTCACGATTATGTAAATCTTTCATGACTAAACATTTATTACTTCCACTTATAGGCTGCTCCATTTCCAAAGACTCCAAGCAGCTTCCAAAACAGAACAGGGTTGAAATTAGCAGAAAACAGAGAACTAAATGAAGTCAACCTGATGGATCTCCATCTTGTTCCAAAGGCAATGCAGCTGTTCTACCTTGGGGAAAGATGCGAGGTATCCGCATGTGCAAAATCAGGAGCGGGAAAGAGTTAAATCTGCATCTGTTCAGGCACAGTGGGGCCGACAAACCATCTTGTTCTAAAACTCCTTTTACATCCCAGCATCAGCTTCCTTTTGAGAGCCCACAAGCACCGGCCTTAGCGTTGCCACAGAAACGAGCTTTGAAGATAATGCGCTCATTAGAAAAGTAAGACTTTCAGCAAGAGTGGGGAAGGCTGCTTCAGTTTCAGATGCACTCCTAAATTACCTTTTTTGCACATCTGGTCTAGATGTGCACAAAAGCTAGTGTGCAGTTATACTCTTTGGTCCTTTGTGTTCTTCCTTGTACAGCACATGAGGGCAGTAGCAACAGGAGAAGGGACGTTGCAGAGGCAAACATTCCCGTCAAAGGAAAGGGGAAGATACCTGCTGTATCTCCTTCAGGCAGATTTGCAAGCTCAGCATGGTAGATTGGAAAGTCAGGCGTAAAATATGAAAAGTCCCCCCCCCCCATAAGGGGGGAACCTGGATCTTGAACAGGGATGCCCGCCAC
Organism: Charina bottae; assembly: GCA_023362775.1. Classification (NCBI taxonomy): domain Eukaryota; kingdom Metazoa; phylum Chordata; class Lepidosauria; order Squamata; family Charinaidae; genus Charina; species Charina bottae. Next base: position 3,752,139 of record JALMGJ010000010.1, read on the forward strand.
GCACATAAACACGGGCAGAGCTTCGATTGCACCACTGCATCTTGACTTCTTTGATCACACCCCGCAGACACCCCTGCTCTAGGAGATACCTATTTAATGCTGCCCACGTGTAAGTACAAGGTGGCAAAGATGCCCTGAAGTGGCCCAGCTTGTTCTCATTACAATTATGGGCTAACCAGCGGTGCCCTGCCTGTCACATTCCTCCCCTCTCTCTTCCTTGACTTTATGAAGAAAATTCAGCCACCCCTTGAGCGATTTCTCTTCCAAAACCCAAGCAGAAGAGACAGACCCAGAGCATGCAAGACAAAGGCAGAAGACAGCCATTTCACTCACCTCATTGACTATGTAGTCCAGGAGCTCAAAAATGGCCATGGGTGGTCGGCTGTCTGAACCATAGGCTGAAAGATCGCAACATGTCCGCAAAGTTAATATCACTCTTCACTTTGGCTTGTAACGTATTTTATATTCTCTCTTTTCTGATAAGACTGACTTCTGTCCAAAATCGGTTTAGTGGCATGCCTTGAAACTTATTTAAGAAATGCCAATGAAGGTAGTTAAGTTTTGTCAATGAATGTTGGCTAAAAACAAAATCTAGACCAGTGTTTTTCAAACTTGGCAACTTTAAAATGTTGGCTGGCTGGGGAATTCTGAGAGTTGGAATGATTTGGGCCCTCTGGCATGGCCTGAGCTGCCCGTGCCCACCCACCCACCCACCCACCCAAACAGGCTCTCCCACACCAGTTCCCAAGTCTCACACACACCAACTGATTCTCTGAAAAACCACACAGTACTCACAAAGCATTCCTTTTCAAAGGAATGATCCGTTTTCAGTGCCCAAAGGTGGCATTTCCAGCGCTTGCCCTCTTACCGCTCATGGGTCGGCCTGGCGTTCTCTGCCGGGGAGACGTCTCTGAGCCAGGATAGTCGGCCCCAACGGGACACCCAAACACGAGTTCCAGCTCCTTTGCGTCGGGTGGAGGGATCGGGTACCTGCCAATGGCCATTTCTACGAGGGAGAGCCCCATGCTCCAGATGTCTGACTGCACCGAGTAGTGAGTCCCTTGCAGTCTTTCTGGCTGCGGGGACACAATGACAGAACAAGTCCGAAAGGTGCAGAAGGAAAAACCCGTCCAGTCACAAGCTGGAAAGGGTGGTGCAGGAAGAAAAATTGATGATGTGAAATTTGATTCCACTTCTTCCAACTTTTTTTTTTTTTTTTTTGCCATGGTGTGGGCTCAAGAGTTTGAAAATTTACAATAAGTGGTGCTGAGGATTCCATAAATACCAAGCAGAATGGCCCACCTGATGTTTTAGTTTTGATTAGTTCCTTCGTGGCACAGAACATCTGGTGGCATTTAGTTATAAAAACTGCTGCCTCTAAGAAACTGCTCAGATGGAGTCTTTTGGGTAAAGGCTGGTTAAGGAGACTAGAGGTCTTATACTAGATTGGTCACACAGCACCAGCCCACCCACTAACACTTCTCTTGGATTCAGTGCCATCAAGTCAGTGTTGACTCTGGGCAACCACAGAGTTGGTAACCTTCTCCAAGTTGATCTGTCCCCAGCTTGGTCCTTCTAATGGTGCAGCCATCATCGCTGTAATTGAGTCCATCCACCTTGTTGCTGATTGTCCTCTTCTCTTTCCTTCCACCTTTCCCAGCATTAGTGACTTCTCCATAATGTGTCCAAACTATGATAATTTGAGCCTGGTCATTTGTGCCTTGAGTGAGAACTCTGGGTTGATTTGTTCCATGATACATTTGTTGCCTTTCTTAGCTATCATTACTTCCTAACCCACCAGACTGCAATTTCCTATTAAGCTTTTTTAATTCCTCAACGGGAAGCCAATCTATCGCAAAACCAGAGGGACTTTTTAGTGCGCTCTTTCTGAGAATCTTTGGCCCCCCTGGAGACCCCCAGGGATTGTTCAGTGGGGAAAAATGGTGGCAGTCTAGTGCTTTGATTAGAAATGTGCCCAGATCCCTGCCCCCCAAAAGGGAATTTGGGAGGGCAGCAGGAAGCACCCTCTCCGTGTGTTTTCTTTTGACTGGCCATGCCCACCGTGGCAGCTGCTTTGTGAGAAGGCTAGATCTGTCCCCATAATAACCATTTTGTGAGCGAGCCACCAGCTAGTCTCAACTCCAGATGTGCTCCCCAGTCCAAGAAGCTCTGGACTTCAGCCCCACTTTTCCTCCCGCAACACAACTGAGACTCTCCGAAAGAAAAAATCAGTCCCACAAAGGGCAGTCCTGGGCAACATCTCTAATCACGTGCATCAAACACCAGCACTGGGTAGAAATTACAGGACACCCTTCTGTTGCACGCTCCTGTGCAAAGCACTTGTGCACTTAAGAGGCAAGGAAAAGCTCCACAAGGGATTGAACTAGCTGATAAGCTTTTAACTCGTCTGAATTCAACAAGTTACGTTATTGCCTGCCCTTACCGACATGTAAGATCGCGTTCCCACAAAAGAGTTGGCCATGGAATCAATCAGTTGTCCACTGACCCCAAAATCACAGAGCTTGATTTCTCCTCTCGAGTTTACCAAGATATTGGAGGGCTTCACATCTGCAGAGGGGAGGAAGCAGGAGGAAGAATGGAGAATATTTTAGATATTTTAGACAGCTATTCCTTTCATGATGCATGGTAGATCTTAAAATCAATCCAAGCATCGTTTATTGTAGTCGCTGATCAATATTCAAATAATTAAATAAAAGGCAGCAATTGCTGCCCATCGATATATACGTGGGGATAAATAAGATTAAAACGAGCTGCCAGTTATATTACACGGAATCTTCCACTGCCTCATGCTGAATCAGCAGAAGATGATGTAGTGTTCTCTGCTGTTCACCATGATTGAATCCAGCATGCTGCTGTTGTGAATTTTGCAGCGATAAGCACTGCTCTAGGGACCTTGCCTGAGAGCAAATAACATGCATGGAACTCATTTAGTGGCTCAGGAACGGCCATTTACAGCCATTAACATATTAACATTAAACGATAGGAAGAAAAGCAAGTCATAAAAGTATTGCAAACAGATTTGGCGTTCTGAAACCCGGTAAGTTCCTTCCATCTTGAAAAAAGCTGACTGGCTTTAAAAAAACCCTTGGATGGGAGACTAACAGGAAGCCTCGGGGCTGTGCTTCATGTGGTTTGTGTTTTCACTACAAGCCAAAAACAGCCTGGTATAACTTTGCAAAGAAATTAAAGGGTGTGTTAAGACTGGTTTTAGAGATACCTGACACAGAATCCAACCACCAGATCAGGAATGCAGTGCTTTGGGGGGTGAAGCTCATGTTCGGACCCGCATCCCAAAACAGAGCCACTGGGGCCAGGACAGAAAATCACATTGATTTCATTTCTCTTACATTTCAATTTAATTAAGATGAAGGAGTCATGTAGTTGCCCCCTAGGCGCATACAGGATACAGGTAGTCCTCACTTAATGACCACAATTGGGACCGGAATTTCAGTTGCTAAACGAAGCGTTCATTAAGCGAATCTGACCTGATTTTACTACCTTTTTTGCAGCATTTGTTAAGCAAATAACTGCAGGCGTTAAGTGAAACATGTGGTCATTAAGTGAATCATGTGGTTCCCCATTGATTTTGCTTGCCAGAAGCCAGCCAAGAAGGTCAGAAATGGTGATCACGTGACCACAGGATGCTGTGATGGTCATAAATGTGAACCAGTTGCCAAGCGCCTAAATTGTGATCACATGACTAAGGGGATGCTGCAACTGTTGTCTAGTGTGAGAACTGGTCATAAGTCAAGTTTTTTAAGCACCATTTTAAGTCCAAACCATCACTAAACGAATGGTTGTTAAGTGAGGACTACCTTCTACTTTCCTCCTGTTACCACAGTCAAAAGTATGGACTGGTAGCAAAGTTCAGACGTGGCCACAACCAAGACTTCTGAGGGGCTCGGATATCTATATTTCTCCCAAGCAGGAATAAAATGAAAGTGGATTTTGAAAATGAATTATGTACAAATGATGAACATGTGATTGCTAAAATGTATAAACTTTTGTTGAGATTTGAAATGGAGGAAGAGCAAGTTAAAGAGTGTGTGGTAGAATGGGCCAAGAATTTTGATTATAATATTCAAATGGATCAATGGGAGAGAATGTGGTTAAAAGGTCTGAAATTCACATTGTCTTACAATTTAAAAGAAAACTTTTTAAAAATGATATACCGTTGGTATGTGGCACCAGAGAAATTGTCTAAGACAGGGCTTTCCAAAGTGCCGCCGCTGGCGACACACCCGGCGGCGGCGGCAGCGGCGGCGACACGCGCGCGCACGGCGACGGCGTGGGGGGGCGTGCGGCGGCGCGGGGGGCGTGCGGCGGCACGCACGTGCATGGCGGCCGCCGTGCACGCGCGCACCGCCGCTTCCGGGTAGTGTGGCGACACACCACGCTGTGTGTGGCGACACACTTTTGTGTCGCGACACACAGTTTGGAAAGCTCTGGTCTAAGATGTATAGAGGTACTTCTAATCACTGTTGGAAATGTGAAAAACGTGAAGGGACGTTTTATCATCCATGGTGGACTTGTGAAAAAGTGAAAAGATATTGGCCACAAATACATATGGTGATGCAGAGAGTTTTAAAAATTAATATTCAGATGAAACCAGAACTTTTCTTATTAGGACTTATGGGCAGTCACCTAGAAAAGGCTCATGGATGATTGGTTTTATATATGATAACTGCAGTGAGTCTATTACATGCACAAAGTTGGAAGACCACAGAAGTACCCATCATGGAAGAACGGATTGTGAAAATGGCAGAGCTTGCAGAAATGGCTAAATTGACTAGTTTGATCAAGGAGGGAACCACAATTATTTTTATAAAAGACTGGAAACCCTTTATGGACTTTTTGCTGAAAATGGGTAAAAATGAAGTGCTGATTTCAGGATTTATTGACTAAACAGGTTTGTTTATGGGAAGAAGGGAACTATGATATTCAATATGGGAGGATGGAGATGGTAATGGCTGTATTTGTCACTGCTGCAAAGAAGATCGGAAGTCGCTTCTTTAGATATCTTTCTTTTTCTTTGTTTTTTTTTTTTGGTTATTCTTCACTTTTTCTTTTACCCTTTCACAAACTTCTTCTTTTTTTAATTATTCTTATATGTTTCTGTAGTTTTTTTAAATCTTTGTAAAATCTTCTTTTAATAAAAATTATTCATATATTTCTCCCAAGGCTCATCTAAACGTTATTCTCTATTCTGGCTTTCCCCAACTTGGTGCAGTCAAGCACATCCAGAGCACAACTCCCTCTATCTCCACGCACCAGGCTCCTCTTGGGGGTGATGGGAGTTGCACGTTTTCAAATTGCTAGGTTGGCAAGAGCTGGGGCGAGTGCGGGAGCTCACTCCGTCACGCGGGGCTAGGGATTCGAACCTCCGAACTTGCGATCTTCCGATCGACAGGCCTGGCGTCTTACCCGCTGAGCCACCATGCCCCTTAACAGAATGTAGCCTTACAATAAAGTAGAATTAGCTCATCTGGTGGTGTTTCCTGTTTTGTCCACCTGGGAAGGCTGACACCAGTCTGCACAGGGAAAAGGTTTCCCGTCTTCCTCCTTGAAAAGGAAAGCATTAATCTTCTACTTAAGGGTGCCCTGCGGTTAATAGCCACGTAACAACTACGTTCACCTGCCGGGCCCAGCAGTTTAAGGCGCTGCTTAGCCTCTAAGCTTCCCGAAAGCTGCTGTGGGGTTGATTTGCTTCTGGCTCAGCACCTGGTACAACCCCAGCTTTTGTGGCTTGTAAATCAAGCTATGTAGCTTAGCTACTTATTTATTCAGTAAGCCACGGTTAAGCCAACTGTGGCTTAGTACAACTCAGGCTTTCATCCTGGGTTGGTCCTTCTCCCTCTCAAGATGGCCTTCACATGCTTGTTATGGAAGCGCAACTGGAGAGAAACTGCCCCGAACCGCCTGGGCAAAGGCTACGGTTGTGTCCTGACTTCGGGTGAAGGAAAACACGCTGAGACTTGGTGTACAGGCTCTAGTGTTTTACTGTTCTACTCTGCTAGACAGAATCCAGCTAAGCTAAAATGAACTAGTAATGCTCAGAGAAAGGGCCCAAGAAATCAGGGCGGGGCCTTCTTTAGCCTCTTGGGAGGAAAGCAAAGCGATTCAGTACTGCACATGCGTTTATCCCCCTGGAGGGAGCCCCTTCCTTCTTCACCAGTTATCTCCCTGACAGATTGGAACAGAAAAGGGCTCCCTCTTCGCCAGGGAGACAATTCAACTACTTGTCATTCAGCCCACCCCTTTCGTCCCAGCAACATTTCCAGCCAACTTGGACACCGTTCCCCCAAAATGCCTCGACTGCTCTAGCGCATGGAAGGTGGATTCAGGAGGAAAAAGGAAAGAAATACTCGGCAGATTCTGAGAATGTGGGAGTCCCACCAGACAAGAGAGAACTTTTGTTTGGTGCACAGCTTGCAATTTGCAACAGCCAGCATTGCCTTCTGTGAAGACTTCAAGAGTCTCTACAAGCCAGCTTTTCGGGACAAGCTGGGATACACCCCTCACTAGATTTCTTTGCTCATCTGAATGGGCTTCTTCCACCAGGATTAAACCAACAAGAAGTATCTTCTTTCTGCAGCAACTCAGGCTCTTTGGAGAACAACAAGATTGTCTGGGAGGTTTGGATATGCCTCTTCTTTCCGAGGCGGCTGCTGGTAACCTGGCAACTGCTTCTCCATGAAGACTGAAGTCCTGCAAGCAATTCTGTTCACCCCCCTTCCTCCTGTGGGCGTGGGACACCCTCAGCAGAGCAGAGCACTTATCAAGTCATTAGCCGTGCATTAAGGCTCCCGAAGAAAGCAGGCGCATCTGCAATTAATCCCACCAGGGCAGAGAAAAAGGAGGAGGAAGCGGGGTTCAAGGAAATCAGGCATCAGGCAGTGGAAAAAAGCTGCTTGCTGCTTCTACTTGAGGATTCAAAATGGCTTGAAAGCCAAAAGAGCCAAGATCATTCTTGTGCTAAGCCAAAATGAAATGAAACACATGAAAGCTTAGGGCTGTGTGTGAATCCAGATGTGAGGGGGGGGACTAAAATCATGCTGCTCCCTCCTGATTTCCACCCCCACCCCATTGCACTTACTGAGCCCCCAACCCTGCATTAGGGTGTTTGAACTACAGCTAATGCAGAGCTGGACCTTCTACCCCAACAGGATGCCAAATTCTTGTGCCACCCAAATCTATTGACTCGGTGACATGTCCAAGGCATGCAAAGACAGTCTCCTTCAAACTGAACTTGGCTGCTTGCAAATCCATACTTGGTGAGTTCTGTCTTTTCTTCAGCTTCCCAGGCCAGCCTCCTGCTTTGGGATCCCCAGGTGGTCTCCCATCCAAGTCCAACTCTGCTCCACTTTCTCACCCTTCACCAGCAGTCCCAGCAATGCATCGTGAAGGTGGATGTTCGCGCCATTTTGGCCCCCACCTGTCCAAGGAGGTCCTTCCCTGGAGCTCCAGGAGCCTTCAGAGACCTGAGGGCTCTAGAAGGGCGGCTGCCGGAGAGTCATTCCACACCCAGCCGCATCTTTCTGGAGGACATATTTAGCTGTTGCTGCTTCTTGCTTCCTCACACCACGTACTCCTGTAGCAGCACCTTCCTGTTTTACGGCTGCAGAGAGAGCGGCTGAGACCCGAAGCTCAAGCAGTCCATTAGGCTAGTGTTTCTAAACCTCAGCAACTGTAAGATGGGTGGACTTCAGCTCCCAGAATTCCCCAGCCAGCCTTGGCTGGGGAATTCTGGGAGTTGGTCCACACATCTTAAAGTTGTCAAGTTTGAAAAATACTGACCTAGAGTGAAACAGGCAAACTGTTACATAAGCAAAGGGGGTGAAACATTCCTTAAGTCTTGGGAAGCAAGATAACATCTGAAGAGGCGCAAGCAGGCCCGATTCACTGGGGTTTAAGAGACAGGGGAGGAAAGGCACAACCAGGCTTGCAAGATGCTGTTATTGTGGCCTATCTCCAAAAAGTATAGCTCTAGATTTCCTGTGGAGTCAGTTTCCTGACGCTGGGGCAATTATTATCTCCCAGTCTGACCTACCTCACAAGGTTGTTGCTGTGAGGCCAAAAAGCAAACTAACCCCCCACACACAAACACACTTTCCTTGAGTTGTTAGAGGAAAAAAACAAAATAAATGCAACAATGAAGAAAGTAAAATTGCCACTGGAAAGCAGTTGCATTGCAGCCATTTAAAAGTGCATGGAAATTACTTAGGCCTGGAGGGAGAGCAAAAAGAGCTTTGAAGTTTTAATACTCTTGGTGCAACCAGACCAACGCAAAATCCAGTTCCAGCAAGCCAATCGAGGCTTCCCACGGCTTCATCTGCCTCATTTTTCTCAGCCTTTTTCATCTCATATTTCTCTGAACTCCCTTATTGATTTCTACCACCTAAGCGTCCGATAATGACTACCAGGAACAGGCCGGCGGATGTGAGAATATCGAGCGTATTGACTTGTGCAAATGGCATGATTTGCTCCTGGGGAGCTGTGACAGAATCGTGTTGGGGCACAGCCCCCGTGGTGTTCCAAAGCAAGTGTTCAAGGGGAGCCAATGAAAGTGGCAAACTTCACACAGGGATCATAGGTAGAAAGTGGTCGGAAAATCTATGCCTTGGACAAAGCTTGAAATCCTCTCAAAATATTCCCCAGTTCTCAAGCCAGGCGAGTGGGGCAGCCTTGATGGACCAATCCCCAGATGGTTTGCAAGCAGGGGCGTCTGTGGGGGTGGGAGGGAGGTCAACCCTCTTGGGGTAGAGTTTCAGTCGTGTAGTCATGGCTGCCATTTTGACTTTTTTGACATTCGTTCCCCCCACATACTCCCCCTGCTTGCAAATTTAGCAAATTATATATAGCCAAGGAAAACTGGCTGCATTGAGGACTGGTTCAAATGAAAGATAAACCACCTACCTCTGTGCATGATCTTATGCTTTTCTCTCAAATACGTTAGACCTTTTATGACCTGTGGATCAAAACAGTGTTCTCAGTGCAACCAACCAACCATGATGATCAACATGCAACTGGATAAAATTCAAGGGAACGTAACAATATTCCTCCTCAATAGGACTGTCACTCCAACCCTGCTGGCTGCGCCCCCTCCCTCCGTGAGCCCCCCGACTCTTCCACGCGATTGGCCCAGCTCCCATCCGCGGGGCTGCTCCGCCTTCGCCCCAAGGTCTCCTGGGAAGCCCGTCCCGCTGCACTAAGGGAGCTTGGACCCAGGACCCCGGGCGCAGGACTGCACCTCTTCGCCCAACCTGTTAGCAAGGGCCCCGGGAAGCACAGCCCTCCGCAACGAGCCGCACAGCCCACTTCGCCTCCCCGCCTTGAGAGGCCAGGCAGGTCCCGTTCTCCCCCGACCCTCCCAAAATCCAGATTCGGCCTCCCACCCACCCCAATAACCCACATGATTGGCCCCCGCCCGCAAACCCCGCCCCCTTCCACGCGATTGGGCCCCGCCCGCAAACCCCGCCCCCTGGCTCTCGAGCATTTCAAAATGTGCACGAGCATGTCAAAATGGCTCCCGGCATAAAAAGTTTGCCGACCCCTGTCTTAGACCTTTAGGAAAATTGAGAAGCTATTTTTGTTGTTTCAGCTGATGATGGCAAGATGGAAAGCAGGCAGAGAGGTAAATAGACAGAAGCAACCAGAAAATGTTTTTTCTCTCTCTTTCTCTCTCTGTGACCACATTGCGCGCCAGGGAATGGAGAGCTGTTGTAAAACACCATCGGGTTCGACTTCTGGCAACAGCACCCACAAATGTTCACCCATCTGGATCGGTCTTTAGTAATAATTCACTGCTCTTCCGAAGACATTTGAGTCATTTCTTTGTGGGGAGATACAGGACCCAGCAAATGGGTTCTCCAGGGATGGACGCATAAAACCGAGGCTGCTCCAAGATTCTGAACCCCCGGGGGCTTCCCTGGCTGTGCCTCTCACATGAAGTCAGCCTTATTTGCGGCCTTCATCTCAAAAGGAAAAGAAAGGCCTTTAGAAGCACAGCTTGATTTCTCTTTGCCTTGAACAAAAACTTTCTCAGTGGTCTCTCCCTTCTGGACTTTACCCGGTGACACTGACCACGTTGGGATCTGGCTTTTCAAATGCCAAAACGACATACTTACAGCAATGCTAACTTTGCCGAGGATCTGCTCTGGTATTCTGCCTGCCTTTTTCAGGACTTGATCCAAGGATCCGCCATCCTAACAAGAAAAGTTCAAACACGCAGAGCGTTTAATCATGTTTATCCTCAAAGTGTCAAGAGATACAGTACATGACAAAATAAACCAGGAAAATGTGAATTTGGCATCTGGCTGATGAAACTCAATGGCCAAAAAGATGTTCTTAGCATGAAATAATGCCACATGGCTGGAAGAATAAATTGGAACCAAGTTTCTACAGCCCATCTTTCCCCAAACTGACATTACCCCTTTTGGTAATGTCAGGACTCTAGTCCTCAGGTTTCCCAACTAACACTCAGGAGACAAATGCATTCCCACATCGTGTAGATATTTTGAAGAGCAAGCCAGAAGCTGCTTATAGACTCTTATCTTCTCCCACTGATGTCATGTTTCTCCAAAAGAAGCAATATGGTGCAATAATGAAGACCAAAGAAATCCAGCTTCAAATCCCCAGCTCAACCCTAATGTTCAGCAAAAGTTATTTGGGGTTTTCCAGCCTTCTCGTTCATCAACTGTGGCCATCTGTGGACTTCTGGACTTGTCTAACTCGTTTCACAAGACGTGTCTGATGTTTCTTCTCCAAGTGTGAGCATTTTTGAATATTTATTTAATTTCCCAGAAGCAACACAAGTGGGGAGATTGGACGCAGAGGTGAATTCTATTGGCAATTTTTGAAGAACCCTTTAGTGACACCAAGTTCAAATGGATGAAGACACACATATTAAATATGTGCACACACACACACATCCCTCTATCAGTTCTTGGATTTTCTGGTCCTAGTGTCTTGGGAGTAGGGAAAGAAGGAATGGGAAGAAACATTTGCAGGATCACCTTTTCCCAGTTACATCTACCCGACCCACCAGATCGGGGAGGCACGGTATGGTATGGGTCCCCCCCCACCATTAAGAAGGTCCATCTAGTAGGACTGAGAAGAATGGCCTTCTCCATGGTGGCTCCCTCCCTGTGGAACATCATCTCCGCAGAGATAAGATTGGCCCCCAACTTAATACTCTTCCAAAAGGCCCTGAGGACATGGTTTTGCCAGCAGGGTTCCCAGGTCGCTGTGGAGCCCATCAAGTGGTTTGTTTGAATTGTATTGTTGCTGCCAGGGGGATGGGGGTGTGGTGGGCTTTGTATTTGGGGTTTTATTTTTGTAAGCCGCCCAGAGTCACCGTGAGCGAGTTGGGTGGCCACTGAAATCTCTTTAATAAAGAATAAATAAAATAAACAGAGAAGTAAAAGAGAAATGTCTAAAAAAAAAGGAAAGAAGGCCATATAGCAAAAGTAGAATATCAGGGAATAGCCTGAATCTGTTAAGTATGGGATCGGGAAGGCTAAGGATGAACTGAAGCTTGCAGTTTAAAAATAATTTAAAGGTATGTGGTTATATGTGGAACGAGAGGAAAGTCAAGGAAATGGTTAGTCTACTGGATGGAGAAGATCACAAAAGGGAGAAGGCTGAACTGCGTAATTCCTATGTTGCACCTGACTTTTTGCAAAAGGAAAAAGTGGTCCAACCTGTCACAAGCTGCTTCATGGAGGGCAGAAGGGAAATGCAGGTCAAAATAGGTAGGGATGTGGTGAGAAAACACCTTGCCGCTTTGAATGATTTCAAGTCATCGGGGCCGGATGGATTTCATCCCAGAGCGCTAAGAGAACTGGTGGATACCACCTCAGAACCACTGAATGCAATTGTTGAGAATCTGTGGAGCACAGCGGAAGTGCCGGAAGACTGGAGAAGAGTTAACACTGTTTCAGTCTTGTGAAAAGAGGAGTAAAGTGGACCCAGGAATCTACAGATCACTAAGCCTGACCTCAATACCTGGGAAAATCCTAGAAAAGATCCTCAAGCAGTGGCTTTGCAAGGAAAGAAATAAGATGATTATTAGAAGTCAGAACACGCTGTGCCCGACAAATATTACTTTTTTTTTTACAAAGCAACTAGATTAGTAGACCAAACGAATGCTGTGAATACTTAGACTTCAGTAAGGCAATTGATGAAGTTGACCACAGCCGCCTCGATAAAATGGAAACATGAGGGATGGCGGGTCCCACTACCAGATGGATTGCATCAGATCATGGGAAGTGTTAGAGCCACTCTATGCTCTACAGGTCAGACCACATCTGGAATACTGTGTCCAGTTTTGGTCGCCACAACACAAGAAGGATGCTGAGGAACTTGAAAGAGTGCAGAGAAGAGCAGCAAAGATGTTGAAGAGCTTGGAGGCTAGAACACCTGAAGGAAGATTAAAGGAACTGGGTATGTGTAGCCTAACGAAAAGAAGGCTGAGGGGAGACATGATCCAATACTTGAAGGGCTGCCACAGGGAAGAGGGTATGGATGTGTAACCTTTCCCCTCCCATCACCGCATCAAACTGCCCCCATCTGGGCCATCCTTCCCTCTCTTCCTCTCTTGGTGTTCTTCCCATAAACCTCTATTTTCTGTGAATCAAAAACTAAATTTCTACTCCATAAGGCAGAGCTTTCCAAACTGTGTGTCGGGACACGTTAGTGTGTCGGCTGCAGTGTCTGGGTGTGTCGCGGCTGCTGCTGCCTCCTGGCTTCCACCCAGGTCCCAGTGCCTGCCTTGTGCCCTGCTGTAAGAGTGTGTCGCGAAATGATGCATGTCTAAAAATTGTGTCACCAACATGAAAAGTTTGGAAAGCTGTGCCATAAGGAATATTAGCAGCCCAAAAGGGGAGATCAATTAAAGGTTCTGTTTGGACAGGAAAGAACAGCCGTACCAAACGTTGCTTGAAAAGCAGAAACAAAAAGCTATTTTTGTCGTAATCCTTTTGCAGAGCCCCAAAGCGATTTCTTCCCCACACGTGGAATTGTTCAGTCTCTCTGAAGCAAGGAGGGGCATGACTGACCTCCAAGCACAGAAACAGAGCTCTAAAGTGGGGGCTCCATCTGGCCAGGCCAAGGCTGACAGATGTCTGAAGTAAAGTGAGATTTTTGTTTCTCTGAGCATGAATGCACACACAAGAAATGAACCTGAAAATGAACAGGAAGGTGGGAGGTTGAAGAGAACAAGAAATATTGTCTACTTCTACTAAAAAATAAAAATAGGGGCAAACTCAGACAGCTCCCCAATTCTTGAGGTCATCATATTCTACATAATTTCTAGGAAGTCAGTTTGGGCATAAGAAACTCCCAGGACTGGTTGGGTGGTATTATTCGATTTGCATTTTGGAGAAGATCCACACCACATTCCTTGCTCCACAGTTGATTTACCAACATTTGAGGAACCTCTTGGGTTAGAAAAAGATGCTGGCCTTCTAACGGTAAACTCCGTGCCTTGGCACACAGAACTTCAGAGCTCTCGGGTCAGAGGTCAGAGGTCGATCCTGCTGGCCAAATGGCAGTCACAGAGAGACGTGCAGTGGCTAATCCAGGGTGTTCTCCACTTCCAAGCACCCATCCAGAGAATGTAAAGCTGCCCACCTGGCTTGGCCTTCAGGCTGCCAACAACGGCCCAGAACATGCCAGAGCAGGAGCGGGAGTGTCTCGAAGGAGATCACAACAGATCACAGTGACAAACATATGGCACCAAGTAGACTCATGCAGAACCATAGAGTTGGGAGTCAGCGATGCCATCAAATTAATAATAATCACACTTTATTAAATTTATATGCCACCCAACTACTCTGGGCGGTTTACCAATTGTTAAAAACATTTAAAAAACAAAGAGACAACAGAAAAAACATAAAAACAAAAGGCATAAAGATGGCAGAGAGAAGAAACCCAGGTGGGAACAAAGAAAAAGGAGAAAAGGGGGCTTCAATCACGCTTGCCAAAGGCCTTCAGGGCCCTTTGAAATGCCATTCGGGGGGGAGCTGCTCAAATCTTGGAAGGAATCTCATTCCAGAGGGCAGGTGCTGCTACAGAGAGGGTGTTTCTGGGGCCCTGATAGATGGCATTGTTTGAGCCCTGGCGCAGTGCAAGATGCCAAATGAAAGCATCACCAGCAAATGTCTGTTCTATTTTTGTTGCTCCGCCCTTGTGAGCAAACGCAGCGTTTCTGGCCAGCAGAGCCACCGACAGACGGTCTCCAGTGATTCAAATCCTCAAAAAGAGCAACTGAGCCAGCAAAGCCCAACTGCATTCGGTATCACATATTAACCAAACAAAATGCAAAGTAAGGTTCCCTTTTGTGAACTTTAATCCTAATTCTCAAGGCTGGAAACCATTTTTAGAGCCTTCCAATCATTTTGTTTAGTGTTTAGTCTTGCCGCGCCCTGCGTCGGCTTTCCCCAACCTGATGTCCTCCAAATGCAACAGGATGAAAACTCTAAAAGTCAGAGCTGCACAATTTCCTCACGCAACTAGGCCAGGACGATTCTTGTCGGGAGGACCACAACAAATTTGTGTCCCTGATCACCACTTAACTGTTACACAGCAGGTCCCCAGTTTAAGAACACACTCCGTTCCTAAATCTGTCCTTAAGTTGCATTTGTATGTACAGTAAGTCAGAACAGTTATCAGTCAGTCAAATGTTTGTCTTAGAATATAGTATATATTTTACCTGTCTATGCATATAGAACACTTAAGAAACACTTCCAAATAAACATCTTAAGCATAACAATACACAAAGTAGTATGGTGTATTTAACCCAAAACATTGTACTTAACTCAAATTTTTAATATAATAGTCTTCATGGAAGTCTGTTGTTTGTTTGTTTATTTATTTATTTTCTATCCCGCCTTTATTATTTTTTATAAATAACTCAAGGCGGTGAACATACCTAATACTCCTAATTGGTATCGGCAATTGCTTTTTTGTTTTTGGTATTTTTCTTCATCGGATTATTATACGCTGCCCAGAGTTGCATTGCTCAAATTGGGCAGCCATATAAAGGCTTTAAATCATGAACGAATGAATGAATGAATGAATGAATGAATGAATGAATGATTGATTGATTGATTGATTGATGCAGGAACTTCTGACTCTGCTCCTCAACCTCACGTAGCACTGAATGGCTAAAGCATTACAGGACCCCAAGCTAGACTCCAAGCAAAGAGGATCACTTACCATGTGCTCCATGCAAATACTGATCTCGCCGTCACTGTAAAATGCTCCATAAAACCCCACAATGTAGGGAGAGTTGCATTCGTGCAGGACCTGGAGCTCCCGAATGATCTGGTTGCGAATTGCCGGCTTGATCTCGAGATGAATCAACTGCCAAAGAATCAGTCACTGTAGGATCGTCCCTCGGTTCTTTTTATGATTTCAACGTCTAGCCTACCGTTCTGCCCGAGGGGACTCAAGGTAGCTAAAGCAGAACGCAAAGCCTCTGATCCGAACTCCCTCTGAGAGCCCGCTCCCATCTTTACTAAGCTGTGCCCACCAAGTCACCCCACAAACACGCACGTGCCAATTACCATTTACGAGGGGAGCAGGCATGTCATCGTGCCTTGCCTGCTTAACTGAGGAGAGGGCAATCCAAGGTGAAAGAGGAATCACCCACAAATGCAAAAGATGGAAACGAACACCACCCAGGAGAGGCTCTTTCTGTGGGCAATGCATAAAACAGGGAGGGGGAAATCACTCCATTCGGAAGCCCTTTCAGATTTAGGAGGGAAGGATGTTCCCACTGTGGCAGGGTGGATGAGGCTCTCGCATCCTAAGGCTGAATATCCCATTTCAGTCTCTTCCTATTGGAGCCCATTATGCAAGAACAGGAAAAAGAAGATTCCTGATACAGGTAGTCCTCGACTTACGACCATTCGTTTAGCGACTGTTCGAAGTTATGACAGTGCTAAAAGTGACTTGCGACTGGTCCTCGCACTTATAACCATCACAGCATCCCTGTGGTCACATGATCAAAATTCAGGAGCTTGGCAACCGGCTCGCACTTATGATGGTTGCAGCGTTCTGGGGTCACATGATTGCCATTTGTAACCTTCCCAGCTAGCTTCTGACAAGCTAAATTAATGGGGGAAGCCGGATTCGCTTAACGGCCACGGTAATTTGCTTAACGACTGCGCTGATTCACTTAACAACCACGGCAAAAAAGGTCATAAAATCAGGCATGACTCACGTAACTGCCTCGCTTAGCAACAGAAGTTCCAGTCCCAATTGTGGTCGTAAGTCGAGGACTACCTGTACAGTCCCAATTGTGGTCGTAAGTCGAGGACTACCTGTACAGTAACAACAAGCTAGCCGGTGACTTGCTCAATTGTTATTTATATGCAGATTGGTTGTTAAGAGTGTCTTATGCCTGGGACAGGGGCTTTGTGAAGTTGACTAGGCTCAGAGAGTGACTGGACCAAGCTCATGAGTTTCCACGGCTGAGGGGAGACATGAACACGTCCCAGCCCAACACTTTGATGGCTCCACCTTTTCATTAAGCAACATTTTTAAAAGAAAAACAGGTGGAGCAGAGAACCTGGTTGGTATCTGGAGGTACATTGGTGCTCAGGGACATCACACTGCTCACCTGATTTATGACTTCTGCAAACAGCAGTCAATTTAATACACCATGGTTAGAAATGGCTTAGTGAGGGACTTCCGGTGGGGACATGGCAGACTGAACAGCTGTGCCTGCGGGCTCAGCGGGCAGAACTGACAATGCGGCAGTTTTTTCGAGCTCAGGCAGGTTTTTCCTGAAGACCAGGAGTGTTTTTCCAGAAAAAGGAAAACACCTGGAATCACCCCATCTGTCCTCCGGACGGCTGCTTGCAGCCAGAAGATCACAAACAGCGTTCGCGTTCAACTGGTAAGAGCTAGCCATTTCGTCACCATTTCCAAGCCACGCTGTAGCCTTAAAGGGACACTAAGACTGACCACCCCATTTCTAAATCACCCAATTTATATTTCTTTTAAGTATGCGTACCCTAAGAGAGGCTTTCTACAGCAAGGAGAAGCGGGTTCTCTTGGTGCTTATTGTTATTTTTGGGATCAATATTATCAAGTACAATGGCAGACAATTTATGTTTTTTAGTTTGATCTTTAATATAGTAGACAGGAATGTATAGAATAGTACTAGGAAGGAAATAAATAAATGTTATCTTTGGGGGGGAAAGTTGTTTAGGAGATAGATAGATAGATAGATAGATAGATAGATAGATAGAGAGGAAGCAATTGTATTTAGTGATTTTTATAATGTGCCATTGGAATGATTTATAGAAATAATGTGATTTTGGTTTAATACAGAGTAAGGGATTGATTATGGAAAATTGCTGTATATCCTTGCTGTTAAAAGTCGGAAGTCACCTCTTTTTGTAATTTTGAAAAAGTTTCTCTTGTGTTTCTACACTTCTTTAGTTTTTTCTTTTTTTCTTTGTAGTTTTTTGTTTTCCTGTCGCTTTTATCTTTGCTTGAAACTTAATAAAATTCTTATCTATATAAAAAAGAACTGGCCCAGCGAGACGTGTGAAGTAATAAAGCTCACCTTCCTGGCCATAATGAGTCCAGAAGGCTTGTGGGAGACTTTAAAGACCACGCCACCGTTGCCTGCACCCAGTTCGCTGATCTTCTCAAAGTCATCGTCCTTCAGTTCCCCAACTTTTTGCTTCTGGGTCAAAAAGGCCTCCAGGCGTTTCCGCTGCTGTTCATCGAGTTCTAACTCTTCCAATTTTTTCTGCAGGGCTTCCAAATTGGTCCTGTGCGCCCAGGTGAGAGAAAGGAGAAATGATGTATGATTAGCGGTGGAGAAGCCAAGACCCCGGACACACTGTGCTCCCTCAAGATGTAGAAAACGTGCAAGTCAGAAAAGAACCAGAGCTTTGATGCATGTTAGAGCAAGCTACTTTGTTGTTTCTGCTGCCACCCATTTACGCTTACTATTATTTATGGCACTTGTATCCTGCCTTTTGCCTGAAAGCTCCAGGTGGCTCTACACAGGGGTCTCTCCTAGTTTTGTCCCCCAAGAACCCTGTGAGTAAATTGGGCTGCAAGACAGCGTGGCCCCAAGGCACCCCAGGCAGCTCTACAGCCAACTAAGAATGTGAACGTGGAACGTGAATGTGAACTAAGAATGTGAACATCCAAACCATGTCCAACAATTAAAGCTTCATTATACTGAAGTTCTTGTTATATAACCAAGTAATTCCTAAGGGCAGGGTTTCTCAACCAGGGTTCCATGGCACCCTCGGGTTCCGCAAGAGGTCACTAGGAGTTCCCTGGGAGATCACGATTTATTTAAAAGATTATTTCAAATTCGGGCAACTTCACATTAAAGAGATACGTTTCATTCTTTATTTTTAGTTTAGGAACACTGTTAATGCATATAGACAGGCCTACCCATGAAACGAATATAATAATTTTGTAACTTCTGGCCTATCTTTGAGCCTGAATGTGCAGGGGTTCCCCGTGCCTGAAAAATATTTCAAGGGTTCCTCCGGGAGCAAAAGGTTGAGAAAGGCTGCTTAAGTGGTTACTTCTGTTGATACAAAAGTATTTTTGGATAGAAGTACTCAATTGTTAAACATTTTGTATCTTTCCTTAAGGTTACAAATGTCTATACCCACATTCAAATTCTGCCCTTTTTCCATTCTGTGTATTTTCTGGATTTGCTTATTCTTCTGTTGATTCATGTATATTAAATATATACTGTATATAGTATTTAAAAACAAAAGCTCAGTTCTGAACTCCCACGGGATGCTTCCTGCAAATTCCAGTTGTTCCAAAACCTTATTCTGTAGTTTTCTGTTTTCCTGAATTTATTCCAGTTTTGCCAATTGTTGGGAGGGAAAAGGTGCCCTTTCGCCAGCTAGACAACTAAAATGTTCTTTATTCACTGCACAAACCTGGGATTTCAAGATTTGCTCAACCACTGTTTACAACCACGAGGCATCAATTCCCCGCTGCCCCACACCCAGGGTAACTGTGAGCAACCAGGAATTTGACATTTATCAGGAATTGGAAACCTAAACTCAGTATTTTAATGCTGGGTGCCCACCAGGCCCACCTGGCTTTTGGCAAAGATTCCGTTAATTAAAAATAGGAAGCCAACACACGAAAAGGAAAACACCAGTCTCTAGCACCATAGTTGCAAGCTGCAAGATCTTTGGATTCCATAACAGAGCCCCTGGGATCTTGTTTGTGGGGGGAGGGACTAATTCCACATCCTATTAAATGGGTGTTCAGTGACTGGCAGCCATTTTGTGAGTGTGCTCAACTTCTGTTCTCAATGTTCCAGATGTGTCCCTACCCCACATTTGTATTTTTCCTGCATCTGTACCTCGCTGCTGCACAGCCAGAACACCTTAATGGGAGACACATCCAGCAGAAATAATAACCTCAACCACATAAGTGTAATTAATTAACTTCCAGACGGCCCCCCTCCCCGAGGCTGAAGACAAAGTTCGTCCGTCTTCTGGTCCTCGTTGACTCAGCACAGCCGTCTTGCTCCCGGTGAGCAATCATCTCCCCTACAGAAAATATTCTCAAATTCCACTCGCAGCAGACAGACAGACAGACAGACAGATAGTACTTTCCACCCTGGGGAGTCTGTGCAAATGATTTAGGCCAATGTTTCTCAACCTTGGCAACTTTAAGATGTGTGGACTTCAATGCCCAGAATTCCCCAGCCAGCATGGGGAGTTGAAGTCCACACGTCTTAAAGTTGCCAAGGTTGAGAAATACTGTTTTAGGCACCCAATTGCACCATTTTGCATTCAATTGCACCATTTTGCAAGCCATTATGCAACCACTGACACACTGTATGGACGCTCCTTGCTTGTTCATCATTCCCCCCCCAACAAAATAGGTTTTAAACAGGTTCAAAAGAAGAGGACCTGAGACGCTGCACCTCCTGTTCTAAAGGTGGCCCCCATCATCTCTTAGGCCAGTGTTTTTCAAACTTGGCAACTTTAAGATATGTGGACTTCAACTCCCAGAATTCCATGCTGGCTGGGGAATTCTGGGGGTTGAAGTCCACACATCTCAATGTTGCTGAGGTTGAGAAACACTGTCTTAGGCTTCAGGTCAATGCAAACAGTTGCTGAATGTCAACTGGCTCCCTATTTTTAAGCCGAGCGGTACAAAAGCCACTCAGTTTTTTAAAAGCTCCCCTCGCAGCAGATCCTTCCAGTAATGAAAACAGCTGCTTGTGTATTTTGGGGTCTCCAGCAGAGCACATTGAATGAATTCAGGAAAACCAACCACCACTTTTGCACCTTGCTAATCAAAATGTGAAGAGAAATGTGCCAACACCAACTGTTAGGCTAACACCTCCCCCCTTGAACTTTGCAGAGTTGTTTCTCAGCGTTAAGCAAGGCTCCTGGAGACGGCAAATTGCTTGTGAGAAATCCAGCAGGAGAATCAGCAACAAACCATTGGCAAACTCCATGTTGCACACCATCAGCAACAGATTTGTGGACGAGAAACTTTTAAACTAGCAAGAAATCACCTTCCGTGCTTACTGTGGCAGAGGATGATACGATACGGGTTTTGGTTAGAAAAAAGAGCTGCGGGGACATGGCAATTTGCATTTGTCACAGAATGGGTGGCTTAGCTTCCCCTGTGAAAAAAGGCAAAAAAGCAGAGCTGCTGTGCAGTATCCGAAGCATCAGCGGAAAGTAAAAGCTGTTAAAAAATAAACAAAAAATAAAACAGCTGTCTTTGCCTGCCCCTTGTCTTTAGCTTGACAACCCCGAAACAAAATGTGGACAAGCTATCATTATGAGCAGCCGAGAGCTTGCATTATTATACCACAATGACTTTTCAAGTGTCACTGCAATCTGATTGTGTACTTCCTGCCCCGCAAAAGATTCTTTTCCCTTGACAGAAGAGTACAATGGGCAGCTCATGCTTTTGCAAGAACATCCTCTGGCAAATTGCCCCCTTTCCAGCCAAATGCTTGCGCCGGGCAACCCCAAAACATGGGAATTTGTCCAGCGAGAGTCCCAATTCACGGGAGCCCGTGTTTTCCCACGGGCTGGACTTCACTGCAATCTTAGATACACAAAACCACATTTAATGGCAAAGTCTACATACACATCAGGCTTAAAATCAGGTTGCCCCTTCAATCAGAAATAAGGTAGAATAAACAACTTAATGGGAGCCAGAAAACAGAAGGAGTCTGATAGCACCCGTAGTAACTAACGACTTTTATGGAGAGGCATAAGCTTTCGTGAGCTTCTGCCTTTTCATACAATTTGTGAGTCTGAAAAAGTGCTACCAGGTTCCTCCTGATTTTTGCCTACCCTCAACTAACCCGCCACTCCTCCAACAATGCCTACAAGAACTACTTCATGGGGAGAATCCAAAGTAATTAAGCAGACTGCTGTATTGGCTTTCACCCCTGGCAAATAGATAATTCTTTAATTCAACCATTGGACGGACACAGTAGCAGGAAAACAGAAAGAAAAACAAAGCCTTTTTTTCCTCCTTTCAATTTGGAATGAAATGGTTGGTGGCTGACAGCTGCGTTTGCACTTCTGAATCACAGGCACCATCAATTTCTTCTTTCCAAAGGAAAGGACCAGGTAGCAGATAATGGGAAGTTTGGTTCTCTGCCCAAGATGCCCCAGGAGACAACTCAACAGGCTGGGCTAGACGGAGGGATAGGCTGGCTGAGTTCACATCCTGCCTTAAGCCATAATATAATTGGGTCCTGATGGAGGGGGTGCTGCCATTCTAGTTGGAAACTATGGTTTATGGCTTAGCCTGTTGTGGAAATCCAGCCAATTGCGATTAAGTCAATAAACTCTCGTTCAGCACAGTGTGCAAAACCAATTATAATCTCTCTTGTTAAGGACACTTCCTGTGTTCTTAAACTGTCCCCCAGCCAGATGTGTTAGAACTGCAATACCCAGAACCTTCTCCTCTGGACCTACCAGCTGAGAATTCTGGGAGTCAGAATCCTAACACATCTGGAGAATGCCTGGCTGGGGAGGGCTGCTTCAAAGTCCTGTTGAGATATTCTGCTTGGAGAACAATCACACGTTCTTTGTTCTTTTCTGTTTCAGCAGTCACGGATAAAAAAGATGTTGCCCTTGAAAATGTATTATGCTGTCTCCAGAATCATTCCCTCCCTAAAACTTCCTCCCCTCCGCCCCCCCAGTAATTGTTCATGCAAATCGAACTGTTAACTGCCTCCTACCTTCTCAAAAGTGCGTGGGAACTCAGAAGAATAATTTAGAGTTTTGCACTTCATCCCCCAGATTTATCTTTTTCTACAGATCTAAAACTCAGCCAGGCCTGAGACTGATCACTTGTGTAAATGGGAGTTTGTTCAAAGAAGGGTGATGCAAATTAGTAGACAGAGAGGAGAGTCACACTTCAACTGCTTAGTGAAAATGCATATATAATCCCACATTGGAGCAATTACTAGTTCAGTGAATAGTGCCATATACGGACCATCACATTAGGCCTCAAAACTATTTGCTTACTATTCAAAACAACACACTAGGGTGTGCAAATTTCCCTATCTTGAAAGGTTCCAAATCTGATACAAAGTGATACAATCTGTTACAAACAAAACACTCCATGATCTAGAGTTTGACCTGATCTGCGGCAGAATAGGGCATTTTGTTTCAATGTACCACCATGTGCAACAACGGACACTTGAAAGAAGCCCTTGTTTTTGTTCCATGGCCACAAAAGTAGCAGGGCAGAAGTCCATGATGAGTGCTCTCTACAACCCAGCTTACATAAAAATTGGCCAGGAGGATGATTTTTAAATGAGAGCCTTTTTAAAAAGTGCCCTTAGAAAATAATGAAAGTAATAGTTAAGTAGAAACAAGCACACTTGTGCAGACTGACTTCACAATATTTTTTTGAAAATATAACTTAGGCTGTGGGGCAGAGCTGGGATCAGTCATTCCTCAAGACTAGAGCTGAAGCTAAAGAAGTTTCCCCAACCTAAAAAATGCAGATATGCTGGGAATTCTGGGATTGGCAGACCCAACACTTCCACAGAATATACAATTTGGAAAAACTGGCATAGGTTTTATTTTCCATCCTTTCTCCAGCAACTGCTGTTTGGTACGGTACAGATTTGTTATCCTAGGATGTGTTGATTGGCACTGACTTAAATTTAAAAGGAAGTTAAACCAATGAAAGAAGGAGAGGTCAACCCACAGCTATTAACCATCATAACCCAGAGACACTCAAGACAATGACGGAGTTCAAGGCTTTTGCCAAGGCAGGACGAGGCCCGATATCTGTGGTCCTCTAGACATTGTTCAGCTACAGCTCCCAGTGACCCCAGCCAGCACGCCTAATGGCTAGGGACCCTGGAGTTGTAACTCAGCAACAACAGGAAGGCCTCAGGCTGCTCACCCTGTCCTAACCCATAATGCCCCTTTGGGTGGTTTTAATGTAATGTCTTAACAAGACCCAGCTATCGTGGTTTGTCAGACAATCATTTTACAAGCCTAGGTAATTGTGGTTTACTTAATAAGCCATGGTTTAAACAACTGTTCCCAGGGCAGCTAGCTGGCCAGTATGAAGCTGTTAGAGTTAAAGATCACCAGGAGAACATCTAATCTGTTTGCTGCAGATATGATCCAGAAAGACAGGATAATACAGCAATTTCTGTTATAGAAATTGGTTTGGGTTTTTTTTGTTTAAAAGAATTAAATGTGTGGCAGTTTCACATGACACTGAAGGTTGCTGTTGCTTCAGAATATGCGTCTCCAATCTGTGCCATCTGTCCTACAATCCACCATATTGTAACTTCATATAATAAATAAATCCAGCTGTCCCACAGCAGTTGACAAAGCAACCAACTGATTATTTCTGTTTGAAGAGCTAGGAGAGGTTGCTTAAAATGTAGATTATTTAAACTGCGCACATCCCACAACAGGACAAGTTTAAAGATAAAATAAGCACGGCTATATGGAGTATTTTTGGCCAAGTTCAGTAAACTTCAAACGCTCTATCTCCTTCAGCTCTGAAAAAATTTGGAGAAATCCAGGCTTTACTTGGGATGGCTCAGAAAGATTTAGATTTTTGACTCCTAGGAATTAAAAACATTTTCTCAGATCTGCTTAGAAGACAATTTCCTCCAAAGGCTGCAGGTGGTCTATCAGCCCACCTACGTATAAAGAAGAGCCATTCTGGAGGGTTGAGAGATGGGTCTGAGCCAAACACTTGACTTAATTTAAGACACTCTGTTGTTGTGTTGGGGCAGCCATCTTGACTTTTATAGACCCCCGTGGTATGGTAACATATACTTTGTATTTAGCATGATAAATCTGTAAGGAGAAATTGTTTTTCCCTGCTGGCCCATTCAAAGTTGTAATTTGGACCTTTGGAAGGTTTTCATGGGTGGCAACGATCCCTGGTAGGCCCCTGAAGAACTCGTAGCGCAGGGCTTTCTGAAGTTTTCCTGCGGCGACACACCAACGGCGGCGCGCGAGAAAACCTGGAAGCGCTGCCGTTGCAGCAGCGCGCAAAAACCTGGAAGCGCTGCCGTTGCAGTGGCGTGCAAAAACCCGGAAGCGCTGCGGCGGCGGCACGCAAACACCCGGAAGCCCCACCGCTGTTTTCGGTTTTTGTGCGCCGCCGTGGCTGTGGCGCTTTCACATTTTAGCACGCCGCCGTTGGTGTGTCGCCGCGGGAAAACCCGGGAGCACTGATGGCCCGCTGCCACCGTGCGCATGGCGGCGGCGCGCCATCAGCGCTTCTGGGTTTTGACGCGACATACCTGGGCTCCGCAGGCGACACAGTTTTGTGTTGCAACACAGTTTGGAAAGCTGTGTCCTAGCAATACATTAAGCCAGGGCTTTCCAAAGTTTTCCCGCGGCAACACACCAACCGGCGTTGGTGTGTCGCCGCGGGAAAACCCGGAACTGCGGCAGCGCGCAAAAACCCAGAAGTGCTGCTGCCGCTTTCGGTTTTTGCGCGCCGCCGTTGGTGTGTCGCCGCGGGAAAACCCGGAAGCGCTGATGATGATCAGCGCTTCCTGGTTGTGTGGCGACACACCAGACTGTGTGTGGCGACACACTTTTGTGTCGCCACACACAGTTTGGAAAGCTCTGCATTAAGCTTTACTTCCCGGGCAAAGCTACCCATCTGCTCAGCCCTTACATGCTCCTGAGAGAACATCTCAGAAGTGGCGAAATCACGAATGGGGGTTGCTAATTGTCTCCTTGTCGTAGCTGCGAAGGAATGCCAACCAGCAACGTTCCAAAGGAACTTGCTCTTTTCCTGTGCAGGCCGGACTGCGGTGGAGAAGCCCTCCATCAGAGAGCAGATGTTGGCCAGGAATTGCAGAGGAACCAACGCCCGTTCCTCTCCAAGCTGCCCCTGACTCCATGGAGGCTGCAGCCAGCCATTATGTCCTTCGACCCACCGGGTGCAACTCTGTGCAATGGGAGAAGAGGCGGCAGCGGCGGCGGCCCAACTGCGGTTACAGAAACCTTGCTCATCTGGAGGGGAGAATTATGCTCACAAGGAAACTCATCAAGATGTTCTTAGTTCAAGGCTTCTGTATCTCAAGGCTTTACCAAAATAATGCTCATGGTGATAAAAGCCGCCTGCAGCCTCCCCAACCTGCCTTCCAGATGTGCCAGCTTGCAGCACTCATCATATCAGCCTGGGGAAGGCTGCCCGGAGAAAACCTGCCTGGAATAACCGGAGGACGCAGGAACCAAGTTTCATCTCCCAGAGGAAACTGGATTTGGGCCAGGGAAAGTTTGTGCGCAAGGCAATCCGCCACAGCACAAACCATGGAGTACCAGATGCTGGGGAGGAGCACCGGCAGAAGACGACGGCTGCTTCCATGCTCACCGGTGAACGTCCCAGTGGCATCTGGCTAAGAAGCGAGAAGAATGCCGGATGAGAACCCTCTTTGGCCTAAGCCAGGGGTCGGCAAACTTTTTATGCCGGGAGCCATTTTGACATGCTCGTGCACATTTTGAAATGCTAGAGAGCCAGGGGGCGGGGTTTGCGGGCGGGGGCCAATCACGTGGAAGGGGGCGGGGTTTGCGGGCGGGGGCCATTCGCATGGAAGGGGGCGAGGTTTGCGGACGGGGGCCAATCACGTGGAAGGGGGCGGGGTTTGCGGGCGGGAGAGGGCGTCCACCCGGCCCAGCTGCCCGGGGTCCAGGGAGATCAGCTCCGGCGGGATCTGTGGCGAAGAGCGGCCGGGGGGGGGGGGGGCGCGGCGACGACAAACGACACGCTTCAGGCTTTCGGCGCTGGAAGGAGGCCGCCTTCCAGCGCTGAAAGCCTGAAGCGCGCCGCTTGTCGTCGCCGCCTGCCCCCCCCCCCCACGGCCGCTCTTCGCCCGCCCGCGTGGAAGAAAGAAGACGATGGAGGGTGGGAAACGAGGCCTGCCCGCTTACCTGCCTGCTTGCCTCCCTCCGCGAGGCCCCCCGCTGCCTTCCCAGGGTCCAAGCCTGATCGGGGGCCTCGCGGAGAGAAGCAGGCAGGCAGGTAAGCGGGCAGCCCTGGCCTCCGTCGCCGGGCCCGCCCCCCTCGGCCGCTTCCGCCCGCCCGCGTGGAAGAAAGAAGACGATGGAGGGTGGGAAACGAGGCCTGCCAGCTTACCTGCCTGCTTGCCTCCCTCCGCGAGGCCCCCCGCTGCCTTCCCAGGGTCCAAGCCTGATCGGGGGCCTCGCGGAGAGAAGCAGGGAGGCAGGTAAGCGGGCAGCCCTGGCCTCCGTCGCCGGGCCCGCCCCCCTCGGCCGCTTCCGCCCGCCCGCGTTGAACAAAGAAGACGATGGAGGGTGGGAAACGAGGCCTGCCCGCTTACCTGCCTGCTTGCCTCCCTCCGCGAGGCCCCCCGCTGCCTTCCCAGGGTCCAAGCCGGATCGGGGGCCTCGCGGAGAGAAGCAGGCAGGCAGGTAAGCGGGCAGCCCTGGCCTCCGCCACCGGGCCCGCCCCCCTCGGCTGCTTCCGCCCGCCCGCGTTGAGCGAAGATGATGATGGGGGCGGGAAACGAGGCTTGCCCGCTTATCTGCCTGCTTGCCTCTCTCCGCGCAGGGGCTGCTGTGGCTGGAGATGGCGCTGCCTCCCTGCCGCGCCGGGCCTCGCTCAGTGCGAGAGCCAGGGGGCGGGGTTTGCGGGCGGGGGCCTATCACGTGGAAGGGGCGGGGGTGAGTTCAGCTGCGGAAGAGCCACACTCAAGGGGCCAAAGAGCCGCATCTGGCTCGCGAGCCGCCATTTCCGACCCTTGGCCTAAGCAATGGGCTCTTTTTCCTGTTCCATGAGCAAAAAGAGACACATGCAAGTTCAGCAACAGAATGAGGAAATCGCTCCCGTCCCTGTCTTACCAGGCAAACAACCTCAATCATATTAATAATAACAACTATGATGAAAGCAGAAAATAGATGGCTAATATATTGCCCCAAATACTGGATATTCAGCTGTTTGCTGCTGGATGGAAGTGGCGGGTGGAGGATTGGAGAAATGAACTTCTGGTTCTTAGAGAGCACCTCCATTCCCTCGACTTGAACAAGCTGAGAGAGGTTGGTGGACAAGGCCTTCAGAGATGCTAGGCCGGAGTCCCACCCCCAGGGCAGACATTCCAGGGGTGTCAGATTAGTCCTAGTCACTCCAGGAAAGAAGAAACTTGCCTGGGAAAGGTCCCTTCCAACCCTCTGATTTCATGTCCAGTAAACTCAGTAGACTAGGAGACCCCTCTCACCCTGAAGATAGGCCTCTTGGGGTGGAAGATTTGTTTCAGTCCCCAGAAACTCTGCCAGGTGGGTAGATGGCACTGTGAACTGTCCAACTGGAGGGAAGGTAGTTCAGAACATGTCTCAGCTGGAAGCCTTGGTGGATCCTACCAAACTGCTTGCCGAAAGGTCACAGGTGAGAATACCTTGGCAACTAACAGCCGGCTGGGTGACCTTGGGCCAGTCACTCTCTCTCAGCCCAACTTACCTCACAGGGTTGTTGTGGGGAAAATAGGAGGAGGAAGGAATATTTGGTATGTTCGCCGCCTTGAATTATTTATAAAAATAATAAAGGCGGGATAGAAAATAAATAAAATAAAATAAATAAATAAATTGGGGCCTTGGCTCCCCATCCCACCAGGCCCAACATTTTTAGCATTAAGCAAGTAAAAGAAACAAGATATCTTCCATGACCCATGTTCAGGTAACCGCCAGATAGTTAATATATTATACTTGGACCTGCCTTTAATATGGTTTCAAAACAATTCGATACAGCTGCCAGATGGCTAGAAACAGAGGTGGCTGCTTTAATAAGTCACAGATGCGGCAGAATTTACACTCCTACCATTCCAAAGCACATTTTCCAAATCAAACCTGAAATATCCTCAGCCCTCTTAGTAATTCAACTATTGGGAGTTTCTTAAAAAGTACATTTTAACTTGCATGCTTTATTCTTTTAATAGATTAGATCAGTGTTTCCTCAACCTTGGCAACTTTAAGATGTGTGGACTTCAACTCCCAGAATTCCCCAGCCAGCAGGACTCACATACCCAGACCAGCATCTCTGAGATGCAGAAAATTACAGCTCCCATCATCTACACAACCAGCACAGTTGGATACCATTTGGTTGGAAAAAACCACTAAAGGTCCAAACGCCTTCAGCCCTTTAGTGGAACTCATTCTAGTAAACGACCCAAAAGGTGGCTTTTGTGAGTGTGTGTATGTTAACAACATGAAAATACTGCTCATAATTTTAAAATATTTCAAACTTACTAGACAAAAATAGAAGGGCTTAAGACAAGTCTTAGTTGATGTTTCTTTTCGATTTCTAAATAATTACTGTTCTATCAGTCTTGTTGTAATTAAAATATGAATTAAATGTTTTATTTCTCCTGGGACAGGTTGGGAAAACAGGCATACCAATCTGTGTTTGGAACTGCAAAGAAATTTAAGAGCCTATTTCAAAACCAAGGGTCCAACTGTTAACTTGGAAATAAGCTGGATTCATAAAGCTTTGCGCTCCAAGATCCACCTGACCCAGTGTGAAAATATTTAGAGGGCAGGTTAATATGTTGTCATCAAGGAATGGGAAAGAAGACAATTAAAATACACACACACACACTTTTTTGAAACCTTTTCCAAAGAAATAACCACTTGGGGAACAAAACAATAAATTAATCTAGATTAACTGTTACAAGGACTGGGAGAAGCAGCAAAGGAAAACGATAAGGCCCTAAAGCAGTGTTTCTCAACCTTGGCCACTTTCAGATGTGTGGACTTCAACTCCCAGAATTCCAGCTGGGGAATTCTGGGAGTTGAAGTCCATACATCTGAAAGTTGCCAAGGTTGAGAAACACTGCCTTAAAGCTTCAGAGGATAGTAAGTTACTCTTCAGTAACTAGAGTCCATTCAGATGGAGTGTGTGTGTGTATGTGTATGTCTCTGAATTTACGTTATCTTGAGTATTTTTTTTTAAATACTAATAGGTATTTTCTATTGTGGAAGCCAGACAGGAAGGGAGCAGAAAACAGCAGAGGTGAGAAACCTTGGCTGAGCATGTCTGGGAAATCTGGGGTCATGTTGTAGATGTTCCCACACAATGGTAGTCACAAAATGGCAGCCCTGAAATTCCCCTTTAGCATAAAGTAAGTGAGGAAGGGGCGTGGTGGCTCAGCGGGTAAGATGCCAGGCTTGTCGATCAGAAGATCGCAAGTTCGGAGGTTCGAATCCCTAGCCCCGCATGACGGAGTGAGCTCCCGCACTCACCCCAGCTCTTGCCAACCTAGCAATTTGAAAGCATGCAAATGCAAGTAGATTAATAGGTACCACTTCGGTGGGAAGGTAACAGTGTTCCACGCGCATCATGCCGGCCACATGGCCGTGGAAGCGTCTTCGGACAACGCTGGCTCTTGGGCTAACAAGTGGAGATGAGCACCGGCCCCTAGAGTCGGACACGACTGCACAAATGTGCGGGGGGAACCTTTACCTTTTTTTTTAAGTGAGGAAGGCTGTTTCTCACCAGCCCAGTCTAAACTCCCTAGATTCTGTTTCCCGCCTCTCCATTTTGCTGGGCAGAAAGGCAAAGCGTGAATTGGAATGATCATTCTCTTTGGTTTTTCTTTGGGCCAGCCGGCGTGCTTTCAGGAAAAATCTTGGAATGGGTGTAGTTTACTTCCTAGGAATACCTATGGATTCTGATGGCACTCTGCTCTGCAACAAGTCCATTTATATTTGCACATCTCTGGTCTTAACAAATGGTGACAAATAATAGAGATAAAATGCAGTATCTTTTTTTGAATTCATGCCATGTACAGTTTGCAGTTAAAGTTCTACTCCGCTCTCTCATTGCTGAAGACTTTTTTTGCAAGGGGGGGAGCCCTGGGCAAATAAATCTAGAAGCCGAATTAGTCACTGTGCATTTCCTTTGCAAATTGCATTAGAGATCAAATTCTAGCCGAAAACAAGGGAAGGATGACTCTCATTATTACATCTTTCTCCAAATGGGTGCTCTCTATATGGGCTGTATATGTAACACGTCCTGCTGGATCCGTCCTCTAGTCCAAACTCCTGCTGGATACCATCTCAGGAAGGCAGGGACCCAGAACTACAGAGGACCACAACTTTTTCTAGCCCGACAGCATCACAGCCTCACGCAATAGCCAGAGTGCCAAAAGAATTAAACTGAACACCCTAAGTAGCATGGCAGGTGGGAATATTTCCTGGCTCCAGGAAGAACTGTATAATTTACTTCTGATTACCTTTCTAGGTAAAAGGTAAAGGTTTCCCCTGCACAGTCGTGTCTGACTCCAGGGGCCGGTGCTCATCTCCGTTTCTTAGTCGAAGAGCCAGCGCTGTCCGAAGACGCTTCCGTGGTCATGTGGCTGGCATGACGCGTGCGGAACGCTGTTACCTACCCACCAAAGTGGTACCTATTCATCTACTTGCATTTGCATGCTTTCGAATTGCTAGGTTGGCAAGAGCTGGGGTGAGTGTGGGAGCTCGCTCCGTCATGTGGTGCTCGGGTCTCGAACCACTGACCTTCCGATGGACAAGCCTGGCGTCTTACCCACTGAGCCACCACACCCCTCCTTTCTAGATCCCTCCTTTCTAGATCCTTTCTAGATCCCTCCTTTCTAGATCCCTCCCCAATTTGGCTGCCCCAGTTTGTCAAGTGTCCTTTTTAACACACGATCCCCAGAATGGGACACAGTAATCCAGGGGCAGCCCTGGATGAGGACAGAATCACAGCTTCTCACAATGTGGTTGCTTTGCTCAAACTGATGCAGCCTAAAATGGCATTTGCTTTTCTTGGTGTGTGAGCTTCCATTTTTAAAACAAACAAACAAACAAACAAACAAACACACTTTGAAAATCAGATGGGACATAAAACCTGACAGCAACTTGGTGCCCTACTTGGACCACATGTCAGACCAGGATGAACACTATCCTCACTTTAAACTCCAGATGATTTATGACCACCCATACCAACAGAAAAGTCAAGTGCTGACTTCACTGCAGAACAACCCTTTTACTCCTAGCTTTCCATTTCCTAATCCAGGGCTTTCCAAAGTTTTCCCGCGGCGACACACCAACCGCCGTTGGTGTGTCGCCGCGGGAAAACCCGGAAGCGCTGATGATGATGATCAGCGCTTCCGGGTTGTGTGGCGACACACCAGACTCTGTGTGGCGACACACTTTTGTGTCGTGACACACAGTTTGGAAAGCTCTGTCCTAATCTTTTTAGATAGCTGTCAACTGATGCTTGGACCCACAATTTAACAGTCTGCGCTGATGTGTGATTATCAAAACGCTTTTAGAGAAAATGCTCAAGAATTCAATTCTTAGTGGCATTTCCAGAAGACAGTTATGTTGTTTTCCCAACTTTCCTGCAAATAATAATAATAATAATAATAATTTATTAGACTTGCATGCTGCCCGACTCTCAACAACTCTGGGTGGTACTCAAACAAAGAAATTACAATAAAATCAATAAAAAATAAAGCAAAATAATGAAATAATTCTGATACCACAAAGAAAAGGAGAAATAAAACCTGGTCCCTATGGATTTTTTTAAAAGGAAAGCTTATTACTACCAAAATTTCTGCCCAGAACCCACCCCATGCACTTCCACTGATATCATTTAAAACCATTTGTCCCAACCAGCCGCCCTCGAAAGGCATCATTTTCAGAGCAAATCAAGCAGATGCCAAAAAAGAAAAATCTCCTAGACATAAAACACCGTGTTGATAGTTTGGATCCATTATTTCTGGGCATATTAGAAAAAGAGGAACGGGCCTCTCTGATTAGAAACAAAATATTAGCTCCTAATCTCTCTGAAGGACAAGAATTGCCCTGTAAGTCTGCTTGACCTTGTTTCCCCATCATCATCAACTGTGAGAAATCCTATTTAAGCCTCTATACCAGTGTTTCTCAACCTCGGCAACTTTAAGATGGGTGGACTTCAATCCCCAGAATTCCCCGGCCAGCACAGCTGGGGAATTCTGGGAGTTGAAGTCCACCCATCTTAAAGTTGCCAAGGTTGAGAAACACTGCTCTATACCTAAATCTATTTCTTCCAAAAAATACCTCCTCCCAAGCATACTTGATACAGATGTTCTGACCCAAGCCCTGCATTCAGAAAAGAAGTAGCAAGCAAGTATTCGGCCGGTCATGAAGAGCAAGGGGGTCCGGGTGGCAAAGGGATTTTTTTGGGGAGGGTCCCAATAATCCTGCTTTGGAAGGGGCAGCCCCCCAACCTCACCAGACGGCCCTCAAATTCCAAGAAGGGCCGGAGCGACTGGGAGTCACCCGGGGACCCTCACCAGCCCGCAGGGGCGACACAGGCAGCCTAGGCAGA